>CM035422.1:83219826-83442326 GCA_020310875.1 Ceratopteris richardii
TATATATGTATTATATGTGTATGTGTATGTGTGTATATATGTTATGTTGGTGTTAAAACCATAAAACCCTAATAAAAAAGACTTAGACTTAAACCTGAAATACCAAAACCTAAAGACTTAAACCTGAAATACTAAAACGTAAATACTTAAACACCTTAAAAATCCTAAACCCCTAATCATATTTTATATATATGTTTATTTATATATTCAGATTTTTTCTTTTCTTTCTATATTTTTCCTAATATAAATGTAATTGAATTATATGTATGCCTAAACCTTAAAACCCTAATCTTAAATATCTAGACATAAAATATGTATATTTATGTATGCATGTGTATATACATGTATATATGTATTATATATGTATGTGTATGTGTGCATATATGTTATGCATGTGTAAAAACCCTAAAACCCTAATCAGAAAGACCTAGACATAAAACATGTGTGTATGTGTATGCATGTGTATATATATGTGTATGTGTATATATTTGTGTATAAGTATATGTGTATGTATGTTTAAATAGCCTAAAAACCCTAATCCTAATTTAATATATTTGATGTAAAAAAAGCTTGAAAATCAGAATTGTATATATTTAATTATATATATTTAATTAAAACACTAGCTTATGTGTGTTTATGTGTGTGCATGTGTCTGCGTATGTGTGTGTATGAATGTATGCATGTGTGTATATGTGTATGTGTGTCTATGTACGAATGTCTGAGTATATGTGTATGTGTGTGTATGTATGCATGTGTGTGTATGCATTCATGTGTGTGTGTGCATGCATGTGTGTATGTGTGTGCGCATGTGAGTGCATGCATGTATGTGTGTATATGTGTGTGTATGTATGCATGCATGTGTGTATATGTGTGTATGTATGCATGTGTGTACATATGTGTGTGTATGTATGCACGTGTGTACATGTGTGTATGTATGTATGCATGTGTGTATATGTGTATGTGTGTGAATGTATGCATGCATGTGTGTATATGTGTATGTGTGTGTATGTATGCATGCATCTGTGTATATGTGTGTATGTATGTGTGTATGCATATGTGTAAATGTGTGTGTGTATGTATCTGTGTATGCATGTGTGTATATGTATGCATGTGTGTATATGTGTATATGTGTGTATGCATGCATGTGTGTATATTTGTGTATGTATGTGTGTGTGTATATATGTGTGTATATGTATGTGTGTGTGCATGTATGTGTGTATGCACGTGTGTGTGCATGTGTATGTATGCATGTGTATATATGTGTGTGTATGTATGTGTATGCATGTGTGTGTGTATGTATGCATGTGTGTATATTTGTATGTGTGTGTATGCATGCATGTGTGTATATGTGTGTGTATGTAAGCATGCATGTGTGTATTTGTGTGTGTATGTAAGCATGCATGTGTGTACATGTATGTGTGTATGTATGCATGTGTAGATGTGTAGATGTGTGTGTGCGAATGTTTGTGTGTATGTTTGCTATATCTTCCTATCTCTATCTTCCTCTCTTTGATCTCTCTTTATTTGTCACTCTCTCTCTCTCTTTATCTCTCTCTCTCTCTCTCTCTCTCTCTCTCTCTCTCTCTCTCTCTCTCTCTCTTTCTCTCTCTTTATCTCTCTCTCTCTCTCTCTCTCTCTCGCTCTCTCTATCTCTCTCTTCTCTCTCTTTCTCTCTCTATCTCTCTCTCATCTCTCTCTATCAATAAGGAATAAAACAATCACTTACAAGTATGTCCCTCTTTTGGATCGTTGTCATCAAAGCGTAATGTATGCCGTCTATTGTCGAATTCCAAAGAATCGATGCCAAGGAACTTCTGCAAAATCAAAGAGAAATTATAAGACCTAAAGCATAGAGAAAGACAAAGGCTAAGAGTACGCACACCACTTACCAAGATGACAAGAGAAATTATAAGACCTAAAGCATAGAGAAAGACAAAGGCTAAGAGTACGCACACCACTTACCAAGATGTGAGATCTCAATACACACACATAGAGAGAGAGAGAGTGTGCATGTGTGTGTAGAGAGAGGGATGTGTGTGTGTGTGTGTGTGCACAAGACAATGCAGGTCACAATTCGATTCGCGCAAGTTCGACATAAGACAATGATACCTAAACACGCACAAAAATGTTCAATTTTGCTCTCGGGTTCCCTATATGTTTAAAACACGGACTCGGTATGGGCATCGGTATGAGCGTCGGTATGGGAATTCGTATGGGCATCAGTAACTTCTAGTAAATTACCGATGCTCATACCGACACCCATATCGATGCCCATACCAACGGTCCTGGCACACCCCGAGATCCGTTTTAAACAATCATACTAACGGTCACTTGACCATCGATATCTTTAAGTGCAATTTCCCAACATTTATACCAACGCCGAGAGTGACGGTCAATATAGGCAGCATCCGTATGCCCCTCATATGTTGTAGTGGTATGGCCAACACGTAGGAGCCAAATTGGAAGATTTTGATGAGGAGAGGAAACCCCTTGATAGCACTTTGAGGATAGAGTCTGATTCAGTCTCATTCTCTAGGACACAACCAATTCAGTCCATGCACATATCATAGTTTAGTTCATTTCAATTCCTTTATTTCATTCTTGAATAAGCAGATACAAAGAGTACTTGCACTTGGATGGTGCAAATACTTGATGTGGCGTTCTTTAGAGCAAGGATTCTTTAATCTCGGTTCATAAGCATCTTCATCTCTTCCAGTATTGAAGAGAGTAAAATAGGATACAAATTATCTAGCTATTGTGTGAGTGTTACCTCATGTAGCAACTTCGCCGTGAAGAAGTTGATGGATAGCAGCATAACTCGAATTTCTAAACCTCATTTCTAGTGCGAAGGGTAATGTGAAGTAGAGAACCCGTGGTGTGGCCTGGAGACCGGTGAAAGCACAGCCTTGGGTGTTATGGGTTTCATGCCCTGTAATCTGTTAGAATGAGTCACATTTTGTCGTTAATGATTTTGCATACTATGTGCGAAGATAGTGAAGTGTGGACAATGTTTTGCAAGGCTATCATCGCCTGTGTTTGGTGCACATGGAGCCCATTCAACATGCACCTTGGGCTATGAGATGGCTAATGTCAAAAAAGCACTTGGGTTGGCGATGGAATATATTTGTAAACAGTATGAGCAAAGGTAAGAGCAAAGAACAGGTTTCAGAGAAGATGGAATCTTTGAGATATGCACACTGCAGGTTTTTTGCACTCCAAATCATGCAAGGTACGGAGGTAGATACAGTTGGGAAACTTCCAGAATTTATTCAGAGTGCTCTTCGTATGGCACTTAATGAAACAAAATCTAGGATGTGTACATTGTTCTCATCGAAGAGATCCAAAGATCATACCCTAATGCTTCATGAGCGTTGGAAAGATACTATCCTCATCCACCATCCTCACACTTGCTCCCTCTCACACACACCCCCTTTCCACCCTTACACCCTCGCACCTGCCCCCTTCGGCTCCCTGACTTCCTCTCATACATACACACTCCCTCACACCTACACCCCTTCACACTAGGCTGTCCTCTATCTTTCTTTCCCTCCCTCTCTCTCTCTCTCTGCCACCCCATGTTACCCCTCCTCCACCTTCGACTTTCTCCTATTCTTTCTCTCTCTCTCTCTCTCTCTCTCTCTCTCTCTCTCTCTCTCTCTCTCTCTCTCTCTCTCCGCATTCCTCCCCGCCTCGCTACGCTATTCTGCAAGCGGTAGGCCTGAAACCCCCCAATCTGCGTTCCCCTTGCCCCTCTCTCTCTCTCTCACCCCGCTTTTCCACCCTCTCAAAAGCTACCATTGCAACTCCACCTGCATCACCTCGCTGGCACGCAGCCTCTACCCCTCCCCGCCTCCCTAGCCCCATCTCGGATGTCATAGTTCATAGGCCCGCAGCTGCGTTGCAACACTTCCCGTCTCTCTCCCTCTCTTTGTGTTTCTCTCTTTCGTGCATGAGGTGTCACTTCGTCATTTAGAGGAGTTTCCTGGTGCAATAAGGTGCATTTTGCAAGCGCGACACCATATTAATTTAGCCCATCATTTACAATTATCTTCACGCTATGGACAACAAAGAATAATATCTTCAAATGTTTGTATTCCTTATTCTTTTCATTGAGAAGTTATGATTTAGAGAAGACTATTCATTTCGTACAAAGGAATAGTAGCGAAGGCAGAAGTGTCATCCGTCCCTTCTCCTCGGGAAGCTCGAAGTCTGGTTGATTGCGGAATTCTAATGTGAGAGGAATAGAGGTCCTCTTACCATGTAAGGTTTGGGATCACAGTCTTCCTTGCGGTTTGAAAGGAATGTGTTCGATGGCACTCCAGGAAGTTTTGCAGAGTAGAACAGTGGTGATGGCACTAGTTGAACAACAAGCTTTGATTTATCTGACAGAACATTCTTGGAGAAGGGCCCATGGTGGATGGATCTGGTGACCCCTTTTGAGGCGAAAATGATTCTTGTACTAGTGGATCTGTGGACTATTCACCACTAGGTTGGCCCACTACGGCGAGGGAGAAGTCTTGTCTTGTTAAGCTCTATTCCATTCCCTGTATTTGGAACGCGAAAGAAATAAGTTATTGGGATGAAGATAAGCAGGAAAATACAAAACTAGCTAATTCAGATGATGTTTCTGAAATGGAAATGATGGAAGAACATTTTGCAAAGCTTCTACATGGTGAAAACTTTTCTAGTTGTGGAAAACGAGTTCCAAGTGCATTGGCCATCTCAAACGCCATCACAAATCTCTTAGCATCGATATTTGGACATCTTTTATCATATAGAACTAGTATCAAAAGAGCACAATCATAGCATTGATTAAACGGTTCTATGAACCTCAAACAACTGAAATCCTTCTTGATAAACATAATATTAACGATCTTCAATTGAAGTGGTTTTGTTCACATGTGGGTGAAAGAAGAGTGCAATGTTTAGGTGGTCAAAAGCAAGAAGTAGCACTTGCGAGAGTTGTTCTTAAAAACTAGTTACTTTAATTTTGGATGAAGAAAGAAGTGCTTTGGACCCTAAATCCAAATATGTTTTGCAAGGTGCCCTTGTTCACATAAGGGTGGGCCATACAAGTATGATTGTGTCTCATGATCTGTATACAATCGGGTATGTTGATACTATAGCGCTTATGCTAAATGGGAAAATAGTTGAGACTAGCACACATGAGGAACTTATTGAATAAGATGGGTGTTATTCTAGTCTTCTTCAATTTAATGATAACTCATACTGTCAAAAACATTATGGGGCACCTTCTTTGAGTTCAAGAACCTTCAATTTCTGCCTTGGTGCATAGTCTGACATTAAAAGCTAGGGATTCACTAAAACAACCACTAAGAGGGAAGCTTGTTGGAAATCACACTGCAAGCGGATTATGGAGCTAAATGCATCGAACTAGCCCTACACTCTTATAGGCATGTTAAAAACTAGAAGTGTTCAAGGGTCAGAGTGAGACTTAATGTAGGGACCTAATTAAGGTCAGTTGCCACAACAAAAATCATCTATCTCCATTTTTGGTAATCGCTTTGAGCCCTATTTAGTAAACATGGGGATTGGCCATGGCGCTTTTGAAGTCCTTGGAGTCTATATAAGCAAGTATCTAGCACTTATTGAGGGGATTACTATTGGATCACCATTAGCATGACTATTTGCATTCTGTTGCCACTTGCATGCTCTTGTTAAGGTCACTCTGTGGTGATTATACAAACTGTGGGCCGCCCACTGGAGTTGGCTATAAGCATACAAAGTGATTTAGTGGCTTGCATATAGCCTTTTGTTTTAAATATTTCACATTTCATTTGGAGAAAGTTCATCATCCGTGTAGTGTGCTATATGTCGATTAATACCCTTGTATTGATCTTGTCTAGTTTTTGGAATGGCACACTAGCCCAGTGTATTATTCTTTGTAATCATTTTGTGACCTAAGAAGCTCAGTTTACTCTCGTATGAGCATTCTCATTTCCTTTGTCTGTAATTGTACCATTTCTTCATTGTCGATTAGTGTACCTACACATGAAAATATTACAGGGTATACTTTCCTAAGGCAAAACCTCCCTTGAACAGAAGACATATTGGAAGGTGTACATGGCTTCCTTGATAGTTTGGCACTTTGCCAAAGATGGATACCCCGTCAACTCTTCTACATGTATAAACCAATTGGATTTAGTCCACCCATAGCTAGGCCTAGATATATGTTCCGAGGCTCTCTAGCAAGCTCTCGCCACTTACTATCTATGTACTTCCAAGCATCAAAATTACCTTGCACTTGCATTACACCATATGTAGACTTGCTCTTTACATGTTGTTACATTAATTGAGCTATGGATTTACATTTGAACATGCTCTTAATTCTTGGAATGATAGGAAAGTGGAAAGGAACCTTTGTGGAGATGCTTACACTCGTTCCAAAAGATAGTGCAATCATTCGGACAAGTATGAATCTGAGTGTAGTCCATTCTAAGTGACTTTAAAAGCTTTTTTTTTTTTGCATCTCCACATGTTGGAGGCATATCCTTAACATCTGGCAGACACTCATCTTTCAAAAGTATCCAAGGGATAAGCAAATACAACGATATTAGTAAATGAACTTTTTTTGATACAACAATCGAAGTTTATTTTAAATCCACTTACCTTAAAAGTTTAGAGACACTACTATTTGAACATGTATAAATGAATTGAACATTTAGCATTGCGAGCAATACGCCTAGTACCGATATCTCTACCCAAGTGTATAATAGTAAACGAGCTAGTCTTTACATGTTTTGGTGCTCTTCCTCGGCTTCTGATTGTGGAAATTCTTCCATGTCTATTGAACATAGGATATCTTCTCCATCATCTCATAAAATGCCTTGAGCATTTCTTCTATGTATTCATTGTGTGTAATGCCACCAAAACCTTGTACTACAACCTCCCTCTTCATTATCTTTTGTCCACAAGAGGTAGATGTTGCAATCTCGTTTGGGTCGACTGCTCACAATGGGAACCATAGGAATGGTAGCAAAGCTTCTCTCATCAACTTTATCAAAGGACCCATATTCTCTAACATATGCAGTACAAATCCATCATGCCTAAAAAATTTCATTTTTGCACTCAGTGCGAGGACATACCATTCTCTCCTACCAATCTAAAGATACCATTTGATACCATGTGGAGATGTTAGGACATTTAGCATATGATACATTAATATATATTTTTTAATTTTATTTCTAAAACCCTAAATTTTCTTCTTTAATGTAAAATCCTATTTTTTATATATTATATTATATATATTTAATTTAATCTAAAAATCCTAATTTCTTATATATTCAATATAATTCAACAATCCTAGCTGATTTCATATTTATTTATCTTTAATAAAATCCTATTTTTTATATATATTTGATTATATATTCTATTTCTTCTTCCTTATATATGAAAACTAAATATGAAAAGAGATAGGATGTTTTAATATATATATATATATATATATATATATATATATATATATATATATATATATATATATATATATATATATATATATATATATATATATATATATATATATATATATATATATTAAAACATCCTATATCTTTTCTCTAGGTCTTACATATATTGGATTATATATATTAATATTAAATCTAAAACTTTATTTTTTTATATTTAATTACATATACTTAATTTAATTCAAAAATCCTAATTTCTTATACAATTTTATATATTTGTTTGTGTGTGTATGTGTTTGTATGCAAAAATCATAAATATTCTATTTTTTATATATCTATTTATACATATGTAAAAACCCTAAAACTCCTAAAGACCCACCTTTTAAATAGTTATTTATATATATTTATTTTAATTCAGAAATCCTTATTTCTTAAATATTTACTTATACATAATACGTTTTATTCAATAAACTATTTGTTTTTCTACTTTTTATTTTATTATATATATTAATATTGAACCTAAAAACTTTATATTTTAAATATTTAGTTATATTTATTTATCTCTATTAAAAAACCCTAATATCTTATATATCCTAATCTTTAAGGCCTAGACCTAAAACATGTATATGTATGTGTGCATGTGCTTATATATGTGTATCTGTATATATTACGTGTATATATGTGTATATGTGTGCATGTATGTAGAAGCCCAAAAACCTAATCCTAAAATAGTAACCCTAAAACATGTATATGTGTTATACTTTATGGAATATTTGGAATGAAGGTTTAATGCCTTGAGGATTTTAATGTGTTTTGTGTTTTGATTTAGCAAGTGGAGATCCATGAGGGTATGAACAAGTTCAAGTGTGAACAAGTGTGAACACGAGAGGATTTATTCACATACATTTTGGATATATTTTTAGAGAATAAGTTATTAGTTATTTTTAGCTATTTTTGTAAATAAAGCAAAAGCACAGTATTTTTAGTGTGGCTCTCATGTATCTTCCATCAAGGACATAATATGAATCACCTATAAATACGCATGCTCTCATAGAGTGTCCAGGAGAGTATGTGGGGAGAGATTGCACCCAATCTTGTGTCGTCTCTTTTCTCTCTCTTGTCTCTTGTCTATTTTCTGCGTACATATATGCTCTGCGGGTTCCGATCGACAACAGTGGTATCAGAGCCTGGATGTCTGCAGAGCATGATTTCATCATCATCTTTCTTGCCATCATCTTCTTCGCATGTACCTACGTTTCGCATCATCTTCTTCATGGAGATTTGTTTTCGCATGGGTCTAAAGCCTCTCTTTGCTGCTGCGTTTGGAGTTTTTGGGCTCGACACGTGATTTCCCCTAAGTTGTTGCAGGCCAAGATCACTTGCGAACGCAGTCGTGGTGTGCTTCTGTTTCCAGAAACGGTGCTCATATTCCAGGCCGACGATCACGAGACACCTACCCCAAGGGCTTAATTACAAAAAGGACTGCATTCGCAAATTTTTTCCCACTTCCTACGCGCATACACGTTCAGAGAGTTTTTCATGGACGTAGTTGTCATGGATGCGTACTTGTTGGAGTTATCAGCGTTTCCCGCGTTCAGCGCACACACGCGGTGCAGAACACTTCTGTTTTCCTTTGTTCATGAAGACTGAAGACGAAGGTCACTTCTATTTTTAAATTAGAATATATGTGATATACCCCTTGCGCGCATCATATTTTCTCTCAGAATCCGCTCGCGTTCCATGTTTGTTTATATATATATATATATTTTAATCTTTTTCTGATTACGCATACAGAGCAACATCACACGCCTGGGATTGATGCTAGAACGCGCATACGCCCTCACACTTCAGACATTGACAGCGTGCATTCAGGCGTGGTCGTTCTCAAACTAGGAGAAAGCAACAATTCCCTCTGCTGTTAGACAACACCTGCGCATCATCCCGAATTTCTTGGCGGTTCTCCTGTTCAGAGGCGTTTACACACTTATTTTGTTTTGCATTTTTGTATTAAAGGGCTGAAGAAAATCACTATGCATCGAACATCATACATGCGAAGAAACAACACATGACAGATTATCACTGATCACTCTCACGGAACTTTTCAGCAGCCGAGGAGGCAAGTCAGAGCGGTCACTATTTATTTTGCTTAGAAACTATCAATACTTCGCAGGGATATATATATTTCTAGCTATATAAACATATAGGGGATTATCAAAACGCTGCGCTCCTTTCTCTCACAAGAGAATTCTCTTTGAATTTAAGGTGAGCAAAGCTTGGCGCAGGCAGATATTTTCGGTTTAAAGTTCATATATGGGATTAGTTCATGCAATCTGAAGGAGCGCGCACCTCTGCAATTTTAAGGATGTTTCCCTCTCACGCCAATTTTCGAACTCTATTCCTGCTAAAAGCACATTCGCCATATCTTTTACAACGAACAATGTACTTAAGGGTTCTTTTATTTACCCAATAAGTACTATATGACTGCACCTTGTTGGCTCTAACTTGAGCATATTTACCCAATAAGTACTATATGACTGCACCTTGTTGGCTCTAACTTGAGCATATTACCTTCAATTTTTGAGATTTTTACTGATGTGGAAAGTTCTCTCCGATCTCTTTCTATAGAGTGGCTGCAACATACCTTTTGAAATTCTATTCCAAGATCAAAAGAATTTGGACTTTACCCATTTATCATCAACAAACCTTTTTTAATCATCATTTTGAAGCCTCGATTCTTGAAGGCAAATTGTCATGCTATTCTGATAAAGGGTGGATCATCTTCAGCACCTGCACACATCGGCAAATTACTTTTTTAAACATCGAGATAAGTTTCTTGTCAATTTATGTGCAATTTTGCATCGTACTTAGAGTATATGCATAGTTTAGACATGGTTTGTCTTGTATGTTCATGTATTCTTCTTTCAGGGATAGGAAAGTATCTTCTTGCAGGTTTGCGAGGAGAAAATATATATATTTGTCAGGGTGTGTAATCCCCTTTCGGTTTCTTTGTCAATAGATTATGCCTGTCGGCACCAATATCATGGAAATTATTTGGCGGAAATTCTCCAATTTTCAAAATCACGTCGTTATGCTGCCGAAATTTTTACAAAATTCGCAGGCACATGCATCCAAGTATAAATTCATGATTAATACGTCGACTATTATTTTATCATATCGTGATATTCATTTTTATCATCACTTTTGGATCGCATTTTGACTTAAACCCTGCTAATCATTCACAATCACATTAAATTTCAATTTTTTAGTTCCATGCATGTTTTGTTTTACATGGCACATGCCTATGATTGTTCAGTGATGCGGCATGTGATTGGCCATCCATGTCTATTTTATTCTTATCAACTGAGGTCAGTTGCTCGACAACTGGGAGGCATGTTATAATTTATGGAATATTTGGAATGAAGGTTTAATGCCTTGAGGATTTTAATGTGTTTTGTGTTTTGATTTAGTAGGTGGAGATCCATGAGGGTATGAACAAGTTCAAGTGTGAACAAGTGTGAACACGAAAGGATTTATTCACATACGTTTTGGATATATTTTTAGAGAATAAGTTATTAGTTATTTTTAGCTATTTTTGTAAATAAAGCAAAAGCACATTATTTTTAGTGTGGCTCTCATGTATCTTCCATCAAGGACATAATATGAATCACCTATAAATACGCATGCTCTCATAGAGTGTCCAGGAGAGTATGTGGGGGGAGATTGCACCCAATCTTGTGTCGTCTCTTTTCTCTCTCTTGTCTCTTGTCTATTTTCTGCGTATATATATGCTCTACGGGTTCCGATCGATAACAATATGTATGTATGTATATGTAATGTGTGTGTATGTATATATGATGTTTGTGTATGTGTATGTGCATGTATGCATGTATGCATGTGTCGATATATATATGTGTATGTATATATGTGTGCATGTGTGCATGTATATATGTGTGGATGTGTCTATGTGTTTATGCATATATAAATACATGTAAAAACCTAAAACCCTAATCCTAAGGACATATACCTAAAACATATATAGGTCTATATGTGTGCATGCTTGAGTATATGTATTCTATGTGTATGTGTATACATGTGTATGCATGTGTATAAAGCCTAAAACCCTAATCCTAAAGACCTAGACCTAAAACATACATATGTGTGTATGCACGTGTATGTACATGTGTATGTGTATATGTATGATGTGTGTATATGTGTATGCATGTGTGAAGATCCTAAAAATCCTATTCCTAAAGACCTAGATCTAAGACGTGTATATGTGTGCATGTGTGTATATATGTGTGTGTATGTGTATATGTGTCTATGCATATTTTTATGTATGTAAAACCTAAAAAGCCTAATCCTAAAGACTTAGACCTAAAACATGTATATGTGTGTATGTGTATGTGCATGTATGCATATATATATATATATATATATATATATATATATATATATATATATATATATATATATATATATATATATATATATATATATATATATATATATATATATATATATATGTGTGTGTGTGTGTTTGTGTGTGTGTGTGTGAGAGTGTGTGTGTGTGTGTCTATCTCTCGCTCTATATATATATATATATATATATATATATATATATATATATATATATATATATATATATATATATATATATATATATATATATATATATATATATATATATACAGAGAGAGAGAGAGAGAGAGAGAGATATGGGTGTGTGCGTGTGTATGTATGTATGTATGTATATATATATGTATGTATGTATGCATGTATGTATGTATGTCTGTATGTATGTATATATGTATGTGTATATGTGTGTGTGCATATGTGTATGTGTTTAAAAAACCTAGACCCTAATACTAAAGACCTAGACCTAGAACATGTGTGTATATATATATATATATATATATATATATATATATATATATATATATATATATATATATATATATATATATATATATATATATATATATATATATATATATATATATATATATGTGTGTGTGTGTGTGTGTGTCTATATATGTGTGCATATGTATGTATGCATATGCATGTGCATATGTATATGGATGTGCATACACGTGGGTATGTATATGTGTATATGCATGCATATGCATGAATATGCATCTCTATATGTCATATCTATGTGAGTGTGTGTGTGTATATGTGTGTATGTATATATGTGTGCATGTGTGAAAATGTGTGTGTATAAATATGTGTACCTGTATTTATATGTGTCCCTCTTATGTGTGTATGCATGTCAGAGTGTATGTATATGTATGTGTGTGTATGTGTATGCACGTGTAGCTTAACGTTGAAATGATCCATATGAAATGATCTATATGGTGTTCGAAATCTTCTTGTTATTGGAACGTTGACATATAGAACGCACGGTATAAAGACGACACAAAGAAAAGGAGAAAAATAAAGTGAGAGGCATGCAGAGTTGTTAGGGCATCATCATAAAAAAACAGCATGGCTTATGGAAGAAATGGTGCGTGGATACAAAGAAGCTAAGGTTGGAAAAAATGTGACACAATGATAGGCAGAAAGTTATGAGGACGGTACTCACATGGCATTAATTAGCCAAAATGAACCTTATTTTGATCATTGATCGGAGTGGGGAACGATTGACCGGATGGATCATACAAGCACAATATTGTGAGAATGAATTTCCTCGAAATTCAATACAATTTTATTAACAAAACCTTGAAATTTGTGGCCTTACAGTTTGACTTCAAATTTAAAAACAAAACTAGATCACCAACGTTGGAGACAAGCAAAGAAGTTAGAGATGGGTTGGAGCGTCCCATAACGACATTTTTTGTAGCACTAAAAATTTATCTTGTAAATCAATCTTCATCGAGTTCATGTAACATTTCAATCGAGGAAAGCGTGAATCCGGATTTAATGACTTGTTCTCTATAGCCACTCAAAGTCTTTATATAACGAGACCCATCATTGTAATAGGATCAATACCATAGGGCAATTTAAAAGGAATAGATCCCATAGAAACCTTGTGAGTGTACTAAACTAATAGCACATTAGAATAGATGAGTAGGCAAAGTTGCAAAAAAATGTACACAAACATAGATATAGCCTCAGAGATAGAGAACTCAAATTCTCAGATTTTTAGGAGAAATGTAGTAGCAACAATGTTGTTTTCTACCTATGGGCTCCCAATGTGGAGCTAGCTTAGATGGTGATCTAGAAAGACTCTAGATGAAGGGCTTACTCGTGCACAATGTTCTATAAAGCTCAACTTGGGCCTTTCTTATATAGCTTTTACAAGTGGAGTATGTGTAGATAAACATAGTCAAAACATACAAAATAGTCATGAGAATATATAATTTGACAATATCTCCATCACCAAAAGTCCTACTATCTTGGCCTTATGGGTTGGGGTGATAGGCCCTCCAGATGCCACAAAAGGGGGCAACTGACCTTTGCACTCCCCTCGTAAAGCGTCTATGGGGAAACCGTGTGCCACAATAGGTCCTACTTTTGCCTTGAATGGCAAGCCAATGGCCAAGAAGTTTATATCCTAGCTAACCTAATGGCTAGGCTCACAAAGATCATCTATCACCATCAATGGTCACACATAGACCTCATTTAACTTAGAGGTTAGGTTTCCACAAATATCCGAGCTCTCACAATGGATTCTCCTCATAATGGGGGGCCTTACAAATTAGAGCACCATGGATCATTTGTGGTCACTTCATTTAAGCAACTCCAAAACAAGATTATGTAGCATTGTTAACATTACTTTGTTTTTATTTTCTACCAAATTGATTTTTTGAAAGATAAAGAAGCTTACTAGACTTGTACACGACCCCGCACTCATTCATTAATGCTTCAATGAGCTAGCTAGCAAAATAATTAGCCGATCTAAAATATTTTCTAACAAAGCTTCAAAACAAAGAAAGACTTCTTGAGATAAGAATTTGGGAACTATTGTTGTGGTTGTTGAATCAATAATCCATCCCTTGGCCCACTACTCGAAGTATTAGTACATGTCAAGATAGAATGTTTGTTAGTGTAGGTCGTTAGATGAGAGATATGGCCTAGAAAATCTAATCTCCACTTTTGGAAAAGGCACCAAAAGCATGAGTAGTTGGAGTGGAAAACAAGAGTATAATGTCCGGAAGCCTTGCATAAAGAAGGTCAACATAGGCGAGATTGTAATACCGTATGCATGATAAGATCTTTCGATAAATTCCACCAATGGAATGGGCATGAGG
This sequence comes from Ceratopteris richardii, assembly GCA_020310875.1. NCBI lineage: Eukaryota > Viridiplantae > Streptophyta > Polypodiopsida > Polypodiales > Pteridaceae > Ceratopteris > Ceratopteris richardii. Next base: position 83,234,504 of record CM035422.1, read on the forward strand.
CATGTGTAGCGCTGAGGGAGTCTCATGTGATGGTAGATATTGGAGCCAAGCACAAAAACCATCTTGATAGTACAGCTTCCCTACAATAACTCTAAGCCAATCACTATGCTGAGCTCATTTATTATAAGCTACAATGGAGAAAAGTCAAGAGGAATGCATGTCATGAGTAAAGATAATAAGATTTGATAGTGGGAGTCCGAGATCCTAATGAGCATAGGATTCTGAATGGTTGTGAAAAGGGCGATTCCTAGAAATGAGTCATGAGTCCTTGTAGTATCCTCCCTAAAACTTAGTTGAGATATAAATAAAAGAATTGGATGAAATGGAACAAGTCTATGAATAACATCATAAATCATAATTGGATTATTGCAAGAGTATCACCCAATAAGCTTGGCAGCCTAATAGGGTCTAGTACTTAACCAAACAACTTAACATTAATATGAAACGCTATTTTGCGACCCAATAATTAATGCTAGAACTTATTGGTGAATTAGATCATACTTAAACATTCACACTTTGTAAGAGAGTATTTTCAGTCTGGAGGGGCAAGATAATGACTTGCATAATATAGGGATTGATAATATTCTTTTGCATGCTATATTACCATACTAGCAATCAGTCTGTCTAAAGAATCGAAAAGTGCATGAAAAGGTTTCAATCAATGTGAGGCTTGGAATATGGATGAACAATGAAGAGAATTTCCAATATGGTAAATGTGGATCGGTTGTGATTAGTCCAGTTAAAATGAAAGAGATGGGGTATGGTGGCTAATTTGTCTAAATAAATTGTTGAATTTGCAAGAAACCTCAAAACAACAAATCCAAGCACACGATATGTACATCATATGCATACATAATTCAATGCGCTCACGCACATGTTTATCATCATGCACATGCGATCAAGAGCACATACATGGATATGAAAATACATGTGCGCCTTCAAATTTGCACATGTAACCTTATATATTTGCATAAATAAGTCCGTACATTAATTCCTATGGTTTGCTCTAATGCTCCAGAATGGAAATAAGCATGAATGATGTAAAGGAAACACCGTGAAATGGATACGTAATCAAATGGATATACGTTTAAGCATAGACCTCACCTAGTTTAGTGACTTTCCTTGTGAGCAGCCTATCTTAAAATATATGTTTAATTGCTGTTACTAGTTCTCGGCTCTTTACACCTCAACAACCTGGAATAATAGCATCATGCTTCTGTTGTCATTGGCTCATACTATTTTTTTGGTTCTAAGCTTTACTTGAATTCAAGACCACATCCATCCCCTCCAAACCTGTGCATCCTGCGGATGTGCCAACCTACATACATAACATCAAACCCAAGCGAGCATCAAGTAGTCATGGAAATAAACACAACTTAAAGAAAAATTTATTTACATGCATAAAATCTGAAAGTGAGATGAACTTTGCATAAATTAAGAAAAACGAATAAACACAAGTATTGCACACAATCATATTGAGATATTCTAACACATTTAGACCAGAAATCATGCAAACGGATTGAAAACTCATTAGCGCTTTTGCTAACTTAACATGGTCAGATCTAATAGCCCATCCTAAACATATACATATACAAGCCCTTACTAATCCGATTTGTGAAACATCAATCTAACTTCACTATTGATTTCTCACTGTCTAGCTCCCCATCATACCTTAGATTATTTTGCTCATTTTTATTTTGTTCATCAATCCAGCTCAGCCTTTTGTTTTTATTTTCGTTTATTTATTTTTCTTTCATAATTTTTGGCCTATGCCGAAGTCGGGTGGGACTCATGGACGTGTCCATCTAGCGAGGTTTACTCCACTTGTCTATCGGCCTAACATAGTGCACGACACACAAGGTCAGCCTCATTCAAAATCGATGTCGACTCGTGACTCTGACCATCCAATCAGAGTGACTCCATGTGCCTATCGACACACAGTACCTGTTATGCTCAAGAGAGTCACACCAAATACGCCTCTTAATTTCTGGGGCTTTTTAAGTTTTAGTTGCTGGTGCTTGTGAAGCTCGTGATTCAATGATTTGTTTCAAACTTTGGATTGTAAGATCACTGAATTTCTTAAAAATGGCTTCCATTGTACTAGCAGGCACAGCATCCTTTGGCACTAGTGGGTTCGCCTGAGGATTATGTATAAGTTATTGAACAGTCTATGTTTGTTCTTCCTGCATATCATCATGCCAACTCTACATAAATTTAGAGAAAGTTCTTTGTTTTTCAATGTCCCCTCTAACAGCTTCTTCCACATTATCTTAGTCTTTAGTAAGACTAGTCTCAGTTCCTACATGTTATAATTATGGGAAAAGATCTTCTCGAGCTTTCCTATCTATACCTTGGAGAAACAAGGATACTTTCCCTTGAGCTATAGCCCTCCTAGTATATTTAGTTAAGTCTTCAAAATGCTAATCAAATTCTCTTTTTATGTCTAAAATGGATTGGTCCTTAGGTTTATGTATCCATTATAGAAATGTTGACCTATAAGTTCTTGGTCACTTAATAGCCTAAGGCTTGTGCCAAGATATCACGCCTCTAACTCGTACTCTTTTACAGAAGCAAGGAACATTTTTGCCAGTGAAATACCCACTCCTTTTTGTAACTCATTCGTGGAATTCCTCGATGGCACTTCGTCTTTTTTCGACCTGCTCGAAGCACAAGAGCTGGGTTATAACGTCCATTGTAGTGTCGGCCATAAATGTTCAAACACAAAGAGCTCTCTCAAACCACACTACTAGCTAGGATCGAAGTCTCTACACTCTTGTCCTTCATGTCCAGTTCACCAAGTATGTCGAGTAGTTCATAGAAAAGGGAGAGAAATAGATGAAGATTCGTATAGAATACTAAAACCTTAGGAGATTTGATGGAGTAAATAGGCCAAAGTGGATTTTTTTAAGAAGGTTTCCTGCAGAGATGAAAATCGCACGCACTACTTGATGATTGCTTCTTCAAACCACGAGGGAATTATGAATAGCTACAACAAAATTCTCTTTAAATTATTCATCAAGTGAGAATGGTTGAGTCTTGAATTAACATTAGAGTTGACTCACTGTACTATGATGCATTTTTGGAATTCTGATCAAATTGTATTTCAAAACGCTATTGCTCAATCTATAATGGATACATTGATACGTTCTCCATTAGAAGAATATTGCTCCATTGCTTCCTAACCTGACATATCTTTAGTGGAAAGTCCACCCTTCCGACCCGTTTCACTTTAATCCTTACTAGCGATCTGTTCCGCACGAGCTTGCCAATGCAATCGAGTCATATGAAGTAACAGAATAACTACATAAGTAGGAAAGATGTCCTGATATATGGAAAGCGTAGCACAATACAAACATGGGCACATCGTCTAAGATGGATAGTAGCCCATAGTTTTATGATCTCCTTTTATATATTTATATATTTTTTGATTTAACCACTCGAATCCTTTTGTTAGTCTTCAGATAGTATTAAATCAGAGGTACAGAGCAAACTTTGCGGAGCCCAATCATGTATATTGGGAAAAGCTTTTGTCACCACAACAACATCCTTCACTGTGTTTTTTTGAGATGAAATAAAGGTACAAACAAATAAAGCATTTCTGTATAATTTTCGTGAATAAAGAGAGCCTAAGAACTCTGAAAACCTTTCTTTAGCAAAACCATTTTAGGTATCACAAGTATCCTTTATTCAACAGTGCAATATTTACATATTTGAATATTAATGAGAAAATTCAACGATATCTGCCAATTAACTCCCAAGACTTTGGCGATCAGTCCTATAGAAATATCAGTTTCTGTTCACTGTACTCTTTTCAAACCGTCGGAGCAAAGCATCATTTATCATAAAGACAGTTTTATTAAATCCCATGAGTACATAAGGCTAGTGTGTGTTGGTGTTTATGCGGATAATCATAGCTAACTCATACAGTGTTAAACTTTCCTTTCACACTATATGTTTATGAAAAAAAAAACCGTATATGCATGTACATTTTTCTGTGCCAAATTCCAAACATTACCTCAATCCATCATCCCTACTTATATAGCTAGCACTGTAGGAATGCATTCACAAAGAGAAGAGAAAATCATAGAGGGTTGTTACTTGAGATACTTTATGAAGATGACGCGGGGATGCAGCAAAACTCATTAGAGATCAACTACACCATCAAGGAAGTTGCTCATTTCTCTAGTTTCCATCAGCCTTGATGCCTCTCGCTTGATGAACGTTCAAGCCCATTACTTCTAAAAAATGCCCTACCGAACTCGAATGTGATCACTTATTATAGCTTGAACATCTGGATCCATAGCAGTGCTACAACTCTTATTTTCATGAATGCTGCTGCTTCATTCTAACAGTAATGATCGTCATAGATCCTCTTGCAGAAACACCGTAGCAGAGCTATAAGCTCCTAGCTTTGCTTTCATCCACATACGAGTTCATATTCAGATCTTCATACTTGTTTGCTTCGCTCTCCATTGGAAGAAAAAGCCAAACGCAAGCTAGGAAAATGGAGAGCTCCCTCCGATGTTTCAGTTTATATATAATCCGTTCTTCACATGCAAATCCTCAGACATTCAGCCCCTCTGACTCTGAATAAGCATCCTCTATCTACTTCCTCCTCTCCATCTCTCTGTATTGTTTGGTTTGGAAATATTCGCCTTGTTGGCTTCGGAAGCTCAGAGTATCCAACAAGAGCGTCCCTCCTTCAAAATGCTGAAAGTAACTTTTTGTTTCTCCTCGCGTGAGTTGCAGAGAACACTCCTTTCACCACTGCCATCAGCAACAGCCGCGTCCCCTTAATATGCCTCCCTTTCACTTGCTCATTCCTTCCGTTCCGGCTCTCAACACTGTCCTCCTTATTTTCAACGTGTTCTTTCTTTTTCAGATCTTCTTTCCTCTCAACTTCTATACATCTTCCTTCCAAATTCTCGAAGAAGTGAAAGCTGACATTTTCCTCACGCTTTCTACCTTTTACCCCTTTACGTATTATATATATTGCTTATATATTAACACATTTTAACATGACCTTACACACAATTCATACCTCAAATATGAAAGACAAACACATTTATACACATACAAACTTGTATGAATATATACACTTTAATTACAAGCATGCAAATAGGAACATAATTAAGCCCTTCAACACATCCAAGCAGCCCATATGTACATCATATGTATACATAATTCAATGCACTCACACACACACATGTTTATCATCATGCACATGCGATCAAGAGCACATACATGGATGTATGCAAATACATGTGCACATTTAGACTTGCACATGTAACCTTATATATTCACATATATAAGTGCACACACTAATTCATTTGGTTTGCTCCAATGCTCCAGAATGGAAATAAGCATGAAGGATGTAAAGGAAACATCGTGAAATGGATATGTAATCAAATAGACACACGCTCAAGCATAGAGCTCATCTAGTTTAATGACTTCCCTTGTCAGCGTACCATCTTAAAATATATGTATAATTGTTTTTAGTAGTCCTCGGCTCTTTACACCTAACCAATCTGGAATAAAAGCATCATGTGCTCTTCACACTTGAATTACACTTAACTTCTACTGTCATTGTCTCATAATTTGTTTGGTTCTAACCTTGACTTGAATTCACGACCACAAGGTAGAAAACATAATACACAGGGAGCACGAAGACTGACTTCTTAGATGTTATAAATGTTGTCAAACTTAGAGTCTGTGGTTGACCAAGCCACTATATGATTTATTAACGAACATTTATAAAAGTGTGCAATGGCTATTTGGACTTTCACATGGACATGAATGGTTATAACAATCTCCCACTAAACTCCAATATGGCCAAAGTAAGTATGGGAGAAGAAATGAAGAATGATAAAGAATACCTGAGTTTAAGTATACAAGCTATACCTCCCACCTGATGGGCATGTTACACAATATACAAGTGACTCTGTAAGATCATGAATCAAGTAACCCCCATCAAGTAAGAATAGTGTCAAAAGTTGTCTTGTAATAGAGCTTTAGTCAAAGCATTAGCAACATTATCTTGAGCTTGAACCTTCTCAAGAATAATGTGCTCAATGGCTAAGCAATCTCTGATGAAGTGATACCTTGCCTCAATCTGCTATGTTGTTGCGTGATAGACTAGATTCTTAGCCAAAGCAATGGCACTCTGAATATCATTGAGCAAATGAGGTACATGCTAAGGTAGACTCAAGCAAGATGAGAAAGCAAGAATGGTTCCTTACATGCCTCTCTTTCTGCAACATACTCTCCTTCTGTGGTGGAAACAACTATAGATTCTTGAAGACGAGATCTCCAAGAGATATCACCTCTAGAAAATTGAAAAATGTACCCTGATGTAGGCTTACGATTGTCTACATAACTAGCATAATCAGAAAGTCTGTAACCAATAATGGATGTTTTTCCTTTACCTAAGCATAAACACTTGTCCTTAGTGCTACTTAGATATCTCAAAATCATCTCCATTGCTTGTTCTTGCTAGGATTAGACATATATTTGCTCACAACTCCTACTACAAATGCAATGTCTCGTCTCATAGCTAGCATAGCATACATGAGACTACCAACAACAGACTGATAAGGATTTTTGGTCATGAATTCTTTTTCCTCATATGATTTTTGGCAATCATCCTTGCTTAATTTCACATATGTAGGTAAAGGTGTACCCAATGCCTTTCCACATTGCATATTGAACATGTGAAGTACTTTGGATATGTACCCACTTTGAGACAAGTATATGAATCTTCTACTCCTATCACATGTAATGAGCATGCAATGAATATGTTTGGCATCCCCCAAATCCTTTATATCAAATGTCCCATTCAACTTCTTTATGAGAATTGACAAGTCATAAGAGAACTTCCTAGCAATCAAAATATCATTGACATAAAGTATCAAGCATATCGAGCTCCCATCTGAGCATCTCCTTGTGTAGAGACAATGATCCTCATAACTTGAAGAGTAGACTTGAGACTTCATAAAAGCATCAAACTTTTGGTACCATTTTGTAGGGGATTGTTTAAGTCCATATAAGCTCTTCTTGAGCTTACAAACTAGAATTTCTTTGCCAAGAACCACATATCCCTCTCGTTGTTCCATATAAATCTCATTTGTAAGATCTCCATGCAAGAAAGCAAGTTTCACATCCATTTGGACTAGCTCTACATCCTCCATTGCAACGAATCCAAGCAACATGCACATACTACAATATATGACGGGCATACCGATGCTGCCTATACCGACGGTCACTCTTAGCGTCAGTATAAACGTTCGAAAAGTCCACTTAAAGATACCGACGGTCAGTGATTGAAAGTATGACCCTTTAAAATGGATCGTCTGTGTGTGTTGCGATCGCTGGTATAGGTGTCGGTATGAGCATCGGTGTAAGCGTCGGTAAATTACTTGAAGTTATCGACGCCCATACCGATGCCTATTCCGAGGCCGAGTTTTAAATATACCTGGAACCCCTGAGCAAAACTGAAGATTTTCTGTGCGTGTTTGAGTACTGGTTGTCCTCTGTTGAACTTGCATGCATGAACCGAATTGCGACCTGTATTGTCTTCTGCACACACACACAAATAGAGATCTTTCTCTCTCCACACACACACTCTCTCTCTATTTAGATCTCACATCTTGGTAAGTGGTGCATGTACTCTTAGCCTTTGTCTTTCTCTATGCTTTAGGTATTATAATTTCTCTTCTCTTTGATTTTGCAGAAGTTCTTTGGCATGAATTCTTTGGAATTCGACGATAGACGACATACATTACGCTTTGACGACAACGATCCAAAATAGGGACATACTTGTAAGTGATTGTTTTATTATCTATTGATAGAGAGAGAAAGAGAAAGAGAAAGAGAGAGAGAGAGAGATGAGAGAGATAGAGAGAAAGAGAGAGAGAAGAGAGAGAGAGATAGAGAGAGAGAGAGAAAGCGATAGAGATATAGAGAGATAAAGAGAGAGAGAGAGTGAAAGATAAAGAGAGATGAAAGAGTGGAAGATCGAGATAGGAAGATAGAGCATACATACACATACATAAATACACACACACACACACATCTACACATGCATACATATACACATACATGTACACATGCATGCTTACATATACACACATGCATGCATAGAGACACATACAAATATACACACATGCATATATACACACACACATGCATACACACATCCATACACAGACATATATACACATATGCATACATACACATACACAGATACATGCATACACACATACATACACACACAGACATACACACACATACATACAGACATATGCACATATGCATGCATACATACACACACATATATACACATGCATGCATACACACATATACACATATACACACATGCATACATACACACACACACACATATACACACATACATACACACACACATATACGCATATGCATACACACATACATATACACATATACACATGCATGCATACATACACACACATACAAATATACACATATGCATGCATACATACACACACATACACACATGCATACATACATACACATATGTACACACATGCATACATACACACACATATGTACACACATGCATACATACACACACATATGTACACACATGCATACATATAGACACATACAAATATACACACATGCATGCATACATACACACACATACACATATACACACATGCATACATACACACACACATGTGTACACATGCATACATACACACACACATGTACACACATGCATACATACACACACATATGTACACACATGCATACATACATACACATTTGTACACACATGCATACACACACATGCATATATACACACATATACACACATGCATGAATACATACAGACACATACACACATGCATACATACATACACATATGTACACACATGCATACATACACACACATATGTACACACATGCATACATACACACACATATGTACACACATGCATACATACAGACACATACAAATATACACACATGCATGCATACATACACACACATACACATATACACACATGCATACATACATACACACATGTGTACACATGCATACATACACACATGCATACATACACACACACATGTACACATGCATACATACACACACATATGTACACACATGCATACATACATACACATATGTACACACATGCATACACACACATGCATATATACACACATATACACACATGCATGCATACATACACACACATATACACACATGCATGCATACCTCACACGCACAAACACATACATACACACATGCATGCACACACACACATGAATGCATACACACACATGCATACATAGACACACATACACATATACACACATGCATACATTCACACACACATACATACACACATGCAAACATATACACACACATATACACATGCATACAAAAATATACATATTTGAAGTCTAGATATTTAAGATAAGGGTTTTAGGGTTCATGCATACATATAATTCAATTACATTTATATTAAAAAAAATATAGAAAGAAATAAGAAAAAAATCTAAATATATAAGTAAACATATATATAAAATAGGATTAGGGTTTTAGGATTAGGGGTTTAGGTTTTTTTAGGTGTTTAAGTATTTAGGTTTTAATATTTCAGGTTTAAGTCTTTAGGTTTTAGTATTTCAGGTTTAACTCTTTCATATTAGGGTTTTAGGGTTTTAACACCTACATAACATATATACACACATACACATACACATATAATACATATATACATGCACATACACATGCATACAGAAATATACATATTTTAGGTCTAGATATTTAAGATTAGGGTTTTAGGGTTTAGGCATACATATAATTTAATTACATTTATATTAAGAAAAAATATAGAAAAAATTCTGAATATATAAACAAACATATATATAAAATAGGATTAGGGGTTTAGGTTTCTTTAGGTGTTTAAGTACTTAGGTTTTAATATTTTAGGTTTAAGTGTTTAGGTTTAGTATTTTAAGTTTAACTCTTTCTAATTATGGTTTTAGGATTTTAATACCTACATAACATATATACACACATACACATACACATATAATACATATATACCTGTACGTACACATGCATACAGAAATATACATATTTTAGGTCTAGATACATAAGATTAGGGTTTTAGGGTTTAGGCATACATATAATTCAATTACATTTATATTAAGAAAAAATATAGAAAAAAATTTGATTATATAAATAAACATATATATAAAATAGGATTAGGGGTTTAGGTTTTTTTAGGTGTTTAAGTATTTAGGTTTTAGTATTTCAGGTTTAAGTCTTTAGGTTTTAGTATTTCAGGTTTAACTTTTTCTAATTAGGGTTTTAGGGTTTTAATACCTACATAACATATATACACACAAACACACACACACATGTCGTACATATATACATGTATATACACATGCATACAGAAATATACATATTTTAGGTCTAGATCTGTAAGATTAGGGTTTAGGGTCTTGACATAAAAATAAATAATATAGAAAAAATTAAGGAAAAAATTTGAATATATAAATAAATATACATATAAAATAGGATAAATATATAGATAAATAAATATAAAAAGAACTACCATTTTTAATAATTTAATTAAGTATATATAATTAAATATATAAAAATTAGATTAATTAAGAAAAAAATATGAATATATAAATAAATATATATATATAAAATATGATAATTATATAGATAAATAAATATGATAAGAAATAGTGATTAAATTAAACAAATTAAATATATATGGCTTTTTGAGATCCAGGTCCTTTTGATTAAGGTTTTAAGGTTTTAACACCTATATAACATACATACACACGTACACATACACATATAATACATACATACAAAAATATACATATTTTAGGTTTACATCTTTGAGATAAGGATTTTAAGGTTTAGGCATATAAAGAGAAAATATAGAAAAAAATTAAGGAAAAATTTTGAATATATAAATAAATATACATATAAAGTAGGATAATTATATGGATAACTAAATATAAAGAGAATAGTGTTTTAAATAATTTAATTAACTATATATAATTAAATATATAAAAATAGGATTAATTAAGAAAGAAATCTGAATATATAAATAGATATATATATAAAATAGGTTTTAAGCTTTTAACACCTACATAACATATATACATGCATACACATACACATATAGAAAAAAATTAAGGAAAAAATAATTTAATTAGTTATATATAATTAAATATATAAAAATCAGAATAATAAAGAATAGGATTAAATATATATAATTAGATATATATAAAATAGGATTAGGGTTTTAGATTTTTGTAGGTGTTTAAGTATTTAGGTTTTAGTATTTCAGGTTTAAGTCTTTAGGAGTTCGATTTTTAGATTTAGTAAAAAAAAATGCTCTAAAATATCCATATTCTATGAGATGGCTAGTTTGGATCGGGAGGAGAGAATGGCATGTCCTTGCACTCAGAAAGGTCATTTATTATTAGCTCTTATTGTAACAGGTAAGTATAAGGTAAAAAACATGGATGTATATCTTGCACCACTTGTGGAAGAACTACGAATTTTATAGGATGGGATTATTGTGCGTGACATGTCTCAATCTGTAAGAAGAGGAGACGTGCGAGTGCAAGGCATACTTATGTGGACGATGCATGATTGTCCTGGTTATGGTAAATGTTCACGTTTATCGATTTTGGGTTATGATGCTTGTGCCTTATGCGGACCACGACTAGAAGCACGCTATTCCAAAGCACTACGTAAGATTGTCTATCAAGGAAGCCATAGATATTTGCATGATGGACATGTTTTACGTGAAGGAAAAATTGGTCGTCAAGCACAACGCCAAATGAAAGTTAGCGATTGGAAACAACTATGGGATTCACAAAATCTAGTCACTCGCATGAAACGGTTGTCCATTTTTCATGAACTACCTTATTGGAGTGAATTATTGATCAATCATTTGGTAGACCCGATGCAATTTTAGGAATGTGGGAGAGATTCTTTGGAAGACTTTGATCGGAAAGAAACAAAGCAAAGCATAAAGGGACGACTTAGAATAGTGAGGTCATATGCAAGAGTTGTGGGCAACTACTACTAAGCCCAACCGAATAGTATCTTCACCAAGAGCTCCTTGGGTGCTTTGCAGGATGGAAGAGCAACAAGTGAAGAAAACAATTTCAGAGTTTCAAACACCTACTAGATGCATGAGGTGTCTAAAGACTGCTTTCACATGAAACAACGATCTTGGAGGGCTCAAGTCTCATGATTGGCACAAGTTTTTACATTTTGTGCTCCCTGTAGCCCTAAAAGATTGTCTTTCGGAGGATGTACGAAGAACCATTTATAAAATTAGTTCTTTAGTACGGTGGATCTCTTCTAAAGAGATAAATAAAGATAGTGCAAAACTCAATGCTATCGAAGTTGTTTGTATGGTAGAGAAATACTCTCCCACAAGTATTCTCATTATTCAACTTCATTTACTAGTTCATGTGGTAAATGAAGTTGAAATAGTAGAAACTATCCATAGTCGACGGATGTTCTTCTTAGAGTGCTTTATGAAGACATTAAAAGGGTTTGTTCAACAGAGAGCACTTCCAGAGGGTAGCATCGCAAAGGGATGCCTTGTACAAGAGTCTCTTGTATTCATAACTCAGTTTCTACGTATGTCCGATCCCGTAATGCCTCACTTGTGGAGCGATGATGAAGATGTTCGTCTCTTAGGTCATGAACCACAAGGTAAAGGATTGCAAAGAAAAATGGATGCAGCTTTCAAAGAGAAGGCAATGAAGTTTTGCATAGTTAACTCTGAGCCTATGCAGAAGTGGTTAGAAAAGTATGAGCTTGCCAAGGAACCCAACTCAAAGGAAAGAGCTCAGTTTCAAAGGAATCGTTCCAATCGATTTTTTCCTGTTCCAAAAAATCCTTGACCTCTTCCACCTTTTCCAATGAGCAGATGGCGAGATACTGCGGTTTCACAAGCAAAGGCAGCGGGTGAAAGATATCTCTGAAGAAGATGAAGAACTCGCAAAGGGATGTGATTGGGAGTATACTAAATACAATGCACTATGGTCTCATGAACGACACTTTCGGATTGCACGAATCAATAAAAATAGCTCTACTTTTGATAGTGAGATGATGGTGAACGTTTTGCGAAAAAGTAGAGCGAGTGAAAGAGACGATAATGCTCAAGAAGGCCAGCTAGGTTATTGTGGTGTGATTCAAGATATCTTGGGACTATCTTTTAGGAAGTTTGATTACTTTGTTTTTTATGTGAAATGATTCAAAGTAGTCACCTCTCGAAGAAATGCAAAAGTTAGGCAGGATAAAAGTAGTTTGCTTCAACTCGACTCCACAAAATTATGGACGGATGAAAGGGATACATTTATACTTCCCAGACACTTTGAGCAAGTTGTTTTTATACCAGATTCAAAAGAACAAAATTGGCTATTTGTTTTACAAGTCGCTCCACATAGTAGAAAAATATGTGAGAACATAGATGTAGAAGAAAGTCCATCTCTAGTGGACTCAGAGATTCATTCGATCGTCGAACAGGAAGAGATCATTGTTCGAGAAGAAGAGGTCATTGTTCAAGAAGACAAAGCAATGGACGATGATCAGGAAGAAACGAACATAGCAAGAGATTTAGATGTCATCAATATAGAGATAAATATTCCCGGTGCATCAGATCTCCAAGAGGATGCTAGACTAGAGGAGTTTTTAATCAAACACTTGTACGTACTAATTTTTGTTTATTATTTTTGCTAGGTTTTTTTGTACACTATCATTTCTCTAGATTATGCTAATTTTCACATGCTAATTATTTGAGTTCTTTTGTTACAGAGACGATGGGAGACACTCCTCCAGTCACTCCATATTCCATGATAGAGGAGCAATTTTTAGAGTTTATCTCTTAGGTACCTCCCACGTATATGGTAACTGCATCATAGTATTGGATCGCTCGTGGTAGCACTCTTCATGGTCTCACTCTTGGTGGCGTGACTCTTGCCGGCCTCACGCCTGCTCGTCTCACTCCTGCTGGCCTCACTCCCACCAGTGTCACTCCTGTCGGTGTCTCTCTTACAGGTGGTGCTACTCCCGCAGGAGGTATGTCTCCTAGCTTTATGACTCCACCATGACTATCTTTTCAGCCATCCCCTACTGGCTCTAGTAGTAGACATGTGCATTCAACACCTTAGCGCGATACAGGTTCTGGCCCGTCTGGTAGGTCGAGATCATGCTCTAGAGGAGGAGGTTCTAGGAGACTGTTGTGGAGGCAGTGTGACGGACATTGTGTCGCCCCCTTCTACTCTTAGGACGAGTACCTCAGATGTAGGTACGCCACACGGTACACCACGTGGAACACCACGTACACCTTGGGGTTCTCATGACCATGATGACTCTAAGGTGTACAATATCCGAGATGGAGCTCCGTTGATGGATGCGACTGGAAAAGCAATGCGTGCACGTATACGATAGCTTTGCTCCATACAGTTTGGACCCTCTATCATGTTGAAATGGAGTGAACAAGATAAAGATCGAAAGAATCACACAGGTGATTTATGAGGAGTTCCCACCAGCGGATGGATAGCCTCTTGTTAGTTCAGAGTGGATTCTGCACACTGCATGTGAAGTTATGTCCCATCGACAATCCGAAGCTCGTGATGCTTTCAGAGCAGGCTTACTAAAGCCTATATGGTTAGATGCACAAGAGTGGGATATGATTTGCAACGAGCAGCAACAGACCATCATAGTTGGACCATCACATTTAAGCAGCGGTGGATATGACACCATGCATTATGGATTTGTAAGTACCATTTGATTTATTGAGTTTGTTTGTGTTAAGTTTCTCATGTATGTTCCTCTAATGTTTTGTATATTTGTTGCAGGAGCTGGCAATGGGTCATCCTCCAACACGAATGGAGGAGGCTTATGGATATCATCATGGATTGAATGCACTATTTGGAGGACTTGGAGGGAAGCGGTGCACTCGTTTCATGGGAGCATTTGCGATGAGGTGATTAACTTATAAACTTGGTTTTTACTTGTTGTTTGTAAATTTCATGTGAATTTATCTTATTTCATTAATTTTCTTTGTTGCAAGACTGTTGATATCGAACGCTCTTTGCATATGTATGGCAGTGGTACATCCAAATTTTGTATTTGATTTTTATATGGCAATGCAATGCTTTGCCATATTTTGTAAAAGCGTCATATATAACAGTGGTTTGCCACACTCTTGTACATGCTCCATTTATGAAATATATAACTCTTTTTGTACATGGTTCATGATTCATTCTGATTCTCTTTTGTGTCCAATAATATTCTATTTTATGAAATCATATTTTAGTTGACATTAGAGTTCATGATTCATTCTGATTATAGTGAGGCTACGAAGAAGAAAAACACAAGAAGGAAGAACCCTCAACATGTACAAGGTCATTGGATGACAAAGCCTCACTTGCAAGGTACCCCTACTACTCTAAGGAAGAATACAAATAGAGAGGCAAAAGCATCCAAGCCTCATGATTCATTATAGTGAGGCTACGAAGAAGAAAAACACAAGAAGGAAGAACCCTCAACATGTACAAGGTCATTGGATGACAAAGCCTCACTTGCAAGGTACCCCTACTACTCTAAGGAAGAATACAAATAGAGAGGCAGAAGCATCCAAGAAGATGACAACTATGACTAGGAAGAGAATCAAGAAGAGGGACACTATGCCTTTAAAGAGGTTGAATGACATGAGAAGAGAAGTAAAAAGAAGGAGTTATACTACAACAAATCGGCCCTATACCGAGGTTTTTATTGAGGGAAATGAACGTGCGTATTGTTTCCCCGATGTCGGTGTAGGTGTCCGTATGTGCGTCATTAATACCAACACCCATACCGAGGCCTCTGTTGGGTGTACCATCGCGTACACTGGCGCCCGCTCGGTGTAGCGAAACTTATTCCAATGACATTATTGGGAGTACCATCGCTTATACCGACGATCATATCTGCAAATTTCTTTTTGGGCAAAGTGTGTTGTCTTTTGCTACAACAACATTACACTGATGTTGCTTAGCAAAAGGCAATACACTCTACCCAAAAAAAACGGAGTACATGTGATGTGTACTCTAATGTCAACCGAAATATGATTTCATAAAATAGAATATTATTGGACACAAAAGAGATAATCACAATGAACCATGAACCATGTACAAAAAGAGTTATATATTTCATAAATGAAGCATGTACAAGAGTGCGGCAAACCACTCTTATATATGATGCTTTTACAAATTGTGGCAAAACAATGCATTGCCATATAAAAACCAAATACAAAATTTTGGTGTGCCGCTACCATACACATGCAAAGAATGTTCCATATCAATAGTGGTGCAACAAAGAACATTAATGAAATGAGATAAATTCACATGAAATTTACAAACAACAAGTAAAAACCAAGTTTATAAATTAATCATCTCATCGCAAATGCTCCCATGAAACGACCGCACCACGTCCGACCAAGTCCTCAAATAGTGCAGTCAATCCATGACGATATCCATAAGCCTCCTCCGTTTGTGTTGGAGGATGACCCATTGCGAGCTCCTGCAACAAATATACAAAACATTAGAGGAACATACATGAGAAACTTAACACAAACAAATTCAATAAATCAAATGGTAGTTACAAACTCGTGATGCATCATGTCATATCCATCGCTGCCCAAATGTGACGGTCCAACCGTATCTAAACGTGTGGCTGCAGCATCTTGCTCCTGGCGATATCAGTCAGGAGTCTGCTTCTACTCGTCACGAATCATATCCCACTCCTCAACATCTAACCATACACGCTTTGGTAAGCCTTCTTTGAAAGCATCACGAGCCTCGGATCGTCGATGGGACATAACTACACGTGTGGTGTGCAGAATCCACTCTAAACTGACAAGAGGCTATCCATCGGCTGGTCGTAACTCCTGATAAATCATCTATGTGATATAATTCTTTCAATCTTTATCGTGTTAAGTCCATTTCAACATAATAGAGCATCCAAAATGTATGGAGCAAAGCTATTGTATACGTGCATGCATTGCTTTGCAAGCCGCATCCATCACCGGAGCTCCATCTCCGATACTATACACCTTGGAGTCATCATGGTCATGAGCACCCCAACGTGTACATGGTGTTCCACATGGTGTACTGCATGGCGTACCTACATTTGAGGTACTTATCCTAGGAGTAGAAGTGGGCGACACAACGTCCGTCGCACTGCCTGCACAATAGCTGCCTCCTCCAGACCTACCTGTAGATCCACTCCTAGAACCTCCTGCTCCAGAGTGTGACCTCGACCTACGAGATGTGCCAGAACCTGTATCGCATTGAGGTGTCCAACGCACATGTCTACTACTAGAGCCAGTAGGGGATGGTTGAAAAGATGGTCGTGGTGGAGTCATAAAGCTAGGAGACATACCTCCTACAGGAGTAGCACTATCCGCAAGGGTGACACCAGTAGGAGTGACATTGACGGAGTGATACCGGCGGGAGTGAGATTGACAAGAGTGAGACCGCCAGGAGTGAGGCAGTTAGGAGTGAGTCGGGGAGGAGTGCTACCACGAGTGATCCAATACTGTGATGCACTAAACATATGCGCGGGACGTACCTGAGAGATGAACTCTAAGAACTACTCCTTTGTCATTGAATGTGGAGTGACTAGAGGAATGTCTCCCATCATGCTTTGTAATAAAAGAACTCAAATAATTAGCATGTGATAATAAAGATAATATAGAGAAATAATAGTGTACAAAAAACCTAGCAAAACAAAAACAAAAATTAGTACGTACAAGTGTTTGATTCAAAAATCCTCTATTCTAGCATCCTCTTCGAGATCCGATGCATTGAGAATATCTATCTTTATTGGATGACTTCTAAATCGCTTGCTATGCTGGTTTTTTCTTGATCAACATCTATTGGTTTGTCTTCTCGAACAATGATCTCTTCTTCTTGAACAATGATCTCTTCCTCCTCGACAATCGAATGAATCTTTGAGTCCACTACAGATATAAAAACAACATCCTCACAATGTTTGGGAATTACAAATGTATCCCCTTCATCAGTCCATAGTTTTGTGGAGTGGACTTGAAGCAAAGGGCTTTTATCCTACCTCACTATTGGGTTTCTTCCACAGGTGACTACTTTGAGCCATTTCACATAAAAAACAAAGTAATCAAACTTCCTAAAAGATAGTTTCAAGATATCTTGAATCACACCACAATAATCTAGCTGGCCTTCTTAAGAATTATCATGTCTTGCACTCCCTCTACTTTTTTGCAAAAAGTTAACCATCACCCAACTATCAAAATTAGACCTATTTTTATCGATTCATGCAACCCGAAAGTGTCGTCCATGAGACCATAGTGCATCGTATTTAGTATACTCCCAATCACACCCCTTTGCAAGTTCTTGTTCTTCTTCAGAGATATCTTCACCCGCTGCCTTTGCTTGTGAAACTACTGTATCTAGCCATCTACTCGTTGGAAAAGATGGAAGAGGTCCAAGACTTTCTGGAAAAGGCAAAAATCGAGTGGAATGATTTCTTCAAAACTGAGCTCTTTCCTTTGTGTTGGTTTCCTTAGCAAGATCATACTTTTCTAACCACTTCTGCACAGGCTCAGAGTTAACTATGCAAAACTTCATTGTCTTCTCTCTGATAGCTGCATCCATTTTTGTTTACAATCCTTTACCTTGTGGTTCATCGCCTACAAGACGAACATCTTCATCATCGCTCCATAAGCAAGGCATTTTGGGATCCGACATACATAGAAACTCAGTTATGAATACAACAGACTCTTGTACAAGCCATCCCTCTACCATGCTTCCCTTTGGACGTGCTCTTTGTCAAACAAACCCTTTTAATGTCTTCATAAAGTTCTCTAAGAAGAACATCCATCATCTATGGACAGTTCCTGCTATTGCAACTTCATCTACCACATGAACTAGTAAATGAAGTTGAATAGTGAGAATACTTGTGGGAAAGTATTTCTCTACCATAAAAATAGCCTTGATTGCATTGTGTTTTGCACTCTCTATGCTATCTTTACTTATCTCTTTAGAAGAGATCCACCGTACTAAAGAACTAATTTTATATATGGTTCTTCGTACATCCTCCGAAAGACAATCTTTGCAGGCCAAAGGGAGCACAAACCGTAAAATCTTGTGCCTACAATAAGCAATTAAAACGATATTAGTAAATAAATTTATTTTGATACAACAATGAAAGTTTATTTCAAATCCACTTACCTAAACAATTCAATGACACTACTATCTGACCATCCATAAATGGATTGCGGATTGAGCATCGTGAGTGACGCACGTAGTACAGATATCCTTGCTCCATTATAAAGTGGTAAACAAGCTAGTCTTTGCATGTTTTCATATTCTTCATCAACTTCTGATTGTGAAAATTATGTTGTGTCATTGAAACTCTCGACATCTTCTCCACTATCATGATCTTCGTACATCTCATAAAATGCTTCAAGCATCTCTTCCATATGTTCATTCCGTGTAATGCTATTAGTACTTACTTGTATGTCTAAGTCCTTTTTTGTTCTCTTTTTTCCACGAGAGGTTACCAGTCCAATTTCATTTGGGTCCATCTACTCACCTGGGGGACCATGCGAATGGTAGCGTAGGTTTACTAGTCGACTTTTATCAAAGGATCCATACTCTCTAACATGTGCAGTACAAATTTGTCGTTTCCGATAAATTTGATACTTCAATAGAGTGCAAGGACATGCCATTCTCTCCTTCGGATCCAAAGTAGCTATCTGATACAATACGGACAGTTTAGAACATTTGGTTTTTTTTATTAAACCTAAAAATCATACTCCTAAAGACTTAAACCTAAAATACTAAAACCTAAATACTTAAACATCTTAAAAAACCTAAAACCCTAATCTATATAATTATCCTATTTTATATATATATTTATTTAGATATTAAGATTTTTTTCTTAATTAATCTTATTTTTATATATTTTATTATATATATTTAATTAAATTATTTAAAACACTAGTTCTTTTCATATTTATTTATCTATATAATTATCTTATTATATATATATATATATATATATATATATATATATATATATATATATATATATATATATATATATATATATATATATATATATATATATATATATATATATATATATATATATATATATATATATATATATATATATATATATATATATATATATTTGTTCATATATATATATATATATATATATATATATATATATATATATATATATATATATATATATATATATATATATATATATATATATATATTTATATATATATTTATATATTCAGATTTTTTTCGTTAATTTTTTTCTATATTGTTTCTTTATAAAAATTTAATTGAGTTATATGTATGCCTAAACCCTCAAACCCTAATCTTAAGGATCTAGACCTAAAATATGTATATTTTTGTATGCATGTCTCTATACATGTATATATGTATTATATGTGTATATGTATGTGTGTATATATGTTATGTAGGTGTTAAAAGCCTTAAACCCTAATAAGAAAGACCTAGACCTAAAACATATTTATATGTGTATGCATGTGTGCATATATATGTATGTGTATATATATATGTGTATATAGATAAGTTTATAAGTATATGTGTGTATGTGTATGTGTATATATATTTAGTCTGATTGAAATGATTAAAATTGAACATATTTTTATATATTTAATCTTATATATTAAATTTATTTATTTAAAACACTAGTTCTTATCATATATATTCATCTATAGAATTATCTTTTTTTATATATATATTTATTTATATATTCAGATTATTTTCTTAATTAATCCTATTTTTATTAATTTAATTATATATATTTAATTAAATTATTTAAAACACTAGTTCTTTTTATATTTATTTATCTATATAATTATCCTATTTTATATATATATTTATTTATATATTCAGATTTTTTCCTTAATTTTTTTCTATATTTTCTCTTTATATAAATTTAATTGAGTTATATGTATGCCTAAACCTTTAAACCCGAATCTTAAAGATCTAGACCTAAAATATGTATATTTCTGTATCCATGTGTATATACATGTATATATGTATTATATGTGTATGTGTATGTGTATATATGTTATGTAGGAATTAAAACTCTAAAACCCTAATAAGAAAGACTTAGACTTAAACTTAAAATACTAAAACCTAAAGACTTAAACCTGAAATACTAAAACCTAAATACTAAACACCTTAAAACTCCTAAACCCCTAATCCTATTTTATATATATGTTTATTTATATATTCAGAATTTTTTTATTTTTTTCTATATTTTTTCTTAATATAAATGTAATTGAATTATATGTATTCCTAAACCCTAATCTTAAATATCTATACCTAAAATATGTATATTTGTGTATGCATGTGTATATACATGTATATATGTATTATATATGTATGTGTATGTGTGCATATATGTTATGCATGTGTAAAAACCCTAAAACCCAAATTGGAAAGACCTAGACTTAAAACATGTGTGTATGTGTATGCATGTGTATAAATATACGTGTATGTGTATATATAAGTGTATAAGTGTATGTGTATGTATGTGTAAATAGTCTAAAAAGCCTAATCCTAATTTAATATATTAGATGTAAAAAAACTTTTAAATCAAAATTTGTATATTTAATTAAAACACTAGCTTATGTGTGTTTATATGTGTGCATGTGTGTACGTATGTGTGTGTGTGAATGTATGCATGTGTGTATATGTGTATGTGTGTCTATGTAGGCATGTGTGAGTATATGTGTATGTGTGTGTATGTATGCATGTGTGTGTATGTATTCATGTGTGTGACTGCATGCATGTGTGTATGTGTGTGTGTGCATGTGACTGTATGCATGCATGTGAGTATATGTGTGTGTGTATGCATGCATGTGTGTATATGTGTGTATGTATGCATGTGTGTACATGTGTGTATGTATGTATGCATGTGTGTATATGTGTATGTGTGTGTATGTATGCATGCACGTGTGTATATGTGTATGTGTGTGTATGTATGCATGCATGTGTGTATATGTGTGTATGTATGTGTGTATGCATATGTGTAAATGTGTGTGTGTATGTATGTGTATGCATGTGTGTGTATGTATGCATGTGTATATGTGAATATGTGTGTATGCATGCATGTGTGTATATGTGTGTGCATGTATGCATGCATGTGTGTATATGTGTGTATGTACGTGTGTGTGTATGTATGTGTGTATATGTATGTGTGTGAGTATCTATGTGTGTATGCATGTGTGTGTGTATGTGTATGTATGCATATGTGTATATATGTGTGTGTATGTATGTGTGTATGCATGTGTGTGTGTATGTATGCATGTGTGTGTATGCATGCATGTGTGTATATGTGTGTGTATGTAAGCATGCATGTGTGTATATGTGTATGTATGTAAGCATGCATGTGTGTACATGTATGTGTGTATGTATGCATGTGTAGATGTGTAGATGTGTGTGTGTGTATATGTATGCTATATCTTCCTATCTCTATCTTGCTCTATTTCATCTCTCTTTATTTCTCACTCTCTCTCTCTTTATCTCTCTATCTCTCTATCTCTCTCTCCTTCTCTCTCCTTCTCTCTCTTTCTCTCTCTCTCTCTCTATCTCTCTCTCACTCTCTTCTCTCTCTCTTTCTCTCTCTATCTCTCTCTTTCTCATCTCTCTCTCTTTCTCTCTCTCTTTCTCTCTCTCTTTCTCTATCTCTTTCTCTCTCTATCAGTAGAGAATAAAACAATCACTTACAAGTATGTCCCTCTTTTGGATGGTTTTTGTCAAAGTGTAATGTATGTCCTGTATCGTCGAATTCCAAAGAATTGACGCCAAAGAACTTCTGCAAAATCAAAGAGAAGAGAAATTATAAGACCTAAAGCATAGAGAAAGACAAAGGCTAAGAGTACGCGCACCACTTACCAAGATGTGAGATCTAAACAGAGAGAGAGTGTGTGTGTGTGTGTACAGAGAGAGATCTGTGTGTGTGCATAAGACAATGCAGGTCACAATTCGGTTTGCACGTGCAAAGTTCGACAGAAAACAACCATTACTCAAACACGCACAAAAATATTCAGTTTTGCTCTCGAGTTCCCGGTATGTTTAAAACACGGCCTTGGTAACCTTATTTTGATCATTGATCAGAGTGGGGATCGATTGACCGGATGGATTATATAAACACAATATTGTGAGAATGGATTTCCTCAAAATTCAATACAATTTTATTAAGAAAACCTTGAAATTTTTGGCCTTGCAATTTGACTTCAAATTAAAAAACAAAACTAGATCACCAACGTCGAACACAAGCAAAGAAATTAGAGATGGGTGGGAGCTTGCCATAACAACATTTTTTGTAGAACTAAAAATCTATCTTGTAAATCAATCTTCATCGAGTTCATGTAACATATCAATCGAGGAAAGGGTGAATCCGGAGTTAATAACTTGTTCTCTATAGCCACTCAAAGTCTTAGTATAACGAGACCCATCAGTGCAATAGGATCAATACCATAGGCCAATTGAAAAGGACTAGATCCCATAGAAACCTTCTAAGTGTACTAAACTAACAACACATTAGAATAGAAGAGTAGGCAAAGTTGCAAAAAAAATGCACGCAAACACAGATGTAGACTGAGAGTTAGAGAACTCAAATTCTTAGATCTTTAGGAGAAATGTAGTAGCAAGAATGATGTTTTCTACCTATAGGCTCCCAATGTGGAGCTAGCTTAGATATGATCTAGAAAGACTCTAGATGAAGGGCTTACTCGTGCACAATGTTCTATAAAGCTCAACTTGGGCCTTTCTTATATAGCTTTTACAAGTGGAGTATGTGTAGATAAACATAGTCAAAAGATACAAAATAGTCATGAGTATATATAATTTGACAATATCTCCATCACCAAAAGTCCTACTATGTTGGCCTTATGGGCTGGGATGATAGGCCCTCCAAATGCCACAAAATGGGGCAACCGACCTCTGCACTCCCCTCTTAAAGCATCTATGGGGAAACCGTGTGCCACCATAGGGCCTTAAACTTTTGCCTTGAATGGCAAGCCCATGGCCGAGAATTTATATCCTAGCTAACCTAATGGCTAGCCTCACAAAGATTATCTATCACCATCAATTGTCACACATACACCTCATCTAAGTTGGAGGTTAGATTTCCACAAATATATGAGCTCTCACGATGGCTTCTCCTCATAACGGGGGGCCTTACAAAGTAGAGCACCACGGATCATTTGTGGTCACTTCATTTAACGAACTCCAAAACAAGATTATGTAGCATTGTTAACATTACTTTGTTTTTACTTTCTACCAAATCGATTTTTTGAAAGTTAAAGAAGCTTACTAAACTTGTACACGGCCCCACACTCATTCATTAATGCCTCAATGAGCTTGTTAGCAAAATAATTAGCCGATCTAAAATAGTTTCTAACAAAGCTTCAAAACAAAGAAAGACTTCTTCAGATAAGAATTTGGGAACTATTGTTGTGGTTTTTGAATCAATGATTCATCCCTTGGCCCACTAGTCGAAGTAATAGTACATGTCAAGATAGAATGTTGGTTAGTGTAAGTCGTTAGATAAGAGATATGGCCTAGAAAATCTTATCTCCACTTTTGGAAAAGGCACCAAAAGCATGAGTGGTTGGAGTGGAAAACAAGAGTATAATGTCTAGAACCCTTCATAAAGAAGGTCACCATAGCCGAGCTTGTAATACCATATGCATGATAAGATCTTGCGATAAATTCCACCAATGGAATGGGTATGAGGCATGTTTAGTGTTGTGGGAGCCTCATGTGATGGTAGATATTTGAGCCAAGTACCAAAAACATCTTGGTAGTACAGCTTCCCTACAATAACTCTAAGCCAATCACTATGGTGAGCTCATTTATTATAAGCTACCATGGAGAAACCTCAAGAGGAATGCATGTCATGAGTAAAGATAATAAGATTTGATATTGGGAGTTATCTAGATCCTAATGAGCATAGGATTCTCAATGGTTGTAAAAAGGGCAATGCCTAGAAATGAGTCATCAATCCTTGTAGTATCCTCCCTAAAACTTAGTTGAGATACTTGGATGAAATGGAACAAGTCTATGAATAACATCATAAATCCTAATTGGATTATTGCAAGAGTATCACCCAACAAGCTTGGCAGCCTAGTAGGGTCTAGTACTTAACCAAACAACTTAACATTAACTGATCCATATGAAATTTTGCGACCCAATAAATAATGCTAGAACTTATTGGTAGATTAGATCACACTTAAAACATTCACACTTTGTAAGAGAGTATTTTCACTCTACACGGGCAAGATAATCACTACAACAGATCTAGCGTATACAGAGGTTTTTATAGAGGGAAATGAACGCACCTATTTTTTCCCCGATGTCGGTGTAGATGTCAGTATGCACATCGATACTAAAGCGTCGGTATAGGCATCGGTATGGGCATCGGTATGGGCATCGGTTTGGGCATCGGTATAGGCTTTGGTATGGGCATCGGTATAAACGTCGATATTATCGATGCCCATACCGATGCCCATACCGATGCCTTTGCTGGGTGTACCGTCACGTATACTCTCGCTCGCTAGGTGTACCGATGCTTATTCCGATGACATTACTGGGAGTATGGTCACGTATACCGACGACCATATCTGCAAATTTTTTTTTGGGTAGAGTGTATTGTCTTTTGCTACAGCAACACCACCATGATGTTGCTTAACAAAAGACAATACAGTCTGCCCAAAAAAAACCGAGTACATGTGATGTGTACTGTAATGTCAACCGAAATATGATTTCATAAAACAGAATATTATTGGACACAAAAGAGATAATCAGAACAAATCATGAACCATGTACAAAAAAAGTTATATATTTCATAAATGAAGCATGTACAAGAGTGTGGCAAACCACTGTCATATATGACGCTTTTACAAAATGTGGCAAAGGAATGCATTGCCATATAAAAATCAAATACAAAATTTTGGTGTGCCACTGCCATACAAATGCAAAGAATGTTCCATATCAATTGTCCTACAACAAAGAACATTAATGGAATGAGATAAATTCACATGAAATTTTCAAACAACAAGTAAAAACGAAGTTTATAGATTACTCACCTCATTGCAAACGCTCCCATGAAAGGACCACACCGCATCCCTCCAAGTCCTCCAATAGTTTAGTCAATCCATGAGGATATCCGTGACCTCCTCCGTTTGTGTTGGAGGACGTCCCATTGCCAGCTCCTGCAACAAATATACAAAACATTAAAGGAACATACATGAGAAACTTAACACAAATAAATTCAATAAATGAAATGGTACTTACAAACGCATGATGCATCATGTCATATCCACCACTGCCCAAATGTGATGGTTCATTCGTATCCAAACATGTGGCTGTGGCATCTCGCTGTTGGCGACATCATTCACGAGTTTGCTAATGCTCGTCGCGAATCACATCCCACTTCTCAGCATATAACCATAGAGGCTTTTGTAAGCGTCATCTGAAAGTATCACGAGCCTTAGATCGTCGATGGGACATAACCTCACGTGCAGTGTGCAGAATCCACTCTGAAATGAGAAGAGACTCTCCATCAGCTGGTCGAAACTCCTCATAAATCATTTATGTGATATAGTTCTTCCGATCTTTATCATGTTCACTCCATTTTAGCATGATAGAGTGTCCAAACTATATGGAGCAAAGCTATCACATACGTGAACGCATTGCTTTGCCAGCCGCATCCATCACTGGAGCTCCATCTCGGATACTATATACCTTGGAGTCCTCATGGTCATGAGCACCCCAAGGTGTACGTGGTGTTCCACCTGGTGTGTTGCGTGGCATACCTACATTTGAGGTACTCGTCCTAGGAGTAGAAGTGGGCGACACAACATCTGTCACACTGCCTCCACAACAGCCATCTCCTCTAGACCTACCTATAGATCTACTCCTAGAACCTCCTGCTCCAGAGCATGACCTCGACCTACGAGACGGGCCAGAACCTGTATCGCGCTGAGGTGTCGAATGCACATGTCTACTACTAGTCCCAATAGGAGATGGCTAAAAAGATGGTCGTGGTGGAATCACAAAGCTAGGAGACATACCTCCTGCGGGAGTAGCACCACCCGCAGGAGTGACACCGACAGGAGTGACACCGGTGGGAGTGACACCGGTGGGAGTGAGACCGACGAGAGTGAGGCCGAAAGGAGTGAGGCTGCCAGGACTAAGGCCGGAAGGAGTGTTACCATGAGAAATCAAATACTGTGATGTAGCGGCTATACGCAGGAGGTACCTTGGAGATGAAATCTAAAAGCTCCTCCTCTATCATGGAATGTGGAGTGACTAGAGGACTGTCTCCCATCGTGCTCTGTAACAAAAGAACTCAAATAATTAGCATGTGGTAATAAAGGTAATATAGAGAATAAATAAAAGGAAAAAAAAAAGATTAGTATGTAGAAGTGTTTTATTCAAAAATCCTCTAATCTAGCATCCTCTTTAAGATCCGATGCACGGAGAATATCTATCTCTATATTGATGGCTTCTAAATTGCTTTCTATGCTGGTTTCTTGTTGATCATCATCTATTGCTTCGTCTTCTGGAACAATGACCTGTTCTTCAATGAGCTCTTCTTCTTGAACAATGATCTCTTCCTCCTCGACTATCGAATGAATCTCTGAGTCGACTACAGATGGACTTTCTCCTACATCTATGTTCTCACAAATTTATCTACTACGTGGGGCGACTTGTAAATCAAATAGCCACTCTGTTTCTTTTGAATCTCGTATAAAAACAACTTGCTCATAGTGTTCGGGAAGTAGAAATGTATCCCTTTCATCTATCCATAATTTTGTGGAGTTGACTTGAAGCAAACCGCTTTTATTGCGCCTCACTGTTGCGTTTCTTCTAGAGGTGACTACTTTGAAACATTTCACATCAAAAAACAAAATAATCAAACTTCCTAAAAGATAGTTTCAAGATATCTTGAATCACACCACAATAATCTAGTTGGCCTTCTTGAGCATTATAATCTCTTGCACTCGCTCTACTTTTTTGCAAAAAGTTTATCATCACCCCACTATCAAAAGTAGACCTATTTTTATCCATTCATGTGATCCGAAAGTGTCGTCCATGAGACTATAGTGCATCGTATTTAGTATACTCCCAATCACATCCCTTTGCGAGTTCTTCTTCTTCAAAGATATCTTCACCCGCTGCCTTTGCTTGTGAAACCGTTGTATCTAGCCATCTTCTTTTTGTATGCCATGACATTAACTCAGCTATAGATTTGCATCTAAACATGTTCATAATTCTTGGAATGATAGGAAAGAGGCAAAGAACCTTTGCTCCAGACTTTGGACATACGTGGAGATGCTCTGTATCATTCCGAAAGAGGATGCAATCATTCCGACAAGCATGAATTTTAGTATAATCCTTTCCAATGGACTGTAAAAGTTTTTTTGCATCTCAACGTGTTGGAGGCATGTCATGTCCTCTACCAAAAATTCATCTTTAAGAAGCCTACAATAAGCAATTAAATGATATTGGTAACTAAAGTTATTTTGATACAACAATCAAAGCCAATTTGTTCTCCACTTACCTGAACAATTCAATGACACTACTATCTAACCATCGATAAATGGATTGGAGATTGAGCATCACGAGTGACGCAGGTAGTATAGATATCTCTGCTCCATTGTAAAGTGGTAAACGAGCTAGTCTTCACATGTTTTCATATTCTTCATGGACTTCGTATCGTGGAAATTTTATTGTGTCCATGAAACACTCGACCTCTTCTCCACCATCATGATCTTCGTCCATCTCATAAAATGCTTCGAGCATCTCTTCCATATGTTCATTCTGTGTAACATTATTAGTACTTGCTTGTACGTGTAAGTCCTTCTTTGTTCTCTTTTTTCCATGAGAGGTTATCGGTGCAATGTCGTCTGGGTCCATCTGCTCACCTAGGGGACCATGCGAATGGTAGCGTAGGTTTTCTAGTCGACTCTTATCAAAGGATCCATACTCTCTAACACGTGTAGTACAAATCCATCCTTTCCACTAATTTTTATACTTGCACTGAGTGCAAGGACATGCCATTCTCTCCTCCGGATCCAAAGAAGTCATCTGCTACAATATGGACATTTTATATCATTTGTTTTTTTTATTAAACCTAAAAATCATACTCCTAAAGACTTAAATCTGAAATACTAAAACCTAAATACTTAAACACATACAAAACCTAAAACCCTATTCTTAAAACCCTAATGTATATAATTATCCTATTTTATCTATATATTGAGATTTTATTCTTAATTAGTGCTATTTTTATATATTTAAGTATATATATTTAAATAAATTATTTAAAACACTAATTCTTTTTATATTTATTTATCTATATAATTATCCAATTTTATATATTTATTTATTTATACATTCATATTGTTTTCTTAATTAATCCTATTTTTATATCTTTAATTATATATATTTAATTAAATTATTTAAAACACTAGTTCTTTTTACATTTATTTATCTATATAATTATCCTATTATATATATATATATATATATATATATATATATATATATATATATATATATATATATATATATATATATATATATATATATATATATATATATATATATATGTATATATATATATATATATACATATATATATATATATATATTTTTTTTTTCCTTACTGTTTTTCTATATTTTCTGTTTATATAAATTTAATTAAGTTATATGTATGCTTAAATCCTAAAATCCTAATCTTAAAGATCTAGACCTAAAATATGTATATTTTTTTATGCATGTGTATCTACATGTATATATGTATTATATGTGTATGTGTATGTGTGTATATACATTATGTAGGTCTTAAAAGCCTTAAACCCTAATTAGAAAGACTTAGACTTAAACCTAAAATACTAAAACCTAAATACTTAACCACCTATAAAAATATAAACCCCTAATCCCAAAACCCTAATCCCATTTTATATATATGATAATTTATATATTCCAATTCTTTTCTATATTTTTCCTTAATATAAATGTAATTGAGTTATATGTATGCCTAAACCTTAAAACCCTAATCTTAAATATCTAGACATAAAATATGCATATTTTTGTATGCAGATGTATAAACATGTATATATGTATTATATGTATATGTGTATGTATGTGTACATAGCCTAAAAACCCTAATCCTATTTTTATATATTTGATGTAAAAAAAACTTAAAAATAGAAAATTTATATATTTCATTATATATATTTAATTAAAACACTAGCTTATGTGTGTGTATATATATGCATGTGTGTATGTATGTGTGTGTCTGAATGTATGCATGTGTGTATATGTGTATGTCTATCCAGTCTTTATTTATATATGCTGGAGATAGACGTCTGCGGAAGCACGCGAACAGCACAAGGAAGAAGAAGAAGCTTGGAGCACAAACACACAATACTGAATGTATTACTAGAGAATGTACAAAGATAAGTAGCCCATTAGGGCAATAGTCGTATGTACAAGCCAGGGGAAAAAGACCTCCTAAAGAGGGAAAAAAGTGCCCCGGCGGTCCTAGAGTGTTCACACACATCACTACCTAAAT
This sequence comes from Ceratopteris richardii, assembly GCA_020310875.1. Taxonomy (NCBI): domain Eukaryota; kingdom Viridiplantae; phylum Streptophyta; class Polypodiopsida; order Polypodiales; family Pteridaceae; genus Ceratopteris; species Ceratopteris richardii. Next base: position 83,265,222 of record CM035422.1, read on the forward strand.
ATATCAACAAATGCCCCCTGGGAGTGATGCGGTGAACAAGGAGCTGGCAATCATGTATAAGAAAGTGCCAAGCTATGTGGAAATCACTCCACAAAAGGAAGTAAGCCCAAAGCTTTGCGGAAAGCTTCAAACTTCTCCCTAGACAGAGCCTTCGTGAAAAGGTCTGCAATGTTCTCCTGCGTGGGCACATATGCCAAGCTGATCTCCCCAGCAGAGAACCTCTCCCTGCCATAGTGATAATGCAGCTCAATGTGCTTAGTGCGAGCATGGAACTCAGGGTTCCTCGCAATTGCCAATGTGCTCTGACTGTCAGTGAAGATGGTGGTGGCAGAAGACTGGCCAACACCCAAATCAGCCATAAGGCGTCTGAGCCACACACACTCAAGAGTCGCTGTGAAAGCTGCCCTATACTCAGCCTCACAACTGGAAGTGGCCACAGTAGGCTGCTTCTTGCCCAACCAAGATATACATGAGCTACCAAGCATGAAGCAAAAACCACTGGTTGGCACACGAGTGTCATAGCAACCAGCCCAATCTGAGTTAGAAAAAGCATGCAAATATGGCGGTAGTGATCCCCCCTTGGGATAAAACAACCCAAGTAGCCGAGTACCACTCAAGTAACGAAAGATGCGCTTAACCGCTTTCCAATGCGTGACTCCTGGGCAATGCATAAACCTGCTCATCTGTGAGACAACAAACTGAATATCTGGCCGAGTAATGCATAAGTAAATCAAGCATCCAATAGCTTGCTGATAGAGAACAGCATCAAATGCATCTCCAGCATCATGAAGACTCAATCTAAATCTGTCTCCATAGGAGTGGCAATAGGCTTACAGTCTTCAAGGCCAAAACGCTGCAATAATGTGTCAATATATTTCGTTTGACACAAAGCCATTCCACCATCAACGTGCATAAACTGAATGCCCAAATAGTGATGCAAATGCCCCACATCAGACATCTCAAATGAGGCATGCAAATCAGCCTTAAAATCAGCAATATGTGTCTCAATAGGACCGGTGAGCAGCATGCCATCAACATAGACAACAATGATCAGAAGCACATCATTAGCACGTTTAACATATAAGGTGCTTTTAGTTGGACTGTTCTCAAAACCATGTGCAATCAGATAGGCATGTATCTTCTCATACCAAGCACGTGGTGCTTGCTTTAAACAATATAATGCCTTCTTTAACCTGCAAACCTGGTTTTCATGCCCTTTCTGCACAAAGCCACGGGGCTGAAAAACATACACTTCTTCATGCAAGTCACCATTCAGAAATGTTGTTTTAATGTCCAACTGATGTACATTCCAACCATGATGGGCTGCAAGTGCACAAATGCTCCGAACAGTACTCATACGGCATGTAGGTGCAAAGGTCTCATCAAAATCAATGCCTCTTTCCTGTGCATAACCCTTTCCAACAAGCCTACCCTTATACCTGTCAACTGTACCATCAGGTTTACGCTTCAGCTTGTATACCCACTTAGTGCCAATGGCCTTCTTGCCAGGAGGCAAGTCACATAAAGACCATGTACCATTCTTCATTATAGCATCATATTCAGATTGCATAGCAGCCATCCAATTTTTTGAATTTTTTGCTTCATCAAAAGAAACAGGCTCATTCTCATCACAGAGACTAGATGCAGCCATAGCATAGCAATCTAATGCAAAGGAGGCACTATGAGAGCGTGAACGAGTACGATATGACAAAGGTGCATCTAATTTGCTGTCACGCAAAGTCTACACCAGCCATTTTGGCATATTTTTTGCCTACTCAATATCAGCTCTTTCATCAACAAGTGCATCATGTAAATCTGGATCAGAAATGGAATGATCTGCATCATCATATGAAACCTACAAAGGCTGAGAAGTTGCCTCATTAGGACCAGCACTAGCCTGTCCACATGTAAAAAGAGGCATCAAAGTATCATACATGTCTTTCGAGCTAACATATGTGTTCTTAGTACATGAAAGCAATGGTTGAATAGCATCTTCCACAAAGACAACATCACGGCTAACCAGAATGCGTTTAGTCTGTGGAAGATACAAACGATAGCCTTTACTTTCACAATTGTACCCAACAAAAATACATTTTACTGCATTATCATCCAATTTTCTGCGACGTTGTTCAGGCACTAATGCATATGCCAAACAACCAAAAACATGCAGATGAGAAACAGATGGCTTGCGGTCATGCCAAGCCTCATATGGAGTGATAGACTGCAACGCTTTAGTGGGACACCTGTTCAGTACATATGCTGCACACATGACAGCCTCAAGCCAGAAACTATGTGGTAAAGCCTGACTTTTGACCATGCACCTTGCCATCTCCATGAGTGACCTGTTCTTTCGTTCAACAACTCCATTCTGTTGAGGTGTATACGGCATTGTACACTGGTGTTTTATCCCACATTCAGCCAGAAATGCATTAAAATCTGAAGACATATATTCCCCCCCTCGATCAGAACGGAGGGTGCCCATTTTACATGTTGAGAGATTTTCAGCCAAAACCAAAAACTGTTTGAAGCACATGAACACTTCGGACTTTGCTTTGAGTGGATATACCCATGCATGCCTGGAAAAATCATCAATGAAAGTCACGAAGTAAAGGTAATTTCCAAAAGAGGGTGTCTGCATAGGACCACAGACATCACTATGTACAAGCTGCAATTTCTACGTAGCCCGAACTGAACCATCTTTTGGAAAGGAAGAACGTTGCATTTTGCCCAAAATACAGCCTTCACAAACATGTTTTCCAGGTGCCTCAAGTTTGGGCAAAGAGGACACCATTTTAGATTTCTGCAGGCGTAACAAACTAGCAAAATTCAGATGACCAAAGCGTGCATGCCAAAGCTTTGCATCTGACATAGCCTGAGAATCATGAACTGCACATGCCGAATCATTCACAGATCTTTCATAGTCTATGAGCTTATACAGCCCACGACATAAAATGCCAGAAGCAATAATCACATCGCCATTTGAGTGATCATGGAATGTACACCTGTCATCAACGAATTTCACAACCAAGCCAATCTTGGCTAATGCAGAAACTGATAACAGGTTCTTTCTGATCCCTGGCACAAATAAAGCATTTGACAAAGTGAAAGAACTACCATCAGCAGTAGTCAGAATGATCTTACCAACTCCCATAACAGGATAAGAGGAGTTATTGGCACATGTGACAGTATTCCCTATAGGGGCAGGCTCGAGTGAAGAGAAGAAACTGCGCTGCGAGGTAATATGTTTGGTCGCCCCACTGTCAAAGTACCAAACATCTGAGTCTACTGCAGACATGCACTGATCCTGAGAAGATGGATCAAAACTGCAGACAGTAGTAAACACCCATTCTTCTTCCTGTACAAGATTTGCAGACTCTGTTTTTGGTGTAGAGGCCTCTACAACAACCATTCCAGCCTCTTTCTTCTTTGCCTCTTTAGCAGCCAGTTTTGGACAGTTCTTTATAATATGATCATTTCCTTTACAGTACTTGCAGAACAATTTCTGCTTTTCTGATTTCTTCTCATCTTTATCCTGGTTCTTCGATTGTGCAACATTTACAAGTTTCTGCTTACTAGTAGAAGAGCTCCATTTTCCTTTGCCCTTCTCACTAGCCAGGAGAGCTTGATCTCCAACACGCATAATGGACCTGTTCTGCCTGGACTGATCTTCTTGCAACAGAAGAGAGACTAATTTCTCAAATGACAAGGCATTTGAATTGCCTTTCATCATCAACCGAAGAGTAGAGGAAAAACTCTGATATGAATCAGGAAGACCATTCAGAACGGTCTGCGCAAGTGAGCTATCTGGTATAACCTCAGCAGCAGAAATCAATTGTTCCTTCAGGTCTTTGATCTTTGTCAGAAAGCTGTCCATAGAATCACCTTCATTCATGTGCTCACTCTCCAACTATTTTCGGAGGTAAGCAACACGAGCCTCATTCCTAGCCTGGTACAAAGTGATAAGTGTATCCCAAGCATCCTTTGCTGTTTTGCAAGAGCGAATGTGAGGAATAATGGCACGTTTGACAGACAAAGCTATCAATGCATGTGCATGGGCATCTCTGCCATCCCAACGAATCTGCTCTGCAGTAGGTGCAACAGAAACAGCAGCACGAACAGGAATCTGTGGAATATCATCTTCGACACCATCTTCATCAGCTCCAACACCTGTATTTGCAGTACCTGTCATTACAGGTGTAACAGGACGTCTTTCAACACACTGCACAATGTTCCACAATCCTTTTGCAACCAGTACATGTCGCATCATATAAGCCCATAATGGGTAGTTGGTACCATCCAACTTATCCTCAACAGCCAACATACAGAATACATCACTGCTTTGAGCCATGGCCGGTGACTGAAATACCTTGATGCAGAAAATTGAATGTATCTCAAAAAGTTGAACAGAACTGCCCAGTCGAGTTCTACTAGACCTGTAGCAGACTTTGAGACGCTTAAACTGGCGAACAGAAACTGATATATACCTTTGGCACAAAAGGACGAAATAGCCTGCACAAGCACTGTGATAGTGCGTTTGAAGGCCAAAACGAGCTCAGATCACGATTTCGGCACCACACAGCAAAGCTGTCTTGATCTTGAAAACACCCTAAGTATGCTCACCAAATTTCATGCGAATCTGAGACTGCAAACGGAGGAGTGTCGACAGTGCCCTAGAAGAAGCGACGACCTGCTCTGATACCAATTGTTGGAGATAGACGTCTGCGGAAGCACGCGAACAACACAAGGAAGAAGAAGAAGCTTGGAGCACAAACACACAATACTGAATGTATTACTAGAGAATGTACAAAGATAAGTAGCCCATTAGGGCAATAGGCGTATGTACAAGCCGGGGGAAAAAAACCTCCTAAAGAGGGAAAAAAGTGCCCCGGCGATCCTAGAGTGTTCACACACATCACTACCTAAATATATCAACAATATATTCAGATTTTTTCCTTAATTAATCCTATTTTTATAGTTTTAATTATATATATTTCATTAAATTATTTCAAACACCATTTCTCTTCATATTTATTTATCTATATAGTTATCCTATTTTTTATATATATTTATTTATATATTCTGATTTTCTTTTAATTGTTTTCCATATTTTCTCTTTATATAAATTTGATTGAGTTATATGTATGCCTAAACCCTAAAACCCTAATCTTAAAGATCTAGACCTAAAATATGTATATGTTTGTATGCATGTGTATACAGATAGGTGTATAAGTATATGTGTGTATGCGTATGTGTATATAGATTCACTCTCATTAAAATGATTAAAATTAAATCTATTTTTATATATTGAATCATATATATTTAATTTATTTCTTTAAAACACTAGTTATTTTTATATTTATTTATCTATATAATTATCCTATTTTATATAGATATTTATTTAATTGAGTTATATGTATGCTTAAATCCTAAAACCCTAATCTTAAAGATCTAGATCTAAAATATATATATATTTGTATGCATGTGTATCTACATGTATATATGTATTATATGTCTATATGTATGTGTGTATATATGTTATGTAGGTGTTAAAACCCTAAAACCCTAATCAGAAAGCCTTAGACTTAAACCTAAAATACTAAAACCTAAATACTTAAACACCTATAAAAATCTAAACCCCTAATCCTAAAACCCTAATCCTATTTTATATATATGTTTATTTATATATTAAGATTATTTTTCTATATTTTTTCTTAATATAAATGTAATTGAGTTATATGTATGTCTAAAACCCTAAAACCCTAATCTTAAATATGTAGGCCTAGAATATGTATATTTCTGTATGCAGGTATATATACATGTATATATGTATTATATGTGTATGTGTATGTATGTGTAAATAGCCTAAAAACCGTAATCCTATTTTTATATATTTGATGTAAAAATAAATTCAAAATAAAAAATTTATATATCTAATTAAAACACTAGATTATGTGTGTGTATATATGTGCATGTGTGTATGTGTGTGTGTGTGTGAATGTATGCATGTGTGTATAAGTGTATGTGTGTCTATGTATGCATGTGTGAGTATATGTGTATGTGTGTTTTTGTATGCATGTGTGTGTATGCATTCATGTGTGTGTGTGTGTGTGTGCAAGCATGTGTGTATGTATGTGTGTGTGTGTGCGTGTGAGTATATGCATGCATGTGTGTATATGTTACGATCTTGGAGGGCTCAACTCTCATGATTCCCACAAGTTTGTACAATTTATGCTCTCTATAGCCCTAAAAGATGTCTTTTGGAGGATGTATGAAGAACGATTTATAAAATTAGTTCTTTAGTACGGTGGATTTCTTGTAAGGAGATAAATAAAGATAGCATAGAGTGCCAAACTCAATGCTATCGAGGCTGTTTGTATGGTAGAGAAATACTCTCCAACAAGTATTCTCACTATTCAACTTCATTTACTAGTTCATGTGGTAGATGAAGTTGCAATAGCATGAGCTGTCCATAGTCGATGGATGTTCTTCTTAGAGCGCTTTATGGATACATTAAAAGGGTTTGTTTGATAGAGAGTAGGTCTAGAGGGTAGCATGGCAGAGGCATGCCTTGTACAAGAGTCTCTTGTATTCATAACTGAGTTTCTTCGTATGTTAGATCTCGAAATGCCTCGCTTATGGAGCGATGATGAAGATGTTCGTCTCGTAGGTGATAAACCACAAGGTAAAGGATTGCAAAGAAAAATGGATGCAGCTTTCAGAGAGAAGGCAATGAAGTTTTGCAAAGTTAACTCTGAGCCTATGCAGAAATGGTTAGAAAAGTATGAGTTTGCCAAGGAAACCAACACAAAGGAAAGAGCTCAGTTTCAAAGGAATTGTTCCACTCGATTTTTGCCTCTTCCAGAAAGTCTTCAACCTCTTCCACCTTTTCCAATGAGCAGATGGCTAGATACAGTGGTTTCACAAGCAAAGGTAGCAAGTGAAGTTATCTCTGAAGAAGAAGAAGAACTCACAAAAGGATGTGATTCGGAGTATGATAAATATGGTCGACTATGTTCTCACGGACGACACTTTCGGATTGCACGAATCGATAAAAATAGGTCTACTTTTCATAGTGGTGTGATGGTGAACTTTTTGCAAAAAGGTAGAGCGCGTACAAGAGATGATAATGCTCAAGAAGGCGAGCTAGATTATTGTGGTGTGATTCAAGATATCTTGAAACTATGTTTTAGGAAGTTTGATTACTATGTTTTTGATGTGAAATGGTTGAAAGTAGTCACCTCTAGAAGAAACGCAACAGTGAGGCAGGATAAAAGCGGTTTGCTTAAAGTCGACTCCACAAAATTATGGGCGGATGAAAGGGATACATTTGTTCTTCCCGAAAACTGTGAGCAACTTGGTTTTATACCAGATTCAAAAGAACCAGAGTGGCAATTTGTTTTACAAATCGCTCCACATAGTAGACAAATATATGAGAACATAGATGTAGAAGAAAGTCCATCTGTAATGGACTCATATGATTCATTTGATCGTCGAAGAGGAGGAGATCATTATTCGAGAAGAAGAGGTCATTGAAGAAGAGTTCATTGTTCAAGAAGACGAAGCAATGGACGATGATTAGGAAGAAACTAGCATAGCAAGCAATTTAGATGTCATCAATATAGAGATAGATATTCTTGGTGCATCGGATCTCCAAGAGGATGCTAGACTAGAGGATTTTTGAATCAAATACTTGTACGTACTAATTTTTGTTTTTTTTTTTGCTAGGTTTTTTGTACACTATCATTTCTCTATATTACCTTAATCATTACATGGTAATTATTTGAGTTCTTTTATTACAGAGCACGATGGGAGATACTCCTCCATACACTCCACATTCCCTGATAGAGGAGTAGTTTTTAGAGTTCATCTCTCAGGTACCTCCCGCGTATATGGCCGTTGTGTGACAGTATTGTATCGCTCGTGGTAGCACTCATCCTGGCCTCACTCCTCATGGCTTCACTCCTGCCGGCCTGACTCCTGCCGGTCTCACTCTTGCCGGCCTCACTCCCGCCGGTGTCACTCCTATGGGTGGTGCTACTCCCGCAAGAGGTATGTCTCCTAGATTTATGACTCCACCAAGAGGTATGTCGCCTAGATTTATGACTCCACCACGACCATCTAGGAGTGGATCTACAAGTAGGTCTGGAGGAGGCAGCTGTTATGGAGGTAGTGCAACGGATGTTGTGACGCCCACTTCTACTCCTAGGCGAAGTACCTCAGATGTAGGTACGCCACGCGGTACACCATGTGGAACACCACGTACACCTTGGGGTGCTCATGACCATGATGACTCCAAGGTGTAAAGTATTTGAGATGGAGCTCCGGTTGGTAAAGCAATGCGTTCACATATACGACAACTTTTCTCCATACTGTTTGGAGACTCTATCATGTTCAAATGGAGTGAACAAGATAAAGATCAGAGGAATTATATCACACAGACGATTTATCAAGAGTTCCCGCCAACCGATGGACAGCCTCTAGTGAGTTCAGAGTGGATTTTGCACACCACACGTGAAGTTATGTCCCATCGACAATCCGAGGCTCGTGATGGTTTCAGAGAAGACTTACCAAAGCCTGTATGGTTAGATGCTGAGGAGTGGGATATGATTTGAGATGAGCAGCCGACTCTTGATCGATATCGTTAGCAGTGATATGTCGCAGCCACACCTTTAGAGACGGTTGGACCATCACATTTGGGTAGCAACGGATATGACACGATGCGTAATGAGTTTGTAAGTACCATTTGATTTATTGAATTTGTTTGTGTTAATTTTCTCATGTATGTTCCTCTAATGTTTTGTATATTTGTTGCAAGAGATGGCAATGGGTCATCCTCCAACACGAACGGAGGAGGCTTATGGATATTGTCATGGATTGGCTGCACTATTGGAGGACTTGGGGGGTTGCGGTGCGGTCATTTCAGGGGAGCGTTTGCGATGAGGTGATTAATTTATAAACTTGATTTTTACTTGTTGTTTGTAAATTTCATGTAAATTTATCTAATTTTGATAATGTTCTTTGTTGCAGGACCGTTGATATGGAACGCTCTTTGCATGTGTATGGAAGTGGCACACCTAAATTTTGTATTTGATTTTTATATGGCAACGCAATGCTTTGCCACATTTTATAAAAGCGTCCTATATGACAGTGGTTTGCCACACTTGCACATGCTTCATTTATGAAATATATAACTCTTTTTGTACATGGTTCATGATTCAGTCTGATTATCTCTTTTGTGTCCAATAATATTCTGTTTTATGAAATCATATTTTAGTTGATATTAGAGTACACATCACATGTACTCGGCTTTTTTGGGTAGAGTGTATTGTCTCGCATCGTGCTCTGTAATAAAAGAACTCAAATAATTAGCACGTGATAATAAAGGTAATATAGAGAATTAAAGAAAAAAGAAAAGAACAAAGATTAGTATGTAGAAGTGTTTTATTCAAAAATCCTCTAATCTAGCATCCTCTTTAAGATCCCATGCACGGAGAATATCTATCCCTATATTGATGGCTTCTAATTTGCTTTCTATGCTAGTTTCTTGCTGATCATTATCTATTGCTTCGTCTTCTCGAACAATGACCTCTTCTTCAATGACCTCTTCTTCTCGAACAATGATCTCTTCCTTCTCGACTATCAAATGAATCTCTGAGTCGACTACAGATGGACTTTCTTCTAGATCTATGTTCTCACAATTTTTTCTACTATGTGGGGTAACTTGTAAAACAAATAGCCACTCTGGTTCTTTTGAATCTCGTATAAAAACAACTTGCTCACAGTGTTTGGGAAGTACGAATGTATCCCTTTCATCCGTCCATAATTTTGTGGAGTCGACTCGAAGCAAACCGCTTTTATCCCACCTCACTATTGCGTTTCTTCTAGAGGTGACTACTTAGAACCATTTCACATCAGAAACAAAATAATCAAACTTCCTAAAAGATAGTTTCAAGATATCTTGAATCACACCACAATAATCTAGCTGGCCTTCTTGAGCATTATCATCTCTTTCACTCGCTCTACTCTTTTGCAAAAAGTTTACCATAACCCCACTATCAAAAGTAGCCCTATTTTTATCGATTCGTGCGATCCGAAAGTGTCGTCGATGAGACTATACCGTATTTAGTATACTCCCAATCACATCCCTTTGCGAGTTCTTATTCTTCTTCAGAGATATCTTCATCGGCTGCCTTTGCTTGTGAAACCCCTATATCTAGCCATCTACTCTTTGTATGCCATGACATTAACTCAGCTATAGATTTACATCTAAACATTTTCTTAATTCCTGGAATAATAGGAAAGAGAGGAAGAACCTTTGCTCGACACTTTGGACATAGGTGGAGATACTCATACTCATTCCAAAAGAGGATGCAATCATTCGAACAAGCATGAATTTTAGCATCTCGACGTGTTGGAGGCATGTCATTGCCCTCTAGCAAAAATTGATCTTTAAGAAGCTTGCAATAAGCAATTTAAACCATATTGGTACATAAAGTTATTTTGATACAACAATGAAAGCCAATTTGTTCTCCACTTACCAGAACAATTCAGTGAAACTACTATCTGACCATCGATAAATGGATTGCAGATTGAGCATCATGATTGACGCACGTAGTACAGATATCTTTGCTCCATTATAAAGTGGTAAACCAGCTAGTCTTTATATGTTTTCATATTCTTCATCGACTTCTAATCGTGGAAATTTTATTGTGTCCATGGAACTCTTGACATCTACTCCACCTGCATCATGATCTTTGTCCATCTCATAAAATGCTTCCAGCATATCTTCCATATGTTCATTCTCTGTAATATTATTAGTACTTGCTTGTACGTCTAAGCCCTAATTTTTTCTCTTTTGTCCACGAGATGTTACTCGTGCAATGTCGTTCGGATCCATCCGCTCACTTGGGGGACCATGCGAATGGTAGCGTAGGTTTTCTAGTCGACTCCTATCTAAGATCCATACTCTCTCACATGTGTAGTACAAATCCGTCCTTTTCGATAAATTTGATACTTGCACTGAGTGCAAGGACATGGCATTCTCTCCTCCAGATCCAAAGAAGCCATCTGCTACAATATGGACATTTTAGATCATTTTTTTATTTTAGTAAACCTAAAAATCATATTCCTAAAGACTTAAATTTGAAATACTAAAACCTAAATACTTGAACACCTAAAAAAAATCTAAAACCCTGATCCATATAATAGGATCTATATTTATATATATTTAATTATATATATTTAATTAAATTATTTAAAACACTAGTTCTTTTTATATTAATTTATCTATATCATTATCCTATATATATATATATATATATATATATATATATATATATATATATATATATATATATATATATATATATATATATATATATATATATATATATATATATATATATATATTCAGATTTTTTCCTTAATTTTTTTCTATATTTTCTCTTTATATAAATTTAATGGAGTCATATGTATGCTTAGATCCTAAAACCCTAATCTTGAAGGTCTAGACCTAAAATATGTATATTTTTGTATGCATGTGTATCTACATGTATATATGTATTATATGTGTATGTGTATGTGTGTGTATATGTTATGTAGTTGTTAAAACCCTTAAACCCTAATAAAAAAGACTTAGACTTAAACCTAAAATACTAAAACCTAAATACTTAACCACCTATAAAAATCTAAACCCCTAATCCTATTTTATATATATGTTTATTTATATATTCTAATTCTTTTCTATAATTTTTGTTAATATAAATGTAATTGAGTTATATGTATGCCTAAACCTTAAAACACTAATCTTAAATATCTAGACCTAAAATATGAATATTTCTATATGCAGATATATATACATGTATATATGTACGATATGTGTATGTATATGTATGTGTAAATAGCCTAAAAACCCTAAGCCTATTTTTATATATTTGATGTAAAAGAAACTTAAAAATACAAAATTTATATATTTAATTATATATATTTAATTAAAACACTAGCTTGTGTGTGTGTATATATGTGCATGTGTGTATGTATGTGTGTGTTTGTGTGAATGTATGCATGTGTGTATATGTGTATGTCTATCCAGTCTTTATTTATATATTTAGATTTTTTCCTTAATTAATCCTATTTTTATATTTTTAATTATATATATTTAATTAAATTATATCAAAAACTATTTCTTTGTATGTTTATTCATCTATATTATTATTCTATTTTTTTTATATATTCAGGTTTTTTCTTTAATTTTTTTCTATATTTTCTCTTTATATAAATTTAATTGAGTTATATGTATGCCTAAACCCTAAAACCCTAATCTTAAAGATCTAGAACTAAAATATGTATATTTTTGTATGCATGTATATATAGATAGGTGTATAAGTATATGTGTGTATGTGTATGTGTATATATATTCACTATGATTAAAATGATTAAAACTATATTCAATCATATATATTTAATTTATTTCTTTAACACACTAGTTTTTTTTATATTTATTTATCTATATAATTATCCTATTTTATATATTTACTTATTTATATCTTCATATTTTTTTTCCTAATTAATACTATTTTTATATATTTAATTGTATATATGTAATTAAATTACTTAAAATACTAGCTCTTTTTATATTTATTTATCTATATAATTATCCTTATATATATATATATATATATATATATATATATATATATATATATATATATATATATATATATATATATATATATATATATATATATATATATATATATATATATATATATATATATATATATATATATACACACACACACACACACACACATATATATATATATATATATATATATATATATATATATATATATATATATATATTCATATTTTTTCCTCAATTTTTTTCTATATTCTCTTTATATAAATCTAATTGAGTTATATGTATGCTTAAATCCTAAAACCTAATCTTAAAGATCTAGACCTAAAATATTTATATTTCTGTATGCATGTGTAACTACATGTATATATGTATTATATGTGTATGTGTATGTGTGTATATATGTTATGTAGGTGTTAAAATCCTAAAACCCTAATCAGAAAGACTTAGACTTAAACCTAAAATACTAAAACCTAAATACTTAAACACCTATAAAAATCTAAATCCCTAATCCTAAAACCCTAATCCTATTTTATATATATGTTTATTTATATATTCAGAATTTTCTTATTTCGTTCTATATTTTTCCTTAATATAAATGTAATTGAGTTATATGTATGCCTAAACTCTTAAACCCTAATCTTAAATAACTAGACCTAAAATATGTATATTTCTATATGCAGGTGTATATACATGTATATATGTATTATATGTGTATGTGTATGTATGAGTAAATACCCTAAAAACCCTAGTCCTAGATTTATATATTTGATGTAAAAAAAACTTCAAAATAAAAAATTTATATACTTAATTAAAACACTAGATTATGTGTGTGTATATATGTGCATGTGTGTATGTATGTGTGTGTGTGTGTGAATGTATGCATGTATGTGTATGTGTGTCTATGTATGCATGTGTGAGTATATGTGTATGTGTGTATATGTATGCATGTGTGTGTATGCATTCATGTGTCTGTGTGTGTGCAAGCATGTGTGTATGTATGTGTGTGTGCGTGTGCGTGTATGCATGCATGTGTGTATATGTCATGATCTTGGAGGGCTCAACTCTCATGATTGGCACAAGTTTTTACAGTTTGTGCTCTCTGTAGCCCTAAAAGATTCTCTTTTGGAGGATGTATGAAGAACCATTTATAAAATTAGTTCTTTAGTACGGTGATCTCTTCTAAAGAGATAAATAAAGATAGCATAGAGAGTGCGAAAAGCAATGCTATCGAGGCTATTTGTATGGTAGAGAAATACTTTCCCACAAGTATTCTCACTATTCAACTTCATTTAGTAGTTCATGTGGTAGATGAAGTTGCAATAGCACAAATTTTCCATAGTCGATGTATGTTCTTCTTAGAGTGCTATATGGAGACATTAAAAGGGTTTGTTCGATAGAGAGCACGTCCAGAGGGTAGCATGGCAAAGGCATGCCTTGTACAAGAGTCTCTTGTATTCATAACTGAGTTTCTACGTATGTAAAATCCCAAAATGCCTCGCTTATGGAGCAATGATGAAGATGTTCATCTCGTAGGTGATAAACCACAACGTAAAGCATTGCAAAGAAAAATGGATGCAGCTTTGAGAGAGAAGGCAATGAAGTTTTGCATAGTTAACTCTGAGCCTATGCAAAAGTGGTTAGAAAAGGATGAGCTTGCCAATGAAACCAACGCACAGGAAAGAGCTAAGTTTCAAAGGAATTGTTCCACTCGATTTTTGCCTCTTCTAGAAAGTCTTCGACCTCTTCCACCTTTTCCAATGAGCAGATGGCTAGATACAGGGGTTTCACATGCAAAGGCAGCGGGTGAAGATATCTCTGAAGAAGAAGAACTCACAAAGGGATGTGATTTGGAGTATACTAAATGCGATCCACTATGGTCTCATGGACGAGACTTTGGGATCATACGAATCGATAAAAATAGGTCTACTTTTGATAGTGGTGTGATGGTGAACTTTTTGCAAAAAAGTAGAGTGAGTGCAATAGATGATAATGCTCAAGAAGGCCAGCTAGATTATTGTGGTGTGATTCAAGATATCTTGAAACTATGTTTCAGGAAGTTTGATTACTTTGTTTTTGATGTGAAATGGTTCAAAGTAGTCACCTCTAGAAGAAACGCAAGAGTGAGGCAGAATAAAAGCAGTTTGCTTCAACTCGACTCCACAAAATTATGGGCGGACGAAAGGGATAAATTTTTACTTCCCGAACACTGTGAGCAAGTTTTTTATATCAGATTCAAAAGAACCACAGTGGCTATTTGTTTTACAAGTCCCTCCACGTAGTAGAAAAATATGTGAGAACATAGACATAGAAGAAAGTCCATTTGTAGTGGACTCATATGATTCATTTGATCCTCGAAGAGAACGAGATCATTGTTCGAGAATAAGAGGTCATTGAAGAAGACGTCATTGTTCAAGAAGACGAAGCAATGGACGATGATTAGGAAGAAACTAGCATAGCAAGTGATTTAGATATCATCAATATAGAGATAGATATTCTTGGTGCATCGGATCTCCAAGAGGATGCTAGACTATATGATTTTTCAATCAAACACATATACGTACTAACTTTTCTTTTTTTGCTAGATTTTTTTGTACACTATCATTTCTCTATATTACCTTAAGTATCACATGCTACTTATTTGAGTTCTTTTGTTACAGAGCACGATGGGAGACAGTCCTCCAGTCACTCCACATTCCATGATCGAGGAGTAGCTTTTAGAGTTCATCTCTCAGGTACCTCCCGCGTATATGGCCGCTGCATCACAGTATTGGATTGCCTTGTAATCCTTCCTGGATTTGAATCCTCCTTGGTAGTTGCCATTGTAATTATTGTTGTAGTTGTTGTTGTAGTTGTTGTTGTAATTATGGTGTAGCCTTGGTGATGGTTGAATCTACCTCTTGATTGTGAGTAGCCACCTCTTTGGTATCCTCTTCCTCTCTGATTCTTTTAATTCCTGAAACACTCATCTGTAGTATGATTTAATAAACCACAAATGTTGCATGGTGAGGAGTTATAAGATCTCCCCCTACCTAGCTTACCTCCTCTGCCCCTTCCTCTTGAAGATCTACCTCTCCCTGCATAGTTGGCTTGAGAGGTTGATCCTTCATCTTCCACCTTCTTGCTCTTGCCTTTATCTTTAGACTTCTTATCAGTGTGTAGGGAAGAAGAGTTATTACCTTTGGATGTGTCTCCATTTTTGTTGAGCTTTGCTTCATGAGTTAACAATTGTCCCATGAGAGTTGTAAGATCTAGAGTGTGCATGTCCATGTGGAGATCCATGGCAATGGTGAAGCTTTCCCATTTGTCATCAACCTTGATCCCATTCATTACTTCCCTTACAATTTGTTCTTCTTCAATCTCTTCTCCTATGCTTGCTAACTGATCTGCTACATCTTTAATCTTGGTCACAAATTCTGAAACAGCTTGCTTAGGTTGCTTCCTTAGTGTTGTGAATTCAATCCACAACTGATTTTTCCTAGCCCTTGTGTTGGAGGAAAAGTATGTTGACAAGGTTTCCCAAGTCTCTTGGGATGTCTTACAATTTCTAATATGTTTCAAAAGAAAATCAGATATAGAGTTGAGTAAGTAAGACCTTGCCAATGCATCCTTAGCACACCATGTGTTGAGCTTTTCATGTTCTTCTTTGGTTGGTAATCCTCTTGCTTTGAATGAGGGCAATTCCTCATCTCCTGAGATGTAGCCATAGAGATTCCTTCCTTGTAAGTAGGTCTTCATCCTTAGAGACCATGCTTGATAGTTGTTCCTATCCAATTTGTCAATAAATGAAGGAAAACCATCTCCCATTTTACCTTAGTTTGCTATGATACCACATTTGGGAATGATGGATGGATACTCCAAGAGATGAGTAGGTACTGCTAAACCTGCTTTGTACCAGCCCTCTTTTGCTTCACAGTTTATGACTAGACCTCCTTAGCTTTCCAATGACACCATAAAATGTCCTATGTCCTTTGGAAATGATGTGTGCAATGATTGAATCAAAACATATAACTTTGGAAGTCACAAACTCAAGAAAACCTTCTATTTATGGCTTGACACCTGCTGAGTATTTTGCTCAATATGACCAACACAGTAGGAATTGGAAAAATTCCTTTTAGGGGTATCTACTTAGCTTAGTAAGATACCTATTCCAAGTGGAATGATGTAAAATGATAAACTATGCTAAGAGAAATCAATTTAGCAAGTTAAGCTATACCCCCGACTTTTTAGGACTGTAGCAAAAAATGACCAAAGTTCACTTCGACGCAAATTTCTCGAAAATGGCTGAATAGAATGTCTTCAAACTTTGATAGCTGAATCCAACAAGCTTTGAATCACTGAATTTGGTGAAGAATTGACCGAGATATGCCCTTGACAAGTTGACAGACTTTTGAGTAGACTAACAAAGAACTCAGAGATGGACAACATGAATGTATGCATTAATGAACATTTGTATACAACTCCATTTGCATGAACATCAATGCCAAATGGTATCGAGAGGTGTGGGCTTGAGTGTAGACCTCACACACACTCAAAAATCAGTAATGCTAGGCTCGGGAGTGCTCACTCTACCCCGCGACTTTTCATGTCTATGTTTATAAGAGATGAGTAAAAGTTTGAATTCAAATTCAAACTTTTGGCTCCCTATGATCAAGATCCTAAATGCTTGGAGATATTCTTTCAATCAAATAGATACTTTTATCCAGGAATCCTTTTGGTAGGTGATTACAAAAGATTCCAAGTCAATCTGAGTTTTACAATTATGTAAAGTGGTAATTAACCACTAGCATATGTTCCTATGCTTCTTCATGTTTGTATAGACTTCAATGCATCATTTGAGCCAAATGTGTAGGCTTGTAATTTACACCAACACTAACAAGTGTTCTTTCTATGATACAACTAAAGGATAAAGTGAGCCAACTTTTCTTCCTTTTGCAATAACTATATTGCTCTTTTATATGAGAAATGATTGAGCATAGAACACCACATTGTAACCAAGGTCACCAAGTTGATGGACTAACATCAAACTAGATGATAAGTGAGGTACATGGCATACATTATGCATAGTAAACTTTGAACTATCAATGAACTGCATAACCACATCTCTGATCTTGACAATGTCATAGTAGTAATAGTCACCAAGTCTCACAGTACCAAGAGACTTTGTCGCATAATTAGAGAACCATTCTCTATGTGGTGTCACATGGAAAGAAGAACCATAATCTAGCAACCATGTGTGGGAAAGAAAATCAACCATAAGAACCTCAGTTAGCAGAGTGCTATCAAGTGTCAAGACATCAACATCATCATAAATAGAATTAATTTCTTTAATCTTCATAGTTGGTGCAGGTAGTTGTTTAACATGCCCATCAACATTCTCTCCTTTACCTTTAGCATTCTTTAATGCATAACAAACTTTCTTCATGTGTCCTTTCTTATGACAATAATGCCATTCCATATCCCTGTTCCTTGATTTACTTCTATTCTTATTCCATTGACAATTTTTTTCCTTAATCTTGCTCGTGCCCTGTTGTTGATTTTTTCCTTGGTATGAATCACGAACATTATATGCGCCTCCACACTGAGTGCCAATCATAGATTTTATATGAATCTCCTTAGTGAAGAGTGCTCCACATATGTCATCATAGAACAGTTTACCACCAGGTGCACTATTACTAAGCTTTGCAAAATGTATCCCATGATGATAGCAAGGTGCATAACAAGACTACTTTCGTTTCATTAACCATATCCATTTTGTGAGCTTATAACTTAGAGAATGTAGCATCAGTCTCATTTAGATGAGGAGCAACACTATTTGTGTCCTTCATGCAAAAGTCATATAATTTTCTGATCATATACACTTTATTTGATGTCATATCTTTTTCATATGTATTGCATAATTTTTTTCTAAGCTCCTCTACACTTGCATTGGCTAACTCTGTAAAGCAAGCATTATCGACCAAGTGCAATCAAATGGTAGACCAGGCCATTTCATCTAACTCATCCCAATCATCTTCATCCATGTCAACTAGCTTCTTTGAGATTCCATTTACTCACTTCCATTGCCTCCTCTGAATCAACACATCTTTAATCTGATTCTTCCATAGAGCAAAGCTTGTGCCACCAAATTTTAGGATCTCAAAATAGTCTTTGCCCTACAAGTTATAGCTCCTCCTTGGAAGATTGGCACTAGACCCTAGTCCACTAGACGTGTTAGAGACCTCTCATGCCATGAAAATAGAGAACTAAATAAAATGATAATGGATCTAAGAGAGTCCAAACCCCACTAAGGATCAAAGAAGGATGAGTAAGTGTCAGATTCTGGGAGAGAATTCAGCAGTATTCCTAGAAAAATGAATTAATGAATAGTAATGAACAACCAAAATGAGTATGTGAGAATAAATGTGCTCACATCAATATGTGTATCAAGAAGTAAATGGAACACTATATAGTTGGCAAAAACAAAAACCTAAAAAATTTTGGGAGGATATCCTTTGCAAAATGAGCATATTACCAGTGTCAAAATATCATAAAACTACAAGTACTCACACGTTTACTTGCAAAGTGAATCAGTGACTCCACTGCATATAATTAGTTATCCCAAAGAAGCCAAGTAGGCTTATCGAGCACCTACAAAAAACTATCATACATCTCCTATGGTGAGGCTAGGTAAGTCTTTCACGTGCATCACCGAAGATACCCCAACATCTCGGTGTCTCCCAATTAAGAGAACCTCACCACGATGCTCTTTATCAAAGGTAAAAGGATTTATGCAAAAACATAACTTCTATATCAATGACCACGTGGACTTAAAAAGTGGTATCCACAGAAGGGTACATAGTGTATAATTGTTCAATATATGTATTAAAATGACACTAAAAGGCTGAATGCACAACCCCAGAAGTGGTTGTCAACTTTGTTGTTTAGGCTCTAACTTGCATAAATTTATAGCAAGTACTCCCACCACAACTGAAAACCTTTTGAGAAACTTGTAGTGTGGTTGTGTGAAGAGACCTGTGCACGAAAGTACACAAAAATGGCTCCAAAAATCACCCCAAAACTGCTTCAAAAGTAGGCTTTGGAAACAAAGAATAAAGCTTTGAGGGACCGAAACATAAAGAAAAGTGTGCGGTGGCCATTTTTCCTTTCACATGGACACTAATGATAACAGGTAGTTTAGAGGAAAATCATCCATAAAACATTCCTTATAAGAAACCATAAATAATTTATGTGAATTAGGAAGTGTATGTGTGTAATCAACTATGTTATTGACAAAAACAACACGTGTTGCAGCCTTTCCTAAATGCATGTTTTACTTAAGTATGACAAATTAATGGAAATGGTTGGAAGTCATGTATTGCTGACAAAGAAATATCTTGATTGTTAAACTTAAAACTAATTGTGTGTGTATGCTTATCAATCTATGGACTCTATTTATAAACTTAAGGCTGCATTTCAAGAAAATAGATATAATATTACAAGTGAAGGGAGTGGATGTAATTGCAAAGCTTGCACTAGTGTATGAGAAATAAAATCATGTGAACTACTATCATCATTTAAAATATTAACAACTTTATCATTAGTAATACCTTGCATGCAAAGTAAAGAATGAATAGAAATTTAGTTACCCAAGGTATTTAGATCATTTGACAATGCTTCTCTGGTCAAATCATGTTTAGTGTCTTCATGAGTTGCCTCCATGTTATGTACTTGAGCTCCAACATGCTTCATGTTGTTAGTTCGCAACCTACATTTAGCTTAAGTACGACCAAAGTTACAACAATACCAGCATAGTGATATGGGGCCTCTTTTGTTGAGCATCCATCATCGTAGTTTGAATGGTTGGAGGTTTAGTAGGTTGCAAGGGGTTTTCTTAGGTACTAGTATCAAATTGGATTGAGGAGGGCATTGAAAAGAAGGACGGTGCTAGAAAGTCGATATGAGTTGAAAAGTAGGAGAAGAAAGACTAGTGAAGGGATGCTTGAAACAAAAATTGGGCTTGATTAGCAATTATCATTGACATGTGTGTTGTAAGCAAACGCACTTGGTCATGGATTGAAACTCCTTCTCAACATAATGTGCAAAAGAATTAGCTTCATAGAGGGTCATGGGATGTAATGTGTTAAGCTTATCTTGGATTCCCATCCCCAAACCATCTTCATACATTCGTTGCAAGGTATCTTTAGGAATCATTTCAACTGAACGAATAAGTAGTAGTCGTTGCCAAAAATGTTTAGTGTATGTAGATATAGTATCTCCATCTTTCCATTCAAAAGTTATCCATGATTGATGAGCATGTAAGCGGAACTCAGGAGTAAGGAAGGAATCCTTGATCTTTTCTTGAAATGCAACCCATATGGTGGGGCAATCGATGCTATGCCGCAAAACATGCCACTATGATTGGGCCTTAAATCCCAAACAATTAGTAAAAAAATTCACTTTTTAAGTCTCAGAATATAATTCATCAGATTAAAAGTCATCAAATTGGGATAGCCATGAAAGAACAAAATGGTCATCCTTTTGCCCATTGAATCGTGGAAATTGGAATTTTTTTGCATAATTCTTGAACTGTGTCCCTTGTTCTTGAGCGGTGATAATGGCCTTCACCACCCTAACTAGATTATTTTCATCACTTTGTAGGTGATCGAGTGTAGCATCACATTCCTTCTAAGAATTTTGGAGTGCTTGCCCCAAAAGTTCCAATTGTTGCTTAGGCATTATCCTAGGTAAGGGTGATGTACCAAAATCCTCTATGTTATGGGTAGGGTCCATGGCCTTATATAAAACCAAAACCTAGGACTATGCATGTGAACATGTTTTTTTAACAATAGTTTATATATAATAATAATAACAATAATAATAATAATAATAATAATAAATAAATAAATAAATAAAACAAATAAGAGTGTTTAATGAATAAATAAATTGGATGAAGAGAGTATGAAAATCTATGCTAAATATTAATTAAAAGGAATGGGGTATCAATAAGTGAAAATAGGCTAGTGGATAAAGCTTATCTGTTCGAAGTATGAGGTTGTGGGCTCAAATCTGCTACATGCTCAATAAGAAACTAAGTAGGCTAACTAAAGGAAAAAGTAGGCTAACTACAGAAATAACTAAGCACTCATTGCCACTCATAAGTAAGAATTGGCTCACACATAGCCAATGGAACCAAAGGAAACTAAAGCGAACCAGAGTGAACCAAGAGAACCATGAGTGCTAAAGAAGCCAAAGATGCCATGGTTATGCCATAGTTCAATGCCTTAGTCAAGGTCTTGGACTACGCCAAAGGAGTAATTGAATGAAAATTGAATCACAATCAAATTGGTAAAAAACTTGATAAAAGAACTGATAAACTACCTGATAATAGAACCAAACTCAAACAATGAAAAATGAGCACAGTGAGCATAGGGGGTACACAGGGTACAATGGGTATAATGAGCATAGTGAGTAGAGTCAGCAGAGGGGGTGCAGTGGGTATAGTGAGTATAGTGTGATGGGGGAAGTATCTCAACCCCTAAGCAACGACGAAGCGCGAATGACCTCCATAGGTATCCTTCTTTGACCTCTGCACACCAAAAGTTCTCTTACTCAAAGCTTATGTAGATAACTCCAGTGAGCTTTTTAGACCTGTAGTAGACACCAAGAGCTTTCCAACAAAACAAATTTTACTTCAAATGGATGCTTACACAAGGAGAAGCAATGTCTACAACATGAGCTAGTTGAATGCTCAGAACTGCTAGTCAAGCAGAGACCTCACTTACACTCCAGCAAGCGTTTCTCAGAGATTATACACAGAATGAATCTCAAACTTGGATCAACTTTAGAGCACTCTAATAGCTACCCAATGACACAAAAATCATAGCAAATAGATAAATAGAGAAGGAGAACCAGCCCTTACAATAGAGAGCAAAATATTTCCAACAGAGCCTACACACAGAGAGAGATATCAATCACACAACTTCACTAAAATGAATGTTGCTCCTAGATTACTCACAGAATGCTCCTGAGAGTTTGTAAGCATAAAATAGACTCTAATAGCTATCCAATGAGACAACAATTACATCAAATTGATACAATATGAGGGAGAACCAATGCTAACAACTCAGGGGTAGAGAGTTGCAACACTGCCTACGCACACACATAGATATGCCTACTAAAAGAAAACAAACAAGCAAGCAAGGAGCTAGCTTAAGCAAGGGGCTTGTTTGTCACAACTCCAGCACTTAGTGCTCACTTTACATGAGCTAAAACTCCAAGAAGATGGCCCAAAAGAAGTCGGGATACATGCTCCATTTATATTGAGAAGTGTGCCCCTAAAATCTAGGAACGACCTTTCCAAATCAGCCTCCTAACTTGGAGGATTTAGTTGAGATGAATTGGGGAGTGGTTGAGTGACTTTTCTTGATGGAATCTCGTGTTTTTTTACTTCTTTTGATTGCTCCACATGTCCATAAAAGATTCCCCACGAATTTGTAGCTTGAAGCTTGACTTTTAACACTCCCCCTCAAGCTTCAATTCTTCATCCTCATCCAAGCTCCTTCATGTTGATGCTTTGCTTGAATTTTGAAATCTTCATTCCATCCAAAGCCTTTGTAAACACGTCGGCAACTTGGTCCTTGGTACCAATATGATGTACTGAAACTTCCTTCGATATCACCTTTTCCCTTATGAAGTGATAGTGCACTTCAATATGCTTGGTTCTAGCATGATAGACAGGATTCAATGCTAGATGAATGCTACTCATATTGTCACAAAACATTGGATATGTGTCAAACTGCAAATTAAGCTCCATAAATAACTTCTTAATCCACATTATCTCACATGTGACTTGAGCCAAAGCTCTATACTCAGCCTCGGTGGAAGATAATGCCACCGTGGGTTGCTTCTTTGAAATCCATGAGATGATCTTGCTACCTAGCATGACTAGGTAACCACTTGTACTTCTTCTATCCTCCTTGGAACTGACCCAATCCGCATCAGAATAAGCTTTGACCTGCATATCATCATCAATGAATAGAACAATCCTTCATTTATAGTGGCCTTGAGATATCGTAACATTCTTCTTGCAGCTTGCAAGTGTGTAGTCCTTGGACTATGCATAAATTGTGATAACACTCCAACTCCATATGCTATGTCAGGCCTAGTTATTGTGGCATAATTGAAAGAGCCTACAATAGAGCGATAAAAAGTTACATCCTCTAATGGCTCTCCATCAATGGAGCTTAGCTTTACATTAACTTCCATGGGATTTGAAATAGGCTTGCAATGTAGCATCCCAAACCTCTCAAGTAGGTCTAGAATACACTTCCTTTGTATGAGCATAATACCTTCTTCTTTGTATACAACTTCAATGCCAAGAAAATACCTAAGATCTCCAAGATCAGATATCCTAAACTCCTTTCCAAGCTTTGCCTTGATCTCCTCAATGCCCTTTGTATCATTACCTGTAATGATAATATCATCTACATACACACACATGTAGACTACAAGTTCTCCTCTTTGTTTGATGAAGAGAGATGGATCCGCCTTGCATTGATTGTAACCACATTTGATCAAATAGTCCACCAATCTTTGGTTCCAAGACCTTGGAGCTTGCTTTAGGCCATAAAGTGCCTTCTTCAACCTACAAAAATGATGTGGAAACTCTTTATGAACAAAACCTAGTGGTTGCTCCATGTATACCTCTTCTTCCAAGTCTCCATTGAGAAAGGCATTCTTGATATCCAATTGGAAAAGCTTCCATCCTTTGCTAGCAGCCATTGCAATGAGTGTCCTAATGGTGCTCATCTTTGCCACGGGGCTGAATGTCTCTTCAAAGTCCACTCCATAGGTTTGTGCAAAACCCTTGGCCACCAATCTTGCTTTGAACCTAGAAATAGATCCATTTGAATTCCTCTTTACTTTATACACCCACTTATTACCTATTACCTTCATGTTCTCCTTCTTGGGCACTAGAGTCCATGTTTGATTTTCCTCAAGTGCGTCGATCTCTTCTTGCATTGCCTCTTTCCATTCAGTGTACGTGCTTGCATCTTCATAGCAATCGGGCTCATGATCTTCTACTACTTTGTTCATATATGCATAATGTGTTGCCATGTATGAATCATAAGTAAACCTTTGAGTTGGATACTTAACTCTAGAAGACTTCCTTTCTTCACCTTTTGGAGGAATAAACCTCCTTTGCCTTGGGAACTTGATCTCTTTCTTTGACGTAGCTTCTTACTCCATCATGTGTCCTTCATCATCTTCAACTTCATTACCTTCTTCATCCAGCTCCACCAATGTTGCTTTGCCTTTGTTGATTGATTGTGCTTCATAGCTTGATGAAGATCTCCCCCTCCATGGTGAGTTCATGCTTGAACTATCTTCATTGATGGAACACCTTGGGCCGCTTAGCTCTAGGTCGATTTGTTCTTCATCATGTCCATGATTTTCTTCTTCTTAGTCCTGCATACAATCATACTTCTTATACCAACGGAGTAGCTCATCAAATGCTACATCCCTTGATATCCTCAAGTCCTTTGTGTTTGGGTTGAAGCACCTGTAACCTTTATGATCATTTGAATATCCTAGAAACACACACTTTTTTGCCTTTGGTTGTAGCTTGTGCCTCAATTCACTTGGCACATGTACATAACAAGTACATCCAAATATCTTCAAGTGGGAAAGATCAGGTTTGTAACCACAATAGGCTTGATATGGTGTCAAGCCATGGATCCCTGAGGTAGGAGCCCTATTCATAAGATACACGGCGGTATTTGCTGCATCAATCCAAAACATGTTAGGTACATTCATCTCATTAAGCATTGCTCTAGCGATCTCGGCAATGTATCTATTCTTTCTCTCTGCTACTCCATTTTGTTGGGGTGTGTACCTGCATGTTACTTGCCTCTTGATGCCTTGATCCATTAAAAAATCAGAAAACTCATTGGAGAAATATTCTCCCCCTCCATCGGACCTTAGCTTCTTCATATATGTAGCTGTTTCCTTTTCTACGATTGCCTTGAATGCTTTGAAACATGTAAACACATTTGATTTGTTTTTGATGAAATAAACCCAAACCATCCTTGTGCAATCATCTATAAAAGTGACAAAGTACTTGTTACCTCCAATGGATTGCTCTTTGGTTGGCCCCCACACATCTGTATGTATCAACTCCAATGGATGTTGGCTTATGTAGCCACTCTTCTTGAATGGAAGTCTCGCTTGCTTCCCTAGTTGACAAGATTCATATAAATGCTTCATACCTTGTCGTTGGAAGTTGGGAAGACCTTCAACCAGCCTCTTGAATTGCATTTCCTTCATTCTTTGTACCTATCCTCTTGTGCCACAAGTCCAACTCCGAAATCCTCTTGTTTCCATATGTGAAGTAGACATGTTGAGTGAAATGAGAATTTACCTCCAAAGTGAAGAGTCTCCCTTGCTTCTTTCCTCCTGCTATGACCTTGTAACCTTGCTTAGGGTTCTCCACAAAGCATCCACCTTTGTTGAACCTTACTTGATAGCCCCTTTCAACCATTTTCCCAACAAACACCAAGTTCTTTGTGATGGTAGGTACATGCAAGACATCCTTGAGACATCTTCCTTCCTCTTTGTCATCCAAAGCTACATCTCCAACATGGGAGATCTCATGGGCTGTATCATCACCTATTTCTACATGTCCTTTACCTTTGGGAACATGTAGTTTAGTAAACCAAGAAGAATTGCAACTCATATGGTTGCTACATTCACTATCAATATACCAAGTGTTATCTACTTTGCTTGAATTCCCATTCATGTGCATCACCAAGAGATTGTCATTTTCTGAACTTGTAGAAGCATAATTACCTTGGCCTTTGTATGAAGAACCTTGATTATAGCTCCTTTGGTTTCCTCCTTGGTAGCAATCTCTAGCATAGTGGCCAAACTTGCCACATATGTAACATCCTTCGCCATCTTGATTCCTATTTTGTTGATGTCATCCTCCTCTTCCTCTTGTTCTTCCTCTCCCTCTTTGTGATGAGGTGCCTTGGTCATGTCCTTGATTGCTTGAGTGGTGGCCTTGCCTTCCTCCAAACCTTCCTTTGCCCCTTGTCCTCGTCTTCCTTTGCCCCTTTGATTACCTGCATAGAAAACTTGTGCATCCTTGCTTTTAGTTGAACTTCCAACTATATTCATTTCTTCGGTGACCATGAGAGCAACCAATTGCTCAAAATCAGGAAGATTATCCCTTACATATACTGAAGTGGTAAAGGGTTTCCACTTCTCATCATCTCTCAAACCATTGAGAGTATAAGCCACAAGATCGTCATCGTCTACGTGGCTTCCAATGGATCCCAATGCATCTGATAACTCCTTGACCTTAAGTATGTAGTCATTTATGCTACTCCCTGAGCTCTTCCTAAGGTTGTTGAGCTCATTCTTGAGTTGGATCTTCCTTGCTTTGGTGCTTGTTGAATAAAGCCTTTCAAGTGTCTCCCATACCTTCATGCTTGAATCCAAGTCTTGGGTATGGCCGATCATGCTATTGCTAATGTGTTGGGAAAGGATAAAGATAACCCTCTTTTCTTTTTCATTCCATTCCCTAAAGGCCCTTCTCTGGTCATTGGTTGGATTCTCATCCAACCTAGGTCTTGGTTCACTTCCACTAATCAATCCCCAAAGGCCCTTGCCCATAAGATAGTTGGAGACCCTAAATCTCCATGGTTGATAGTTCCCTTTGTCTAGCTTTTCAATTTGAGTGTTGAAGTCTCCCATATCTAGTCTTTGATACTTGAACTAGCCCTTGGCTAATTCTCCAATGTGTGTAAAATGAAAATGAGGCTCTGAGGTTACCTCAATCCAAAGCTTTCCTTAGATGGACACCTTGTGCTCTTGAAACTTTGAGTAGAATAGCTCCCCCTTTATGTGAGCTACCTCCAAGAAGCTTTTGTTGATGCAAATCTTCAACCACCAACTCCAAGACGTCTTCTTGCTTGTATGTGATGCCTCCAAGATGCCCAAATTCTCTGATACCACTGATGGGGGAAGTATCTCAACCCCTAAGCAATGCCGAAGCGCGAATGACCTCCACAGGTATCCTTCTTTGACCTCTGCACACTAAAAGTGCTCTTCCTCCGAGCTTATGCAGATAACTCTAGTGAGCTTTTCTAGACCTGTAGTAGACACCAAGAGCTTTCCAACAAAACAAAGTTTACTTCAAATGGATGCTTACACAAAGAGAAACAATGTCTACAACATGAGCTAGTTGAATGCTCACAATTGCTAGTCAAGCACAGACCTCACTTCACTCCAGCATGCTTTTCTCAGAGATTATACAGAGAATGAATCTCAAACTTGGGTCAATTTTAGAAAACTTTAATAGCTATCCAATGACACCAAAATCATAGCAAATGAATAAATAGAGAAGGCGAACCAGCCCTTACAACAAAGAGCAAAATATTTCCAACAGAGCATACACATAGAGAGAGATATCAATCACACAACTTCACTAAAATGAATGTTGCTCCTAGATTACTTCGAGAATGCTCCAGAGAATTTGTGAGCATAAAATAGACTCTAATAGCTATCCAATGAGACAAGAATTACATCAAATGGATACAATAGGAGGTAGAACCACTGCTAACAACTCAGGGGTAGAGAGTTGCAACATTGCCTGCGCACACACATAGATATGCCTACTAAAAGAAAACAAACAAGCAAGCAAGGGGCTACCTTAAGCAAGGGGCTTGCTTATCACAACTCCAGCACTTAGTGCTCACTTTACATGAGCTAAAACTCCAAGAAGATAGCCCAAAAGAAGTCCGGATACATGCTCCTTGTATAGTGAGAAGTGTGTCCCTAAAATCTAGGAACTAGCTTTCCAAATCAGCCTCCTAACTTGGAGGATTTAGTTGAGATGAATTGGGGAGTGGTTGAGTGACTTTTCTTGATGGAATCTCATGGCTTTTGGCTTCCTTTGATTGCTCCACATGTCCATAAAAGATTCCCCATGAATTTGTAGCTTGAAGCTTGACTTTTAACATAGTTAGCACAGTGGATATAAGAGGTACACTGAGTACAGTGAGCATAGTGCACAATGTTATAAGAGCATAGTGCACAATACCGAATTCGAGAAAATTTGAAGAAACAAACCAGCGAACCAAATAAAAATGAACTTGATAAATGAAAATCTAAACTAGACAGTTTAGATGGTTGTCGATTCATAAGTGGATCCAACAAATCATGATCGCAGGCTAAGAAACCACCTTCCCAAGCATCCCTTGGCTCTGATACCACTCTTGATTGGATCTTGTACACAAACATACAAAGAGGATAGTACAAAAAGGAAATCTTATAAAATTACTTAGAGAATAGCAAGAGACAAGAGAGTTTACACCATATTGGGTAAAATCTCCCCCCACATACCTTGATGGATAATTCTATCAAAGCATATGTGTTTATAGGTATTTTTCATTACCTCCTAAATGAAGAGATATGAGGTGATGCTTCAAAAAGCCTACGCTTACAAAAATCTACTTTATTTATGAAATCAGTGCTTTTCCAATGATATAATATTTTTACAAAAGACATCACTTTATAAAGTGATCTATTATTTTTACAAAAGATAACAAATTTTTCTCTTCCCAACCTTATGCCTCTATATAAAGCTACTCCAATCAATGAGGACCATAATACATATAAAGATACATATACATCGTGTATATAACCATGTATATATATTTAACACACAAATAGATACATACACATCACAAATACATGTCTAGATGCACACATGTATATCACAAAACAATGCACATGCATACATACATGCATGCATACTAACACATGCATACATATATAAAAAACATGCACACACATACATAGACATGAAAGACACATATATGCATACTAACTAATACACATGAATTCACACACATATATGCGTACATTCATGAAAGAAATTTCTTCCTCAAAAATAAATCTGTATACAAAAATTTCGGCAAGGCCCCGAGCTTCATGTTATAACTTAAAAGAATCTGTTTTGATCGCAGTGATGGGATTCATCTACATTCTAGGTGAGTAAAGGAGCACCTTTTGTTTGATACCCATTCTAATGATTCAAGTAAATGATCAATAACTAGAGTAGGATCTACTATCTAATCAACTCATGTGTTTTTATTATTTCCATCATTTTGGTAAGACATTAATATAGTCTTATATTCATTATCCTTATTGATTTCTATTATTTTTTTTACTGTTAAATGTGCATTCTCATGAATGACATCATCTATTGATGGATTAATATAGATTTTTGGTAATTCCTTTTCATCATCAATAGATCTAGCACATAGATTATTATCATCTTCATCATGTAGATTATTATCGTTGTCATGTACAATGATTCTTTTTTGCTTTAAGATGTTGATATATCAATATGATGAATCATCAATATGAGTTTCTTTGATCTGTATAACAGTTATAAACAATAATCGATCTCTAAGTTGAAGAAGAATGACTTGCCTTTATACTACCTTATACTTAACTCAAAACCAATCAACGTTCTAAATAACCTATCAAAATAAAGAAAACAAAAATTTCTTCATTATGTGCTTAAAAAAATAAAAAACTACATCATTACAAAGAAAATGTTTTTCATCTCTTAGAACATACAAAATGATCTTTTATAGATACCAACAATGGTTCCTATGTAACAAAGTTTTCTATATATAAGGTTTGTATCTTTTCAGCTAGCACCTGATAGTTGCTTGAAAGAAAAAACAATGTTAGAATCCTCTATTTTAACTAAAGAATTAATCATTTTGATTCTAATATGTTCCCCAAAAACCCACATATTAGTGAATATTCAAACTTGCAATAAGAAATAAATTATTAAGAGAAACTAGTATACATATATATGAAAGAATGAAATATTATTAAAATAAAATTACCTTTCTTTCACAACCTATCATTAACTCTCTCTAATCATCTCAAATTCATTCATTATTTGCATTGGCTCATCGGATACCAATATATAGCCAATCCGTGAAAGAAGATATATTTGTACTCTCATTACTATCGAAATTAAGTCTATATGTTTTGTTTCTCTATCTTTTACTTTGGAGATCTTTGAAATTCCTGTTCATACTCGCTTTATGAATGCTTGCATGCATTTCCTATTATATACTATGAAACTTGAAGCATCACTATTTTCTTGCAATATAAATTGAAATAAAACTCCCCTACCTGATAATACCTTATCTATTATTTTTCAAGAAGAACCGTTAGTCCCTACACATGGAGCTTTTTGATGAACTCTTTCAAGGGATTCAAAAACATAGTACATGCACTCCTCAAGCATCCACCCCTCTTCCATAGATCCTTCTAGTTTTGCTCCTTGTCGCACATAACCATTTAATATTACCATAAATTGCTTGACACAAAACATCTATTGTCTCTTTACAACACCTTGAATCTCTATTTCATCCATAAGATGGACTAATAAATGAATGTGAATATAAAAAAATAATGGTTGAAGCTCTTTCTCTATCAAACATGGTAGCATACAAAGTAATGAGTTTATTGCATATAGCCTCTTGTTATAAATCTTTCACGTTTCATTTGAGAAAGTTCATTTTCAACTTCATGAAATTTAGGCTTACACGACTCTCTCAATGATATATCCTTTGACACATGGTAACTAATAAAAAACGTTACAAGCTATGGCTCATATGATCCATCAAATGGTTGCACATATCTTCTTCCATTCCTAGCCAAGTGTGAAGGCTTGGATATTTGCACCAACAGATCCCCCTCAAGCCAAACATCTTGGCTTGTATAGCTTCATCAATTCTCTTGAATATCATGCAATCCAATCATAGATTTGAACCTCCAAATTTTAGTACCATCAAGCGTCTTGGTTAACAAATCTACACATTTCATAGTTGTGGATACATATGCAAGTTGAATTTCCTTTCTCAATAGCTTCTCTCTAACATAGTTATAGTGAACTTCTATACGCTTGCTTCTTGCATGATAAATGGGATTGGCTGCAAGATGCAAAGAACTTTTGTTATCACCAAAGATCATAGATGAATGAGTATGAAGTCCCAAATATGAGTAGATTAATCGAATCCAAATAGCTTCTTGTCTAGCATTGGCTAATCCCCTATATTCAACATCTATTGAAAATAGAGCAACAATAGGTTGCTTCTTGGAAGACCATGAAATGGGATCATCACCTGCAAAAGAAAGATATTTAGAAGTACTCCTTTTGTCATCCTTACAACCTGCCCAATCTACATATGAGTATAGCTTAATTTCCAAATTTGAAGTGTGGGAAGTAAAGTCCTTGAATTTGAGTACCCTTGAGATACTTCAAAATCCTTTTAGCAGCTTCCAAGTGAGGTGCTCTAGGTTTATGCATGAATTGACTTAGAAAACTTACTCCATAAGCTATATCAATCCTTGTTAAGGTTGCATATTTTATACTTCGAACTATGCTTTGATAACCTGCAATGTCTTCAACCAAATCACCTTCATGAGCACTCAATTTATGATTTACCTCCATAGGGGTGCTCGCTACCTTTGCATTCTCCAAGTGGAACTTCTTCAACATGTCATGCACATATTTCCTTTGAGTTATATAAATCCTGGAGTTAGTGTAGACTAACCCAAGTCCAAGAAAATACCTTAGAAACCCTAGGTCACTCACTTTGATCTCCTACATCATTTGGTTCTTGATTTTTTTTATGCCATTGGCATCACTACTTTAAGAATCATGTCATCAACATACACACATAAATATATCATTTTTTAGTTGCTTCTCTTGACAAACAAATAAGAATCTGCCTTGCTCATCATGAATCCTTGATCTTGAAGTTATGTTGTTAACCTATGGTTTCATGCCCTAGGTACTTGCTTCAACACATAAAGAGCTTTGTTCAATTTTCACAGTTAATTTACTTTGCTTGGGTCTTCATAGCCAGGAGGTTGAGACATGTAAACCTCCTCTGAAATCCAGCCCTTGAGAAAAGCATTCTTCATATCTAGTTGATACATATTCCAATTCCTAGATGCAACCACACTTACAAATACTCGCCTAAATGTCTAAAGGAACAACACTTCTTACAATTACATATTCTCTTGCCTAAATGGCCAAGGGATTCATCATTCCACAATTTCTTTGAAAGGTTGGTGAAGTCGACTGTGCATCTTTCTTTCTGTATCTTCGAAAGTGCTTACCTGTTATTCCATTCCATAACGCACAAGAGCAACCTATCACTTCTCAAGTAATGCGTGCTTATAGTTGATATGAATCTATAAACTCGAAATCCTCGGAAGAGCCTCCCACACCAAGTGACTCTTAGGGTAGTAGAAAAAGATGTTACTAATATCTTCCGTAACCTGGATGGAGGACATACATCACTATGCAACTCCATAGACTATACTTAGGTTAGCTTTTGACACTTTTGTTACTTGATGGGGGTTAATTGGTTCATGACCTTCCACACTTACTTGTATGCTGTGTAACATGCCCATCAGGTGGGAGCTATAGTTTGTATACTTACACTCATGTA
This sequence comes from Ceratopteris richardii, assembly GCA_020310875.1. Taxonomy (NCBI): domain Eukaryota; kingdom Viridiplantae; phylum Streptophyta; class Polypodiopsida; order Polypodiales; family Pteridaceae; genus Ceratopteris; species Ceratopteris richardii. The sequence continues at coordinate 83,298,402 of CM035422.1, forward strand.
TTCTTTGTCATTCTTTATGTTTTTCCCATAGTCATTTCTACCATAGTTTCCCTCCGTAGGAGATTATTATTGTTGGTGTCCATGTGAAAGGCCAAATGGCTGCCAAAAACTTTTATATATGTTCATTAAAAGAACATATAGTGGTCTGGTCATTCATAGACTAGAAGTTTGACCACATTTGTAACACCTACAAAATCTATCTTCGTGCTCCCTATGTATGTTTTTTTTGCATAGTTTATAGCGTCTATGCAGACTACCATATGTGGTGTTGGAGATCCGTTTTCTATTATGAAGGTATCATTGAAGAGATCTCAAGAAGGAGAGTTCATCATGGTGCATCACCATCAAAATACTTCAAAAGCCTTCTTAACTTCCTCATATGTGGTGAAGTGATTGAAGGCATATTCACTTAACAACTAGAATACTTAATTTTCTAGGGTAGAATTAATCACCATAGCCTTGTACCATGAAGTAGTGATAGACTTTCTTGCTATTTCCAACACATTATCATTGATCACGAATGTCCTTCAATGAGTGTGAGGATCATCTCTTGGGAAACCTCCAAACTTGGTGTAAGACTCCTAAAGGAAACATTCTTCAACCCACTTCATCATCTAAAGCCATTTTGGGAATATCCATTCATTGGATAGGAGTATGATTAAGTAAGCGATAACCTTTCAAAGTGATAAAGAAGGGATTAACGAAAGACCAAAACTTCTCAATATTCAATGAAATGTGTGAAATGGGATATTACAGGTGAGGTCAAGCTATTCTTTTCAATGGTTTTAATGGTCATCTCTTCAACATCCTCAAAGGGTTTGAAAATTTCCTTCTTCAAGAGTGTCTCTATGACATTATGGGGGACTTTGGTATTCTTAGGATTTTATGATAAAATCCAACAAAATTACGATACTCCTTAGTGGAAATATGGTGACTTTTGGTGGATCTAAAATAACATTTGGAGGGTTTACAACTATCCAAGATAGATTTGCAATGGTTTCCTATGGATTTATGACAATCTCTAGTTGATTTATGGCCATATCCCATGGATTTAGAATGAACTTTGGTGGATTTACAATCTTGCTCGATCACTCAAGATGTTTTAACGAATTCACTAGATTGGAATATACAAGGATTTCATTCTTAAACAATAGACTACATGCAGATTTGTTGTCTTGCCTAGGTAAACTTGATGTCCCCAAATAACTATAGATAGGTACTTGTGGTTTATCGCCTTGATAATTCAGGTATTTTCTGCTAGAACACAACACATACATACATAGTTACACCAACACAAGGGTCAAATTTCCCTAGTTATCAAACCAGTTCCTAGCAGAATCACACCCATGTTAGTTTTCACGAGCAATGAAATTTTCTAGCAAGAAAATCCTTTTCTGAAACACTTTTGTTCCCTAATCCCAAGTTTCCCATTATTCTAGAGTAAAATCCAACCTGTCCATATACTTTCCTGCAAGAAAAAACAAGTTGAGTTACAAAACTTGGAATTAAGATTATATCCTTTCTTAGCCATCATCCATGACTCCCAAAACATGCAACAAAGATTAGTACCAACACGGGAATATAAATTGGGGGAGGCAATGATATCCCATAGGAAGTTGTCTTTCGAGGACTTGTAATCAAGCATATAAATTTTTTTTGTGTTCCTTTTAATAAGTAAGGCCCAGAAATCATTAGACTCAATAGATCTATAAATCCATTTAGCACCTAAGTTGGCAGCCATGCGAAAATAAGCAATTCCCCTTCCTTTTTAGGCAAACAACAAATTTTCCAAGCAGCTTTAGGCACTTTATTGTGTTAAAGACTCCCCCCCCCCCTCCAAAGAAATCTCCTAGACAAAGCAATGACCCATTGAAAGTGATTTTTATTCGGAGTCCAACAAGATAGAATGTAAATCAAAGAATGAAGGACATAATGATTTAACACAAAAACTCTATGAGACAAAGCCGATTGACAAGCATATCATTGAAATATTTTATTTTTGAATTTTTTCATTACCCATTCCCACTTTTGACTTAAAGACACCTAAAATCATGGTTATACCAAGCAACGTGAAAATTTCTCCATCTTTGATAATGCAAGAGCCAAGAGAAGAGATGCAGGTAGATATGAAGCTATTTGAGGTTCTAAAGGCAATTTTTCTATGGTTGACATAGGATCCACTAGCTAAACAAAAGGTGTGAAGATAGTGGAGGAAACAATTGGCATAGTTATTATCAGCCTTTATAATAATGTTACTGTCATTTGTAAAGGCTTGAAGGCAAAGCTGGTTGTCTGATTGAGGAATATGTATACCCTCAATCATGTTGTTATTCATAGCATCTCTTACAAGCCATCCAAGGGAATCAGTAGGAATGGCAAACAACAAAAGAGCAAGCAGGAAACCTTGCATGATGGATCTCCCAAGCCTAAAGGCAGATGAGAGGGTCCCATTGATAGACATTTTAGAGTGAGCATTACCAAAAAGGGTGCGGACACACTTAATGAATTTATTACCAGCTCCTATATCATGGACAGACTAAAGCACAAAGTCCCATTCTACCCTATCATAGGCTTTGTCAAAAATCAATTTTTAAGGAAAAGTAGGGTTGGTTGGACTCTTGGGCATAGTCTATTCCTTCCCATAGGGAAATGATGGCATCAAGAATGACTCTTCTTTTTGTGAAGCCCTTTTGTTCGGGAGGAATTATGTCTTTCGTAATGGGTCTGAGTCTCCTAGCCAAGGTCGAAGCAAAAATCTTATATATAGTGGTCAAGCAAGTGATGGGTCTCCAATTATTCAAATCCTCTTTAGATCCCTTCTTGTGAATCAGTTTTATGACTCCAGTATTGATTTCAATAGGAAGAGTTCCTTTAGAAAAACCATCTTTCCAAATCAAGAGAATAAAAGGGACTCAATAAATCTCAGAGAATCATGAAAATCTCATTGAGAAGGCTATCAAGGCTAGGAGTTTTTCAAGGTTTCAATTTACCTACGGTTTCTTTAATCTCATCCACAATGAGGGGCAGGTCCAGCAATGCAGCAAGTCTAGGAGGAATATTTTTTTTTTCCTTTTAAGAGCAATGGTGGACCTTGCTCCCTGAATATCCTCACCCCACTTTGGAGAACTAGAGAAAACATCAGTAAAGAAGCTAGAAGCCTCTTGTAAATTTTCCTCAACGGTGACAATATAATCACCACACTTTTTCATCAACATAGGTATGAAATATTTACTCTTTTTTATTAAGCGAAGAGAACATACTTCTGTTAGGTCTGTCATGATTTCTAGCCCATAACTCTCTTGATTCAAAGAGAATACCTCTAGCCACAATGTACTCATATTTCAGCCTTTCCTGAAGACACATAATTTTTTCCACATTTTCCATTTGGGACCCATTAGAGGATAAGAGCTTATTAATTTCTAAGGCTATGTCATGCTTTCTTCTAGCTTGTTGCAGAAAAAAGAGGCACAAAAGAGGAGCCCCAACATTTTCAAATTAATGGGCATATTTTTCTTCTTCAAAATCCTAGAAAATTCCCTCAAAGCTATGTAAAATGCACTAGAGGAGTCCTCTAGATGCATAAACCCAACTCCTTGTAACATATTTCTTGTAAAATAGTAGGAAATTAGAGATAAGCCAATAAAGTGTGGGTCACGTGTGAAGGGACATTTTTAGGGCACATGTATATAAGTCACTTGGTGACTCTTTGTAAGGACTTTTTACCATTGTGAAGAAGGAGAGCTCCAAAATTTCGGATTTTCTTCTTTCCTCCAGATTTTCTTCTTCTCTATGATCTTTTGTGTGTGTGTGTGTGTGAAGCTTGGAACGTGTGTGAAGGACTATTGTCAACCCCTCCCCATCACTTTTGAACTACTGTAGTGTGTGAGTGAGCAACTACGAGTTGTGGAATGAGTGAAGGTGTTTCCCACCATTCACTATTTTTGCCATAACTTGAAGAGTGGTTGTGAGATTCGAGTGAAAATACCATTAATAGATGTGTCTTGTCAAGAGCTTCGAAAGGAAACCACTATTGGCCATATTCGGAGTTCAAAATTGGGAGAAATGTTCCAATTTGTATATATTGTTGTAAGTGGTATCATGGCAAACACTTCCAGCATTTAAGGGAGTAGGAGAGGAAGTTTAGTCTTTTATCTTGCATTTTAGTTGAACCACTTCACTTTGCATCATGTGTGCACACGTCCTCATACACTTGGTTTGATAGGTTCTTCAGATTGATAATTAAGTGTGTATCAATCCACCACTATACGTACTTGTGTGGCAAATGAGATTTAGTCTCTTTGGCACAAGTCCATCAGAGCCTGTGACTTAGGTACACATGTTTTGGCACCGTTGCTAGGGAGCACACTCAACCAAGGTGCCTTCGTGATGGTTATAGATCTAGAGTGAAGGAATTGTGCTTGTAGGATTGAATTCGTTAAGTCCCAAGTAGTCAGACACTTCAGCACTTGTTACTTCACATCCCGGAGGTGTGTGTAATGAGTTTTTAAGTTTAGGGTTAGGAGCGGAGGAGAGAAGGAAGAGTTAGGGTTAGGTCAAGGAGAGAAGTGGAGTAGGAGTAAGTTGAAATTTCCAAGAAAAATCCCAAAAAAAATTTGCCAAGTTAGTGTAGGATAGGTCTTAGGCATCACAAACTATAAAAGCCAAAAATTGTAGTTCATTTGACACTTGCTCAAAAAGTGGTATCACTTGCAGACAACGACCGGTATTGCCTGAGCAATATCGCGCAATACAAGCCCTCAAATCTACCTAGTGAGCTCAAGACTTAAGAAAGATATCCCCATGCTAAGCTACATTAAGATTTTCACATCAAAAGCACTGTAAAATGCAATTACACGTGATTAAAGAAGTTTTCGGTATTGAGGTGGGATAGAGAGATTTAAGAGGTTTTTTGAGTGAGACAAAGGGTGAGGAGTGAAGAGGAGTGAGAGAAAAACATAGGGGTACAAAATTTTTTGTATTTGGAGCGATTTTGGTTGTAGTATCAAGATCAGTTGAGTTTTGGTATCGTGATACCAAATTCCCTAGTATCACGATACTCACCGAAGTATTGTATCATCGCATACCACTTGAGGTATTGCGATACCATTTTTGGTATCGTATTGTCAAGTTGGTATTGCCACCGCGATCTGCCAGTGGTATCGTATCTTGGTCCACTTGGTATCGTATCATTAACCGAGCGGTATCGTATCGTGAGCATCCCTGGTATCGTATCGTGTACCCAATATCATATCCTGAACCTTCTGGTATCATATCGTGATGGATTTTAGTATCGCATCATTCATTGGTCCAATATCGTATCGTGCATTCTTGTGGTATTGTATTGCGACTTTGCACCAGTATCGTATCGCGAGGATTCCTAGTATCGTATCGTGTAGTGCAGCAGTATTGTATCGTTCAGTGCTCGGGTATCGTATCATGCATTTAGGTGGTATCACATCGCCTAAGCACAAAGTATCGTATCGTGTAATACACCGGTATCGTATCGTATGGAAAGCAGTATCGTATCGTGAGGATCATGGTATCGTATCGCTGACTGTCCAAAGTATCGTATCGTTACCTTTAGAGGTATCGTATCGTTGGAAACCCTGCTATCATACCGTTGATAAACTGGTATCACCTAGCGCAGTATCGCGAGTGGTATTGTCCAAAACATTTTGAGCAATTTTAAGGGAAAAATTTCAGGCAATTGAGGAGACAATCAGGGGATAGAGAAGAACCAAAATATCCACAAGAGGGTGGATGAACTTAAGATCAAGACGCGTGCTAAGTAGCCGAAGAAGTGTTATTTCATTGGTAGGAAGTTCAACTCAGGCCAGTCACTGCTCTATCTATTCTGACATGATTCGGAGGAAGAGATACCCATGGCTTCAGAAGACATGCAATGTCTTGTTCCTAGGAGAAACTTCATTTCCATAGTGGAGGGGAATACCGTACCTCTCTGCAATATGTGTCTACTAGATCCGAGGAGATTCCCATCTACCTAGATGGTTTAAATAGATCACTAGTCAGGATGGTAACTTCCACCGATTCCACAATTGTGCCTAGAGTAGCAGTCAAGTATGAAGGAGGAGCATACATGGATAAGTTGGATCACATCTACGTAGTAAGAGAACACCCAGATCAAATCAATGAGAGAGGAGGGTTGGAAGAATAAGGAAATTCAAGAAGACCAGACCCTGAAGAGTTGGTAACCACTCCTAGAGCTAAATGAGTAGTGACTTGAGTCTTGAGAGGGGATTTGATACCTCAAGATGATAACCTGCTTGAGGTCTACTTGATCCATGGATCAGACTTACTGTTACAAATGGACTCACCTGCATGCGGACAAGAGGAAAGTTCAATGACCTTTTATGAGTTAAAAGATCCTGAAGACGAGTCTAGAGTCACATACCTAGACAAGAACCAAAGAAGGTATTGTCTTGTTGATGCCATAGATAGGGCTCCACTGCAGTATACGGGGTTGCATGTATTCCCTCAGTAAGAGTAGGTAACTACCTCTCCGAACCCCTTTGGGACACAACAAGAGTCAGAACATACGATGTCGAGAAAAATAAGCCATCAGAGTGTTCCAAACCAAACCCATGTACAATTTACAATGCCTCGAATGCAAGCACACAATCAAACACACCCAGAATTAGGCAACCAATACAGGTCACCAGTGAGACCAAGACCACCACTACGAGTGCAACTCGGGATACCCCCAATTAGACTAGTGATTCCTGTAATACCTAGACAGCCAGAACCCATAAGAAGATTAAGAGCGATTCAGGTGGCTAAGTATATGAGATATCATTATGATGGGATAGGAGAACCTCAGTCTTCATCGTTAATCCATAGCTTCAAACAGAACCCAAATGAAACTGTGAAAATAGTTGCGAGAAGATTTAATTCATATGTCGATAGATGCCCGGTGGCAGAAAGACCCACGTAGAAAAAAATGATATCATTATTCTTGGACGGACCGACAAACACAACCCTAAGAACCTTAGTCTATGTGTAGAGGCTACATGCATTGAATTAGTGTCTTCAAGAATGTATTGACCTAGAGAACAACCTAGCAGATGATCTCAAAGGTACACCCAGTCCTACGAAATCAGAAGACACTAGAAGCACAGTAACATCCAACTCTAGCAATGTAGAAGAGTTAGCAGAGCTGGTGGCCAAGAAGTTATGAGTCCATGGACAACGAAACTACCAACATCCACCAATGAGAGTACCCATGTTACGCAGATGTAGCCTATGTGGAGGAGATCACCCCACTCACATGTATGCACGAGGAGGAACAGTCGTGCCTCAAGCTTACTCTTATAATACGAAGCCACATCAAGGAACCACTTTGTATGGCCACATAGAACAAAAATACACCAATCACACCACTGAGAATTGTCCATTCAATAGGCAGACACGACCTGTAAATCAACCTCAGTATCGGCCATATGGATACCCATCTAGAGAGCCAGGCAGGGAGAGTCCCAAGTATAATCCCTATCCAGGACTAGCAAGAGCACCTAGACCATATGAGCAAGTATAATTTGGAAACCCTCAGCGAGTATTATGACCACAACCACCACTTCCTCAACACATAGTACCTGTCAAATATGCTGAACTAGAGGAAAACTTAGAAAGAGCCATAGTGCCAACATCACCAATAGCTAGTGCAAAATCAACAAACCCAAGATACTCAAGGGGAATTTTATCCTTATGACGCTAGCCCAATGGAGTACGAGCAAGCCTACGAACCGAAATACTATGGATATGAGGGATATGAAAATGTCTATGGAATAGAGGTGGCAACCCTAATTTACACCGCACCTAAAGCACCAGCAATCATAAGACCACCCATTAGAGCACCCGTGCCAAGAGGACCGTGTTATAGATGTGGAGGAGAACACTTTATGAGAGAATGTACTCGATCATACAACCCACCACCCTCTAGGACATGGGAAGCATATTGTAATGATTGCAGAAAGGAACATCTCTTTAGAGATTGCCCAAAATATCCCAATAAGGCTCAGGACATTGCACCCATTAACGTGATCGAAGTAATTGAATAAGCAAGAAGTGACAAAGAATACACTGTACCACTAAAGGCCATCACTCAAGCACAAACGAAAGGACAAGAGATAAAATGAGCAGACCCTGAGAAAGAAAAGAGTAAAATCGTAGAACCTAAAATACAAATAGTGGAAGATTCAGAGGACCCATGTGAGAGTAACCAAATAATGAAAACCAAAAGTGGAAGGATAGGAAAGAAAAAATCAAGGAAAAATGGATGAAAAAAAAAAAAAAAAAGAAGACAAGAGGGAACAATAGAACATAAAAACAAAGACGACAAAAATGAAGTCAAAACATGTGATTTTTTGACATTTTTTGTCATTTTCTCATAAAAAAAGAGCTCAAAATGTAGTGAAAATTTCACTAGATAAGACATTGACATGTCCAAAATCTATATGATAAGACATTCACATGTCCAAAATCTATATGATAAGACATTGACATGTCCAAAATCTATATAAAGAATATAGAACTGAATAATTCTTATACAAAAATAACATTTAAGACATATATTCAATGGGTGGATATCTGATTGTTATTCAAAATTGCTAAAAAACATGGTTTCATTAACCAAAATACTTCGAGGCATTTACATAAGCACTAAAAATGTTAGAGAGTTTCAATGCAACTCACAACTATGGCGATCTATGTCTACACCCTCATCATCTGATGCACTTGATTCAGTCTCGTACTGTTGAGAGCTCTCTTCTTCTTCTTCCATATCCACAAAAGCTCTATCTTCATCCACGTACATACCAAATTCTGCAAGATCATGCACAAATCTTCTTGTTTGCCTATGATTTCTTGTTCCAGATACATCTAGAAGCTTTTGTTTTATCATATTGATGGTTGCTTTCCTCAAGTGACCTGTTTTTGTCAAGGAAAAATCATAAACAAGAGTGGATGTGCTTCGAATATTCTTTTTCTTTTTTGAACCTGTTCGTTTAGTATTACACACCATTTCTAAGTTATATTTACCTGTGAATGCATTACTACTTTTAGTGTAATACCAATGCACCATCAAAGCCTCTATTCTTCTCTGATCAATATCTTTAGTTATCTCTAAAACCTTTGCAATCCAAAATGGTCTGGTAGCCTCATCACCATCAGCAAGTACTGCAATAAGTGTTCCAACATTTATCTCTATTAAATTTCCTTGCAATCTTGCTTCTTCCTGTTTTGTCATCCTTGGGCCTACATAAATATTTCTTTTTGGTGGATGTATAAAACTTTGAAGTGCATCTGCATTACATGCTTGGGCCACATTCACGGATCTTTGTGTACAAAAATCCCATGTGAATGGAACATCAATTGGCCAATGACGTGCAAGTATACTGTATAATCTCTTCTTAATGATTGAAAAAGTCCTCCCACCAAGATACATCTTGATCTCCAGCATATTTTTTTGCACGCTCAATATGCCTCTTCTTTTCAATGAGTGCATGCATCCAACTTTTACTTTAATCAACCACATTTCCACATCTTTTTGTATTGTTTTTATCTTCATATGGTGATTGTTCTACACCATACACTGTAGACAACTTAGGCATCTGCAATAAGAATCTGCATCCGTCTTTAGGCTCCCACCCAGGAGAAGATGAATACTGCTTTGCAAATAAAAGGGTTATTTCATCAACCCTCATCATCAAGAATACATGGTTGAAACTAATATTGTGCAATGGAGCCAAAACCTTAGCACTGTTATCAAGGCCCATTGAGCAAAAGTGCTTAAAGTTATAAATATGTGTGAGGTGTTGAACTTCTGGTTTTGGAGTATATGCTTCTAAAATCAGCTCAGAGAAAATGGAAAGAGTAAAAGCGTTGTTACGTGCCAACTTCTTAGAGAAAGTACTAAACATTTGATCAATGTGATCATGAGTGTGGCCAACGAGAAGGAAATTTACCTTAACCTTTTGAAATACCTGTTTTTCAACAAGCATGCTTAAATATCCAAATACTGTAGAATTTTTATCCTCTCTTGTAGTATTATCAAGTTGCAAATATAGAGTTGCCTAGCAAAACACCCTTCCATGATTGCAAAACCCGATGAATGACAGTAATTGTAAGGTTTGGATCATTATGCACATTCTGATATGTGAAGAAAACCTTGGACATTATCGTTCCATTGTATACCAAAGCACCAACCAAACACATATAACGCTCCGGATTTCTAAGTGCTTTACGTTGATGATGAATTGCTTTCTTTCTCTCTAAAGCTTGACTCTCACGATGGTGGTTACGAAGGTGTTGTGGCCCCCTTTGCCATGTTTTCCTTTTCTTGTGGTGTTGTAGCCCCCTTTGCCGTGTTTTTCAAAGTGGCGCAAACTGAAAATTCACCCATTCTAACTTTAGGAGGAATAGACACATTGTTAAACTCTTGCTTCCATAATTGAGTAAAGTGACGATACAACACATACTTATCTTTTCTATTTTCCATGTCTTCTCTATATATTTGAAATACCTCTCGACGAGTAAAGTTATCTCACAAGTGCAACCTTCTAGTTGTCGGCATAACCTCACAATGCAAGCTAAAATAGTTCATCATTCAATTCATTGCATGACGTCCAACAGATCCTTTGCTCCCAACATGGAACGTATCCAAAATGAGATCCCCATTCATAAGCCCCTCTTGAACCCTATGTATTCTAAAATTTCCCACACCCATTGCAATTTTAAATGCAGCCCACAACATCAGACCCCTTGACTAAAGAAATATTCAAAAGCAACATGTGTTACTGACATGTTATCCTCAATCGTTTGCATGTAAGAAACAAGGTATATATCCTAACTTTCACTATCTAAATGGAGGAATTTCTCTCTTAGGTGCTTTAGTTTCTTCATTCCTAAATTGTACAAACATTTCAAACCACAACAATGCTTCACAATATCCAATGCAATCTGTCTATCTGAAGTAAGAAATTTAAATCTTTTTTTACTTACTTCACGAGGCCTTCTTTTAAAATGTAGATTGAGCTTTCTTTGCCTTTCCATTGCCCCACATGCACTTGAGTCAGAAGGGAGATCAATGGTTGGATCAGATGGGAGATCAAGAGGTGCATTTGGTTGAGCAGCATTGCAGTATGAATTGGATTACTTAAAAATCTCAACCGAAAACATAGAATCATCACCACGTTCTAAACCATAGGGATCATCACTTATGAGGAAAGGGTCAACTGAGAACAATGAAGCCGAAACTCTATCAATATGAGCAGAGGAAGCTGATGCCCAAGCATCCACTGAAAAGATTGAGCTTATCTTCACTCAGTTCAAAGAAGACTGAAGATGAATTACCTTTTTAAATAAGTAGAAGTTCGAGATCAAGTGAAGATGTCACATCAAATGTCACATCAAGTAGATATGAAATCAAAAGTTCATTAAAATACATTAAAGTGTATTAAACATCAAATTACATTAAAGCACTTAAAGCCTAAAACTAAAGTACTTGATTACTCAGATATACACTAATAAGGGAACCAAAGATTTGATTCACTTTTGAAAGATGAGATACACAGTTGATTTCAAAATAGATATGAGTCATTGAGTTTTAGATTATGAGTGAATCAAAATATATCCAAGTTGAGTTCCAATTGGATTATATATTAAAATTGTTTGGAGTAGTGCCATTGAAGACTTTACAAGAAGAAATTTTACCTTTGGTTAAGATTTCAAGGATTAGGTTTTATTGTGGTCTTGGCTAGATCTCAAAGAGGTATATGAAAGTATATTGAGAAAGAATTATGTGTAAAAGAGGTACATAGAAAAGTATATGTAAGAATTATATGTAAAAGCTATATCCGTGGCAAACCGCGTGTTACAAAAGATTTTCAAATCAATTTTGAATCTAAGATTTAGCTCAACATTCGATGCTATAAGATAACTTCATTTGATTTTCTCTTTTCTGAAAAGACAATGAGTGACGTTTGAAATTACCAACCGATTTTGTTGAAATTACGTACCTATTTTGTTGTTCAAGACGTTTGAACCCCAAAGTTCTTTGTTGAACGTTTATTCATACATTGATTTTTCTTTTCAACAATGTGTTACAAGATGAATGTGAATATGAACTGAAGTGAAATGGATAAGACTATAATGATGGTCATTAATGTCCCATATTCAACACAACTTATACTTGATTTTTCCCCAAGCAGTAGATTCTAAGAAACAATTTATACATGAAATTAGCCTTCCTCATGTACATACCATACTCTTGCCATTGAAGTGTAAATTTCATGCAAATGTATATAAATAGTTGCAAGGTTCTATAAATATTTCACTAAACGCGAGGTGAAACAGCCTATTTGTGTGAGTGGTATTTCCTCGTTAGATAAGTTCACAGATCTAGTCAGTAACTAGATTCATTCAGTTAGATGGAGTTAGTCTCTGGTTCAAGTTACCCAATTGCCTATAAATAGCAGAGGAGGAGATCATTCTCATTTCCAAAATCTGCGAGCAAGAGAGAGCAACAGAGCACAGACAGCAATGGAGCACAGAGCTCAACAAACCAGCAAGGCAGCTCTCATGGAGAAGAAGAATGTTGGCAAGAGTACCAAGAGGTAGACAAAATCATACCACAAAAAAGGATTCCTAAAAGATTCCTTTTGTATGTTTAAGTAAATAGTATGCTTTCTAGGTTTTTATTTTTCTAAGCTCATGAAATATAGATTCAATGAGGGTACAACTTAATGCTTTAAGTCGATACCAGGCATCGACTTTTAGGTGCAAGTGGATGCCATGCATTGACTTCGGGGTCCAACTTGATGCCTAGCATCAACTTGCACCCTCAAGTCGATGCCTGGCATTGACTTTCACTTAAATTCGATGCCTCGCATCCAATTGCACCATCAAGTAGATGCTTGGCATCGACTTAAACCCTCAAGTCGATGCCAGGCATTGACCTTGAAGGTCGGTGCCTGGCTGGCATCGAATGTGGCCTGAAAGTCGATGCCAGGAGTCGACTTTAGGGTGCAAAGTCGATGCCAGGCATCGACTTTTAGGTGAAAGTCGATGCCACGCATCGACTTTGTGTGCACGTCGATGCCAAGCATTGACTTGAGGGTGCAAAGTCGATGCCAGGCATCGACTTGAGGGTCCAAGTCGATGCCAGGCATCGGCTTGAGGGTGCAAGTCGATGCCAGGCATCGACTTACACCGTCAAGTCGATGCCTGGCATTGACTTGCACCCTCAAGCTGATGCCTGGCATCGACTTGCACACAAAGTCCATGCGTGGCATTGACTTGCACCCTCAAGTCGATGCCTGGCCTTGACTTGCACACAAAGTCGATGCCTAGCATGAACTTGCACCCTCAAGTTGATGTCTCGCATCGACTTGGACCCTTGAAAAACACATTAATGTATGAGCTCATATTTCCAAGCCCATTTCAGGGATGCTAAGTCAAAAAGTGAGAGGCCCTTCAAGAAGCTCAAAACATTGAGCTCTATGGATTAGCAATGTGACAGAGGCCTAGGTCACGAAGCAAGACCGAAGAAAAACATTGCATCCTTATCCTCTGAGAAGGCGAACAATCCGGTTGGAATGTCTTCTAGTGGACATAGTAGCATCAAAGTACCAGAGGGACGTAGAGGTCTTAAGGACAGATTGTCCACTCTGGGACATGACAAACTTGGAGTGGTGCCTTCAATATGTGGAAGAAAAGAATGCAGTCCTACTTGTGTTCGTAGGGGCGTATTAGAGAGGAAAGATCACGACAACACAGGGTTTTCAGTATGGCCTTGTGTTCAAACTAGATTATGAAGATCAGGATTCTGACAACCGCCTTGTCCTTGTAGAGACATCGAAAGGTTTAAGAAATGTAATATGCAAGATGGATTTCTTGTGCCCAGAGTGCTGTGTTCTAGAGAGGCTTGCAGAGATATGCAGGGACTCATTGAATCTTATCAAGGACTTGATGCCATGGATCGAGGGCAACATCATGCCAACACAATAGAAGATGACAACCCCTGTAAAGGCAAGGGGTAAGCAGTGCGTGCAGAAAAAGTTCCTAAAGAAAAAGAAGAGAATTGCGGATGAGGAGTCTTCTCACTCAAGCTCTAGCTTTGAGGATATAATAGTTGCACCTGGTGGGGAGCTTGCCTCGGGTATTCTTGGTACTGAGCAGAACAAGATGAGGGAGGACATAGCTAGAAGAAAATTTGTGAAGAAGGGGCAGTTGTTCCACCTACCAATCAATATCGTCCATAGGCCACCAATGGATCCAATCACAGAGAGGAGGCCCCTTGAGATAAGGGAGCCACACAATTTGCACGTGCAGAATCTTAAGAAGAAAATGAAGATAAATCCTCATGCTACTGTTGTGCCTTTCCTTGTCATGGTTGATCTGAATGTGTGCAGCTCTGTGGAGGAGTTCAATGAGGGCCTATTTGAGGATTATACATATTATGTGATTGGTGGTTCACACTCTGCAGAGGCCTGCAGACAGCTAGTGAAGGAGCACTCCACCACATTCTTCTTTAGGTATGCAGAGTGAAAAATATATGCTGGTCTTACAACTTAGGAAGCCAAGCTTCTTGCTTGGGATCACAACAATGACAATGACGACATGCAAAAAATGTCTTCCATAGAGAGAATTCGGTTCTTCCACCATGAATATGAAGATTGTCTCGTTAAGGAGGCTGGAAGAATACATCCCAATCTAGGAAAGCAATGCCTTATTGAGGTTGGCATTGCACTAGATGAGAATAGAAAGTCTGATGCTTTGAGAAATTATGATCCATGGTTTCAATTGGCATTCAGAACAGGTGAGATCTGGGATCTGCAGGATAAGGTTCTCACAATGTGGGAGAACAAGGAGGTCAAGGGCCAGAAGCAACGGAAGTCGAGGCTAGACCCACAGGTTGATCTGAAGGGAAAGTGAAGGAAAGTTGACCTTTCAATTGAAGAGGCTCCTGAGGACATGAAGGTGACACCATGGAGAGCCCTTCAAGGAATCAAAGATGATACATGATTATATCAACTTTGTCAAGGGTAATCTCCAAGGAGTTGAGCCTAGAGGAGATGGTGACTGAGCTCAATAAGTATGTGTGTTATTCTTAGATCCTTTTTCCCTCCTTGCATGTTTCTGGTCTAACCTAGTCTCTTTTTCATTTCTGTGACTCTAGTCATAAAGTATACATGAAGATTCAAGAGGTGATGATGAAGAGGCTGGGTTGCTTGTCTTGCATAGAGGTCGAAGTAGACTATACAACTACATCATCATACAAAGCTTTATCAGAATATTTTATCGTGTTTCGTGATTGGGTAGGTTCTCTTTTAAAGAGCATGCCTGGTTTGCTATTAGACTAGATGCCTTGATTCACCTAACCAATTCGATGCCAGGCTTTTAGTAGGAACTGGATGCCTGGCATCGACTTGGTGGCAGGAATTGATGCCTGGCATCGACCTGGTGCCATAAGTCGATGTTTGGCATCGACCTCGTGGCATAACTCGATGCCTGGCATCAACTTGGGGGCATGAGATGATGTCTAGCATCGACCTGGTGGCATAAGTCCATGCCACGCATCGAGTTATGCGAGATATCGATGCCAGGCATAGACTTTCAGTAGAAAGTCGATGTCTGGCATCAACTTTTACTAGAAAGCCGATGCTTGGCGTCGACCCAGACACGAAATCGATGCCATGCATCGATTCTTTATGTTTTTTTTGGTATATTGAAGAGCTCATTTAATTGTCTTTCCACTTTATTGTGCAGAAACCAAAGAAAAGGAAGTCTACAGAGGTAGTAGATCATTGCCCCCTTACATTCCTGGCTCACATTCAAAGAGCAAGGCATGAGAAATCTAGACTGAAAGCCAAGGAGATTGATTTTGATAATGAACCTAATCTCAAATGTTTCTCCAATCCCCTAGACCCCCTTAGGCCTGTATATTACAATGTATTTTGTATTGATGTAAATAATATTTGTACTGTTGTGCCTAGAAAGCATTTCTTCCTTCTTATAGCATACATACCCTATGGATTTAGGATGTTGGGATCAGTTAATGAAGATGAACCCTTCAAACACCCTCAGATTCGGAAGATGGTCACTGATTTTGCAGAGTTGACTATGTCTCCTGTTTGGAGGATAGTAATTTTGCATAGCAGAGACCATTCTTTCTCTGTTTCAACTGCTCTGAAGTCAAGATGTCATGTTGTGGAGTGCCTCCCGTGGTAAGTAATCTTGTTTCTATCTCCATGGCTTTAATGATGCTCTGTGTCACTTATAGTTCTTCTTGGCAGGGTGAAGAAAAATGTTAATCACACTCCTTTGCATAGGTTTGTGAGCTCCACTGAATGCATTACAGTTGGCTATTATGATGAAGTAAGCAAAAGGAGAGTCTGGGAGCATTGCAATGAGAATGGGATCTCAAATGTGCTCATGTTCCCAGCCATTACCAACAAACTTCGTCATGTAGCTGGGGACAAGACATTGGTTAACCCCTATCAGAAGCCACAAAAGCTCATAATGAGATTGCTTCAACTATTCTCCAATGATGATGACTGGGCCCTAGACCTTTTTTCGGGCACAGGTAATTTCAATTGTAACATTTCTCATTAGCCATGATGTTGATTGGCCTTTAAGCGGTTTTCTTCTATTTGAGGAATGACTATGGCTTGCTCCTTAAAGATGTTCAGGCACTGCATAGTTGTGGAGAAGGATGATGCTCAAGTGAGCTTCATTAGAATGAGAATCAATGGGCTGAATGAATGCCCATATGAAGACCAAGAGGTTGGAAGGAAGCACATTGCAGACACGGAGAGATTCCCACCAGCTTCAAGGGAGCCTGTCCCCCACTTGCAGATGAACCACAGGACATGGATGACCTTCAAGAGCCAATCTTGGAGCAAGAGAGGCAGGAGATGTGTTCTAATGTTCCAAAGGATCCCATTATGCTTGAGCCTCAAGAAAGCTATGATCAGCTTCTATTGTAGATTCATATTATTCCTTTAAAACACATGAAATGTCAAACATCACTTTAATAGAAATATAATGCCGAGTTCTGCTTCCACTTTGTTTTAAGCTTGACTTATCTTGAGCATTTTTCTGATGAATGTGTGAATGTTTCTTAGCATAATTTTGTTGATTATAATCTTCTCTTGGGAATGCTTTTGTGAAATTTATTTCATATGCTATGAATATGGCCCAACTATCAATGACGATCTTAACTATACAAAGGGGATGATCTTAATTGCCTTGTTAAAATGTTCCGACTTTTGCAACACATGTACTACGATTTTCGAGTAGCTTTTAATCAGCTATAATCTGTGCTTGTTGAGGTTATAGATGTAATGAAGGAGTTTCCCCAATTCTTACTTGTACCTTCAACTCTAATCTCTTGTCAAAGATCATGATGTGGGATTCTTGATCGTGTTGAACAACTAGTTTTCAAGGCACCAAGTACTTTAACATATCTAAATTGACTACTTGGGATAGGGTATCAAACTTCTAGTCAATATTTACAAGCAAGAACAAGTGATGCTTTCTAGATATTGTAAAATGCCCACTTTATTGCTTGATATCATGGTCTTTAGGTAAAAAGGAATAGAGAACATGTCTTTGTTCTCCTTTGTTGTGACTCAGTGTTAAAGCTTTACCCACAAGGGGAGCTAGAAAAGGAGAGTCTAGTAATATGTAAAAAACTCATAGAGGTAGCTTAGGCCACCCTAGAGAAGACTATCTCAGCTCTTCCCGAGAGGAGAATATCTGAGGATCAATATAATTATTGTATTAAAGCCAAGGACCAGAAACCAAAGGTGATGAATGATAAGCCAGAACTATTGAAAAACCAAGACAAACCTATGTCCACATTCTGGATTTAGATGCTCACTAGCCAAAAGAGTTGTGGACTAGCATTCCACAAGATCAATGGAAAAGGAATAGAGTTGCAAAACCTCCTTTTGAGGAATTAGAGGTGGAAGATTTTCAACCAACACCAAACATAGAAGACATATATGAGGAAGTTTCTAGACTAGACTGAAATAGAGAGGAGACCCAGAGTCTCTACCCTACCAAACTACATGGGAGAATATGAAAAAGAATCCATAATCTTCTGTGCTCCCACTGTACAAGGAAAAGAAAAGGGAAACTCAGATAAGAACTCACACAATCTAACAGAACTCAAAAAGACCAAAGTACAATGTCAGTTAACTCTGGAAGAATTACTTTGTGTTAAACCACAATTATGGAAACAATTAGCACGACAATTGGAGTTACAGCAGGAGAAGAACGAAAAGGAGAACAAGGAAAATGAAAACCCTTATAATGTATAAATCCCGATGGATAAGGTTGGAGAATTTAGCAAAGGAGATGAGGGAAACACATGTTTACCTGTCACATACAATGGCTACATGACCAATGCTATACTAGACACAGGAGCAAGAGTAGATATTGCCACCAAAGAGATTTATGAGAAATGGGGAAAGTCTGCTTTGCGACCAACTTGTATGAAGCTTCAATTAGCAGATGGCCACGTGGAGAAACCATTGGGAATATTAGAAAAAATCAAATTAATCACCTATGGAGTTGAATTGGAGCATATGTTAGCTATGTGTCAATTTGAAAAGGCAAATAATTATGAAATGATATTAGGACGACCTTTCATGAGACAATTCCGAGTAGTGCAAGATTGGGGATGAGACTCATTATACCTTCAACATCAAGGAAACACGACCAAGATAAAATTGCATACCTTTGCATACCAAGATGTACCTCCACTATGATGCAATCCCATAGACAAGGAGGAAGACGATTTGTCTATCCATAGTGCTGGATCAAGTGATCAATCGTGGATACACGAGGATGCCCAATTATGTATGTGTAAATAAGACAAGAAAGAGGATAAAAAACTACAATTATGGCCCATAGGACATCAAAATTATCGACCCATAGAGGACCGAATGTACATGCCTCAAGTTTTCCTCGATGAAGCATTTGAATCGCATGGTTGGATGGAGATTCTAGCAACCTTAGATGTATGTGTAAATGAGGAAGTATTGACCATGAATGAATGTGTGGACAAAGAAGGCTACGATGTGAACTTGTACATGGTAGTCCTTCAAGAGGTAGAAGCTGGAGGAATATTAGAAAGGAATGGAAAGAAGAATACGAGAGCATAGAAATGCAACCAGAGTTTGATTTAGAGGAACGTTCTCTAGAAGTTATTCAAGCTGAAGAGAGGCATGAAACAACCAAAGTGTTACCAATAGACATAGCCCAATAGTACGAAATCAAGAGGAAAGCATAAGTAAGACTAAACCCACCCCTGATCTTTTTAAAGTACCGGAAGACTTCAAAAGATATGAAGTGGAAGAAAGAAAGATAGCTATTCAAATGCCTAAGAGAGAGGCAAGGGAAGAAGAGATATATGACAACAAGGAACAAATGAAAAAAATCGTAGTAACCATAGAACATGGAGAAGAAAGATGTACATACATTGGAAAGAATGTGTCAACAGAGGAGGAAGAAGAGTTGATATGATTGATCCGAGAATATCAAGATGTATTTGCTTAGACCTATAAAGATCTTAAAGGTGTGGATCCCTCCATCTATTCTTATAGAATACCAATGACATCGGATGAAAAACCATCAAAACAACCCCCTTACATGTATAACGAGGTTTATTCCGCAAAAATAAAAGAAGAAATAGACAAGCTATTAGCGACTGGATTAATTTAGGAACTAGAACATACTGAATGGGTGTCACCATTCGTTGTTGTACCCAAAAAGAATGGAAAACTAAGAGTGTGCATTAATCCAAAGAAAGTCAAGGTAGCAACGATTCGTGATAGCTACCCGTTACCTATCCCCAACCACCTTTTGGAAAGAGTGGCAGGCAAAGAAGTCTACAGCTTCTTAGATGGATTCTCTGGATACAACCAAGTAGCTATTACTACTGAGGACCAACATAAGACTGCATTCACAACCGAATGGGGAATCTTTGCTTTAAGAGTGATGCATTTTGGACACACTAATGCCCCTGCTAATTTCCAAAGGTTGATGTGTCACGTTTTCAAAGAATTCCTGAAGAAGAGTATGGAAGTATATGTGGACGACCTATGTATATATTCAAATCAAAGGCAAGAACACATTCTTGAAGTGCGGAAAATATTTGATAAATGTCGACAATATAGAGTGTGCCTAAACCCTGAGAAGTGTGTTTTCATGGTAAGGGAAGGGAAGATCCTAGGACATACTGTATCTTAGAACGGAATATCTTTAGATGAAGACAAGATTAAAGTAATGCTAGAACTTCCTAGACCAAAGAATGCAAAATAAGTGCAAGCATTTATGGGTCATTATGGATACAACCTTCGATTTATCCACATGTATGCTATAATTGCCAAGCCTTTGTATGGATTGTTGACTCAATTCACATGGACGGATGAATGCAAGAAGGCATTTAATTAGTTCAAAAAGCGACTTAGCACAGCTCCTCTTTGAAAACACCAAATTGGAACAAGCCTTTTCATATTCATGTGGACGCTTCTAGTTACCCAATAGGATGCATCTTAGCTCAACCGGCAGATGAAGGAAAATTGGACCATCCTATTGCCTATGCAAGTAGACAACTGAATCAAGCTGAGAGAAACTATACGATTGCAAAGAGAGAGGGATTAGGGATGGTATACGCTGTAAAGAAATTCAGACATTATCTCTTAGCGAATAAGTTCAAATTCTTCATAGACCATCAAGCCTTATTGTATTTGGTGAATAAGCCTTGCAATATGGGAAGACTTGTGAGATGGTTTCTATTATTAATGGAGTTCGACATTGAAGTGATTGTAAAGAAGGGTAACACTCATGTAAGAGTAGATAATCTCTCTAGGTTAACACATGGAGAACCACCAAGTGGAGTACTAGACGATTTTCCAGACACTTATCTATTCAATTTGTAAGTATGTCTAAAGTGGGCAGAAAGACTGATTCCAATACTCATTCATGGACCACAACATTCAATTAATAAGAAGTGTAAAAAGGAAATTATGCAATCATGTAGCTTACACATTATTACAGGAAGTGTGTATTATAAGGAACTCAACGGTGTACTGTCAAGATGCGTAGAGGAAGACAAACAAAAGAAGTTGATTGAACAAGCCCACATAAACAAATGGAGAATGCATAAGGGAGCTCATGGAACACTACAAGAATTGAAACGGCTAGGAGTATACTGGCCTGATATGCCAAAGGATGTCCATGAATATGTCAGTAGTTGCCTGGGAATGTCAAGAACCACTCGAGATGACCACACATCTTTACCCTTCTCTACAATAGCACCCAACTGGAGCAAGACATGAGTAAGGAATTAGCTTAGCAAGGAAAGGATCCCTAGAAGAAATGAGTAAGGACTATGTTATCATGGGAAAACAATTATTCAAGAGAGGGAAAGACAATCACCTATGGCTGTGTGTACATGAAGAAGAAACTCCTCTCACCCCACATATAGGCCCACATACACTTCCACACACATAATCATACGTGCACACACCTGTCAGAAGACACTGGGTTATGAGGAGCATGCAGAACATAAAAGAAAAGGGACATCTAAGCCAATCATGAAGGAGCTTTTCTCAGGATGAGCATGGGTCCAGAAGTACAATGAATCAAAAGCAAGATTGAGTCTCGCACACCATGCGGGCAGTAGAAGGCTCAAGACAAAGATGGCAGGTGCAATGGTAAAAGTGTATTGTCAAGAGTAAAAGTGGCCGCCAACCATTCACGGCGACTACCTATTTTTGAGGATCCAATTCAAATCAAAAGGAATATTTGACCTACCCTCCAATTTTGGGCATTCAACCGGCGCATGATCAATGGACGTGAAGATTCGGCAAGGCTCTCTTGGCATATTGAAGCCTATAAAATCAAAGGATTTGTGCTCATTTGAGTTACAACGCACTGGAGTACATGTATAAGTTTTAGGGATACAGTGGTTCGTGCGTACGTAGAGAAGACCTCTCTTGCATTTGGTGGTTTCAAGTCTACTGTGGGAGCTACTCTGTTGTGTATACAGAGGGGAGGCTTCTTAGTGAAGGGCTATGAGCACCATAGTGTAAAAGAGTAGCTTGGATTCTTCTTCTTTTTCCGTGGGTCAGTGTGATTGATTGTGTTCTATTCTCTTGAGAAGATCTTACCATTTGTATTGTTTTGAGTTAGCCCGCATATTACCCTTATGCTGATCTGTTGTATTGAAGTTAATACCTCTAAGGGGGCTTGTGAGCCCTAAGCTTGCACTTTTGAGCACCACTCTGCCCAACCTTGTAATCATCTGATTTGAATCAAGCAGTGTACGATCTCCCTTGGTCATTGGTTGTTTATATTTCCTGAAGAATTTATCACTCTGTGTAAACTTTGTATCTGCCTGCTCAGAGAAATGTTAAAGGGTATACTTCCCTAAAGAGAACCCCCCTTGAGTAGGCGACGTACTAGAAGTGTCTGTTTTCTATAAAAGTTGATACCCCAGTACCTCCTCTACAGTTTGGCACGCCCGGTGGGACCTTTTGCATTTTTGTGAGAGGATTTTCGCCCTATTGTATTTGCGAGTAGGTACATGACCCATACGCGGGCGGATAAGGAGTCTCATTGTGAACGGAAGGGTCTTAACAAGTTAGAAATACCCACAACCAGTGAGCCTACCTCTCCTCCACCATTCTTGAATCTGTCCATTGATTTGGGAGTAACACCATTATCAAAAGAGAAACATAGGAGAACCTTAGATTTTTCCTCTGATACTTCAGAAGAGGTGCCGGCACCAATGGAGGATCTTTCCCATTTACTCTCTAGGTTGAACATCAAGTTTCCTACATTTAAAGGATTGGCTTATGAAGATGCAGATGACCACGTGAGGAGATTCGTCTCGTTATGCCGTGGAAGAGGATTGCAGAACCGGGAGGATGCAATGTTGGTGCTCTTTCCATCTACATTGGAAGGCCTTGCAGACAAATGGTATAGCCAGTATGCAGATGGGCAGTTCACTACGTGGGAGGCACTAAAAGCGGCATTCTCGCAGACATATCGACCAAGCGACTCTTCGGAACGAGCTCTAGATCAGCTAGAGAACCTAAAATTACGAGTAGGTGAATCCTTTCATGAATTGCACACTAGAACTAAAGCACTTGTTTCTCATTTGCCTCATGCTCCAGGTGATTTTTTAGTCAAAAAATGGATTGAGAAGGCTCTGCCTAAGTCATCTCAACAAAAGCTTCGGGAATCCCTCAGACTGGATGCAACACTTGATGATTTTGTTGCGACTGCATCACGCATTGAGGAGGCTAGAATACATTTTGAAGTGGAGTCTCAACCAAATTATGCATCCGATTTGGATCCGATCGGGCAACTCAGGAAGGAGTTGGAAGCCTTAAGGATGCAGCAAAGTCGCCAAGAAGAGAAGGTCATACCGCCACCCTCAACCCATAATGTGGATGAAGTGTCTCAACTTAGGCGTGAGCTTGAAGACTTGCGGACTACCTAGGACATACGAAGACAGGTTTGGTGTACAATATGTAGTAATAATGGACATTCCAATGTAAATTGTCCTAACAGAGTCAGTTGTCAGTTCTGTGGCAAAGAGGGTCATGAAGCAAGAGACTGCTACTACCTTAAGGGGACACAACAGCGAGGTAACCATCAAGGTGTAGATTCATATTATGCTAGCACTTCTAATGCACCTAATAGAGAAGAGACCCGCCCAACTCGGTCTAGATACAATAGGCCCCTAATGTGTTACCGCTGTGGGGAGTATGGCCATATGCAAAACAGGTGTTCTCTTCCAGAGGATGCACCCCCTTGTCAGCACTGTCCAGATGTTAAGGATCACTACACCAGAGATTGCCCAAGAGGTCGTCCGGCTCCAATTCACATGATTGCAGTCTCCCCACCAGTAGAAGGTATGACCGCTCAATCTTATGTTGTTTCGTCTTCATCCATGCCAATGATGACCAGAGCCAGGCAAGCGGCAGTAGCCCAAAAGGAGGAACAACAAGGACTCAAAGATAGAGTTGTAGAAAAGAGGGTGGGATGGAAGGACCAAGAAGAAATGGAAGAAGCTTATGAGAGGGCGACTACTTTGCTAAAAGATCAACCAACAAGTACTTCTGAAGGCAAGCAAGAAGTGAACATTGAAGAAATTTTGAAAGATGGTTTTATGGTGGACTTTCCTCCTGCACCCTTGGCTGATTATCAGAGCTCAAGATTATCCGTTTTCATCAAGGATGAAGCTCTAGCAGGTGTTATTATAGATGGAGGTTCCGGCATCAATTTGATGCCTGATTTCACTATGAAGAAACTAAGGCTCAATCCCACAAAGGCAGCACCCTTCACAGTCACCTTAGCAGATCAACGTCGGGTTGCACCAGTGGGCATTGTTGAAAAGGTACTTATGATAGTGCAGGGTTGTCATTTTCTTTTAGACTTTGTTATTATTGCCCTGCCTCAGGAGACCTCATACCCTCTACTCTTGGGAAGGCCTTGGTTAAGGCAAGCAAAGGCTCTACAGGATTGGGGAAAGAACAAGTTATGGATTTCCACAAGTACTAACAATCAATTACAGATACATTTGGAAGAAGGATCAGACATCAACAAGGCTACTGGATATACAATGGAAACTCAGGTAATGCCTTCAGAAGATGATGCTCTATTGAATTGGATGATGGGAAGTGCAGAATGCTGCACAGTAGAGATATGTGAGGTAAATGAGGATGTTGCTGAAGCAACACAAGGTGGTCGGGAAGAGGAAACAACTGATGTTTTTCACTTAAACAATATAGAAAAGAGCAAGCAAGGAAGACGAGTTTATCTTTTGCAGGCACCTCCTGAAGAACAGAAACCTCTAATTGAGACTGATAATCAAAATTCAACACTCGGCGCCACTACGATGGTATGTAAAGAGAAGGCAGGTAAACAAGAGGAATCAAATGATTCTATGCTTACAGGTCGAGAAAGAGACAAAGTTGTGCCTGCATCTGAGGAAGATAATTGTGACCTTCAAGAACTTCCATTCTCAAATATACCCTTAGGATGGATCAAGGAACAGATTGTGGATCATAAATTGAACTCTGCTCCTGCATACAGTGGAGATGAACTTTCAAGTGAGTCCAATTCTGAAAAGTTTGTTCAAGAAGTAAATCTTGGAGATGAAGAGAATCCTCAGATAGTTCACTTGGCTGCTTGGTTATGGCACTATCCGTCTTTACTGCAGAAGGTAACTTCCCTACTTTTTACCTATAAAAGTGTCTTTGCATGGTCCTATAAAGACTTATCAGGGATACCTGAGGAGCTTGGATTACACCGGATACCCTTAGTGGAAGGAGCTTCAGCTGCAAGAAGTAGACCTTACCGACTCAATCCAAAGTATGCAGAGGCAGTAAAGCTAGAAATCACAAAATTGGAAGAGGCAGGTATTATTGTTCCTGTAGAACACTCACGGTGGCTTTCTTCCATGGTCATTGTACCAAAGAAAAACGGCAAAATAAGGGTATGTGTTGATTTTCGTGCCTTGAATAAGGTAACTATTCAGGATGGTTTTCCTCAGCCATTCACAGAGCAGGTGCTTGAAGAAGTAGCTGGACACTCTCTATATAGTTTTCTTGATGGGTTCAGTGGCTACAATCAGATAGCCATTCATCCTAAAGATAGAGACAAGACGGCTTTTGTTACTCCATGGGGCACATATGTCTATACCCGTATGGCCTTTGGCTTGAAAAATGCACCAGCATCTTTTAACAGGACCATGTATCTCATACTAGGGAAATGGTTAACCTCATTTCTACGCATTTTTATGGATGACTTTTCAGTATTTTCAGGAACAGACAAGAGAGCAATAGTTCAAGATTTCAATAACCATTTGGATAATCTAAAGGAAATCTTTGAGCAGTGTCTCAAAACAGGGTTGAAGTTGAATCCTGCTAAATGTCATTTTTTGGTGACCAAAGGCACTCTCCTAGGCCACATAGTATCAGTTGAAGGGATAACGGTTGATCCGGCAAAGATCACTGCTATCCTTTCCATGCCTATTCCACAAAGCCCAAAGGAAGTGCAAAGTTTCTTGGGCCATGCAGGATATCATAGATGATTTATCAGAATGTATTCGGAAATAGCTAAGCCTTTATCCAGGCTTACAAGTAAGAACGTCCCTTTCTCATGGACTCCTGAAGCTGAGAAAGCATTTTGCGAATTAAAGTTAAGACTATGTACTGCCCCAGTTTTAACTGTTCCTAATTGGTCATTAGAGTTCCATGTACATACAGATGCCAGTCTACATGCAGTTGGAGCAGTCTTGGCTCAACCATCATCACATAAGGTAGACCAACCTATTGTCTATGCTAGCAGATTGCTTACCAAAGCAGAAAGAAACTACAACACTACCGAAAGGGAAGGTTTGGCCATCGTGTTCGCTCTTCAAAAATTTCGGCATTACCTCTTAGGTGTGCATTTTATTGTCATAACTGATCATCAGCCTTTGAAGTACCTGATTAACAAGCCCAGAGTAGCTGGAAGGGTTTGGCGATGGTTATTGTTATTTCAAGAATTTGATTTCGATATTCATATTAAGCCAGGGAAAGAGCATTATATGGCGGATCAGGTATCAAGAACTGCTCTCAGTGAACAAGCAACAGGTATTGATGATGAATTGGTGGATGGTACTCTTTTTTTGGTTACAATGCAGACTGATTGGTATAATGAAATTCTTGAGTTCCTTTCCATTGGAGAATTTCCCAAACATCTATCAGCACTAGAAAAGAGGAAATTACTTTTTAATTCCAAATCTTACTCACTCATAGATGGAAATTTATATAAATATTGTCATGACGGTATCTTGAGAAAGTGTGTTTTTCCAGAAGAAGTAAACTTTTTGCTTGAAGCAGCACACAACGAAGGGCACATGAAGGGAGAAGAGTTGGCTCACAAGATTATCCACCAAGGATTATGGTGGCCTCAGATATACAAAGATGCAATCAAATTTGCCAAGGAGTGCGATATCTGTCAGAGATGTGCTCCTAAGCCAACCAAGATGAGTTTCCAGCCATTAGTCGTCTCCACTGGATGGCTACCTTTTGAACGATGGGGTCTTGACTTTATTGGTCCGATCAGTCCAATGGGTCAACCTGGAAGAAAGAGATATATTCTTATGGCCACGTGTTATGCAACTAAGTGGGTAGAGGCTAAAGCCACTACAGATTGCACGGCCTTGACAGTGGCTAAATTTTTGTTTAAACGTATTTTTTCCAGATTCGGGTGTCCAATTGAAGTCACTAGTGACAGGGGCACTCACTTTGTGAATCAGTTGCTCCAAGTCATCTTTGACAGGTATAAAATCTTTCACAGGAAGTCATGTGCTTACTATCCCAGAGCGAATGGCCAAGCAGAAAGTTCTAACAAAATCTTGATTGGGCTCTTACGCAAATTATCCTTTGAGCATCAAAGTTCTTGGCCACAGGCACTAATTGGTGCAATGTGGGCTTTCCGAACTACTAGAAGGGGAACCACTGGCGAAAGTCCATTCCGCCTAGTCTATGGTAAAGAAGCATTGGCACCTTTCAAATTTATCATCAGGAAGGAAATCGAAGCCAGAACCATGGGTATTGAACCTCCAATCAGAAGACTTGTAGCATTGGAAGAATATAGGGAAGCGGCAATGAAGAAACTACAGGTAAAGCAAGAGGAACGCAAAAGGCTACATGATAGGTATTTGAGGACTAATGAGGTACAGGAAGGATCTTTGGTCCTGATGCATCAAATCCCGTCGACAACCACCAAGTTGGCACCTAAATGGATAGAGCTTTATAAGGTAATAATGGTACTCCCTCATGGTGCAGTGCAACTGGAGAATCTGCAAGGCAAAAGGATTCCCCTGGTTAACATCTCCAGGGTGAAGAAGTATCTGAATTAGTTCAAAGTGGAAGCATTTTATCTCTTGTACATACCATGTTTTGCAGTTAAATCTCATTGAAATAAGCAATAAAGGAGTTATTGCACCGGGACGGTGCAAAAGCTTGATGTGGGGGTCTGTAGAGGTCGGAAACGCTCAGATGCCTTGGGATGAAGTTTCAGGAAGTGTTCAAGTGTTCTCACACGGATATATTGGAAGTTCTGAGCAGTATTTGAAGTTCTGAGCAGTCGTGCTGTCGTCTTTTCTTGGCTTCCTCCGTTGTTTGATACCTCTCTCTATTTATCTTTTTTTTCTCCTTCTTCCCCTATTTCTCTCTCTTTCCCGCGGATGAACCCCCTCTCTCTCTCCCTCTCTTTCTCTCCCCCTCTCTCTCTCTATTCCCCTCTCTCTCTTCCCCGTCCCCTCTTTCTCTCTCTTCCCCGTCCCCTCTTTCTCTCCCCCTCTCTCCCTTTCTCTTTCTCTCTCTTTTCCCCTCTCTCTCTCTTCCCCGTCCCCTCTTTCTCTCCCCCTCTCTCCCTTTCTCTTTCTCTCTCTATTCCCCTCTCTCTCTCTTCCCCTTCCTCTCTTTCTCTCCCCCTCTCTCTCTATTCCCCTCTCTCTCTTCCCCGTCCCCTCTTTCTCTCCCCCTCTCTCCCTTTCTCTTTCTCTCTCTATTCCCCTCTCTCTCTCTTCCCCGTCCTCTCTTTCTCTCCCCCGCTCTCTCCCTATTCCCCTCTCTCTCTTCCCCGTCCCCTCTTTCTCTCCCCCTCTCTCCCTTTCTCTTTCTCTCTCTATTCCCCTCTCTCTCTTCCCCGTCCCTTCCTTCTCTCTCTCCCTCTTTCTCTCCCCCTCTCTCTTCTTTCTCTCTCCCTCTCTCTCTCCCCCTCTCTTTCTCTCTCTCTCCCTCTCTCTCCCCCCTCCTCTCTCTTCCTCCCCCGCCCCCGCCTCCGCTCGACCCCCCCCTTTCACATCTCTGCCTCCGCCCCACCCGCACCCGCCTCCGCCCCCTCACCCCGCACCCCTCCGCCTAGCCCTCACCCCTCCTCCACTAGCCAATTCCCCCTCCTAACCTCCCTGCGACCCCGCCCAACTCCCCCACCTCCGCCTCCGCCCCGCCTGCACTCCTCCCCTCACTCCGCCTCCGCCCCCACACTCACCTCCACCTCCACCTCCGCCTCCGCCCCCGCCCCTCACCCACCTCCGCCTCCGCCCCCGCCGCTCACCTACCACCCCCTCCGCCTCCGCCCCCGCCCACACTCCCCCCTCACTCCGCCTCCGCCCCCGCCCTCACCTACCTCCACCTCCGCCTCCGCCCCCGCCCCTCACCCACCTCCGCCTCCGCCCCCGCCCCTCACCCACCTCCGCCTCCGCCCCCGCCCCTCACCTACCACCCCCTCCGCCCCCGCCCTCACCTACCTCCACCTCCGCCTCCGCCCCCGCCCACTTTCCCCCCCTCACTCCGCCCTCCGCTCGACCCCCCCCCCCCCTCACCCCACCAATTCTCCCACCCCCTCCGCATCTTCCCTCACATCTCCCTCACACCACCCTTCTACACACACGGCTATATCCTTTCTTGGGAGACAGAAGATATCAGATCATTACAACTTAGCAATGATCTTCACTCCAGAGGTTCTGTAGGAATGGAGTCCATTTGGAAAGGTCCCTCGTCTCGTAGAGGTGAATTTCAATACAAAAGTCAATATGAAATGGAGCATGAGTTGGTCGAACATCAGTTGGGATCTGAAGTTCCAATGCTTATGGCATTCCTTCATTCATTGGAGCCCCAGAAGTCCGTGCTTCTACCAGATTCTGCAGAGGAATATGGACTTACGTTAAAGCTTCATGATCCATGTGAAGCTTAGGTGGGTTGCCCACCGCTCTCGACTATGGAAGTGCTGATCAGCTTAGTTGGAAATGGGGTGGTTGCTGCTTTCCTGTACGAATTCACCCTCACTCTTGTGTCACTCAGTCTGGATTCACACACGCGCACACACTCATCTACATACACATTTACTCACACACATACACACACTCACTCACAACCACGCACATAAACACACACACTCTCACACCCATACACATACTCACCCACCCATCACACACACACCAACACATGCATGCATTCCCACACACATACCCTCTCACCCCACATATAGGCCCACATACACTTCCACACACATAATCATATGTGCACACACCTGTCAGAAGACACTGGGTTGTGAGGAGCATGCAGAACATAAAAGAAAAGGGACATCTAAGCCAATCATGAAGGAGCTTTTCTCAGGATGAGCATGGGTCCAGAAGTACAATGAATCAAAAGCAAGATTGAGTCTCGCACACCATGCGGGCAGTAGAAGGCTCAAGACAAAGATGGCAGGTGCAATGGTAAAAGTGTATTGTCAAGAGTAAAAGTGGCCGCCAACCATTCACGGCGACTACCTATTTTTGAGGATCCAATTCAAATCAAAAGGAATATTTGACCTACCCTCCAATTTTGGGCATTCAACCGGCGCATGATCAGTGGACGTGAAGATTCGGCAAGGCTCTCTTGGCATATTGGGGCCTATAAAATCAAAGGATTTGTGCTCATTTGAGTTACAACACACTGGAGTACATGTACAAGTTTTAGGGATACAGTGGTTCGTGCGTACGTACAGAAGACCTCTCTTGCATTTGGTGGTTTCAAGTCTACTGTGGGAGCTACTCTGTTGTGTATACAGAGGGGAGGCTTCTCAGTGAAGGGCTATGAGCACCATAGTGTAAAAGAGTAGCTTGGATTCTTCTTCTTTTTCCGTGGGTCAGTGTGATTGATTGTGTTCTATTCTCTTGAGAAGATCTTACCATTTGTATTGTTCTGAGTTAGCCCGCATATTACCCTTATGCTGATCTGTTGTATTGAAGTTAATACCTCTAAGGGGACTTGTGAGCCCTAAGCTTGCACTTTTGAGCACCACTCTGCCCAACCTTGTAATCATCTGATTTGAATCAAGCAGTGTACAATCTCCCTTGGTGATTGGTTGTCTATATTTCCTGAAGAATTTATCACTCTGTGTAAACTTTGTATCTGCCTGCTCACAGAAATGTTAAAGGGTATACTTCCCTAAAGAGAACCCCCCTTGAGTAGGCGACGTACTGGAAGTGTCTGTTTTCTATAAAAGTTGATACCCCAGTACCTCCTCTACACATACTCAAGATATTGCAGAACTAAGTCGGCATGAGCGGGCACTACTAGTGTCCCAACTTACTGAAGGTTTTTAAGATCAAGTGGTCAAAGTAATGAAGGAAGCATAGCTTGAAAGCAAACATCTGCAACAGATAATTCAACCTTTCAATGTACCATATGGCTTACTTAAAGAGCAAACATGAAAGTACATAAAGAACAAAACAAATAAAGAGCCAGATAGCAACCTTCAGTTTAGCATGCAAACATTCACCTACACAAAAGAGGAATTTGACAAAGCATTGTGGGAGCGAGTTATGATGGCTTGTGGATCAAGTTGACCGTCTCGCTAACGGCGCATGCCAGGTGCTTGGAGCAAGCTCAAGTACAGTGTAACTCAAAAGATCATTAGTCAAGCAATTGCAAAATCAATGCATCATATTTGTGTCAATATCATTCATCAATGATCTAAAACATTCCTAAGTTAATGTGAAGTCAAGGAACAAACTTTATAAGTTCTAATCGTCTTTATCAAGAACTTCAATGACTATATAGAAAACTTTGTTAAATTATACTTTTTTCATGAAAAACGTAAAGCATCTAATATGACTCTAACATATGGAAATCAATGGGAAAACCTTCTCTAATTGTTTTGTCGATAGGAATAAAGCTTAAGCATTTCTTCATTCGTTATGAGAATGTATAAATCCGTTTGAGATAGTGAATCGTAAAGAGAGTTTAATAATTAATCTTTGCTTATTACTTTTTCTTTTGTTAATGATGATTTCAATGGCACCATGACCGAACACAACAT
Source organism: Ceratopteris richardii (assembly GCA_020310875.1). Lineage (NCBI taxonomy): Eukaryota > Viridiplantae > Streptophyta > Polypodiopsida > Polypodiales > Pteridaceae > Ceratopteris > Ceratopteris richardii. The sequence continues at coordinate 83,330,307 of CM035422.1, forward strand.
TACAACGGTAAGCACACAAAATATAAGCATAATCGAATCTTACAATCGGATGATTTCACTTCTCTGATGATCTTGAATTCTCCATGACATAACCTCCAACTTAATAATCACTCATCTCATGAAGGAGACCAAAATCAAACTTATTTGCATAACAATGTAAAGCTTCACAATTGAATTAAGTAAATCTCAGCGTTTCACGCATAGCAGATTCATGTTGAATACAAAGTCTATGTCGTTTTTTGCAAACTGTTAAAGTACGTTGGACTTCAAAAATGGAAGAATTGCATATAACAAATCCTTCATTAATTACTATGCTAAATCACAGAAAACTCGAGCTCTATTATATTACCATGAAGTCCATCAGTAGCGTGTGTGCATTCAGGATATGTAATTTCAATTTCCTAGAGTTACTCTCACCAACATTGAACAAATGATATAGGATTTTCCCCTCACAATAGGACAACGGGAGCAAAGTTAAATAAGTCAAGCTCGTGATTCGGTAAAGGGATAGCTTAGCCTTTAAGTACGTCAGATGTAGGAGTCATACATGTAGAACCGAAGCACATTTAATAAATATGCAGAGGAATTCGCGGCAGATTAATAGGCTTTGTCACTCATATTTAGCGTACAAAGAGAATTATTATATGCAAATTATCATATAAACAGTGGATTGTCTATCTAATCATTACGTTTTATCACACGAAATAACATCCGTTGCCTAAGAGAAGGATGTAAAGCAATTCTAACATATTGATTATGCAGATAAGTCATTACAAAACAAAAACAATGTTCAGCTATTCATCGTTCTAAAGTCATGAAACATGGATGGATGTCACTAGAGATATCACAATATATGGCAAACTAATCAAGCATGGTTTGACCAATCTACTTCAAAACATATGCAAGTTGGGCCTGTATACTTGTTTTCAAAGCTTTAGATCTACGGCTTAGAGATATCAATAAGTGCTAAGGATGACAATATCTGCATAAGGGAACTATTCGTTCTTCGTTAGAATATCCTAGAGCGAAAAGTTGGGAATGAGGGAGAAAAGTGGCAAAATACTGGCACTGGGTTCGTAGAACAGTTGCTCTCTGGTGCAGATCATTTTGGATAATAGAAGTTTTCTAATCCCACTATTAAAAATCAGTTCTCCTTAACATCTAAAGATTACAACAAACTTGTGTTGCGCAGAGAAATAAGAACATAATTCCAAATCTATGCTATAAATAGTCGAATAATTGCAAACTTTTGTTGTAACTAATTGTATATCTACAAACGCTGGATCTGAAGAGAATAATAATCGTAGAGGACAAAACTAACCTGTGTATAGATTAATGGTTATACTTGGATATCTCTAACATTAGAATGTCTATAACGTGCCAACTCCATGAGCATTGACAAAAAGAGAGCATCCTTTGAAGTCCAATGAGTGCGAGTAGCACCATTAGTAGTGAGATATGGTATTTCCTTCCATCGAATGATGATGGAGCATTAATAAAGTCGGAAACGAGTTGACATTTCACGCAAGTCGTCGTCAGCTTATAATAAGCATCGAGCAAAGCAAATCGAAGCAGCAAACCTTTCTTTCCGAGATAATCAACTAGACTTTGAATCATATATCCTCAATTGATATTTTAGAGCTGGGTGACGATAGCATCTTTGTCATCAAAGATTTCATGGATCACAGTCGCCTCTCACAAATCAACAGCACATCGTGAGCATGGCGCATGTAGGTGAGCATCCTCTCAATAGAAAATTCAGTCGCTCGAATCTGTCTGATCCTTCTTAGCACGAACTACCTCCAGATCCTCCCTCCAAACTTCGCAATTAAGAGTGCTTGGGTCAGAATAGTACCCTTCTCTCTCTGCCTTCTGACGAATCAAAAGGCCCCTTTCGTCTTCCTCTATATGACCTCAGAAGGAAAATCAGTTGTTCGAAATATTGAAGAGCCTTTTTTTCCGCCCAGCACCTCTTGTGTATGTCAGAACACATCAGAGAATATGTTGACAGATGCGCATTGTCACTGTCAACATCATCATGATGAGAGCATCAGCGCCATGATTAGAGCTCCTTCTTTCGGTGTTGTCCCTGAGCGCTGCCTTCACATGGATGACTTCCCTCTACCTCTCCTCAGAGGAGATAGATCGCTAGATAAAATGCATGAAATTGGCATTCTTCTTTTTGTCGTATGCCCTTCCTTTATCTGATGCGTTGCCGCCCCTTCTTAGGTACGACTCCTCTTCATGTGCGCGTCCCTTCCTCTTGCATGCGCTGCCATTTTCCAATTAAAACATATAGATCTGTCTATCATGTATACATCCCTCTGCGAGTTCATAGAAAGTAGCTTATATCTGTACCATCCAAATATCACTACTCATTCGAGGCTTTTTCTATGAAGTTCTCAATATAATCAATTCCGAAAAAAATCCAAAAAGATAGATGAGAAATGTTTATTACACCAATCAATGCCACCATATGTGATAGGCTCAGCACATATAGAGAAGTAGAAGTAATATGATGCGTTTAACTTCTCATATACATTTCTATCAAACTGTTGCATGCCATACTTCTTCTTCATGTCCTTTTCCAACGAACAATATATCCTTTGTTTTGAAGCAAGTAGAAGCAAATGTAGGGATGGGATATCCAATTAGGGACAGAGAATCTCTCCGACATTAGGATCAAGTCAACCGTCTCGCTAACGGTGCACGCCGGGTGCTTGGAGCAAGATCAAGTACAATGTAACATTCATATTTGTGTCAATATCATTCATATGATGCAAAATTAATGCATCATATTTGTGGAAATGTCATTCATCAATGATCTAAAACATTCATAAGTTAATGTGAAGTCAAAGAACAAACTTTATAAGTTCTAATCGTCTTTATCAAGAACTTCAATGACTATATAAAAACTTTGTTAAATTATACTTTTGTCATGAAAAACGTAAAGCATCTTATATGACTCTAACATATCAAAATCAATGGTAAAACCTTGTCTAATTGTTTTGTCAATAGGAATAAAACTTAATCATTTCTTCATTCGTTACGAGAATGTATAAATTCGTTTGTAATAGTGAATCGTAAATAGAGTTTAATAATTAATCTTTGCTTATTGCTTTTTCTTTTGTTAATGATGATTTCAATGGCACCATGACCGAACACAACATTACAAAGGTAAGCACACAAAATACAAGCGTAATCAAATATTACAATTGGATGATTTCAATTCTCTGATGATCTTCAACTGTCCATGACATAACCTTCAACTTAATAATCATTCATCTCATGAACGAGATCAAAATCAAACTTATTTGCATAACAATGTAAAGCTTCACAATTGAATTAAGTAAATCTCAGCGTTTCACGCATAGCAGATTCATGTTGAATACAAATTCTATGTCATTTTTTGCAAACCGTGAAAGTAACATTGGACTTCAGAAATGGAAGAATTGCATATAACAAATCCTTCATTCATTACTATGCTAAATCACAGAAACCTCGAGCTCTCTCATATTACAATGAAGTCCATCAGTGGCGTGTGTGCATTCAGGATATGTAATCTGTATAAATGTAATCACACTCCCAATTTCTAGAGTTACTGTCACCAACATTGAACAAATGATATAGGGTTTTCCCCTCAGAATAGGACAACGGGAGCAAAGTTCAATAAGTCAAGCTTGTGATTCGGTAGAGGGATAGCTTAGCCTTTAAGTACGTCAGATGTAGGGCCGAAGCACATTTAATAAATATGTAGAGGAATTCACAGCAGATTAATGGGCTTTGTCACTCATATTTAGAGTACAAAGAGAATTATTATATGCAAATTATCATATAAACAGTCGATTGTCTGTCTAATCATTACATTTTATCACACGAAATAACATCCGTTAAGTAAGAGAAGGATGTAAAGCAATTCTAACATATTGATTATGCAGATAACTCATTACAAAAAAAAAACAATGTTCAGCTATTCATCGTTCTGAAGTCATGAAACATGGATGGTTATCAATAGAGGTATCACAATAGATGGAAAACTAATTAAGCACGATTCGACCAATCTGCTTCAAAACATATGGAAGGTTGTTTTTCAAAGCTTCAAATCCACGGCTTAGAGATATCAATAAGTGCTAAGGATGACAATCTCCGCATAAGGGAACTATTCATTCTTAATTAGAATATCCTAGAGTGAAAAGCTGGGAATGAGGGAGAACAGTGGCAAAATACTGGCATTGGGTTCGTAGAACAGTTGCTCCCTAGTGCAGATTGTTTTGGATAATAGAAGTTTTCTAATCCCACAAAATGAGTTCTCCTTAACATTTAAAGATTATAGCAAACTTCTGTTGCGCAGAGAAATAAGAGCATAACTCCAAATCTATGCTATGAATAGTGGAATAATTGCAAACTTCTGTTGTAACTAATTGTATATCTACAAACGTTGGATCTAAAGAGAATAATACTTGTAGAGGACAAAACCAACCTGTCTATAGATTAATGGTTATACTTGGATATCTCTGACATCAGAATCTGTATAACGTGCCAACTCCATGAGGATTGACAAAAACGGAGCATCCTTTGAAGTCCAATGAGTCTGAGTAGCACTAGCAGTAGTGAGAGATAGTATTTCCTTCCATCGAATGATGATGGAGCATTACTAAATCCGGAAACTAGATGACACTTCACGCAGGTCATCGACAGCTTATAGTAAGCATCGAGCGAAGTAGAACGAAGTAGTAGACCTTTCTTTCCGAGATAATCAACTCCAATAGACTTTGAATCAGATATCCTCAATTGATATTTTAGAGCTGGGCGACCACATCATCTTTGTCATCAAAGATTTCATAGATCACAACCACCTCTCACAAATCAGCAGCACATCGTGAGCATGGCCCATGCAGGTGAGCATCCTCTGTATAGAAAATTGGGTTGCTGGAATCCATCTGATCCTTCTTAGCAGGAACTACCTCCAGATCCTCCCTCCAAACTTCGCAATTAAGACTGCTCGAGTCAGAATAGTACCCTTCTCTCTCTGCCTTCTGACGGATCAAAAACCCCTTTTGTCTTCCTCTATATGCCCTCAGAAGGAAAATCAGTTGTTCGAAATATTGAAGAGCTTTTTTTTTGTGCCCAGCACCTCTTGTGTATGTCAGAACACATCAGAGAATATGTTGAGAGATGTGCATTATCACTGTCAACATCATCATCATCAGAGCATCAGCGCCATGATTAGAGCTCCTTCTTTTGGTGTTGTCCATGAGCGCTGCCTTCACATGGATGACTTCCCTCTGCCTCTCCTCAGAGCAGATAGATAGGCAGGTAAAATGCATGAAATTGGCCTCCCTTGAGAAGGACCGATGGACCCCTTTTATTTCAGAAATCACCTGCTCCTCTAAGATCATGCACGCAGCCTCTTTTTCCCTGTCGAAGAATAGAAACTGCCTCCTTTTTCTATATGGCTCTTTTTCTCCATGACAAAGAATAGAAGTTGCCTCCACCCTTGATGTTCTTTGCATGCCATGCAGAACTCATTCTTTGCCTTGCCACCTCTACATGCGCACATATGTATTTGTTTCACTTCATCATTAGCTTTCCGTGGTTAGCTACGACTGCCACTTAATAATTTCGAGTTAATATAATAATTACACGACAAAATTGGACCTGAAATCATATTGACGTCTTAACACTACGTACAAAAGTCAGATTGGTACCACTTGATTGGACATTGTATGCATGAAAGAGCATTTCAATCGTATGCTTTACAGACCCTGCTAATGATCGTTAATTCAGAGATCATCAACAAGCACAGTTTTAATACAAGACCAATGTACCCTCCATAGTTCCTCGTCCCATGAGGAGACAAGTCGCATGAGTAGACGAACTGCTTTAACTTTGCATATGAACAACTTTGTTCATATTTCTCATTTGCACCATCCGAATTCCACTACCGATTCTGCACCATGTCTTCAATAATTCTATTTAGTAGTTCAACAATTCTTATGTCAAAATAAAGGACTGAGATATCCAGTTAGGGAGAGAGAATCTCTTCGATAGCGGATCCTATATGGACGAGAAAATTTTCGGAAAAGAACCCTACGCAACGGGTACAATGGGAATCATCACCATACATACTTCAAGTGAATCCATCTTCTTGCCCAGTACCCAAAAGACTCTCTTGGATGCAATTTTGGGAAGGACAATGCCGGGGAAGGTGGCTCAACTATCCATTACTGCCCAATCCACCTCATGATTATCTACCAATCAAAGAATACATGATTAAAACCATCGAATTTTGGATTGCTCGCTATGCAAATGTACCAGATTTAGAAGTCAAGATGACTAATAAAATTTCAAGTATGTTACTTACTATCATCAAGGTATTTCAACATGCCCATTACACCTTTTTTAACTTCATGGGCATTAATCAGGGATCAGATGCCCTCATTTTTTATCTATCAACTCTACCTAGCCGATTAACACTCATGGCCATATACTCAAGGCTTATGTTTTCGCCAAGTACTTACACGTAGACTTTTGAAGAAGCGTTTTTCACAGGATTTTCAGAAATCGACTTAGAAAGTTTTGCAAAAATGTCTTCAAACCTTAATGCATGACTGGTGGCCTATGAGTTGATTAAGCAAATTGGCTTGACATAGCATTAATTCCTTCCATTGGGTCGACTTTACCCCATCATCTCGTGCCTGTCCATGAAGAAAAAGAACAACTCTCTGCCCAAAGCCCTGCAGGGGCACACATCACGTGACAACACCAAAGAACCAGGTCCTCAGGAGTGGAACGAAAGAAAGATAACAACCAGGATATTTCATGGCAGATTGCACACAGCTTACTGATCCACTAGGAGCAAGCGGTGAAGCGAAACAAGTTGGAAAGAGAGACAACACACAAAGGAATCTTCATCGGATAAGATAACCAATTGTCTGAAGGTCCTAGCTGCCTCCTCATCCACTGGATCGGTGCGGTGGAAAGAAATGAAACAAGTCCTAGAGGATGACAAAGAAGATTCAAGAACAGGGCCTTTGAAACGTAATGCTTACTTAAAAGAGATTAGAGGTCAACAAATAAAGGTGTGAGGTGGAAGAAAGTAAACAAGCTCCAAACAATACAACAGGGTTAGATGTGTGAAGACAAAGACATATCGAAAGACCAAAAGCTAGAAAGAGGCACAGGCTGAAAAGTTCAAGAGGGTGACTAAGAACATCACATTCTTATCCACTAATGGCGTGCGTCATGTCCCGGGTAACAAATTTTCTGACAGTCCTTATCGCTTCTTTGACCACTGGGTGCGTGTATTCAGGAGCCATAGACAAGCTGCAAACAAGATACAAAGCCTGTCAAGGGATGACATAGACGAAGAGGGGTAGAGTGTTGCAGAAAAAGAGGCACAAAAGAGGAGCCCCAAAATTTTCAAATTAATGGGCATATTTTTCTTTTTCAAAATCCTAGAAAATTCCCTCAAAGCTATGTAAAATGCACTAGAGGAGTCCTCTAGATGCATAAACCCAACTCTTTGTAACATATTTCTTGTAAAATAGTAGGTAATTAGAGATTAGCCAATAAAGTGCCGGTCACTTTTGTGAAAGGACCATTTTTAGGGCACATGTATATAAGCCACTTGGTGACTCTTTGTAAGGACTTTTTGCCATTGTGAAGAAGGAGAGCTCCAAAATTTTGAATTTGCTTCTTTCCTGCAGATTTTCTTCTTCTCTATGATCTTTTGTGTGTGTGTAAAGCTTGGAACGTGCGTACAACATTGTTGTATTTTGACCAAAAGGAGGAGAAAATTTTGGATTTTGCCAAAACTAATGTAAAAATTTAGTCCAAAAGTGTCAAGAAACATGAAATTCACCCCAAATTTGAAAAAAATGGTCACTCGAGGTGCAATCTAAAGCCCAAACCATTTTGCCATTGTGCACCATCGATTTGCAGTCTCTATCCCCAACTGTTTGGTGCTGCCCACACCTAAAGGTAGACCTGTGCTTGTCCATGCACCAAACTACAGAGAGTTCCAAAAAGTGCGAAAGACCATTAGTAGAAAGATGGTAAGAGGATTTTTAGAATTGATACAAGTGATATCCATCTCTCTCTCTTTCTCACTTTCATAAACACACAATGATCTCCTTCACTAGTTAAGTTTCATTTTCTCTCCATATCCAATCTCTCTCTCTCTCTCTATCCATCTCTCTCATTGTCAATGCACAAGAGAGAGGAAATAGTCAAGGATGAATCTTTTATGTCTACATTTTAAGCTCGATAATGAGCATAGACAATAGTTCTAGTACCTGTAATTATGTCGCTTGCATGAGGCTTTGGTGACTGGACCTTTCTCTCTCTATCCACTTTGTCTTTATAAGATTATTAGGTCATTGAGCTTCTTCTCATGGAGGTACAGAGGAGAGGTCTGGGACGAGAGATATGATCCTCTCTCTAAGTCTCTCTTTGTATCGTCTACAAGAACAAGGAGTGGAGGGGAGAGGGTAGAGAGAAAGGGGAGTCTTACTCTCTCTCTCTGTCTCTCACTCTCTCTCTTAGAGAAGTATGCATAAAAAGATGATAAAGGAGAGCAGATGATTTATCCAAAAAAGAACATTTCAAAGACCCAAAGTTAATCAAACCTTCATTTTCATAGAGAAAAAATCGTCTACTTTCCTATTTGAGATAGCCTTAACATATGCATAGTTGTTGAACCTTGGACTCTTCTTCTTCTCTTTTCTAACTTACGACCTTCTTTTTCTTCTCTCAGACTCTAGGAAAATTCTAGACTTAATGTCTTTTTTGGATTTATTATTTTTCTTTTATTTTTCTTTTCTATTTTCTTATTTTCTATTTTCATTTCTTATTTTTTAGTTTTTTTTCTATTTACGACTATTGTTAGAATTCAATTTCTCATTGATGGAAATACAAGGGTTCTTTAAAGGTTACAATCATAGGGTAAAATTGTTCACATATAAAGAAGAATAGTCAAGGTTCCTAACGTTAGGGAATGGGATTCCTAATTTTTTTAGTTAGGGTTTTTCATGGCTAAGGTTTACGAAACATCCAATGACAGCTCAAATATAGGATTAGAACATACATGGGGTTATGCGTAAATGAATTTACATGGAATTCATTTTAGTTCTCCAATGTTGGGTTTATAGTACAAAAGATAGGGTTTTGGAAATTAGGACTTCATGAGTTACAAGTTGAATTTAGAGTTTTTTGAATATTTTCTTTTAGAATTAATTCTATATATGTGGTTTCAATCACTCTTTCTAATGATGTTTACATACATTATGGGTTTTGGAAACTAGGGTTTGACTTAGCTCAAGGGTTCTTAGGATTTCTAAGGATGTTAGGGTTTTGAATTAGGGTACGTTTACACATGGTGCTTCAAGGCTTACTTTTGGACATAAACGTAGTTTTCTTTTATGGGTTATGAATTGTAATACAATTAGGGTTTAAAAGGGTAAGGGTTTCCTTAATGTTCTTGATTATTTAAGGTTACAAGTTAGAGTTCTCTATAGGGTTTTTAGGTACAACATGCTCACACATAATTCACTTAAAACATTCAATGGAAACATTTTTTATCAGAGATTGAAAGACAGTGAGACATTTATTCCTCATTGGTCTTCTTCTTCTCCCTGCAGATACTAAATCTTAAGCTTATTAGATACATTTGATGATTTCATAATTAATAAAGAGGAAAGTAATAAAACAAGATAAAATTTGAATATTTTTGATACACAATCCGCAAGCAATTTCATCTCGATACAAGATTGGGATCACCTTTCACTCAAGTATATCAAGTTCCTCCAATGCATAATTTCTGAATGCAAAATCCTCATCCTCATATGCAACATCCTCAAATGTATGAAAAAATTTATCCTAAAGTTTCTCAAACAACTTCTCAAAATTTTGAAAATCATCAAATATCAAGCAAAATCCTCATGATCCTCAAACTCAAAATTTTCAAAATCATCAACCATATGCTATGCAAGCTCATCTTACACTTCAAGTGTCACATGAGACTCCCCAAGCTCCTCAAATGCATTAGTTGCCATATCAAAATTCTAATTATCTTATTCAAGAAATACGTTTCCAACAAAATCCCTAATTTTAAAACTTCCCACCACAAGATTATCAAAATCCTCAAAATCCGAATGTCTTTGTGTTGGAATTTGAGGTCTTCGGAAGCACGCATACAATACAAGGAAGAAGAAGAAGCTTGGAACACAACACAAAATACTAAATGCATTACCAATTGTAATCTTTGCAGTTAAGTAATGTCTTTTTAGTACATGAAGGTAATTGCTGAATTGCATCTTCCACAAGAACAACATCACAACTAACCAAAATGCATTTAGTCTATGGATGATACAAATGATAGCATTTCCTTTCTTAATTGTAACCAACAGAAATACATTTTACTGCATTATCATCCAATTTTTTGCATTGCTATTTTGACACTAATGCATACACTAGAGAACCAAAGACATGTAGATGATCAATAGATGGCTTGCAGCCATGGAAATCCTCATATGGAGTGATAGAATATAGTGCTTGATTGTGATACATAATAAGTACATATTCTCCACACATAACAACCTCAAGCTAGAAGCTGTGTGGTAAAGCGTGACCTTTGACCATACATCTCACCATCTTCATGAGAGACTTATTCATTTTTTAAGCAAATCCAATTTTCTGAGGTGTATGTAGCACTATATAGTGGTGTTTTTCTCCCACCTTCATCCATGAATGTATTAAAATTAGAAGATATGTATTACCTCCTCGATTAGAATAGAGGGTGCCCATTTTACATGCTCAGAGATTTTAAGCCAAAAAATAGAAATTGTTTGAAGCACATAAACACGTTAGAATTTTCTTTCAATTGAAATAACCCTGCACCCAAAAATAAGGTGTACGTATAGGATCACAAGCATCACAATGAACAAGCTGAAACTTTTGAGCAGCTCGTACTCAAGCATCTTTTGAGACTGAGGAATGTTGCATTTTACCTAAAATACAGAAACCACTAACATGTTTACCAAATGCCTAAAGCTTGATTAAAGAGGACACCATTTCATAGTGCTACAAGCATAAACGGATAGAAAAATTAAGATGATCAAAGCATGAATACCAAAGCTTTGCATTAGGGATAGCCTGAGAATCTTGAACTGATTATGCTCAACCATTTACAAATTTTGCATACTCTCTTCGAGTATACAACCCATGACAGAAAATTTCAAAAGCAATAGTAACATCACCATTTGATAGGTCAAGAAGTGTACATCTATCATCAAAAAATTTAGAACGAAGCCAAACTTCACCAATTCTGAACTTGAGAACATATTCTTCTTGCTCCCTCACACAAACAAAGCATTTGACGATGTGAAAGATCTACCATGAGCAGTAGTCTTACCAAATGCCATGATAAGATAAGACGATGTTGCCGCATGTAATAGTATTCTTTATAGGGTCAGGCTCAAGTGAAATGAAGAAACTATGCTTTAAGGGAATATGTCTAATCACCCCGTTGTCAAAGTACCAAACATCTCAGTCTACTATAGGCATACACTGCCCATGAGAAGATGGGTCATTACTCCAAACAATGGTAAATGCCCATTCTTCATTTTGCACAAGATTAGTAGACTCTAGTTTGGGTGTAGAGGCCTTTACAACAACTATTCAAGACTCTTTTTGCTTTGCCTCTTTTGAAACTAGTTTTGGGTAACTCTTTATGACATGATCATTTCCTTTATAGTATTTGCGAAAGAACTTCTGTTTTTCTTATTTCTCCTCGTCTTTGCCTTCCTTTTTTGACTCTGTAGAATTAGGAAGTTTTTTCTTACTAGTAGATAAGCTCCATTTACATTTATCATTCTCACTAGTTAAGAAAGTTTGATCTACTTCATGCATAATGGACTTGTTTTATCACAACTGATCTTTGTGCAACAAAATAGAGATTAACTCCTCAAATATTATGTCATTTGGATTGCATGTCATGATAAAAAAAAGAGTAGAAGCAAGAATCTGATATGAATATAGAAGACTGTTCAGAATAGTGTGGACAAGTGAAGTGTCGAGCAAGACTTCATTACACATATGCATACACACATACACACACATGCATACACACATACATACACACACACATATGCACACATACATACACACACACATATATACACACATATACACACATATACACACATGCATGCATACATACACACACATATACACACATGCATGCATACACACATATACACACATGCATACATACACACACGTGCATACACACATACATACACACACACATATACACATATGCATACACACACATACACACACACACAGATACACACATTCATACACACACATTTATACACACATGCATACACACACACATACATACACACATATACACACATGCATTCATACATACACATACATATACACACATGCATACACACACACATACATACACACATGTACACACATGCATACATACACACACACATATACACATGCATACACACATACACATATACACACATGCATACATACACACACATGTACACACATGCATACATACACACACATATGTACACACATGCATACATACACACATATACACACATGCATGCATACATACACACACATATACAGACATGCATGCATACACACACACGCACACACACAAATACATACACACATGCATGGACACACACACATACATACACACATGAATGCATACACACACATGCATACATACACACACATACACATATACTCACACATGCATACATAGACACACATACACATATACACACATGCATACATTCACACACACACATACATACACATGCACACATATACACATACATATACCATTTCTATATAGATAAATTAATATGAAAATAGCTAGTGTTTTAATTAAATATATATAATTAAAGATATAAAATTACGATTTGAAAGTTTTTTTACATCAAATATAAAAATAGGATTAGGATTTTCAGGTGATTTACAAATACACACACATATATATACATACATACATACATACATACATATGTACGTACATACATACACATACATATATATATATATATATATATATATATATATATATATATATATATATATATATATATATATATATATATATATATATATATATATATATATATATATATATACACATGCATACACATACACACATGTTTTAGGTCTAGGCCTTTTCGATTACGGTTATATATATATATATATATATATATATATATATATATATATATATATATATATATATATATATATATATATATATATATATATATATATATATATATATATATATATATATATATATATATATATATACACATGCATACACATACACACATGTTTTAGGTCTAGGTCTTTTCGATTAGGGTTTTAGGGTTATTACACATGCATAACATATACATACACATACACATATAATACATATATACATGTATATACACATGCATACAAAAATATACATATTTTAGGTCTAGGGAAAATATAGAAGACATTCAAGAACAAAATCTGAATATATAAATAAATATATATATAGAAAATATTATAATTATGTATATATATAAATATGAAAAGAACTAGTGTTTTAAATAAATTAGTTAAATATATATGTTTAAATATAGAGGAATAGGTTTAATTTTAAGGATTCTAATCAGAGTAAATATATATACACATACACATACAGACATATAGACATACATATATATACATATATATACACGTACACATATATACACATGCATGTACATATATACATGTTTTAGGTCTAGGTCTTTCCGATTAGGGTTTTAGGGTTTTTACACATGCATAACATATATACACACATACACATACACATATAATAGATATATACATGTATATACACACGCATACAGAAATATACATATTTTAGGTCTAGATCTTTAAGATTAAGTTTTTAGAGTTTAGGCATACATATAATTCAATTAGATTTATATAAAGAGAAAATATAGAAGAACTTAAGAAAAAAATATGAATATATAAATAAATATATATTTAAAATAGGATAATTATATAGATAAATAAATATGAAAGGAACTAGTTTTTTAAATAAATAAATTAACTATATATAATTAAATATATAAAAATAGGTTTAATTTTAAGGTTTTTAATCAGAATAAATATATATACATATACACTACACACATATATGTACACACACACATCTATATACACACATATATAATTACACATATATATACACATACACATATATATACACATGCATACACATATATACATGTTTTAGGTTTAGGTCTTTCTGATTAGGGTTTTAGGGTTTTTACACATGCATCACATATATACACATCTAGCTTTATGACTCCAGCACGACCATCTTTTCAGTCATCCCCTACTGGATCTAGTAGTAGACATGCACATTGGACACCTTAGCGTGATACAGGTGCTGGCCCGTCTCATAGGTCGAGTTCACGCTCTGGAGCAGGAGGTTCTAGGAGTGGATCTATAAGTAGGTCTGGAGGAGGTGGCTGTTGTGGAGGCAGTGCGACGGACGTTGTGTCACCCACTTCTACTTCTAGGACGAGTACCTCAGATGTAGGTATGCCACGTGGTACACCACGTGGAACACCACGTACAACTTGGGGTGCTCATGACCATGATGACTCCAAGGTGTATAGTATCTGAGATGGAGCTTCGGTGATGGATGTGGCCAGAAAAGCAATGGGTGCATGTATACGAGAGCTTCGCTCCATACAATTTGGACACTGTGGACACTCTATCATGTTCAAATGGAGTGAACAAGATAAAGATCGAAAGAATTATATCACACAAACAATGTATCAGGGAATTGACTAGCCGGTGTGCAGCCTCTTGTCATATCATAGTGGATTCTGCACACCGCACGTGAAGTTATGTCCCATCGACGATCGGAGACTCGTGATGCTTTCAGAGCAGGCTTACCAAAGCATGTATGGTTAGATGCTAAGGAGTGGGATATGATTCACGTTGAGCAGCAGTAGACTCCTGACCGATATCACCAGTAGCGAGATGCCTCAGCCACACGTTTAGATATGGTTGGAGCATCACATATCGGTAGCGGTGGATAAGACACGATGCATCACGAGTTTGTAAGTACCATTTGGTTTATTGAATTTGTTTGTGTTAAGATTCTCATGTATATCCTCTAATGTTTTGTATATTTGTTGTAGAAGCTAGCAATGGGCGTCCTACAACACGAATGGAGGAGGCTTATGGATATCGTCATGGATTGACTGCACTATTGGAGGACTTGGAGGGATGCAATGTGATCGTTTCATGGGAGCATTTGCAATGAGGTGATGAATTTATAAACTTGGTTTTTACTTGTTGTTTGTAAATCTCATGTGAATTTATCTCATTTCATGAATGTTCTTTGTTGCAAGACGTTTGGTATGGAACATTCTTTGCATGTGTATGGCAGTGGCACACCAAAATTTTGTATTTGATTTTTATATGGCAATGCAATGCTTTTCCACATTTTGTAAAAGCCTCATATATGATAGTGGTTTTCCACACTCTTGTACATGCTTCATTTATGAAATATATAACTCTTTGTGTACATGGTTCATTCTGATTATCTCTTTTGTGTCCAATAATATTCTATTTTATGAAATCATATTTTGGTTGACATTAGAGTACACATCACGTGTACTCGTTTCTTTTGGGCAGAGTGTATTTTCTTTTCCTAAGCAACATCATGGTAATGTTGTTGTAGCAAAAGACAACACACTCTACCCAAAAAACGTTTTGCAGATATGGTCGTCGGTATAAGTGATGTACTTCTAGTAATGCCATCCAAATAAGTGTCGGTACACCCAACTGACGCTCGTATACGTGAGCGTGTGCCCAGCACAGGCGTCAGTATAACCGTCCGTATGAGCATCGATAATACCGATGTTTATACCTGTAGAGGAGGTACTGGGGTATCTACTTTTAGTAAGAGTAGGAAACACGCAGTTCTAGTACTTCGCCTACTCAATGGAGGTTCTCGTTAAGGAAATTTACCCTTCAATATTTTTGTGAGCAAGCAGGTTGCAATAATTGCACAATATTGTAAATACTCAGAGAGAAGATTAATGATCAATGACAATAGTGGAACACTAAACCACTCCTTATTTCGAACAGGTGATTACAATATAAGCAAAAGAAATGCTCTAAAAGTGCATGCTCTAGGCTAACATGCCCTTCTAGAACTAAACAGAATCAATACAAGAGATCCATCTAGTACATGGAATGAATGCAACTAGATGAAGACTGGCACTGATTAGGACAAAGGTATGAAGACTTGCTCTGAGGGAAAGATCACGAAAGTACCACTGACTCATATTGAATGACAAAACCAAGCCACTCCTTCACACTATAGTGCTATTAGCCCTCCACTAGGAAGCCCACGCTCTGTATCCTCACCACAGAGTGACTTCCTACAATAGGCTTGTAGTCACAGAGTGCAAACAAAGGACCCAAAGAGATGCCGGAAATCAGCCCTGTATGTGTATCCCCAATGAGTACTATTCCATTGCTTTTATAGGCTCCAATAGGCCAAGAGGGCCTTGCCGATTTCCCACGTTCACTGGACATGCGCCGATTGATTTCCCCAAAATTGGAGGGGTATATCAAATATGGTACTGGCCTCCCGTTTTGAATTAGATCCTCAAAAATAGGCAGTCGTCACGAATGGTTAGCGGCAACGGTCATTTATCCTCTTACACTTTTATTGTCACTTTTGAATGTAAGCTAAGATCTCTCTCTTACCCAAACAAATCACTTGGATTGGACATCAGTTCATTTATGAGCTCCTAAGCAAAGATTGTAGGATCCTCATCATGTGCCACCTGTGATATTGTAATGACCCTTAGAAGCATATCCTTCACATAATTCACATAATTCTTGTAGTAGGTTTTGACCATTTGATCACAAAAGAAATCATGTTCTAGTGTCATGGAAACTCCGGCATAAATTTTTGCCTATCTTGCAAATTTAGTGGTGAGAGGTGGTGGTGTGGGGATTTGTGGGAGGTGGTGGGTAGTGTGGAAACTTGTGGGAGTAGTGGGAGGTGGTAGGTGGTGTCGGTGGTGTGGGGAGTGGTGGAAGGTGGTGGCTGGTGGCTGGTGGGTGGTGGGAGGTGTGGGAGTGGTGGGAGGTGGTGGGTGGTGTGGGTGGAGTTGAGGGTAGGTGGAGTGGAGGGTGGGTGGAGGTGAGGGTTGGTGGAGTGGAGGGTGGGTGGAGTTGAGGGTGGGTGGAGTGTAGGGTGGGTGGAGTTGGGGTGTCGTGGGTGGAGTGGAGTGGGGGGTGGGTGGAGGGTGGGTGGGTGGAGTTGAGGGTGTGTGGAGTGGAGGGTGGGTGGAGTTGAGGGTGGGTGGAGTTGGGAGTGGTTTGAGTGGATGGAGGGTGGAGTTGAGGGAGGGTGGAGTTGGGAGAGGGTGGAGTGGAGTTGAGGGTGGGTGGATTTGGGAGAGGGTGGAGTGGAGGGTGGGTGGAGTTGAGGGTGGGTAGAGTGGAGGGTGGGTGGAGTTGAGGGTGGGTGGAGTGGAGGGTGGGTGGAGTGGGGGTAGGTTGGAGTGGAGGGAGGGTGGAGTTGGGGTTGTCGTGGGTGGACTGGGTTTGAGGGTGGGTGGAGTTGGGGTTGTTGTGGGTGGAGTGGATTTGAGGGTGGGTGGAGTTGGGAGAGGGTGGAGTTGGGGGACGGTGGAGTGGAGGGAGGGTGGAGTTGGGGTTGTCGTTGGTGGAGTGGAGTTGAGGGAGGGTGGAGTGGAGGGTGCGTGGAGTTGCAGGTGCCGTGGTTGGAGTGTAGTGGAGGCTGGGTGGAGTTGACGGTGGGTGGAGGGTGGGTGGAGTTGGGGGTGTGTGAAGTGGAGGATGGGTGGAGTTGAGGGTGGGTGGAGTTGAGTTTGTGTGGAGTGGGGGGTCGGTGGAGTTTAGGGTGGGAGGGTGGTTCGAGTTGAGGTTGCTGTGGGTGGAGTGGAGTTGAGGGTGGGTGGAGTTGGGAGAAGGTGGAGTGGAGGGTGGGTGGAGTTGAGGGTGGATGGAGGTTGGGTGGAGTTGAGCGTGTGTGGAGTGGAGGTTGGGTGGAGTTGAGGGTGGGTGGAGTTGAGGGTGGGTGGAGTGGAGGTTGGGTGGAGTTGAGGGTGGGTGGACTATAAGAGAGTCACTTTTCTGCAATCCCCTTCCAAGCTCTGTAGGAGTAGTGTCCTTTGGGAAACCCAAAAAGAAGACTGCAACCACTTAGCAGTTACCCGATGTGGAAACTTGATTCCACCATTGTGATATCTTGAAACACTATTGAATTTTGCAATTTTTTGCCCCAAAACCTTGGTCTGTCTGTGTGTCTGGAGAGAGAGATCATGTGGGGAAGAGGGTGTGGCGGGGGTGACTGCGGGGAAGTTGGAGTGCTAGAGCATGGCTGTGGGGAGGAGGGAGTGGTGGGGGGGTGGCTGCGGGGAACATGGAGTGATGGGGGGGGGGGGGAGGGGGGTTTTACGGGGGCTGTAGGCGAGGGGGGGGGGTGGCAACGGGGAAGAGGGAGTGATGGGGGGATTGCAGGGGCTATGGGCGGGGGTGGCAACGGGGAAGAGCGAGTGGCGGGCGGGCTGCAGGGAAGAGGGAGAGAGGGAAGCATGGGAGGGTGGGTTCTGGTAGGTGCAGGGGAGAGTAGGAGGCAGTGGCGAGGTTGTGGGTGGCGGAGGCTACGGGTTTGGGAGAGAGGGAATGGCGGGGGAGAGATAGAGAATGAGGGGCGTGCGGGGGAAGTGATTGCTGGGGCTGCGGGTGGGGGAGAGAGGGAATGGCAGGGGAGAGGGAAATGCAGGGTGGGGGGGGGGTGTTTGCGAGGGCTGTGGGTGGGGAAGAGAGGGATTGGCGGGGCGGGGGTTGCGGGGGACTGGGCGGAGAGAGAGAGAGAGAGAGAGAGAGAGAGAGAGAGAGAGAGAGAGAGAGAGAGAGAGAGAGAGAGAGAGAGAGAGAGAGAGAGAGAGAGAGAGAGAGAGAGAGAGAGAGAGAGAGAGAGAGAGAGAGAGAGAGAGAGAGAGAGAGAGAGAGAGAGAGAGAGAGAGAGAGAGAGAGAGAGAGAGAGAGAGAGAGAGAGAGAGAGAGAGAGAGAAGACAGAGAGAGAGAAAGGGAGAGGGAGGGAGGGAGGGGGAGAGAGAGAGAGAGAGAGAGAGAGAGAGAGAGAGAGAGAGAGAGAGAGAGAGAGAGAGAGAGAGAGAGAGAGAGAGAGAGAGAGAGAGAGAGAGAGAGAGAGAGAGAGAGAGAGAGAGAGAGAGAGAGAGAGAGAATTTTGCGTTGCACTAAAGACCCCCACATCTAGCCTTTGCACCGTCCCGGTGCAATTCGTCCTTTATTTGCTTATCTAAATAAGACTGCAAACACTGAATGAAATACGGTATGTATAGTGAATGAATTTCTTCCAACTTGACTTAATCCAGGTAATTCTTCACTCTAGAGATTTTGACTAGGAGTATCTTCTTACCCTGGTAATCCTCTAGATGCACTGCTCCATGTGGCAATACCTTTATCACCTTGTATGGTCCTATCCATTTGGGTTCCAGTTGGGTTGAAATTGCTCGGATTTTATGCATCAAAACCAAGGATTTTTCCTGTACTTCATTGGGCCTAAGATACCTGTCCTATAGTCTTTTGCGCTCTTCTTGTGTTACCTGAAGATTTTGCATTGCTCTTTCTGTGTATTCTTCTAATACCACTAGTCTCCTAATGGGAGGTTCAATTCCAATGGTTCTAGCTCCAATATCTCTGAGAATAAATTCAAATGGTTTGAATGCCTCTTTTCCATATACTAAGAGAAATGGACTCTCGCTAGTGGTTCCCCTCTTTGTAATTCTGAAAGCCCGAATTGCACCAATCAATGCTTGTGGCCAAAACCTTTGATGATCAAAAGATAATTTGCCAAGCAACCCAATCAAAATCTTATTGGAGTTTTCTGCTTGGCCATTTTCCGTTGGATTGTAGGCACACACCTTTTTATGAAAAACCTTGTACCTGTCAAATATAAATTGGAGCAATGAATGGTAAGCGGCAACAATCATTTATCCTCTTACACTTTTACTCTCACTTTCGAGTGTAAGGTGAGGGTGGTGGATTTGAGGGCGTGTGGAGTGGAGGGTGGGTGGAGTTGAGGGTGGGTGGAGTTGAGGGTGGGTGGAGTTGAGGGTGGGTGGAGTTGGGGAAGGATGGAGTGGAGGGAGGGTGGAATTGAGGGTGGGTGGAGTTGGGAGAGGATGGAGTGGAGTTGAGGGTGGGTGGAGTTGGGAGAGGGTGGAGTGGAGGGTGGGTGGAGTTGAGGGTGGGTGGAGTGGAGGGTGGGTGGAGTTGAGGATGGGTGGAGTGGAGGGTGGGTGGAGTTGGGGGAGGGTGGAGTGGATGGAGGGTGGAGTTGGGGTTGCCGTGGGTGGAGTGGAGTTGAGGGTGGGTGGATTTCAGAGAGGGTGGAGTTGGGGGAGGGTGGAGTGGAGGGAGGGTAGAGTTGGGCTTGTTGTGGGTGGAGTCAAGTTGAGAGAGGGTGGAGTGGAGGGTGGAGTGGAGGGTGGGTGGAGTTGGAGGTGCCGTGGGTGAAGTGGAGTGGACGGTGGGTGGAGTTGAGGGTGGGTGGAGGGTGGGTGGAGGGTGGGTGGAGTTGAGGGTGTGTGGAGTGGAGGGTGGGTGGAGTTGAGGGTGGATGGATTTGAGGGTGGGTGGAGTGGAGGGTGGGTGGAGTGGAGGGTGGGTGGAGTTCAGGTTGTCGTGGGTGGAGTTGAGGTTGTCGTGGGTGGAGTGGAGGTTAGGGCGGGTGGACTTGGGAGAGGGTGGAGTGGAGGGTGGGTGGAGTTGAGGGTGGGTGGAGTGGAGGGTGGGTGGAGTTGAGGGTCGGTGGAGTTGAGGTTGCCTTGGGTGGAGTGCAGTTGAGATTCGGTGGAGTTGGGAGAGGGTGGAGTAGAGGGTGGGTGGAGTTGAGGGTGGGTGGTCTCTGGAAGAGTCACTCTTCTACAATCCCCTACCAAGCTCTACAAGAGTAGTGTCCTTTGGGAAACCCAAAAAGAAGACTGCAACCACTTAGCACTTACTCGATGTGTAAACTTGATTCCACCATTGCGATATCTTGAAACACTATTGAATTTCACAACTTCTTACCCCAAACTCTTGGTCTATCCGTGTCTCTGGAGAGAGTGATCATGTGGGAAAGAGGGTGTGGTGGGGGTTGCTGCAGGGAAGCTGGAGTGCCAGAGGGTGGCTATGGGGAGGAGGGAGTGGTGGTGGGTGGCTACGGGGAACATGGGATGATGGGGGGGGGGGGTTTTGCGAAGGCTGTGGACGAGGCTATGGGCGGGGGGTAGCAGGGGGGAAGAGGGAGTGATGGGGGGGGGGGGTTGCGGGGGCTGTGGGCAGGGCTGTGGGCAACGAGAAGAGCGAGTGGGGGAGTGGCTGCGGGAAAGAGGGAGAGAGGGAAGCGCGGGAGAGTGGGTTGGGGGGACTGCGGGCGGGAGTAGGAGGGGGTGGTTGGCTTGTGGGCGGCGGGGGTTGTGGGTTGGGGAGAGAGGGAATAGCGGGGGAGAGATAGAGAGTGGGGGCCACGTGCGGGAAGTGATTATGGAGGCAACAGGTGCGGGAGAGAGGGAATGGCAGCGGAGAGAGAAA
This sequence comes from Ceratopteris richardii, assembly GCA_020310875.1. NCBI lineage: Eukaryota > Viridiplantae > Streptophyta > Polypodiopsida > Polypodiales > Pteridaceae > Ceratopteris > Ceratopteris richardii. The sequence continues at coordinate 83,351,998 of CM035422.1, forward strand.
AGGCGGTGCACGTGGGGGGAGTGTTTGTGGGGGTTGCGGGTGGTGGAGAGAGGGACTAGAGGGGCGGGGGTTGCAGGGGAATGTGGGGGGAGGGGGAGAGAGAGAGAGAGAGAGAGAGAGAGAGAGAGAGAGGGAGAGAGAGAGAGAGAGAGAAGGGGAGAGAGAGAGAGAGAGAGAGAGAGAGAGAGAGAGAGAGAGAATTTTGCGCCGTGCTACAATACTGATGGATATACTGATGCTCATACTGACGCCCATATCGACGCTTTAATTTGGATGCACATACCGACACCTACACTGACATTGGGGCAAAAATGCACCTATTCAATTCCCTCACTAAAAGTCTCCGTATACGGCGCATCTATTGTAGTGTCTTCAGATAAAGTGAGTGCTAGTGTGTTAAGATATCAAACAAAAGAATGCTATCGATCGGTGTATTATGGAACTCATTATCTTACCCCTACAAAGTGCAAAAACTGATCTACTCTACCAAAAAGTTCTAGCATTTTTTATTGGATCCCAGATTATAGAGCGTGAGTGCTTAAGTCTGATCTATTCTACCAAGAAGTTCTAGCATTATTTATTGGCTCCCAAATTAAAGAGCGTGAGTGCATAAGTCTGATCTATTATACCAATAAGTTCTAGCATTGTTTATTGGATCCCAAATTAACGTTGCATATGGATAGTTCAACGTTAAGCTATTTGGTTGAGTAGTCAAACCTAATAGGTTTCCTAGCTTGTTGGGTGATACTCTTGCAAGAATTTAAATATGATTTATTCAGAGACCTTTTGCATTTCATGCAATTTTTTATGTTTCAAGCGGATTTAAGGGAGGATACTACAAAGATTGATGAATCATTTCTAGGCATTGCCCTTTTTACATTGAGAATCCGTATGCTCATTAGGATTTATATGTCTCCTTCAATGAAAAACTATTAGCTTTACTCGGGACATGAATCCCTCCTGACTTTTTCTCCATTGTAGCTTGTAAATAAACAAGCTCACCATAGCCATTGGCTTAGAGCTATTGTAGGGCAACTCTACTACCAAGATGTTTCTTTTAGGTCTTATCGTGCATAAGGTATTACGATCTCGACTATGGTGACCTACTCTACCCAAGGATTCTTGACATTATACTCTTTTTTTCCACTCTAAACACTCATGCCTTTGGACCCTTTTCCAAAAGTGAGGATTAGATCTTGTAGGCCATATCTTTCCTCTAATGATTTACACTAACCATCATTATATCTTGACATGTACTAATAATGGCACCGCTGGACCAAAGGATGCACAATTCAGTGAACCATTACAACATTAGTTTCCAAATTTGTATCTCAAGAAGTCTTTCTCTATTTCGGAGTTTTGTTAGAAATAATTTAAGATCGTGGTACTTAATTTTCTACTAGCTGATTGAGGGATTAATGGACCAATGTGGAGTCTTTTAGAACTTTAGTACTCTTTTTTATCTCTCGAAAAAGCGTTTGGTAGAAAGACCAAAAAAAGTAATGTTAACAATGCCACATAATCTCTTTCTGGAGCTCCTAAAATGAACTAACCACAAATGTTCCATGGTGCTCTAGGTTGTAAGGCCCTGATTACGAGGAGAAGCTATTGTAAGAGCTTGGACATTTCTCGAACGTTAACCTCTAAGTTAGATGAGGTCTATGTGGGACCATTGATGGTAATAGATGATCATTGTGAGCCTAGCCATTAGGTTAGGTAGCACATAAACTTTCGGACCCTTGGGTTGCCACTCAAGGTGAAAATAAAGGCCTTGTGGCACGACACTGTTTCACCATTGAAGCACTATGGGAGGGAGTGCACAGGGAGGCTTTCCCCCTTTTGCAGGGTTTGGGGGCCCCCCGGCTCATATAGCCAAGAGGATAGAACTTCTAGTCAATACATACTCCATTTGTAAAAGCTATACAAGCATAGCCCAAGCTGAGATTTATAGAGCATTGTGCACTTGAAAGCGTTTCATCTAGAGTCTATCTAGATCACTATCTAAGCCATCTCCACATTGGGAGCACAAAGGTGGGCAGAACCATCGTTGTAACTACACTCCTATTTCAGGAGGGAGATCCATGAGAAATGAACAAAGAATGTCCTTTCTTTATGAGATAGATAATGTGGCCATAAGGAGATGGGTCAATTCTGAAAAATCTTCATGAAAGCTTGTGAAAGAAGGTGATAATGCCATCAAAGTGTCCATGAAACTATGCCTAGATCTCTAATATCAGTGTTAAGAACTAAGGCTCATTAGGACCACAATGCCCTAAAGAGATGACTCTCCTCCCAATCATATGCCTCTATATATAGGCCTATCCAAAGGATTTCCCTCTATCAAAGGTAGATAGTAAGCCTCCAAGTGTCAGCCATGTAAGTACAAGTGGCTCAAGTGCCTTATTTAACTTTACTTCATTTCAATGGACACTTCTTAAAGGCACTAGAGCGCATGGGGCAAAACACTTTCCCATGACCCTTGTCGGACTTGTACCCAAGTCCTCCTCTTTTCTATCGATAAAACTTAACCACTATGCCGGGCTAAAATCTTATCTAGATATCACATGAGAGTATGTCTTAGTCTATCCTTTCGCGTTTGGCCCTAACGAGCATGACAAAAGGTTTCTCAATTTCAGATTTCTCTCAATCAATCAGATGCCCATAACCTTGTCATATTCTACATTTTTCGAAATGATTTGGACTCCCATATGCTTACTTTATAACAAAATACTAGAATTCATATAGATCGATACTTCTACAACATGAGGACAAAATTGTAACACCAAGTGTTCGACTCTAGAACCCGTAATTGAGATGAGAAAAAAGATCCTATTGTGGAGATTTCTCCATCACAAAATATGTTACCGATGCTGAAGCCCATAGCCTATGCTAAGCTCAATCCTGGTGTAGGAGATATCCCTGCATACAAAAGGACATTGACCAGACCATGTTTCCTTCTTGTGTCCGAATAACAAGAAGATTTCGAAAACCATCCAAAAAATTATCGAGTTAAACCAAAAACGTTCTGGCAATAGGTGATTCTTAGAGGCGAATGGGGATGCCTTGTGGCCTTTGGAACAGCACTAGAGAGTAAAGCAGATGAAACATCTGAAAAGAAAGATATGTTATTAACTCCAAGAACAAACCAAAGAAGCGTCCATCGTAGGCGCTATGCAACACAAACGTGTTCCCCCTTTTCCTCGATAGCAGAATTAAAGACGACAAACGTGTGCCCCCTTTTCGGCAAATGATGTCACATATAATCAAGATGGAAAAAGCAAAAGGATTCGTCAACAAAATTCAAAGCTTTGTAAGCCTCCTATATAGTTCTCCAAAAGTTATTGATTTTTTTATTCTTTTGATATATTTCGTGCTTTTGTTTTATGCAGAAGTTTCTCTGAAATTAAAAAGGCTGAAGCTTTTCTTTGTTCGGGCATAGTAGTTGCATAAGCAATATGAATGCACAGAGTGACTAAAAGCAGAGATGCGTAGAACCAGTAGAAGTAATCTAAATGGCCGTCATTTCGGTCGCTGAGAATCCAAACCTTTTGCAGTCACAGTTGCTACCAAAATCCAGTTCGCATAGTTTCCACAGCCATGGAAAAGAATTAAAACGCAATTGCTTGCCATCTTCATCTCATCAGGAGCCTCCCTATAAAAGAAGTCGAAGCTACTGGCAACATTTATATGCATGCTCGCACCGATAATAAGAGTTTCTGGAACCAGCCATAACATGGATAACAAGCTTCCATCATCTGACATGGTCTTAAGGCGCCAATATTCCATTACCGCTGCAAATGTTGTGCCAATGATGCAGAACAGAAGTCCAAGTCCCTGCATCTATAGAGCGCTTGGGTTTTCGCCATAACGTGAGCCCTGACAGAATCGGATAAGATGACCAATCCACCTAGCTCCTCCAAATGCATTCAGAAACCCAATGAACAATGCTCCAGCAATGGAGAAAAAATTTAGTGAAGCTGGCGGCAAGATCAACCATGGCCTAACCTGTCGATCCATCACTAAAGCTTGCTCTTCGAAAAGTGAGGTCACTAGTGCACTCGTGCCGGTGAGGTATGTGAATGATATTCCGATAGGGATGACATGCAGAAGAGTTTCGAGATTGTCGACCTGCTGAGCACTGCAAATGCTCCATGGATTTGGCTCGTTCAACTTGGGGTCTGTGGAGCTCAGTACTGCAGCTTTGTCGAGAAAACTAGACCACAAAGCAAACCTTAGATACAGAACACAATGCGACGCTACAGACAAACTCACTTCCTCTTTGTCAACTGAATAGCAATGTGATCTACCTCATCAAATTTGCGCTTGAGGTTCTTTAAACTGAAGGATAAGAAAAGCACTTGCTCTGTTGGCATCCATTGGGAATGTGCCCTTCATTACAATCAGGGAGAAAACGCCTTTTCCATGCAGCCACGAACACTTGGGCAATACGGATGAGCGCATTCCTGGGAACTTTGTATATCCGACAGTGTGGTGCTGCCACCCATATCAATGCAGCTGCAAGTACTGCACACGCAGTGCATATCCAATAACCGAGTACCTACATATATCACCACCAATGTTGCAAGGAGTGAACCGACAGTGTGTGTTATGCTAACAAGCTTGAAATTGTACTTCCTTGTGCTCGCTTGACATGAGTTGTGTGACATTTGTGTCAAAAGACATCCCATGGTAGAGCTTTAGTCAGAGCATCTACAACATTATCTTGAGTATGAAACTTGTGAAGCATAATGAACTTAGTGGCTAAGAAATCTCTAATGAAGTGATACCTCACCTCAATGTGCTTGGTCCTTGAATGATAGACCAGATTCTTAGCCAAAGCAATGGCACTCTAACTATCACTAAGCAAATGAGGTACATGCTGAGGTAGATCCATATCACAAGCAAGATGAGAAATCCACAATGCCTCCATACATGCCTCACTTGCTACAACATATGCTCCTTTGTGGTGGAAACAATTTTACATTCTTGAAGATGAGATCCCCAAGAGATAGCACCTCCAACAAAATGAAAAATGTACCTTGAGGTGGACTTACGATTGTCTACACAACCACCATAGCCAGAATTTATGTAACCAATAATGCATGTTTTCCCTCTTCCTAAGCATAGACACTTATCCCTAGTGCCACTAAGATATCTCAAAATCATCTTCATCGCTTCCTAGTGTTTCTTACCATGATTATACATATATCTGCTCACAACTCCCACTACAAATGCAATGTCTAGTCTATAGAGACCATAGCATACATGAGACTACTTATCGTAGGTTGATAAGGAATTTTGGTCATGAATTCCTTTTCCTCATCAAATTTGGGGCAATCATCGTTGCTCAATTTCACATATATAGATAAAGGTGTACTCAAGGCCTTTCCACCCTGTAAATTAAACCTTTGAAGTCCTTTGGATATGTGCTCACTTTGAGATAAGTATATGTGTCTTTTACTCCTATCATGAGTAATGCATATGCCAAGAATACATTTGGCATCCCCCAAATCCTTCATATCAAATGTTTTACTCAACCTCTTCTTGAGAATTGACAAGTCATAGGAGGCCTTCCAAGCAATCAACATATTAGTGCCATAAAGTTTCAAGCATATCAAGCTCCCATTTGAGCATCTGCTTGTGTATAGGCAATGATCCTCATTTCTTCAAGAATAGCCTTCAGACTTCATCAAAGCATCAAACTTTTGGTACCATTGTCTAGGGGACTCTTTAAGTCCATATAAGCTCTTCTTGATCTTACAAACTATACTTTCTTTGCTAGGAACTACATAACCCTCTGGTTGTTCCATATAGATCTCGTTTGAAAGATCAACATGCAAGAAAGGAGTTCTCACATCCATTTGGACTAGCTCTAAGTGCTCCATTGCAAAGAATCCAAGCAGCATGTGTAGGATAGTCATCTTCACCATTAGATAGAATATTTCCCCGAAATTAACACTGTGTTGTTGCTTAAAATATTTTTCAACAAGTCGTGCTTGATACTTTGGAGAAGCACTATCTTATCTGAATTTCAACTTATATACCCATTTACATGGTAAAGCTTTCATGCCCTTTGGCACAAGTACTAAATCCTAGGTACCATTCTTGTGAATAGAATCCAATTCACTCTTCATGGCACACTCCCACTTGACATGATCTGTTGTCTGCATAGCCTACTTTGTAACAAGTAGGCTCACCAACATATATTGACATAAGAGTATCCAAACGTGTAGATCTCATTTGAAAGATCAACATGCAAGAAAGGAGTTCTCACATCCATTTGGACTAGCTCTAAGTGCTCCATTGCAAAGAATCCAAGCAACATGCATAGGATAGTCATCTTCACCACTGGATAGAATATTTCCCCGAAATTAGCACCGTGTTGTTGTTTAAAATGTTTTTCAACAAGTCGTGCTTGATACTTTGGAGAAGCACTATCGTATCTGAATTTCAACTTATATACCCATTTACATGGTAAAGCTTTCATGCCCTTTGGCACAAGTACTAAATCCTAGGTACCATTCTTGTGAATAGAATCCAATTCACTCTTCATGGCACACTCCCACTTGACATGATCTATTGTCTGCATAGCATACTTTGTAACAAGTAGGCTCACCAACATCTATTAACATTTGAAGACTCATCTGATTGGACATTCTCTTGAACATCCCTATGTGTGGCATTTCAATGCTTGCTAACTCGAGGACGAGTATCCTCAAGAACCACGCTTCTCGCTTCAACTAGAATTATTTTGATGGGGATGCACCACACTATGCTCTAATTCTTGAGAGATCCACAATCATATCCTCCATAATGAGCTCCTAGGGCTGCACATGGTACTCCACACAGAGGCCACAGAATATGTAGAAAAAACACAGTACATAGGGAGCACAAACATAGACTTCCTAGGTGCTACAAATGCGGTCGAGCTTAGAGTCTCTAACTAACAAGGCTACTCTATGTTTTATTAAATAACATATACAAAGAAGTGTTTGATGGCAATTTTGCCTTTCACATGGATGCCAAAAATAACAATCTCCTAATAAAAGCCAATATGTCCAAAGTAATTATCAAAGAAAAATTAAGAATGATAAGGAATACCTGAGTTTAAGTATACAAACTATACCTCCCACATGGACTTATGGTCCAACTCCTTTCTAAGATTCTTAGGTATATGGACATATGCTTCACACCCAAAGGCTCGAAGCTGACCATAATATGGTGGCTTCCGTGTCCATATCTCTTGTGCCACTTTTAGACCTTTGGTAGTAATAGGTGAAAGGCTGATCACATGAACTGCAATCAATACTACTTTTGTCCATAAGCCTTTTGAAAGCTTTGCATGATTCAACATAGAAACTACTCTATCCTGAATAGTTCTATTCATCCTTTCAGCTACATAATCCTTTCTTAGGGTATAAGGAGTTGTAAACTCTCTACGAATTCCTCTAGAGTGACAAAAAAAGATGAATTCATGTGAGGTATACTGACCCCCATTATATGTACGTAAATTCTTGAGCTAAGTATGTTTTTGAGTCTCAAGTAAAGCAAGCCATTTATTGAAAGTAGGAAATACCTCATCCTTGACTTTGATAGGATATCCCTAGAAATTTCTAGTGGCATCATCTATCAGAGTGACAAAATAAAGAGAACCATCTAATGACCTTGTCGACATAGGACAACAAACATTTGTATGAACAAGATTTAAAGGCTGAACTGAAGAGTCAATGTGCATCTAGTGCACATTTGTAGTTTTCTTTCCATATTGACAATGTTCACAAAATGAAAAATCAGAGAAAGGCAACACACGTAAGTAGCCAGAACGAGAAATATTTTCTAGTGACCATGCCAAATACAAGCCATAGGCTATTCACTAATAGCCAACAAGTCTTATTTTTATGATACAGAGAAAGGATGAAGTGAGCCAACTTTGCTTCCTTTTGTAATAACCATATTGCCCTTTGATATGCAAAAGGATTGAGCATATAAAAACACCATGTAGCCAAGGTCATCAAGTGGACCAATTGACATCAAATTGTGTGATAACTCAGGTACATGGCATATATTATGCATAGTAATATATGCATAATATATGCCATGTACCTGAACTATCAATGAACTACACAACCACCTCTCCGATCACCACAACTTCACACTAGTAAGAGTCACCAAGTTTCACGGTACCAAGAGACTTTGTTGCAAAATTAGAGAACCATTCTCTATGTGGTGTCACATTGAAAGAAGCACCAAAATCTACCAGCCACCTATGGGAAAGAGAATCAGTCATAAGAGCCTCAGTTGGCATAGTGCTAATGAGTGTCAACACATCAACATGATTAGAACTAACATTAACTTATTTAATCTTCAGAGTCGAAGTAGATGGTGGAGGTAGCTATTCAAAATGGCAATCAACATTCTATCCTCAACCTTTAGCATTCTTTAGTGCATCACACTCTTCCTTCATGTGTCCTTTCTTATGAAAATAATGGCATTTGATATCCATCTTCCTTGCTCTACTGATACTCTTATTCTGTCGACCATTTTTTTCTTTTTTCTTGCTCCTTCCACATTGCCAATTCTTTCCTTGGTAAGAATCACAAACATTATATGCATCTCCACTCTTTTTCTTTTTTACAAATCTCCTCACTCAGAAGTGCTGCACATATGCCATCATAAAGCACTTTACAACTCAGTGAATTATTGCTAATATGTGTGCAAAATGTATCCCATGATGATGACAAGATGCATAGTAGCATTTAGATGAGCATCAACAATGTTTGTGTCCTTCATGCAAAGGTCATATAATTTTCTCATCAAATACACTTTATTTGATGCTGTCTCTTTTCCATATGTATTGCATAACGTTTTCCAAAGCTCCTCTCGACTTTCACATTCTAATACGATAAAGTAAAGATGACTTGATAGGTGCAATCAAATGGAAGACTTTGCCATTTCATCTAACTCATCCCAATCATCTTCATCCATCTTAGCAAGCTTCTTTGAGATTGGATTTACTAGCTTCCATTGTCTCCTCTAAATCAGCACATCCTTAATTTGATTCTTCCAAGAGCAAAGTTTGTGTCATGTTTTTGCATCTCAAAATGGTCTTTGCCCTACAAGTTATAGATCATCCTCGGAACATAAGCACTAGATCCTGATCCACCCAACGTGCCTGAGACCTCTAATGCCATGATGGTAGAGAACTGAATAGAATGATAATGGAGCTAGAAGATTCCAAGCACCATTAAGGCTCAAAGAAGGATGATTGTGTCAGATTCTAGGAGAGAATTCAGTAGCCGTCCCAAAAGAAATGAATAAATGAAGAGTAATGACCAACCAAAAGGATTATGTGAGAAAAAATGTGCTCACACCAATAACTGTATCAAGGAGTAAATCGACGACTGTATAGTTGGCAAAATAAAAGATCTATACTAATTTTGCTAGATTATCCCTTGCAAAGAAAAGCATATGATAAGTGTCAAAATCTCATAAAACTACAAGTATAAACATGTTTACCTTCATAGTGAATCACTAACTCCACTACATATAATCACTTACCCAAAAGAAGCAAACTAGTCTTATCAAGCACCTATGCACAACTATCATACATCTCCTAATGTGAGGGTGGCTAAGTCTTCCACGTACATCACCAAAGAGACCCCCACATCTGGGTGTCATAGAGTAAAGAAAACCTCACCATGACCCTCATTATCTAACATAAAAGGCTTTATGCAGAAACATAATCGCTATATCAATGAGTACATGGACATACCTAAGCGATAGCCATAGAAGCATACATAGCGTGTATGTGCTCAATATATGTAGTAAACTTCCATTGAAAAGTTGAATTCACTGCCCAAAAACTAGCCAAAAACACATACAAGTGTTTGTCAACTCTGTTCTTTAAGCTCATAAAACCTACAGACTTGTAGTGGTTGCTCCCAACCCAAAACTAAAACCTTTCAAGAATCCTATAGATTAAATAATGTGGCTAAAAACACAGCCCAAAAGGTGAAAATCCACTGTCAACAAAGTAAAAAGAACACTCTTCTTGGTGTTCTTGGACCTCTATGGAGAGAACTATGCACCAAAGTACTCCAAATGGCTCCAAAAATCACCCAAAAATGCTTCAAAAATAGGCTTTGAAAGCAAAGAATGAAGCTTTGGGGACCCAAAACTTTTTGATAATAATGTGAACCTTAATCTTTCCCCTTCTTCAAGAAAAACAAGAGGCTATCTTAGTGGCAAGAGATTGCCATGGTTAAGCAAGCTCTAGTGGGAAGAGTACTAGGATGGGTGACCTCCAACGAAGTACTAGAAACCTCTATCTTTCTTGATCATTGAGGTCCTTCTCCAATGCAGCCAACGGTGCCTTCAATGAATCAAATGACAAGGTATGCCAAGGTCTATGCCTTGGTCATTGCCTTGGAGAAAGCCTTGGATGGGTGGGTGGGTGCTCGCACAAAAGGTATGAGCATTTAGCCCCAGAATGCTTCGATAGTAGTGAAGTACTTCTAGGGTGATGTAGCACAGTGTGGTCTTCTTCTTGAGAGATCCATGATGATATGTTCATATTAGAAAACCGAGCTCCAGCCATCTGCACAAAGTACTCCACATAGAGGTTGCAGAATATGTAGAAAAACACAATACATAGGGAGCACGAACAAAGATGTATTAGGTGTTACAAATGCATTCAAACTTGCATTGTGTGGCTGACCAAAGCATTGAGATTAAACTATTTTCTTCAGTTTTTCTTATGGTTATATCTTCAACATCCTCCAAGAGTATGAAATTTTCCTTTTTCAAGCGTGTCTCAATAAGATTATGGGGGGTTTTGGTGTTCTTACGATTCTATGATAAAATGTGACAAAGTTATAGTACTCCTTAGTGGAAATATATGATTTTTGGTGTATTTAAGATGGAATCTCATGGATTGAGGATTGTCTACGTTTAGATCGGTTATAGTCTCACATGGATTTATAATAGTATGTGGTCAAGTTATGGTCGTCTCCCATGGATATAGGATCATATTTGGTGGATTTAGATTCCTGCTTGATCACTCAGCATATTTAAACAAATTTGTTAAGTTGAAAAGTGGTATTGCATTCTCAACCAATAGACTACACACAAAGTTGTTGGTTTGCATATGTAAACTTCATGTGCCCAAATAACTATGAATAGGTACTAGCGGTTCAACTTCTCAATACTTCAAGTAATTGTTGCTAGAACACAACACTGACATATATAATTACACTAACACAAGGCTCAAATTTCACTCATTATAGAACTAGTTCTCAACAGAACCACCAATGTTAGCTATAAGGTCTTCCTAATAGAAGATCTGCAATACACAAACTCATAGAAACACCGGATAGATTATCTACTTTTAAAACACAATCATTAGAGACTTTAGAAACATTAAATTGGGTTCATGGTTGGAAAAATAGAACAATGTATGATAAATGACTTAATTTCTCAGACTAAGATAAACATGGTATGTGCATTAAAGAAACATCTATACCGTGAGAACCAATCTCCATATCAATGGTAGAAAAAATTGATACTTTTATTAATTAGCATGTCTTCATGTATGTCCGTGTATGTATGCATGCACATATTTATGTATGGGGTGCATGCATATATATATATTTATTTATGTATGTATGTATGTATGCATGCATCAAAGTATGTATATGTTCTTTTGTGCATGAAAGTAAATAATTAAAGAGATAATTACGTGTGTATGTATGTATATATGCATGTACAAATATATACCCATGAAATAAACCACTTGCTTTTGAATCAATCACAAAATATAACGTAAGAATCTCAAAGAATAAAGGAACTTGAACCATCAAATTAACATGCTTACATAATTTAAGCCAAAACCAGAAACTTTTTGAAGCACATAAACACTTTGAACTTTTCTTTCAATCCATACTAGCATGTATGCTTGGAAGAACCATCAATAAAAGTCATGACGTAAAGGTAGTTTCCAAAAGAAGATGTCTGCATAGGACCACAAATATCACTATGAACAAGATGCAATTTTGGAGTAGATCATTCTCAACCATCATTTCAAAAGGAGTAATGTTGCATTTTTCTCAAAATAGATCACTCAAAAACATGTGTACCACATGCCTTCAGTTTGGGTAGAGAGGACACCATTTCATATTTCTACTAGCATGACATGCTAGGAATTCACATGACTAAAGCCTATATACCAAAGCTTTGCATCAGAGGTAGCTTGAGAATCTTGAATTGAAGATGCTAAACCAATCATAGATTTTGCATATTCTATGAGCTTATACAACCTAGGACATAAAATGACAGAACCAATGATAACATCACCATTTGACAAAACATGACCTGCACATCTGTCATCAGTAAATTTGAAAACTAACAAAATCTTGTCTAATGATGAAAGTGGTAAACGTTTTTCTTGCTTCCAGTACAACATATGAGGGGCATACCAAGCCATACACAGGTGCAAATACACGGGTGTAACTTTTCCCCCGCATAGGTATAAGTTTCGGTATGCACGCTAGTACAATAAGACCGGTATAAGCATTGGTATAGATGTTGGTATATGGATTGACAATTACCCAATACCATTTGTATATGCATGGGTATACATAATGATATATTTCCACTAGTATAAATGTGAGAATTATCAGTATAATCGATGGTATTGGTGTCGATACATTTCTCGTTATAAGCATTGGTATGTCGTTGGGTAAAAGCATAGGTATAGTCGCTGGTATATCCCTAGGCATAGCGACAATCATACCATCATCTATATCAATGACCGTATGTGCAAAATGTTTTTTAGGTAGAGTTTGTTGTCTCTTGCTACACCAACATTAGCATGCATTTGTCTAACAAAAGACAATGCACTCTACCCAAAAAAACTGAGTACATGTGATGTGTACTCTAGTGGTTGTCAATTTAGGGTTTACATGACCAGCAACCAAAACATGATTTGATAAAGCAAAACACATTGTCCAACATAAAAGAGATGAGCAAAATGAACCATGACCCATGTACAAAAGCAATATTGCAAAATTGAACCATGTACAAAAGAGATATATATTCCATAAATGAATTATGTACAAAAGTATGGCGAACCACTGCCATATATGAGCCAAATACAAAATGTGGAAAACCACTACCATATAGAAACCAAGTACAAAATTATGATGCAACACTTCCATATATGAGCCAAATATAAAATTGTGGTACACCACTACCATACACATTCCTAGAGGGATAAAAACATATATATCTATAGTCCTGCAACAAAGCACATTCATGAAATGTGACAAATAGACATGATCTCTATACACAACAACTAGAAACTAACAAAGCAAGTTTATACGCTCACCTCATCATAGTAATGACCACATGGCATCCCTCCAAGTCCTCCAACAGTGCAACCAATCCATGAGGATATCCATAAGCCCCCTTTGCTTGTGTCGGAGGATGACCCATTGCCAACTCCTGCAAGAAATATCCAAAATGTTAGATCAAGAAAATTCAATCATCAAAATGATACTTAGAAACTCGTGCGACATAGTATCGTATGTAGCACTACCCAAATATGATGCTCCAATTATATCTAGATGTGTGTCCATTGCATCTCGTTGTTGAGGATATCAGTTAGGAGTCAAGTTCACCATAACCCCACTATCCAAAATAGACCTATTTTCATCGATTCATATGATCCAAAAGTATCATCCATGAGACGATCGTGCACCGTATTTAGAATACTCCCAATTATACCCCTTTACGAGTTCCTTTTCTTGTTTAGAGATATCTTCATCCGTTTCCTTTACTTGTAAAATGGCTATATATAGCCATCTGTTCATTGGAAAGAGTGGAAGAGGTTAAGACTTTTTGAAAATAGTAAAAAGCAAGTGGAAGGATTCTTTCAAAACTCTGCTCTTTCCTTTATGTTTGTCTCCTTGGCAAGCTCATACCTCCCCAACCACTTCAGCATAGGCTTAGAGTTAGCAATAAAAAACTTCATTGCCTTCTATCTGAAAGCTACATTATTTTTTTCTACATCCCTTTCCCTTGAGCTTCATTGCCTATGAGACGAACATCTTCATCATTGCTCCATAAGCGAGGCATTTCTAGTTCTAACATGCATAGAAACTTTATTATGAATACAAGAGACTTTTGTATGATCCAACCCTCTGCCATGTTTCCCTTTGGACGTGCTCTCTGACAAACAAACCCTTTTAGTGTCTTTGTGAGACAGTTTAAGAAGAACATCCATCGACTATGAATAGTTCTTGCTATTGCAATCTCATCAACCACATGAACTAGTAGATGAAGCGAAATTGTATGAATACTTGTGAATGACTATTTCTCAACCATATAGATAGCCTATAGAGCATTGCATTTGAGGTGAGTTGTAGAGAAAGGGTTCCTTAATCTCGATTTGAAAGCATCTTCATCTCTTTCTGTATTAGGGAGAGTAAAATATGATACAAACTATCTAGCTATTGTGGGAGTGTTACCTCTTGTAGCAATCTTCTTGGGAAGAAGCTAATGGAGAGCAATGGATAACTAGAATTTCTAAACCTCCTCTCCAATGGGAAGGTACTGTGAAACATAGAACTTGAGGTGTGGCATCAAGACCGGTGAAAGCATGGTCTTGGGGATTATGGGTTTTCATGCTTAGTAATGTCTCCTAGAATGAGCCACGTTCAACCCTGAATGTTTATGCATACTTTCTGGGAAGATAGTGAAGTTTGGATAATGTTTTCCAAGGCTATTATGGGCTGCATTTGTTGCACATGGAGCCCATTTGACATGCACCTTGGACTGTGAGATGGATGCTGTCATAAAAACACTTGAGTTGAACATGGATATATTTGTTAACCATATAAGCAAAGAACAGATTTTAGAGAACATGTGATTCTCTTGTTGGAATCTTTGAGATATGCACATTGCTAGTATTCTGCACTCCAAATAATGCAAGGTAGGGAGGCATATGGAGCTAGGAAACTTCTATAATTTGTTGAGAGCTCTCTTCATATGGGACTTAGTAGAACAAAAATCTAGGATATGTATGCCGTTCTCATGGAAGAGATCTAGAGACCATACTATAATGCTTCATGACCATTGGACAGATACTATCTTGACCCACCATCCTTACACTCTCTCCCTCTCGCACACACACACACACACTTGCACCCTTACACCTTTGCACCCACCCCCTTAAACTCCCTCACTCCCTCTCACACACATGCATATCTCCTCTCACATACAACCCTTTGCACTAGGCCCTCCTCTATCTTTCGTTCCATATCTCTCTCTTTCTCCACCGCCCGCCATGACCCCTCCTCCATGTTTTGCTTTTTTCTTTTTTTTCCTCCCTCCCTCTATACCCTCTCTCTCTATCTCCTCTCTCTCTCTCTCTCTCTCTCTCTCTCTCTCTCTCTCTCCCCTCCGCCGCACCTGCATCCCTCCCCGCAATCCCATAGCTATAGGCCCATGGTGCCTCCTTTGTGATAAAGTAAGTCTAAGGTCTAGGGATCCAAATCCTTCAGACAGATCTGAAATCGGATACTCTTTGGTCACTCGTCTGTAGGACCAAAGATCTCAAGAATAGACTCAAGAATAAGTTCATGTGCTCTCATATTCAAGTGATCCACTTAGCCTAGTGGTTAAGTCCCATGGTTGTGAAGGAGGAGGTCTTGGGTTCAATCCCCATGGGGAGCATGGGGAGAGAGTTTTGCCCAAAGAGCTCTAGAGCCTTCTAACTCAAGTTAACGTGAGTTAACTTGAGTTCGGTGGACTTAACTCAAGAGGCGAGTACACCAACCACTAGTGGACTCTAGTGGAAGGTATGAAAGGAGTGGTGGAGATCACACATGCACTTGTCGACTCTAGTTACATTTGTGGTCCTCATTGATTCAAGCAGCATTATATATAGGCATAAGGTTGCGAGGAGAGTCATCTCTCAAGCACGTGGTGGTCGTAATCCTTGTTCTCTTACATCCTCTCTCTCTATCTCTCTCTCTCTCTCTCTCTCTTTGTCGCATTGCACCACACAACCTCCATCCCACAAGCCATAGTAACCCTCCCTCATCCTTCTCTTTCGCACTCTCTCTCTATCTCCCTCTGCCTCTCTCTCTATCTCTCTCTCCCCTTCTCTCTCTCACTCTCTCTCTCTTTTGATCTATCTATCTATTTATCTCTCTCTCTCTCTCTCTCTCTCCCTCTCTCTCTCACTCTCTCTTTCTCCCCCTCTCTCTATCCCCACCACACCTATCCCTCCCTACGCCATCCGACAACCCATATGCAGTACGCTTGTAGCCCCCCAACCCCCATTCCCCTCCCTCTCTCTCTCTTTGTCTCTCTCCTCTCTCTCTCTCTCTCTCTCCCTCTCTCTCTCTCTCTCTCTCTCTCTCTCTCTCTCTCTCCCACTCTCTCTGCGAGCCCATGGAGCAATTCTCCTGCAAGCCATCATGGAGACCGATCCATAGGGCCTCTCTTCTCTCTCTCTCTCTCTCTGTGTGTGTCTGTGTGTGTGTGTCTCTCTCTCTCTCCTCCCCCCACCACCCTGTTGTCATAGAGCCTGTACTCCTTCCCACCTCCTTGCCCCCATCATGCAGGCTGCAAGCCATCATGGAGCCCGATCCATAGTGCCTCTCTTCTCTCTGTGTGTGTGTGTGTGTGTGTGTGTGTGTCTCTCTCTCTCCTCCCCCCACCACCCTGTTGTCATAGAGCCTCTACTCCTTCCCACCTCCTTGCCCCCATCATGCATGCCCATAGCCCCCTCCCTTCCCTAACAACTCTCTCTCTCTCTCTCTCTCTCTCTCTCTCTCTCTCTCTCTCTCTCTCTTTGTGTCGCTCTTCTGTGCATGAGGTTCCACTTCATCATTTACAGGAGTTTTGTGATGCAATAAAGTGCATTTTTCGAGCACTACTGCATATTCATTCAGCCCATCCATTATCTTCATGCTCTAGACCAGAAATGATATTATCTTCAAATGTTTTTTTTCTTTATTCTCATCATTTCAAAGTCTTGACTCAAAGAAAACCTATTCATTTCGTACAAAGCTATAGTTATGAAGGAAAAATTGATATCCATCCATTCTCCTAAGGAAGCTTGAAGATTGGCTGATCCGAGAATTCTAAGGCAAGAGGAGTAGAGATCCTCTAGCAATGAAAGGTTTGCGATCATGGTCTTCCTCACAGTTCAAAATGAATGTGTTCGATGGCACTCTAGGAAGCTTTGCATATTACAATAGTGCTGATGGGAGAAAATCAATAGTAAGCTTTGATCATCTAAGCACACAATCTTGGAGAAGGCCCAATGATGCATGGATTTGATGACCCCTTTTGAGAAGACTTGCTGGTATTTGGAGAGCTTTATCATATAGAGCCACTGTCAAAAGAGCACAATATTGATTGACTAATTCCATGAACCTCAAACATGTCAAATCCTTCTTGAAGTGGTTTTGCTCAGAAATGGGTGAAAGGGGAGTGCAATGTTTAGGCGATCAAAAGCAACGAGTAGCACTTGCCATAACAATTCTTAAAGATCATGCTGCCTAGTTTCTAGACGACACAACAAGTGCTTTAGGCTCTAAATCTAGATAACTTGTGCAATGTGCCATTGCTCACATTAGGGTGGGCCATACAAGTGTGATGGTCTCTCATCGTCTCCATACAATTGGGTATGCTAATATTATCGCAATTTTGCGGAATGGGAGAATAGTTGAGTGTAGCACACATGAGGAACTTATTAAACAAGATGGGTCTTATTCTCGTCTTATTCAAGTTAATGATGATAATGCAAGGGATCTAACTTCAAACAAACAGTAGTTCATACTCTAAAGAGATAAGGCAAGGGACCTAATTTCAAACAAATGGTAACTCATATTCTAAGGCAAGAGGAATAGAGATCCTCTAGCAATGAAAGATTTGCGATCATGGTCTTCCTCGCAGTTCAAAATGAATGTGTTCGATGGCACTCTAGGAAGCTTTGCATATTAGAATAGTGCTGATGGGAGCAGATCAATAGTAAGATTTGATCATCTAAGCACACAGTCTTGGAGAAGGCCCCATGATGCATGGATTTGGTGACCCCTTTTGAGAAGACTTGTTGGTATTTGGAGAGCTTTATCATATAGAGCCACTATCAAAAGAGCACAATATTGATTGACTAATTCCATGAACCTCAAACATGTCAAATCCTTCTTGAAGTGGTTTTTCTCAGAAATGGGTGAAAGGGGAAGGCAATGTTTAGGCGGTCAAAAGCAACGAGTAGCACTTGCCATAACATTTCTTAAAGATGAACGTTGGGACTCGACAGGGCACTTCTGAACTCCTTGGAGTCTATATAGGCAAGTGTCTACCACTCTGTTGCTATTTGCACACTATTGCTAAGGTCACTCTGTGGTGATTATACAGAGCATGGGCCTCCAAGTGGGGTTGGCTATTAGCATCAAGAGTGATTGAGTGGCTTGGTTATAGCCTTTTGGTATAAATCGTTTCCATTTCATTTGGAGAAAAGTTCATCATCCCTACAATGTGCCTTGTGTCGATTAGTACCCTTGTATTGATCTTGTGTAGTTTCTAGAATAGCATGCTAGCTCATTCCACTATTATTTGTAATTATTTTGTGACCTAAGAAGCTGGGTTTACTCTTGTATGAGCATTTTGATTTCCTTTCTTTGTGCAAGCACGATTTCAATATTGTCAATTAGTGTACCTGCACATGAAAATGTTATAGGGTATACTTCCCTAATGAAGAACAGGTTATACTTTATGGAATAATGGAATGTTATATGGATTTTAATGCCTTGAGATATTTAACGTGATTTGTATTTCGAGTTATTAGGTGAAGGCTCATGAGGGTGTGAATGCGTGTGGACTAATTGAAATATTTAGAAGATAGTATTTTAATTATTTTTTGTAAAAATAGTAGATGGCTTGAAAAGTGAAGATTTTGAAAATAAAGAAAATTTTCATAAACACACTCTTTTCGAAGTGCCACCCTCATGTATCTTCTATTCAAGACATAATAAAAAATACCTTTAAATAAACATGCTCTCATAGACTCATCACATGCATACACACATACACACACACACACATATATACACATATGCATACATACACATACACACACACATGCATACACACACACATACACACATACATACACACACACATACATACACACATATACACAGATGCATACATACTGTAGAGCACGTGAGCTTGCTAGCATTTGATTGAATTTATTTTAGGAGAAGCTTCTTGGAAGTGTTAAAACATGATCAATTTGAAGCAAAGTCTTTGGGAGGAAGTGGATGCAAGACAATCAACTTTGGTGACCCTTAAACCTGCAGGTATGTAGCAGAAAATGCACTCTATTCGCACGCTCTAGCCCTTTGCTCAACCCTTCACCCATATGAACTTCTTCTATGGAGTCCAATCTATATGTTATAAGAAATCAAATTGCAATTGTACTTAAATGCCAAAGCATGGAAGAAAAACCTTGTTTTAAGGGAAGCCATTGTCTTAATTCCTTACAAAGACATGGGCGCTGACTCGCCTTGATTTTAGGAAAGGAAACAATGGATTGGGCGCTCACTCGCCTTGAGTTTAGGAAGTCATTAAGTAGTTTTATTGTAAAACATGGAATAAGCGAGTTTGGCGATGCCTTCACTTATCCACAATACCTTATGGGGCGAGGCGACGCCTATATGGTGATGTAGGAAGCAAAAAAGGCGACGCCTTACTTTTGCAACATAATAGCTTATGGGGCAATGCCCATATGGTGAGGTAAGAAGGAGATAGGCGACACCTTGAATGCTTAAGAGTCATTTCACTTATGGAAACATGGGCGACTCCCACTCTTGCATTAAATGGGAATATGGCGATGCCCATATGATGGTGAAAGCGTGGAGGATGAGGCGACTAAGAATAAGGGCGACTACTTATGAAGAAAGAGCTTGGGCGACCACGGTTTGCTTTCATGGCTCACTAAGGTGACCAACTTATTTTTGGCAACACATGGAGGGGACCTCTAACAAATTAGGCAACCACCCACCTTCTACAAGAAATTTGGGCGACCACCCCATTTCTTGCACACATAGGAGGAGGCGACCACCCATTTTGTGCTCACACCCACATACTTGGGTGACCACAAAATTTTGGGCTTCTCAAATCTAGGCGACCAACAATTCTAGCAAGTCAAGGAGGCGACGACCAACCACTTTTGGCATAATATGGAGGAGGCCACCAACCACTTTCGTCATAATATGGGGCGAGACCACCAACCACTCTTGGCTAACTCCACATCATTGGGAAACTATGTGATGACACCTTTGGAGGGCGGCTATCGACTTATGAAGGGCTCCACCATGAGGTGGATTATATATTGTTAGTGATCTGTCAGAGTGAAAAGTAATGCAAGGAATACTGCCACTAAGTTTTGGCGGTGTCAAAAGCTAAAATTGGGGGCCTAATTGAGGTTGGCTACTAGAGCCATAATTAGTCCACTCCTCCACCTCTTTGACCACTACTTTTGCGCGTGTGGCACTTAAGGCTAGGATTTGGAAAGGCCACCCTGGCCACTCTAGAGTCTATATAAACAAATGTTTGGCACTCTTTTGGGGGTGTGATATCAATCGTGTGGACTATTGCGTATCATCACTACCATCATTTGTTGATGCTAGTTGAGGCTATTTTCTGGTCTACTCTCTGCACTCTGTTGCTACAAGCACACCGTTGGAGGTCACTCTGTGATGAGTACATAGAGCATGAGCATCCCAGTGGAGTTGGTGATTAGTATTATAGGGTGATTGAGTGGCTTGGATCTAGTCATTGGCATGCATTGGTGAATTTCTTGAGGATCAAGTCATCATCTTTATTGTATTCACTTTGTTGGTCCCACTCTTGTATTGTTGCTAGTTAGTTTTTGGCATGGCATGTTAGCCCACAGTTACATCCTTTTGTAGTATTGTAGCTCTTTGTAATCATTTTCAAAGTTACGAAGTGATTTCCTCGCTCAAGAGCACTTGTTATTGATCCTTTCTGTACAATCGTACATTTTCACTTCTATTGGTTTCTCTGTTGTCAGTGAAGGTACCTGCATATAGGTATCACAACGTATACTTCCCTAAGGAGCACCCCCCTTGAGTAGACTGGAAATGTATACAAATTGATATTGCTGGAAGTGGATACCCTAGTACCTCCTCTAGAGTTTGGTACACCCGGTGGGACCCTTGCATTTTTGTGTGAGGTATCTAGTGTGCACCATATAGTTTTTGTTGCATTAATTTCTTGATTTTTTGCATTCTGTGCGTGGGTACATGACCCACACTCGAGTAGACAGAGAGCCCTTTCATGTACAAAGGAGCCTCAAGAAGTCAGCTCTACCTTCCGCTAGTACCCCTCTACCATTAAATTTTTCCATCGATTTGGCCTCAACCCCACTTTCAAAAGAGAAGCTGAGGAGGACATTAGATTTTTCCTCTGATACTTCAGAAGAAGCACCAGTCCCAATGGAGGATCTTTCTCATTTACTCTCTAGGTTGAACATCAAGTTCCCTACATAAAAGGGATTGGCTTATGAGGATGCGGATGACCACGTGAGGAGATTCGTCTCGTTATGCCGTGGACGAGGATTGCAGAACTGAGAGGATGCAATGTAGGTACTCTTTCCATCTACATTGGAAGGCCTTGCAGACAAATGGTATAGTGAATATGTAGACGTACACTTCACTATGTGGGAGGCACTGAAAAGGCATTCTCACAGACATTCCAACCAAGCAACTCCTCGGAAAGAGCTCTAGATCAACTAGAGAACCTAAAACTGAGATGAGGTGAATCCTTTCATGAACTTCACACTAGAACAAAAGCACTGGTTTCACGTTTGCCACATGCTCCAAGTGATTTCTTGGTAAAAAAATGGATAGAGAAAGCTCTGCCCAAGTCATCTTAGTAGAAGCTTCATGAATCTCTTAGATTGGATGCAACACTTGATTATTTTGTCGCAACTGCATCGCGCATTGAGGAGGCTAGGCTACATTTTGAAGGGGAGGCCCAACCAAATTATGCATCATACTTGGATCCTATTGGGCAACTTAGGAAGGAGTTGGAAGCCTTAAGAATGCAGCAAAGTCAACAAGAAGAGAAGGTCATGCCGCCACCCCCGCCCCACAATGTTGATGAAGTAGCTCAACTTCGTCGTGAGTTTGAAGAATTGCAGACTACATAGGACATACGAAGACAGGTTTGGTGTACAATATGTAGCAATAGTGGACATTCCAATGTTAATTGTCCTAACAAGGTTAGTTGTCAATTTTGTGGCAAAGATGGTCATGAAGTTAGAGACTACTACTACCTCAAGGGAGCACAACAATGAGGTAACCATCAAGCTTTGGATTCATATTATGCTAGTACTTGGAATGCACCTAATAGAGAAGAGACCTGTCCAACTCGGCCTAGATATAATAGGCCATTGATGGGTTATTGCTGTGGTGAGTATGGCCATATGCAGAATAAGTGCTCCCTACCAGAAGGTGCACCTCCTTGTTAGCATTGTCCAGATGCTAAGGATCACTATACCAGAGATTGCCCAAGAAGCCGCCCTCCTCCAATTCACATGATTGCAGTCTCCCCACAAGTAGAAGGTATGACTACCCATTCTTATGCTGTTTCATCTTCATCAATGCCAATGATGACTAGAGCTAGCCAAGCGACAGCAGCCTATAGGGAGGAGCAACAAGGACTCAAAGATAGAGATGAGGAAAAGAAGGTTGGATGCAAGGACCAAGCACACATTGAAGGAGCTTATGAGAGCGTGACTACTTTGCTAAAAGATCAAACAACAAGTCCTCACGAAGACACACAAGAGGTGAACATTGAGGAAATCTTGAGAGGTATTCATCATAAGATTAGTCTGTACCAACTCATAAAGATGGATTCAAAAGTAAGAAGTGATTTGTTGAAGATTATACACTCTACATGCTTGTGCCCACCTCCTAGCATAGATGGTTTTATGGTTGACTTTCCCCCTGCACCCTTGGCTGACTATCAGAGCTCAGGATTATCTATTTTTATAAAGGATGAAGCTCTCACAGGTGTTGTCATAGATGGAGGTTCAGGAATCAATTTGATGCAAGATTTCACCATTAAAAAACTAAAATTGAATCCCACGAAGGTAGCACCCTTCACAGTTACATTAGCAGATCAACGTCGGGTTGCACCACTTGGCATTGTTCAAAAGGTACTTATGATAGTGCAGGGTTGTCACTTTGTTCTAGACTTTGTTGTTATTGCCCTAGCACAGGAGACCTCCTACCCTTTACTCTTGGGAAGGCCTTGGCTAAGGCAAGCAAAGGCTCTACAGGATTGGGGGAAGAACAAGTTATGGATTTCCACATGTACTAACAATCAATTACAGGTACATTTGGAAGAAGGATGAGACATCAACAAGGCTACTGGGTATACAATGGACACTTAGGTAATTCCTTCTAAAGATGATGCCCTATTAAATTGGATGATGGGAAGTGCAGAATGTTGTACAGTGGAGATATGTGAAGTAAATGAGGATTTTATAGAAGCAGCACAGGGAGGCCAGAAAGAGGAAGAAATTGATGTCTTTCACTTGAACAGTATGAAAAAGAGTAAGATACGTAATCATAAGAAACTTGAGGAAGAAGCAAAAATTGGGCACCATGAGGCCCAAATGAAGCACCTCACTCATATAGGGCACTAGGAAGCCCAAGTTGGGCACTTAGTAGGTGGTGGCCCAAGTAGACGTCACAAGGCCCAAGATGAGCATCTAGCTGGTGGTTGCCCAAGTGGGCACCATGAGGCCCAAGTTGTGCACTTAGCCAATAGTGGCCAAAATGGGCCAATCCTCTCTCAGGAACTCATTACTTCTGTGAAGCAAGGTAGTAGAGCTTATCTTTTGCAGGCACCTCCTGAAGGACTGAAACCTCCAATTGGGCGAGTAGACCCGGGTAGTCAAAATTTGACAATAAGCGCCACTACAATGATATGTAATGAGAAGATATGTAAACATGAAAAATTGGATGATTTTATGCTTGCAAGACCACAAAGTGATAAAGTTGTGCATGCATCTGAGGAGGCCAATTTTGACCTTCGTTCTAGACAAGACCTCCCATTTTCAAATATACCTTTAGGATGGATCAAGGAACAGATTGTGGATCATAAATTGAAGTCTGCTCTTGCATACAATGGGGATGAATTTTCAAGTGTGTCCAATTCTGAAACGTTTGTTGAAGAATTAAATCTTGGAGATGAAGAGAACCCTCAAATAGTTCACTTGGCCTCTTGGTTGTGGCATTATCCCTCTACTACAGAAGGTAACTTCTCTACTTTTTTCCTATAAAAATGTCTTCGCATGGTCCTACAAAGACCTAACAGAGATACCAGAGGAGCTTCGATTACATCCAATACCTTTAGTTGAAGGAGCTTCACCTGCAAGAAGCAGGCCTTATCGACTCAATCCAAAGTATGCAGAGGTAGTAAAGCTAGAAATAACAAAACTCGAAGAGGCAAGTATTATTGTTCTAGTAGAACATTCAAGGTGGATTTCTCCCATGGTCGTTGTACCAAAGAAAAATAGTGGCAAAATAAGAGTATGCGTTGATTTTCGTGCCTTAAATAAGGTGACTGTTCAAGATGGCTTTCCTCAACCATTCACAGAGCACGTGCATGAAGAAGTAGCTGGACACACTCTATATACTTTTCTTGATGGTTTTAGTGGCTACAACGAGATAGTGATTCATCCCGAAGATAGAGACAAAACAACCTTTATTACTCCATGGGGCACTTATGTTTATACTCGCATGGCTTGTGGCTTGAAAAATGCACCAGCTTCCTTTAATAGAACAATGTATCTGATATTGGGAAAATGGTTAACCACCTTTTTGCGCATTTTTATGGATGACTGTTCAGCGTTTTCAGGCACGGATATGAGAGCAATAGTTCAAGATTTCCATGATCACTTGCAAAATCTAAAAGAAATCTTTGAGCAGTGTCTCAAAACAGGTTTGAAGTTAAATCCTGCTAAATGTCATTTTTTGGTCACTAAAGGCACTCTTCTTGGTCACATAGTATCGGCCAAAGGGATAACTATTGATCCGGCAAAGATAACTGCTATCCTCTCCATGCCTATTCCACAAACTCCAAAGGAAGTACAAAGTTTTTTAGGCCATGCAGGATACCATAGACGATTTATCAAAATGTATTTAGAAATAGCTAAGCCCTTGTCCAGACTTACAAGTAAGAATGTTCCTTTCTCATGGAGTCCTGAAACTGAGAAAGCATTTTGGGAACTAAAATTGAGGCTATGTAGTGCTTCACTTTTAACGGTTCCTAATTGGTCATTAGAGTTCCATGTGCATACAGATGCCAGTCTTCATGCAGTTGGAGAAGTCTTGGCTTAACCATCATCCCATAAGTTAGACCAACCTATTGCCTATGCTAGGAGATTGCTTACCAAAGAAGAAAGGAACTACAACACTACTGAAAGGGAAGGTTTGGCTATCGTATTCGCTCTCCAAAAATTTTGGCATTACCTCCTAGGTCTGCATTTTATTGTCATATCTGATCATCAGCCTTTGAAGTACTTGATTAACAAGCCTAGAGTAGCTAGAAGGGTTTGGCGATGGTTATTGCTATGTCAAGAATTTGATTTTGATATTCATATTAAGCCTGGGAAAGAGCACTATATGGCGGATCACGTGTCAAGGACTGCTCTGAGTGAAAAGGCAATTGGAAAATTCCCCAAACACCTAACACCAATAGAAAAGAGGAAATTACTCCTTAAATCCAAACCTTACTCACTCATAAATGGAAATTTATACAAATATTGTCAGGACGGTATCTTGAGAAAGTGTGTTTTTCCAGAAGAAGTGAACTTTTTGCTTGAAGCAGCACACAACGAAGGGCATCTGAGGAGAGAGGATTTGGCTCACAAAATTATCCACAAGGGACTATGGTGGCCTCAGATATACAAAGATGCAATCAACTTCGCTAAGGAGTGCGACATCTGCCAAAGATGTGCTCCTAGGCCAACCAAATTGAATGATAGGGTCTTGATTTTATTGGTCTGATCAGTCCAATTGGTCAACCTCGGAGTAAGAAATAAATTCTGATGGCCACATGTTATGCAACTAAGTGGATAGAAGCTAAAGCCACTATAGATTGCACGGCCTTTGAGAGTGGCTAAGTTTTTGTTTAAACGTATTTTCTCAAGATTCGGTTGCCCACTTGAAATTACTAGTGATAGGGGCACTCACTTTGTAAATCGGTTGCTCTAATTCATCTTTGATAGGTATAAAATCTTTCACAAAAAGTCATGTGCTTACTATCCAAGGGCAAATGGCCAAGCGGAAAGCTCTAACAAAATTTTGATTGGGCTCTTACGCAAACTATCCTTTGATCATCAAAATTCTTGGCCACAAGCATTAGTCGATGCAATTTGGTCTTTCCGAACTACGAGAAGGGGAACCACTGGCGAGAGTCCATTCTGCTTCGTATATGGTAAAGAGGCATTGGCACCATTCGAATTTATTATCAAGAAGGAAATTGGAACTAGGACCATTGGAATTGAGCCTCCCATTAGAAGACTTGTGGCATTGGAAGAATATAGGGAAGCAGCCATGAGGAAACTACAGGTAAAGCAAGACGAATGCAAACAATTGCATGACAGGTATTTAAGGACT
This sequence comes from Ceratopteris richardii, assembly GCA_020310875.1. NCBI lineage: Eukaryota > Viridiplantae > Streptophyta > Polypodiopsida > Polypodiales > Pteridaceae > Ceratopteris > Ceratopteris richardii. The sequence continues at coordinate 83,378,733 of CM035422.1, forward strand.
AATGAGGTACAGGAAGGATCTTTGCTCCTGGTGCATCAGATTCCATTGACATCCATCAAATTGGAACCTAAATGGATAGGGCCCTACAAGGTGATAAAGGTATTACCACAAGGAGCAGTTCATTTAGAGGACTTGTAGGGTGAAAGGATACTCCTGGCCAACGTCTCCAAGGTGAAAAGTTATTTGAATGAATGCAAGCAGATGGAATTCACTTACTGTAAAGATCATAGTTCTTTTCATTTTCTACAATTCATTTTGTTTGATGGAATAAGCAAATAAATGAGTTGTTGCACCGAGACGGTGCAAAGTCTTCGTGTGGGGATCTGTAGAGCAGGTGAGCTTGCTAGCATTTGATTGACTTTATTTTAGGAGAAGCTTCTTGGAAGTGTTAAAGCATGAGCAATTTGAAGCAAAGTCTTTGGGAGGAAGTGGATGCAAGACAATCAACTTTGGTGACCCTTAAACCTACAGGTATGTAGCAGAAAACGCACTCTATTGGCAAGCTCTAGCCCTTTGCTCAACCCTTCACCCATATGAACTTCTTCTATGGATTCCAATCTATATGTTATAAGAAATCAAATTGCAATTGTACTTAAATGCCAAACCTGGAAGAAACACCTTGTTTTAAGGCTAGCCATTGTCTTAATTCCTTACAAAGACATGGGCGCTCACTCGTCTTGATTTTAGGAAAGGAAACAATGGATTGGATGCTCACCCGCCTTGAATTTAGGAAATCAATAAGTAGTTTTATTGTAAAACATGGAATAAGCAAGTTTGGGGATGCCTTCACTTATCCACAATACCTTTTGGGGCAAGGCGACGCCCATATGGTGAGGTAGGAAGGAAAAAAGGCGACACCTTACTTTTGCAACATAATAGCTTATGGGGCGATGCCCATATGGTGAGGTATGAAGGAAATAGGGGATACCTTGAATGCTTAAGAGTCATTTCACTTATGGAAACATGGGCGACTCTCACTCTTGCATTACATGCAAATATGGCAACACCCATATGATGGTGAAAGCGTGGAGGATGAGGGGACTAAAAATAAGGGCAACTACTTATGAAGAAAGAGCTTGGGCGACCACCGTTTGCTTTCATGGTATATATATAGATATATCAAAATAGGACTAATTAAGAAAAAAATCTGAATATAATAACTATATATATAAAATAGGATAATTATATAGATAAATAAATATGATAAGAACTAGTGTTTTAAATAAATAAATTAAATATATATGCTTAAATATATAAAAATAGGTATAATTTTAATCATTTTAATCAGAGTGAATATATATACACATACACATACACATACACATCCTAGATTCAAAAGAACTAGAGTGGCTATTTGTTTTACAAGTCCCCCCATGTAGTAGACAAATTTGTGAGAACATAGATATAGAAGAAAGTCCATCTGTAGTGGACTTAGAGATTCATTCGATAGTGGAGGAGGAAGAGATCATTGTTCGGGAAGAAGAGGTCATTGAAGAAGAAGTCATTGTTCGAGAAGAAATAGCAATAGATGATGATCAGGAAGAAACCAGCATAGAAAGCACTTTAGAAGCCATCAATATAGAGATAGATATTCTTGGTGCAACGGATCTCCTAAAGGATGCTAGACTAGAGGATTTTTTAATCAAACACTTGTACATACTAATTTTTGTTTAATTTTTCTACTAGGTTTTATTTTTACACTATCATTTCTCTATATTACCTTTATTATCACATGCTAATTATTTGAGTTCCCTTGTTATAGAGCACGATGGGAGATAGTCCTGCAGTCACTCCACATTCCCTGACAGAGTAGCAGTTTTTAGAATTCATCTCTCAACTACCTCCCCATATATGGCCACTACGTCACAATATTGGATCGCTTGTGGTAGCACTCCTCCAAGCCTCACTCCTGCCAGCCTCACTCCTACCAACCTCACTCCTACCGATGTCGCTCCAGATGGTGTCACTACTGTCGGTGTCACTCCTACACGTCGTGCTACACCCGTAGGAGGTATGTCTCCTAGCTTAATGACTCCACCACGACCATCTTTTCAACCATCTCCTACTAGGTCTAGAAGTAAACATGTGTGTTCGACACATCAGCGCGATACACGTTCTGGCCCGTCTCCTAGGTCGAGGTCACGCTCTGGAGTAGGAGGTTCTAGGAGTGGATCTACAGGTAGGTCTGGAGAAGGTGGCTATTGTGGAGGCAGTGCGATGGACGTTGTGTCACCCACGTCTACTCCTAGGACGAGTACCTCAGATGTAGGTATGCCACGCAGTACATCACGTGGAACACCACGTACACCTTGGGGTGCTCATGACCATGATCACTCCAAGGTGTAGAGTATCCGAGATGGAGCTCCGGTGATGGATGCGACTGGCAAAGCAATGTATGCACTTTGCTCCATATAGTTTGGACACTCTATCATGTGAAAATGGAGTGAACAAGATAAAGATCAGAAGAATCATATCACACAGATGATTTATCACGAGTTCCGACCAGCCAATGCACAGCCTCTTGTCAATTCAGAGTGGATTCTCCACACCGCACGTGAAGTTATGTCCCATCGACGATCCGAGGCTCGTGATGCTTTTAGAGTAGGCTTACCAAAGCCGCTATGGTAGATGCTGAGGAGTGGGATATGATTCGTGACGAGCAGCAGTAGACTCCTGACCGATATCGCCAGTAGCGAGATGTCGTAGCTACACATTTAGATACGGTTGGACCGTCATATTTGGGCAGCGGCGGATATAACACGATGCGTCACGAGTTTGTAAGTATCATTTGATTTATTGAATTTGTTTGTGTTAATTTTCTCATGTATGTTCCTCTAACGTATGGATTGACTGCACTATTGGAGGACTTGGAGGGACACAGTGCAGTCCTTTCATGGGAGTGTTTGCGATGAGGTGATTAATTTATAAACTTGGTTTTTACTTGTTATTTGTAAGTTTCATGTGAATTTATCTCATTTCATTAATGTTCTTTGGTACAGAAATATTGAGAGGGAATGTTCTTTGCATGTGTATGGCAGTGGCACACCAAAATTTTGTATTTGATTTTTATATGGCAATGCATTGCTTTGCCACATTTTGTAAAAGCGTCATATATGACAATGGTTTGCCACACTCTTGTACATGCTTCATCTATGAAATATATAACTCTTTTTGTACATGGTTCATGGTTCATTCTGATTATCTCTTTTGTGTCCAATAATATTCTGGTTTATGAAATCATATTTCGATTGACATTAGATTACACATCACATGTACTTGATTTTTCTTGGGCAGAGTGTATTGTCTTTTGCTAAGCAACATCCTGGTATTGTTGCTGTAGCAAAAGACAACACACTCTGCCCAAAAAAAATTTTGTAGATATGTTCATCGATATAAGCGATGGTACTTGCAGTAATGTCATCGAAATAAGCATCGGTACACCCAGCGGGCGCCAGTATACGTGACGGTACACCAAGCATAGGCATTGATATGGGCATTGGTATGGGCGTGGGTATGGGAATCGCAAATAGCCATGCTTATATTGAAGCTTATACTGACGCCCATACCAATGCTTATACTGATGCCCATACCGGCACTTTAATACCGAAATGCATACCGACACCTACACCGACGTTGGGGCAAAAATACGCGCATTCATTTCCCTCCATAAAACCCTCGGTATACGGATGATCTCTTGTAATGATGTTCATTTTTTTAATCACTTTTGGTTTGCATTATTTCAAAATTTAGGTTCCAACATACACTTCAGCCTTGCATATCAGTCTTAGTCACATTAACTTCTCGTCTTTCCATGTGCATGCATGTGATTTTGCATGGAACATGCTTATGATTGTTGAGTGATGGGACATGTGGTTGGCCATCCATGTCTATTTTATTCTTATCAAGTTAGGTCAATTGCTTTTCAATTGGTAGGCATTTTCTACTTTATGGAATAATGGAATGTTACATGGATATTAATGTCTTGAGGTTTTTAATGTGATTTATGTTTTGATTGAGCAAGTGAAGACCCATGAAGGTGTGAACATGCATGGACTTATTTAGATATTTAGAAGAATATTCAGAAGATAGTATTTAAATTATTTTTTGTAGAAATCATACATCGCTTTAGAAAGTGATATTTTTGTATAAGATATTACATCGCTTGAAAAGCCATGATTTTGTAAATAAAGCTGATTTTTGTAAACATATGCTTTACGGAGCACCACCCTCATGTATCTTCTATTCAGGACCTAATGAAAAATATCTATAAATACAAATGCTCTAAAAGACTCCTCTATTTGAGTATATGGGGGGAGATTGTACCCAATCTAGTGTCAGTTGTCTTGTCTCTTTCTATTCCCTGAGTACTTTTGTGAGATTTCATTTTTGTACTATCCTTTACATATGTGTGGTCATGGGATCTAGTCAACAGAACCTTGCTTGAATAGAAGACGTAAAGAAGTGTGTATGTGGCTTCCTCTATAGTCTAGCACTTTGCCAAAGAAAGACACCCTAGTACCTCCTCTACAATTTGGCATGCCCCATGGGATGCTTTCATTTCTGCTGTGAGGTACCTAGTGGAGTAAATACTTGATTTTTGCATTATTCCTTCTTGATTTTTGCATTAGTCCTTGTTTTTTGCATCTTGCGAGTGGGTACATGATCCACAGTCGAGTACACAATGAGCCTCTTCATGTACAAAGGAGCCTCAAGAAATCATCTTTATCTTTAGCTAGTCAACTTAGCTCCCCTCTACTCATAAATGTGTCTATTGATTTGACTTCACATCCACTCTCAAGGCAAAAGCATAGAAGGGCATTGGATTTCTCTTTAGATACTTCAAAGGAACTACAAACACCAATGGAGTACCTTTCAAACCTACTCTAAAGGTTGAACATTAAATTCCTTATCCTTTAGGAATCAACATATGAAGATGTAGACAACCACATGAGGAGATTTATCTCCTGATGTTGTAGTCATGGGCTTCAAAACTAAGAGGATGGGATGCTGGTGCTATTTTCTTCTACATTGGAAGGCTGGCAGACAAGTGGTACAACTAGTATGCAGATATGCATTTCACTACATGGGAAGCGTTGAAGACTTTATTCTCACAAACATTTCGATAGAGCAACTCCTCATAGCAGGCTCTAGATCAACGCAAGAATCTCACATTACGCCCTAGAAAACTTTTTTATGAATTACATACTCGTACTAAAGCACTTATCTCCCAATTACCACATGCACCAGATCATTTCTACATCAAATTGTAGATAGAAAAGGATATTCCTAGATGATCCCAAAAAAAGTTTAGGGAATCTATCACCCTATATGCCACACTAATTGACTTCATAGTAATTGCCTCTTGCATAGACGAGGCTAGGATTCCCTTTGAAGGAGGGACTCAAGAAAATTATGCTACAAATATCGATCCAATCGAGCAACTCATAATGGACTACCCCAATAGAGTAAGCTATCAATTTTGTGGCAAAAGTGTTTATGAGGCATGCAACTATTATTACCTCAGTGGAGCCCAGCAAGGAGGTAACAATTAAGTTTGTGAAAGCTTCTATGTAAGTACATCAAATATAGATAATAAAGTGGAGAATTGGGAAAATAGATCTAGATATACTAGACCTTTAATGTGTTATCATTGTGGAGAGTATGGCCATATGCAAAACAATGCTCCTTACTAGAGGGTGTACCTTTGTGTCACTATTATCCCAAGGACAAGGATCATTATAGAAGGGATTGTCCTCATAATCACCCCAATCCAATCGGTAAGATTGTTGTGTCTTCAAAAGTAGAAGGTATGGCCCCACAACCTTATGATTATTTCCTCATCCACACTATCTATGATGACTAGGCATCCAACATCAACATGTGGTGAGGAGAAACATGTAGCATAGGAAAGGGAAGAATGCAAGAGGGCTAATTTTTAGGAAGGAGTGGCTATTTAAGAAGCTTATAACAGAGTGAGAACTTAAGGAAAGGAGCAATCAGCTCACCCTCAAGAAAATACAAATGAGATATATATTGAGGAAATCTTGAAATGAGCTCATCATCAAGTAAGTCTATTCCAACTTATTTAAACGGATGCAAAGGTGAGGAGTGATCTGTTAGAAATCATACACTCTGCCTACATGAGCCCACTTGCTATTACATATCGTTTTATGGTTGACTTTCCTCTTGCACCTTTTCCTCTAGCATCAATTTGATGCCCACTTTTACAATCAAGAAACTAAAGCTGAACCTCACCAAGGTGGCACGCTTCAGTATCACATTAGCAGATCAACATCGGATTACACCAATCGGCATCACTAAGAAGGTACAAATAAAAGTGTAGGGTTTTTAGTTTTTATTAGATTTTGTTATCATTGCCCTACCACAGGAGACATCCTATCCTCTAGTCTTGGGAAGGCATTGGATGAGGCAAGCAAAAGCATTATAGGATTGGCAAAAGAATAAGTTGTGGATCTCAATAGACACTAATAATCAACTACAGGTACACTTGGAGATAGGATCCATCACTAGTAAGGCTACTAGGTATATTGTTAACACTCACGTAATGCCTTCTTTCCCTAAAGAAGATGACACATTGTTAGATTGGATGATGGGGAGTGCTTGTACAATGGAGATATGTTATGAATGAATATTCTACAGAAGCAGCACTAGGAGGCAAGAAAGAGGAAAAAGATGATATTCTTGACGTAAAAAGTAAGGAAAAAGGTAAGATATGTTGTTACAAGAAACTCGATGAAGAAGAAAAAATTGGGTGCCATGACATCCAAGATGGGCACCCATCAAGGAGTGAACAAGTAGAAAATGCACCCTCCATGGGCCAAAATGCTTTAATTCTCTCTTTGGAACCAAACCCTTCTCTAGAGCAAGGGAGTCAAATCCAATGGAGGTATCTCCAGAAAGGCAGAAACCACCAATGAAGCCACTTGGCCATAGTGGTCAGTTTCTACCAAAGCGGATTAGTGTGCTTCCTTCTCCATGTGAACAAGCAAAGGTCAATATTTATGTAGATGTTGTCTTAAAATATGGAGAACATGACTAGGCACCCCAAGCTCCATCCTATAATTTACTAGTACCTAAGAAGGTTCTCTTTCCAGAAATCTCTTCACAATGCACGATGGAGCCAATCATAAAGCGTGAGATAATTAAAGATCTTCTAGCTTTCAATGAAGAAAATCATTCTTGCAGGATGTGCAATTTGAAGAGAAACACAAGTATAAATTCACCAGAGGGACGGGATTATGGTACTAGGAAGACACATTCCTAAGATAAGATCAAATTCTCATTATAGTGAGGCTACAAAGAAGAAGAACATAAGAAGGAAGCACCCTCAACATATACAAGGTCATTGGACGACAAAACCTCACTTGCAAGCTACCCCTACTACTCTAGGGAAGAATACAAATGGAGAGGTAGAAGCATCCAAGAAGATGACAACTATGACTAGGAAGAGAATAAGGAAGAGGAACACTATGCCTTTAAAGAGGTTGGATAACATGAGGAGGGAAGTAAAAGGAACGACTTACACTACAACAAATCGGCCGTATACCGAGGTTTTTAGGGAGGGAAATGAACGTGCATATTTTTTCCTCGACGTCAATGTAGGTGTCGATATGCGCGTCGGTATTAAAGTGCCGGTATGGGTGTCAGTATAAGCATCGGTATGAGCATCGATATAAGCACCGGTATAAACGTCGATAATACCGACCTCCATACTGAAGCCTCTGTTGAGTCTACCGTCGCGTACACCGGCACCCGCTAGGTGTATCGACACTTATTCCAATGACATTACTAGGAGTACCGTCGTTTATACCGACGACCATATCTGCAAAATTATTTTTTGGGCAAAGTGTGTTGTCTTTTGCTACAACTGTTGCTTAGCAAAAGACAATACACTGAGCCCAAAAAAACCGAGTACATGTGATGTGTACTCTAATGTCAACCGAAATATGATTTCGTAAAACAGAATATTATTGGACACAAAAGAGATAATCAGAATGAACCATGAACCATGTACAAAAAGAGTTATATATTTCATAAATGAAGCATGTATAAGACTGTGGCAAACCACTTTTATATATGACGCTTTTACAAAATGTGGCAAAGCAATGCATTGCCATATAAAAATCAAATATAAAATTTTGGTGTGCCCCTGCCATACACATGCAAAGAACGTTCCATATCAATAGTCCTGCAACAAAGAACATTAATGAAATGAGATAAATTCACATGAAATTTACAAGTAAAAACCAAGTTTATAAATTAATCACCTCATCGCAAATGCTCCCATGAAACGACCACACCGCATCCCTCCAAGTCCTCTAATAGTGCAGTCAATTCATGACGATATCCGTAAGCCTCCTCCGTTTGTGTTGGAGGATGACCCATTGGCAGCTCCTGCAACAAATATACAAAACATTAGAGGAACATACATAAGAAGCTTAACACAAAAAAATTCAATAAATCAAATGGTAGTTACAAACTCGTGACACATCGTGTCATACCTGCCACTGCCCAAATGTGACAGTCCAACCATATCTAAACGTGTGGCTATGGCATCTCGCTACAGGCGATATCGGCCAGGAGTCTGCTGCTGCTCATCGTGAATCATATCCCACTCCTCAGCATCTAACCATACATGCTTTGGTAAGCCTCCTCTAAAAGCATCACGAGCCTCTTAATGTCGATGGGACATAGCTTCACGTATGGTGTGCAGAATCCACTCTGAACTAACAAGAGGCTATCCATCAGCTGGTCGGAACTCCTGATAAATCATCTATGTGATATAATTCTTTTGATCTTTATCCTGTCCACTCCATTTCAACATGATAGAGTATCCAAACTATATCGAGCAAAGCTATTGTATACGTGCACGCATTGCTTTGCAAGCCGCATCCATCACCCGAGCTCCATCTTGGATACTATACACCTTGGAGGCATCATGGTCATGAGCAAACCAAGGTGTACGTAGTGTTCCATGTGGTGTACCGCGAGGTGTACCTATATCTGACTACTCGTCCTAGGAGTAGAAGTGGGCGACACAACATCTATCGCACTGCCTCCACAATATCCGCCTCCTCCAAACCTACCTGTACATCCACTCCTAGAACCTCTTGCTCCACAATGTGATCTCGACCTACGAGAGGGGCCAAAACCTATATCGCATTCAGGTTTCGAACACACATGTCTACTACTAGAGCCAATAGGGGATGGCTGATCGTGGTGGAGTCATAAAGCTAGGAGACATATCTCCCGTGGGAGTAGCACCACCGGCAAGAGTGACACCGGTAGCAGTGAAGTTGACGGGAATGACACCGGCGGGAGTGAGGATGGCAAGAGTGAGGCCAACAGTAGTGAGGCTGCCCAGAGTGAGGCCAAGAGGAGTGCTACCACGAGCGGTCCAATACTATGATGCAGCAGCCATATATGTGGGAGGTACCTCAGAGATCAACTCTAAGAAATGCTCCTCTATCATGGAATGTGGAGTGACTGGAGGACTGTCTTCCATCGTGCTCTGTAATAAAAGAACTCAAATAATTAGCATGTGATAATAAAGGTAATATAGAGAAATGATAGTGTAAAAAAAACCTAGTAAAAAAAAACAAACATTAGTACGTATAAGTGTTTGATTAAAAAATCCTCTAGTCTAGCATCCTCTTGGAGATCCAATGCACCGAAAATATCTATCTTTATATTGATGACTTCTAAATTACCTGTTATGCTGGTTTCTTCCTTATCATCGTCTATTGCTTTGTCTTCTCGAACAATAACCTCTTGTTTTTGAACAATGATCTCTTCCTCCTCGACTATCGAATGAATCTTTGAGTCCACTATAGATGGAATTTCTTCTACATCTATGTTCTCACAAATATGTTTACTACATGGGGTGACTTGTAAAACAAACAGCCACTCTGGTTCTTTTGAGTATGGTATAAAAACAACATGCTCACAATGTTTGGGAAGTACAAATGTATCCCTTTCATCCATCCATAATTTTGTGGAGTCGACTTGAAGCAAACTGCTTTTATCCTGCCTCATTGTTGCGTTTCTTCCAGAGGTGACTACTTTGAACCATTTCACATCAATAACAAAGTAATCAAACTTCCTAAAAGATAGTTTCAAGATATCTTGAATCAAACCATAATAATCTAGCTGGCCTTCTTGAGCATTATCATCTCTTGCACGCACTCTACTCTTTTTCAAAAATTTCACCATCACCCCACAATCAAAAGTACACCTATTTTTATTGATTCCTGCGATCCAAAAGTGTCGTCCATGAGACCATAGTGCATAGTATTTAGTATACTCCCAATCACATACCTTTGCGAGTTGTTCTTCTTCTTTAGAGATATCTTCACCCACTGCCTTTGCTTGTGAAACCCCTGTATCTAGCAATCTACTCGTTGGAAAAGATGGAAGAGGTCGAAGACTTTTTGGAAAAGGCAAAAATCGAGTGGAACGATTCCTTTGAAACTGAGCTCTTTCCTTTGCGTTAGTTTCCTTGGCAAGCTCATACTTTTCTAACCACTTCTGCATAGGCTTAGAGTTAACTATGCAAAACTTCATTGCCTTCTCTTTGAAAGCTACATCCATTTTACTTTGCAATCCTTTAACTTGTGATTCATCACCTACGAGATGAACGTCTTCATCGTCGCTCCATAAGCAAGGCATTTCAGGATCCTACATATGTAGAAACTCAGTTATGAATAGAAGAGACTCTTGTAGAACCAATCCCTCTATTATGGTTCCCTCTGGATGTGCTCTCTGTCGAACAAACCCTTTTAATGTCTTCATAAAGTGCTCTAAGAAGAGCATCCATCGACTATGGATAGTTCCTGCTATTACAACTTCATCTACCACATGAAATAGTAAATGAAGTTGAATAGTGAGAAAAATTATGGGAAAGTATTTCTCTACCATACAAATAGCCTTGATAGCATTGAGTTTTGCACTCTTTATGCTATATTTATTTATCTTTTTAGAAGAGATCCACCATCCTAAAGAACTAATTTTATAAATGGTTCTTTGTACATCCTCCGAAAGACAATCTTTGAGGGCTACATGGAGCACAAACTGTAAAAACTTGTGCCAATCATGAGAGTTGAGTGGTTCAAGATCGTCTTTTCGTGTGAGAGTAGTCGTTCGACATCTTATGCATCTAGTAGGTGTCTGAAACTCTGAAATTGTTTTCTTCACTTGTTGCTCTTCCATCATGCGAAGCACCCAAGGAGCTCTTGGTAACGATACTATTCCGTTGGGCTTAGTAGTTGGCCATAACTCTTGCACAGGATCTCGCTCTTCTAAGTCCTCCCTTTGTGCTTTGCTTTCTTTCTTTCCGAACAAAGTCTTCCAAAGAATCTCTCCCACATTCTTAAAAATATGCATCGGGTCTACCAAATGATTGATCAATAATTCACTCCAATAAGGGAGTTAATGAAAAATGAACAATCATTTTATGCCACCGACTGTATTTTTTGAATCCCATAGTTGTTTCCAATTGCTAGCTTTCATTTGGCGTTGTGCTTGTTGACCAATTTGTCCTTCACCTAAAACATGTCCATCAGGGAAATATCTATGGTGTCCTTTATAGACAGTTTTACGTAGTGCTTTGGAATAGCATGCTTCAATTCGTGGTCCGCATAAGGGACAAGCATGGTAACCCGATATCGATAAACCTGAACATTCACCATAACCAGGCGAATCATGCATCGTACACATAAGTATGCCTTATGCTTGCATGTCTCATCCTCTTATAGGTTGAGACATGTCACGCACAGTAATCCCATCCCATAAAATACGCAGTTCTTCCACAAGTGGTGCAAGATATACATCCATGTTGAGCCATGGTGGGATGTTATAATTGACCAATGATACAGGCCATGTGCTCCATGAAGTACTGCATAAACCAAATGGATTCACTCCATCCATAGCTAGGCCTAGATGTATGGACCGAGGCTTACTAGCAAACTCTGGCCACTTACTATCTATGTGCTTCCAAGCATCAGAGTCAGCAGGCACTCCCATTACACCATCTGTAGACCTCCTCTTTGTATGCCATGACATTAACTCAGCTATAGATTTGCATCTAAACATGTTCTTAATTTTTGGAGTAATGCGAAAGTGGTGAAGAGCCTTTGCGGGGATTGCTTTGCCTACAAGGTCTTCTCTAACTCTATTTGCTCCACAATCTGGACATACATGGAGATGCTCATAATCATTCCGAAAGAGGATGCAATCATTCGGACAAGCATGAATCTTAGTATAATCCATTCCAATGGACTGTAAAAGTTTTCTTGCATCTCCACGAGTTGGAGGCATGTCGTTGCCCTTTGGCAAAAATTGATCTTTAAGAAGCCTGCAAAAGGCAATTAAAACGATATTAGTAAATAAAGGTATTTTGATACAACACTAAAAGTTTATTTCAAATCCTCTTATCTAAACAATTCAATTGTACTATTATCTGACCATCCATAAATGGATTGCAGATTGAGCATCGCGAGTGACACATGTAGTACAGATATCTTTGATCCATTGTTAAGTGGTAAAGGAGATACTCTTTGCATGTTTTCATATTATCCATCGACTTCTGATCGTGGAAATTCTGTTGTGTCCATGAAACGCGCGACATCTTCTTCACCATCATGATCTTCGAACATCTCATAAAATTCTTCGAGCATCTCTTCCATATGTTCATTCGCTGTAATGCCATTAGTACTTACTTGTACATCTAAGTCCTTTTCTGTTCTCTTTTATCTAGGAGAGGTTACCGATGCAATGTCGTTTGGGTCCATATGCTCACCTGGGAAACCATGCGACTGGTAGCGTAGGTTTTCTAGTTGACTTTTATCAATGGATCCATACTCTCTAACATGTGCAATACAAATCTTTCGTTTCTGATAAATTTGATACTTGCACTAAGTTCAAGGATATGCCATTCTCTCCTTCGGATCGAAACTAGCCATCTGATACAATATGGATACTTTAGAACATTTGTTTTTTAATTCATACTCCCAAAGACTTAAACATGAAATACTAAAACCTAAATACTCAAACACCTAAGAAAACCTAAAACCCTAATCTTAAAACCCTAATCTATAAAATTATCCTATGTTATATATATATTTATTTATATATTCAGGTTTTTTTCTTCATTAATCCTATTTTTATTTATTTATCTATATAATTATCCTCTATATACATATATATATATATATATATATATATATATATATATATATATATATATATATATATATATATATATATATATATATATATATATATATATATATATATATATATATATATATATATATATATATATATATATTATATAGAGTTTTTCCTTAACGTTTTTCTATATTTTTTATTTATATAGATTTCATTGAGTTATATGTATGCCTAAATCCTAAAACCCTAATCTTAAAGATCTAAACCTAAAATATGTATATTTATGTATGCATGTCTATATACATGTATATATGTATTATATGTGTATGTGTATGTGTGTATATATGTTATGTAGGTGTTAAAAGCCTAAAACCCTAATAAGAAAGATCGAGACCTAAAACATGTTTATTTGTGTATGCATGTATGTATATATGTATATATATATATATATATATATATATATATATATATATATATATATATATATATATATATATATATATATATATATATATATATATATATATATATATATATATATATATATATATGTGTATGTGTGTATGTATGTATGTGTATATATATATGTATATAGAAAGGTGTATAAGTATATGTGTGTATGTGTATGTGTATATATATTAACTCTGATTGAAATGATTAAATTTGAACCTATTTTTATATATTTAATATTATATATTAAATTTATTTACTTATAACACTAGTTCTTATCATATTTATTCATCTATATAATTATCCTATTATATATATATATATATATATATACATATATATATATATATATATATATATATATATATATATATATATATATATATATATATATATATATATATATATATATATATATATATTTATATATATACATATATATATATATATATATATATATATATATATATATATATATATATATATATATATATATATATATATATATATATATATTCAGATCTTTTTCTTAATTTATCCTATTTTTATATATTTAATTATCTATATTTATTTATACATATTTAATCATATATATTTAATTAAATTATTTAAAAAACTAGTTTCTATATATATATATATATATATATATATATATATATATATATATATATATTTAGTTATTTATTTATTTATTTATTTATATATTTAGATTTTTTCCTTAATTGTTTTCTATATTTTCTCTTTATATAAATTTAATTGAGTTGTATGTATGCCTAAACCCTAAAACCCTAATCTTAAAGATCTAGAACTAAAATATGTATATTGTTGTATGCATGTTTATATACATGTATATATGTATTATATGTGTATGTGTGTATATATGTTATGTAGGCGTTAAAACCCTAAAACCCTAATAAGAAAGGCCTAGACCTAAAACATGTATATATGTGTATCCATGCATATATATATGTGTATGTGTATATATATGTGTATATAGATAGGTGTATAAGTATATCTGTGTATGTGTATGTGTATATATATTTACTCTAATAAAAATGATTAAAATTAAATCTATTTTTATATATTTAATCTTATATATTAAACTTTTTGATTTAAAACACTACTTCTTATCATACTTATTTATCTATATGATTATCTTATTTTATATATATATTTATTTACATATTCTAATTTTTTTTATATTTAATTATATCTATTCAATTATATATTTTTAATTAAACAATTTAAGACACTAGCTCTTTTTATATTTATTTATCTATACAATTATCCTATTTTATATATATATTTATTTATATATTGAGATTTCTTCCTTAATTTTTTTCTATATTTTCTCATTAAAAAAATTTAATTGAGTTATATGTATGCCTAAACCCTAAAACCCTAACCTTGAAGATCTAGACCTAAAATATCTATATTTCTATATGCATGTGTATATACATGTATAAATATATTATATGTGTATGTGGATGGCTAGAGCAAATAGTACACGTAGACATATAGAATGCACGGTATAAAGATGACACAAAGAAACAGAGAAAAATAAAGTGAGAGGCATGTAGAGTTGTTAGGGCATCATCATAAAAAAAGCGCATGGCGCATGGAAGAAATGGTGCATGGATACAAAGAAGGTAAGGTTGGAAAAAATGTCACACAATGATAGGCAGAAAGTTATGAGGGTGGTACTCACATGGCATTAATTAGCCGAAATGAACCTTATTTTGATCATTGATCGGAGTGGGGAGCGATTTACCGGATGGATTCCACAAGCACAATATTATTGAATACAAGCAAAGAAATTAGAGATGGGTGGGAGCTTGCCAAAAGGACATTTTTTGTAGCACTAAAAATCTATCTTGTATATCAATCTTCATCGAGTTCATGTAACATATCAATCGAGGAAAGGGTGAATCCAAAGTTAATAACTTGTTCTCTATAGCCACTCAAAGTCTTAGTATAACGAGACCTATCACTACAATAGGATCAATACCATAGGCCAATTTAAAAGGACTAGAACCCATAGAAACCTTGTAAGTGTACTAAACTAACAACACATTAGAATAGACGAGTAGGCAAAGTTGCAAAAAAAAATGCACACAAACATAGATGTAGACAGAGAGATAGAGACATGAGATTCTTAGATTTTTAGGAGAAATGTAGTAACAACAATGGTGTTTTCTACCTCTGGGCTCCCAATGTGGAGCTAGTTTAGATGGTGATCTAGAAAGACTCTAGATGAAGGGCTTACTCATGCACAATGTTCCATAAAGCTCAACTTAGGACTTTCTTATATAGCTTTTAAAAGTGGAGTATGTGTAGATAAACATAGTCAAAAGATACAAAATCGTCATGAGAATATATAATTTGACAATATCTCCATCACCTGAAGTCCTACTATCTTGGCCTTATGGGCTGGGTTGATAGGTCCTCCAGATACCACAAAAGGGGGAAATCAACCTCTACACTCCCCCTGTAAAGCATCTATGGGGAAACCGTGTGCCACCACACGTCCTTAAATGTTTTCCTTGAATGGCAAGCCAATGGACGGGAAGTTTATATCCTAGCTAACCTAATGGCTAGGCTCACAAAGATCATCTATCACCATCAATGGTCACACATAGACCTCATCTAAGTTGGAGGTTACGCTTCCACAAATATCGGAGCTCTCACAATGGCTTCTCCTCATAATGGGGGGCCTTACAAATCAGATCACCATGGATCATTTGTGGTCACTTCATTAAAGGAACTCCGAAACATGATTATGTGGCATTGTTAACATTACTTTGTTTTACTTTATACCAAATTGATTTTTTGAAAGATAATGAAGCTTATTAAACTTGTACACGACTCCACACTCATTCATTAATGCCTCAATGAGTTAGTTATCTTTGCTCCATTGTAAAGTGGTAAATGAGCTAGTCTTTGCATGTTTTCATATTCTTCATCGACTTCTGATCGTGGAAATTCTGTTGTCTCCATGAAACTCACGACATCTTCTCCACCATCATGATCTTTGTATATCTCATAAAATGCTTCGAGCATCTCTTCCATATGTTCATTCCGTGTAATGCCATTAGTACTTGCTTGTACATCTAAGTCCTTTTTTGTTCTCCTTTGTCTACGAGAGGTTACCGGTGCAATGTCGTTTGGGTCCATCTTCTCAGCTCGGGGACCATGCAAATGGTAGCGTAGGTTTTCTAGTCGACTTTTATCAAAGGATCCATACTCTCTAACATGTGCAGTACAAATCTATCGTTTCTGATAAATTTGATACTTGCACTGAGTGCAAGGACATGCCATTCTCTCCTCCACATCTAAACTAGCCATCTAATACAATATGGACATTTTACAACATTTGTTTCTTTATTAAACCTAAAAAGCATACTCCTAAAGACTTAAACCTGAAATAGTAAAACCTAAATACTTAAACACCTAAAAAAAAAATAAAACCCTAATCCTAAATCCCTAATCTATATAATTATCCTATTTTATATATATATTTATTTATATATTCAAGTCTTTTTCTTAATTAATCCTATTTTTATATATTTATTTATATATATTTAAGTAAGTTATTTAAAACACTAGTTCTTTGTATATTTATTTATTTATATAATTATCCTATATATATATATATATATATATATATATATATATATATATATATATATATATATATATATATATATATATATATATATATATATATATATATATATATATATATATATATATATATATATATATATATATATATATATATATATATATATATTTTTAGAGTTTTTCCTTCCCTTTTTTCTATATTTTTTCTTTATATAAAATTTAATTGAGTTATATGTATGCCTAAACCCTAAAACCCTAATCTTAAAGATCTAGACCTAAAATATGTATATTTTCATATGCATGTCTATATACATGTATATATGTATTATATGTGTATGTATATGTATGTATATATGTTATGTAGGTGTTAAAAGCCTAAAATTCTATTAAGAAAGACCTCACCTAAAACATGTTTATATGTGTATGCATGTGTATATATATATATATATATATGTATTTGTATATATATGTGTATATAGATAGGTGTATATATATTAAATCTATTTACTTAAAACACTAGTTCTTATCATATTTGTTCATCTATATAATTATCCTACTTTATATATATATTAATGTATATATTTAGATCTTTTTCTTAACTAATCCTATTTTTATATATTTAATTATATATATTTAATTAAATTATTTAAAAAACTAGTTCTTTATATATATATATATATATATATATATATATATATATATATATATATATATATATATATATATATATATATATTCAGATTTAATTCTTAAGTTTTTTGTATATTTTCTCTTTATATAAATTTAATTGAGTTATACGTCTGCCTAGACCCTAAAACCCTAATCTTAAAGATCTAGACCTAATATATGTATATTTTTTTGTATGCATATCTATATACATGTATATATGTGTATGCATGTGTATATATATGTGTATATAGATAGGTATATAAGTATATGTGTGTATGTGTATGTGTATATATATTTACTCTGATTAAAATGATTATATATTTAATCTTATATATTAAATTTATTTATTTAAAACACTAGTTCTTTTCATATTTATTTATCTATATAATTATCCTATTTTATATATATATTTATTTATATCTTCATATTTTTTTCTTGTTTTTTTTATATTTTCTCTTTATATAAGTTTAATTGAGTTATATGTATGTGTAAACCCTAAAACTATAATCTTAAAGATCTAGACCTAAAATATCTATATTTCTATATGCATGTGTATATACATGTATAAATGTATTATATGTGTATGTGTATGTTTGTATATATGTTATGTAGGTGTTAAAACCGTAAAACCCTAATAAGAAAGACTTAGAGTTAAACTTGAAATACTAAAACCTATTGACTTACACCTGAAATACTAAAACCTAAATACTTAAACACCTTAAAAATCCTAAACCCTAATCCTAAAACCCTAATCTTATTTTATATATATGTTTATTTATATATTCAGATTTTTTTCTTATTTTTTTCTATCTTTTTCCTTAATATAAATGTAATGGAATTATATGTATGCCTAAACCCTAAATCCCTAATCTTAAATATCTAGACCTAAAATATGTATATTTGTGTATGCATGTGTATATACATGTATATATGTATTATATATGTATGTGTATGTGTTCATATATGTTATGCATGTGTAAAAACCCTAAAACCCTAATCGGAAAGACCTAAACCTAAAACATGTGTGTATGTGTATGCATGTGTATATATATATGTGTATGTGTATATATGTATATAAGTATATGTGTATGTATGTGTAAATAACGTATAAAACCTAATCCTATTTTAATATATTTGATAAAAAAAAAACTTTAAAATTAAAATTTTATATATTTAATTATATATATTTAATTAAAACACTAGCTTATCTGTGTCTATATGTGTGCATGTGTGTATGTATGTGTGTGTGAATGTATGCATGTGTGTATATGTGTATGTGTGTCTATGTATGCATGTGTGAGTATATGTGTATGTGTGTGTATGTATACATGCATGTGTATGCATTCATGTGTGTGTGTGCATGCATGTGTGTATGTATGTGTGTGTGTGTGCATGTGAGTGTATGCATGCCTGTGTGTATATGTGTGTCTATGTATGCATGCATGTGTGTATATGTGTGTATGTATGCATGTGTGTACATATGTGTGTGTATGTATGCATGTGTGTACATGTGCATATGTATGTATGCATGTGTGTATATGTGTATGTGTGTGAATGTATGCATGCATGTGTTTATATGTGTATGTGTGTGTATGTATGCATGCATGTGTGTATACATGTGTATGTATGTGTGTATGCATATGTGTATATGTGTATGTATGTATGTGTGTATGCATGTGTGTGTGTGTGTATGCATGTGTGTATATGTGTATATGCATGCATGTGTGTATATGTGTGTGTATGTATGTATGCATGCATGTGTGTATATGTGTGTATGTATGTGTGTATGTATGTGTGTATATGTGTGTGTGTATGTATGTGTGTATGCATGTGTGTGTGTATGTATGCATATGTGTATATATGTGTGTGTATGTATATGTGTATGTGTATGTATGCATGTGTGTATATTTGTATGTGTGTGTATGCATGCATGTGTGTATATGTGTGTGTATGTAAGCATGCATGTGTGTATATGTGTGTGTATGTAAGCATGCATGTGTGTACATGTATGTGTGTATGTATGCATGTGTATGTCTATCTTCCTCTCTTTAATCTCTCTTTATTTTTCACTCTCTCTCTCTTTATCTCTCTATCGCTCTATGTCTCTATCCCTCTCTCTCTCTCTCTTTATCTCTCTTTCTCTCTCTCTCTCCCTCTCTCTCTCTTTCTCTCTTTTCTCTCTCTGTCTCTCTCTATCTCTCTCTCATCTCTCTTTGTCTTTCTCTCTCTATCAATAGAGAATAAAACAATCACTTACAAGTATGTCCCTCTTTTGGATTATTGGCATCAAAGCGTAATGTATGTCGTCTATCATCGAATTCTAAAGAATCAATGCCAAAGAACTTCTGCAAAATCAAAGAGAAGAGAAATTATAAGACCTAAAGCATAGAGAAAGACAAAGGCTAAGAGTAGGCGTACCACTTACCAAGATGTGAGATCTGAACAGAGAGAGAGAGAGAGTGGTGTGTATGTAGAGAGAGAGCGATATGTGTGTGTGTGTGCACAAGACAATGCACGTTGCAATTCGGTTTGTGCATGCAAGTTCGACAGAAGACAACGAGTACTCAAACATGCGCAAAAATGTTCAGTTTTTCTCTCGGGTTCCCGGTATGTTTAAAACACGGCCTCGGTATGGGCATCAGTATGGGCATTCGTATGGCCATCGGTAACTTCTAGTAAATTACTGATGCTCATACCAACACCCATACCGATGCCCATACCGATGCCCATACCGGCGGACGCAGCACACCCTGAGGATCCATTTTAAACGGTCATATGGATGGTCACTGGACTGTCGGTATCTTTAAGTGGACTTTTCCAACGTTTATACCGACATCGAGAGTGATCGTCAATATAGGCAGCATCGGTATGCCCCTCATATGGTGTAGTGTTATGGCCAACACGTAGGGGCCAAATTGGAAGATTTTGATGAGGACAGGAAACCCCTTGATAGCACTTTGAGGATAGAGTTTAATTCAGTCTCATTCTCCAGGACACCACCAATTCATTCCGTGCACATATCATAGTTTAGTTCATTTCAATTCCTTTAGTTCATTTTTTTCTTGAATAAGCAGATACAAAGAGTACTTGCACTAGGATGGTGCAAATACTTGGTGTGGGGTTCTTTAGAGCAAGGATTCTTTAATCTCGATTCATAAGCATCTTCATCTCTTCTAGTATTCAAGAGAGTAAAATAGGATACAAACTATCTAGCTATTGTGTGAGTGTTACATCGTGTAGCAATTTTCCGCGAAGAAGTTGATGGATAGCAACATAACTCGAATTTCTAAACCTCATTTCTATTGGGAAGGGTAACATGAAGTAGAGAACCCGTGGTGTGGCCTGGAGACTGGTGAAAGCACACCCTTGGGTGTTATGGGTTTCATGCCCTGTAATCTGTTAGAATGAGTCACATTTTGTCATGAATGATTTTGCATACTATGTGCGAAGATAGTGAAGTGTGGACAGTGCATTGCAAGGCTATCATGGCCTTTGTTTGGTGCACATGGAGCCCATTTAACATGCACCTTCGGCTATGAGATGGCTTGTGTCATAAAAGCACTTGGGTTGGCGATGGAATATATTTGTAAACGGTATGAGCAAAGGTATGAGCAAAGAACATGTTTCAGAGAACATGGAATTTTTGAGATATGCACACTGTAGGTTTTTTGCACTCCAAATCATGCAAGGTACGGAGGTAGATACAGTTGGGAAACTTCTAGAATTCATTCAGAGTGCTCTTCATATGGCACTTAATGAAACAAAATCTAGGATGTGTACATTGTTCTCATCAAAGAGATCCAAAGATCATACCCTAATGCTTCATGAGCATTGAAAGATACTATCCTCACCCACCATCCTCACACTTGCTCCCTCTCACACACACATACCCCCTTTCCACCCTTACACCCTCGCACATGCCCCCTTGGGCTCCCTGACTTCCTATCATACATACACACTCCCTCACACCTACACCCGTTCACACTAGGCCGTCCTCTATCTTTCTTTCCCTCCCTCTCTCTCTGCCACCCCATGTTACCCTTCCTCCACCTTCGACTCTCTCTCTCTCTCTCTCTCTCTCTCTCTCTCTCTCTCTCTCTCTCTCTCTCTCTCCCCGCATTCCTTCCCGCCTGCCTGTGCTATTCTGCAAGCGGTAGGCCTGAAACCACCCAATCTGCGTTCCCCTCCCTCTCTCTCTCTCTCTCTCTCTCTCTCTCTCTCTCTCTCCGCCACCCCGCTTTGCCAACCTCTCAAAAGCTACCATGCAACTCCACCTGCATCACCTCGCTGGCACGCAGCCTCTACCCCTCCCCGCCTCCCTAGCCCCATCTCGGATGTTGTAGTTCGTAGGCCCGCAGCTGCGTTGCAACACTTCCCGTCTCTCTCCCTCTCTCTTTGTGTTTCTCTCTTTCGTGCATGAGGTGTCACTTCGTCATTTAGAGGAGTTTCCTAGTGCAATAAGGTGCATTTTGCAAGCGCGGCACCATATTAATTTAGCCCATCATTTACAAGTATCTTCACGCTATGGACAACAAAGAATAATATCTTCAAATGTTTGTATTCTTTATTCTTTTCATTGAAAAGTTATGATTTAGAGAAGACCTATTCATTTCGTACAAAGGTATAGTGGCGAAGGCAGAAGTGTCATCCGTCCCTTCTCCACGGGAAGCTCGAAGTCTGGTTGATTGCGGAATTCTAATGTGAGAGGAATAGAAGTCCTCTTACCATGTAAGGTTTGGGATCACAGTCTTCCTTGCGGTTTGAAAGAAATGTGTTCGATGGCACTCCAGGAAGTTTTGCCGAGTAGAACAGTGGTGATGGCACTAGTTGAACAACAAGCTTTGATTTATCTGATAGAACCTTCTTGGAGAAGGGCCCATGGTGGATGGATCTGGTGACCCCTTTCGAGACGAAAATGATTCTTGTACTAGTGGATCTGTGGACTATTCACCACTAGGTTGGCCCACTACAGCGAAGGAGAAGTCTTGTCTTGTTAAGCTCTATTCCCTTCCCGGTATTTGAAACACGAAAGAAATAATTCATTGGGATGAAGATGAGGAGAAAAATACAAAACTAGCTAGTTCAGATGATGTTTCTGAAATGGAAATGATGGAAGAACATTTTGCAAAGCTTCTTCATGGTGAAGACTTTTCTGGTTGTGGAAAACAAGTTCCAAGTGCATTGGCCATCTCAAACGCCATCACAAATCTCTTAGCATCGATATTTCGACAGCTTCTATCATATAGCACTACTATCATGTGGAGCTAGCTTAGATGGTGATCTAGAAAGACTCTAGATGAAGGTCTTACTCGTGCACAATGTTCTATAAAGCTCAACTTGGGCCTTTCTTATATAGCTTTTACAAGTGGAGTATATGTAGATAAACATAGTCAAAAGATACAAAATAGTCATGAGAATATATAATTTGACAACATCTCCATCACCAAAAGTCCTACTATCTTGGCCTTATGGGTTGGGCTCATAGGTCCTCCAGATGCCACAAAAGGGGCAACCGACCTCTACACTCCCCCCGTAAAGCGTCTATGGGGAAACCGTGTGCCACCACAGATCCTTCAACTTTTGCCTTGAATGGCAAGCCAAAGGCAGAGAAGTTTATATCCTAGCTAACCTAATGGCTAGGCTCACAAAGACCATCTATCACCATCAATGGTCACACATAGACCTCATCTAAGTTGGAGGTTAGGTTTCCATAAATATTCGAGCTCACAATGGCTTCTCCTCATAATTGGGGGCCTTACAAAATAGAGCACCATGGATCATTTGTGGTCACTTCATTTAAGGAACTCCAAAACAAGATTATGTAGCATTGTTAACATTACTTTGTTTTTACTTTCTACCAAATTGATTTTTTGAAAGATAAAGAAGCTTACTAAACTTTATTTTTTAATATAAAGGAAGTTTCGCATTAGCCTACTCTCCAGACTTGAATTAAATAAAGAAAAGTACAAGAGAAGGGGAGTAGTGCCCACGGGACCCCCCAAATCCCACAAAGCAGGAGAAGCTTTTACAGAGCTTAGATGGCATTACAAAGAAGGTTAATGACCCTCTCATCACCCTCATGTGGGGCCCACCTAGGTTTAAGCTTGTTATTGATCAAAAGGAGTACTTGATGATGCGTGAAGGGGGGGTGGGATTTATTATAGTTAACAATCCTTTTGCCAAGGAGGAACAATGATTTCTAAATTCACCACTCTTTGGGGGATTCACCGAAGTTGAAAGCACATCTTTCCCACCAGAGTTTTCATAGGACCTCCCCTCTGATGGCATTCGAGAAAGTCGCGGAGCAGCCGATCGCTTCTCCCAGTAGGGCTTGCTGCCAACTGAGATGTTTCTGAAGTCTAATTTTCTTTCCAACCGTCTGCCAGAGTGTGTTGGAGTTGGTGTAGGTAAAGAAGATGTGTGAAACGTCTTCGATAGCCCGGTAGCAGCGTTTGCACCAGGGAGGAATCCCACAAAATTTGCTAGCCTTAAGGTTGGTCTAGATTCCATGATGAAGAATTTGCCATAAGAGGACATACTTTTTGATTTCTATGAGGGGGTGCCAGATAGCCATGAACTTCATGTCCCACCAAAGCCGCGTCCATGATAGGCACCACTTCTTGTTGAGGTTAACCTGATAGTCAATCATTTCTTTGATGTTTGGGATTTTTGATAGGCTATTCCCATTGTGCCATTTGAGACCAAGCGAGCTCGATGTATCGTGTCCCATGAGAAGGCAAACTTTGTGTCGGTCCCAGGCGAGACATCTACTTTGCAAAGTGCCAGTTTGTTAGCCATGCACCCAATATCTAGGATACCAAGCTCCCCACTATCTCTATGGCTCGTGTAGATGGACCATTTGATTTTAGCCACCCCCCTCCTATTGTGGTCGCCCGTCCAAAGGAAGTTTCTACAAATACTATCTAGTTTGGACAGATCTGGCTCTTTCGGCCTCCAACAAGAAAGGAAATAAGTGGTAGATGATAAGAGGAACGTGTTGATAACTATAGCACGACCAGCAAGATTGATTTACATACCTCTCCAATAGTTAAGCTTGTTTTCGAGTTTGGCCAGCACCCAGTTCCACCGTTGTTCCATAGAGATGCCAAACCCCAAGGGAATCCCAAGAAGCTGAAAAATTTGGCCCTACGGAATGATTTGATAGCCATGATCAATGAGAATGTTGGGCTGTGACCCAACAAAAGCTCTAAAGGCGGTCTTATACTGGTTGATTGTGGATCCAGACGCTTCACAAAAAGTAGCCTGACACCTCTAGAACGTCTCCACGTTGGTACTATCATTGTAAACAAACGTGTTCATATCATCGACAAAAAGTCTCATGGTGATCTGAGTATGGTCATGAGGCAAATAGAGGCCTCTGATATTACTAGCTTCCACTTGGTGCTCCACCAACCCGCTAAGCCCTTCCGTGGCAATGGCAAAGAGAAGGGGAGCCAATGGGCACCCTTGTCTGATAGATCTTCTAAGTTTGATCACCTTAGAAAGTTTGTCATTAATGTTAATTTGGGTCGATGCGTTTCCGAGAAGGGGATCAATTCTCTGTTATGTTTCCTTTTAAGGATACGGCACATCTCTTTGGTGGGTTTGTCGGCTTTGCCAGCCCACCACTCCTTGAAGAAAATTTGCAAATTTCTCCTTTGTATTTCTTCCTCATATCTTAGCAGCGCTTTGATTTTTCAAAGACCTTTCTGGGCTTGAGATTTTCCTTTGTTCACTTCCTCCTCGAGCCTCCGGAGTCTATGATATAGAGCTTCTCTACGAGCCCGCCGCACAGTCTCGAGCATCTTCCTGGATCTAATCATGATCTATCATGACTTATCGACCCCACTTCTCCAGCACTTGGCTGGGGACAAGCCGGAGGCGAACGCCTCCTTCCACACATCACCAATTTCTTGATCGATGGAGGGGACAAAGAAGGAGGGCGCACTAGTGGGAACCTAGGAGCCTTACAGATCTTGGTGGGAGGTTGGAGATAACGATCGAGTAGTGATCAGAGATGGTGAGGTCAGTGCCTTGCGAGAGGGAAGGTGGCCCCACTCATGAGTAAAACTCTAAGAAATGTAGCATCTATCAAGTCTAGCTTTCCTCCGGTCCTCTCCCGTTTGGAGATTTGACCAACAAAAGCCATTCGAATCTTTGAATTCGACCAAATCCAAGTATAGTTTGGTTTTGTCCCACGTTTCTTTCTCGTGACTATCGATGACCGTGCCCTTGCCCATCCATTTGTCCATAGGTTCCTCCACCATGTTGAAGTCACCAAAAATAACCACGTTGTGGGGGAGCGAGTCCAAGGAGGCCGAAGTGTTTAGTCTCTCTAACTCCCCATTAGGAGCATACAAAGAAACTAAAGTAAAACAAAAAGGAGCACAAAGAAAAATAGCAATCCATCGATGGCATTCATCTTCAATGGAGTTCTCAAGCTTTTCAAACCAGAATTGATTAATACCGATTATCATTCCACCGGACCCCCACTGGTGCACCGTTGAAATCCAAACATAGGTCAAGGAGGCATGTGTAAGCCGTTTCTGGAGGTCTTCTCCGTCAATTTTAATCTCTTGAATACATATAAATTCTGGGTTCAGGTTAATGTCGTGAAGCCATTGATCAATGATGGTCGCTCTTGAGGGGTCGGTTAGCCCTCTAGCATTTAACGAGATGATGATCATTGTCGTAGTGAACCCTATTTGCGGGAGGGAGCTTTGTCCTTTCTTTTCTTGGATTCATCTTTCTTTTTCGCTGGGATCCGATCCCGAATTAGCAATAGGTTCTTGTGGGGGCTTTTCCAGGGTAACTCCATAGGTTGTTTTCCTTTGCAAGATGCCTCTTGTTGGGAAGAACTGGGCACCGTTTTCGACACCGTTTCCAGAATAGTCGATCCGATGATGGAACTTTCACTATCCATGTTATCTTCGTTACTAGTAGTGGAGCCGTCTTCTCTGCTTTTAGTGTAACCCTCTTGGGAGGTTTCTTTATTGTCAGGGATCTCTAGGGCTTTGTCATTGGTATCCACCTCAAGTTGGTTCCCACCTAGGTAGTCAAACTCATTGATCTCCTTTTCCAAATTGCAATACAAGTTGCTGGAGGGGGTAACTGACATGGTGTTTTGCTCAAAAGTCTCCCTAGGGCTTCTTTTCCTTCTTCTTTTGACTTTGATGAACCCGTCTTCATCAGCTTCAGGATTAAGGGGGCCCTTGACTTCCTCTTCCTTCTTCAAGTGAGTCAATGCCTCTTTGCTGTCTTGAGCGTTTCTAGGGGCTTCTTGATTTTGCTTGCTTTTTTGTCTCAGAGGGCAATCTTTAATCCTGTGACCTTGTTGGACACAACAAAAGCATGCATTGGGAAGATTTTTGTAATTGATTTATTGCTCCCATACATCCCCTTCGCCCAAGTCCATTTTGATCTTCGATGGAAGCGGCATGGTGAGGTCAGCCTCGACATAGATTTGAGGGTGCCACCGAGCATTGAACGAGTGTCTTGCACCTTCATAATGAGACCACCAATGTCCTCGCGTGAGGCCAACAACTTGCCGATAGGAGAAACAATTTCCCACACGAAGTTGTACAAGAAGTATGGCAGGTTAGGGAGCTCAACCCAGAGAGGGTACCAAAGCGATTTCGATTTATCGGGAGTAAAATCAGGGGACCATTTGAATAAGGCACAAGGCTGTCGGGCCGAGTTGCCAGGTTCGGACACTTAGGGCTCGAAATGCCATATCTTCATTTTCAAAGACTAGCAACATGTGGCTTGCCGGTACGAACTGACACTTACAAACAATTAGCCCACAGGGGAACCACTCATTGCGAAGCCACTGTGCACGGTTTCGAGCGGGGGCCTAGGGCCAAACATTTGGCCGAAGAGGAAAACTTTCTTGAGCTCCTCCTGAGTTGACACAATTGCGGATCTACTGAAGGAGACCAAGGGGGGTCCAGCACTCTCGGAGGCCCCAAGGGCAGCACAAGATCCCCCCTCCAAGAGAGAGGCCAGGTTACCGGTCTCCCCCGGAGGAGGGGCAAGGTTACTTCTCACAAATGAGGAGGTCGCCAAATCCATGACAAAGGCCTGCGAGACTCTCTTTTTAGTATTTCAGTTTTCACTATCTTAAAAATCCGGAGTGTCCCGAAAGATCCAAAGAACCTTTAAGATTTCCTTGCCAAACTTAAAAACACACTCTCTCGCAATACAAGAAGAAAAGCAACGGACCCAAGTTGACCCCCAAGCGTTTATCACTCAAAGGCAACGGACCCAAGTTGACCCCAAGCGTTTATCACTCAAAGATGAAAGTACCAAGAAAGACGGAAGTTTGAACCGTCGCGCAGCAAACCAAATTTTACTTGCTTTTGCCTTTGCGTCAGTATATTATTCGGGTCGCATGCAACTCTAAGAATGCCTCTGTGTCCTCTCACAATTTCTTGCGCACTACTCTTTCTCACTCACTCTCTCTCTCTCTCTCTGCCTGCTAAGCTAACCTTCGTGCATTTCGGAATGAGTGATATGATAAGTTTCAGCTCTGTGGAAGAGAGAGTTGCGCAAGTTCCAGAGGACCTCGAAAGTATTGGCTGTGATGCTATGGAGACCTCGACCTGGGCGATGTACGAGCGACTTGTAGAAAGATCTCAGCAAAAGATAGGAGCGGGAGAATTCGACCGATATGACCTGTTCCTAAGCACAATGAACAAGGTCGTTCAGCAAGTAGAACCGGAAGTGGACAGGCAGTATCTTGTCGAGCTCTTCCACTTTCTCATGTATGATGACGGCGGATTCGAAGGCAGTGTGAACGGCGAAATGTACGAGGAGGTTATTGATCATTCTGTGGAACACTTGGAGCTTGAAGAGGGCTACGATGCTTTAGTACAATTAGATTATCTGGAATGGAGTTACCGGAATGTAGAACCCACAAAAAGAATGGAGTTAGCGGAATGCAGAACCTACAAAAAGAGCAAGATTGACCATGGAGCCCTGGACACAGTCTGTTTGCAGGAGAACCATTTTGACTAAGCTTACTAAACTTGTACACGACCCCACACTCATTCATTAATGCCTCAATGAGCTAGTTAGCAAAATAATTAGCCGATCTAAAACAGTTTCTAACAAAGCTTCAAAACAAAGAAAGACTTCTTAAGATAAGAATTTGGGAACTATTGTTGTGGTTGTTGAATCAATAATCCATCCCTTGGCCCACTACTCGAAGTATTAGTACATGTCAAGATAGAATGTTGGTTAGTGTAAGTCGTTAGATGAGAGATATGGCATAGAAAATCTAATCTCCACTTTTGGAATAGTCATCAAAAGCATGAGTGGTTGGGGTGGAAAACAAGAGTATAATGTCCAGAACCCTTGCATTAAGAAGGTTACCATAGCCGAGATTGTAATACCGTATGCATAATAAGATCTTTCGATAAATTCCACCAATGGAATGGGTATGAGGCATGTGTAGCGCTGAGGGAGTCTCATGTGATGGTAGATATTGGAGCCAAGCACCAAAAACATCTTGATAGTACAGCTTACCTACAATAACTCTAAGCCAATCACTATGGTGAGCTCATCTATTATAAGCTACTATGGAGAAAAGTCAAGAGGAATGCATGTCATGAGTAAAGATAATAAGATTTGATAGTGGGACTTATCTAGATCCTAATGAGCATAGGATTCTCAATGGTTGTAAAAAGGGCAATGCCTAGAAATGAGTCATCAATCCTTCTAGTATCCTCCCTAAAAGTTAGTTGAGATATAAATAAAAGAATTGGATGAAATGGAACAAGTCTATGAATAACATCGTAAATCATAATTGGATTATTGCAAGAGTATCACCCAATAAGCTTGGCAGCCTACTAGGGTCTAGTACTTAATCAAACAACTTAACATTAACTGATCCATATGAAATGCTATTTTGCGACCCAA
This sequence comes from Ceratopteris richardii, assembly GCA_020310875.1. NCBI lineage: Eukaryota > Viridiplantae > Streptophyta > Polypodiopsida > Polypodiales > Pteridaceae > Ceratopteris > Ceratopteris richardii. Next base: position 83,408,583 of record CM035422.1, read on the forward strand.
TAAATAATGCTAGAACTTACTGGTAGATTAGATCACACTTAAACATTCACACTATGTAAGAGAGTATTTTCACTCTGCAGTGGCAAGATAATGACTTGCATAATACAGGATTGATATCATTCTTTTGCATGCTATATTAACGTACTAGCAATCAGTCTGTCTAAAGAATCGAAAAATGCATGAAAAGGTTTCAACGAATGCGACGCTTGTAATATGGATGAACAATGAAGAGAATTTCTAATCTGGTAAATGTGGATCGGTGGTGATTACTCCAGTTCAAATGAAAGAGATGGGGTATGGTGGCTAATTTGTCTAAAGAAATTCTTGAATTTGCAAGAAACCTCAAAACAACACATCCAAGCGCACCATATGTACATCATATGCATACATAATTCAATGCGCTCACACACATTTTTATCATCATGCACATGCGATCAAGAGCAGATACATGGATATATGCAAATACATGCGAAGCTTCAAATTTGCACATGTTACCTTATATATTGGCATAAATAAGTACGTACATTAATTCCTTCGGTTTGCTCTAATGCTCCAGAATGGAAATAAGCATGAATGATCTAAAGGAAACACCGTGAAATCGATACGTAATCAAATAGACATACGTTTAAGCATAGAGCTCACCTAGTTTAGTGACTTTCCTTTTGAGTAGACCATCTTAAAATATATCTATATTTGCTTTTACTAGTTCTCAACATTTTACACTTCAACTCTTTACACCTCAAGAACCTGGAATAATAGCATCATGCGCTCTTCACACTTGAATTACACTTACCTTCTGTTTTCAATGGCTCATAATATTTGTTTGGTTCTAAGCCTTACTTGAATTCAAGACAACATCCACCCCCTCTGAACCTGTGCATCCTCCGGATGTGCCAACTTACATACATAACATCAAACCCAAGCGGGCATCAAGTAGTTATGGCAATAAACATAACTTAAAGAAAAATTTATTTACATGCGTAAAATATGAAAGTGAGATAAACTTTGCATAAATTAAGAGAAAGGAATAAACACAAGTATTGCACACAATTATATTGAGATATTCTAACACATTCAGGCAAGAAATCATGCAAGCAGATTGAAAACTGACTAGTTCTTTCGCTAACTTAACATGGTCAGATCTAGTAGCTCATCCTAAACATATACATATACAAACCCTTACTAATCCGATTTGTGAAACATCAATCTAACTTCACCATTAATTTCTCACTGTCTCATTCCCCATCATACCTTAGATTATTTTTCTCTTTGCTTCTTATTTTAATTTTCATTTTATTCATCAATCGATCCTTGTCTTTTGTTTTCATTTTTGTTTATGTATTTTTCTTTCATAATTTTTGGCCTAAGTCAGGTGGGACTCATGGACGTATCCACCTAGTGAGGTTTACCCCACTTATCTCGACCCAACATAGTGCACGATACACAAGGTCAGCCTCCTTCAAAATCGATGTCGACTCGTGACTCTGACCACCTGTAGCGTTTCCTCAATCACAATCTATCCTCATTCACAAGCTTCCATTGCGCATGTAAAATTCCTCCAAAAAGAAAAAAACACAAGCCCAAAGAAATACAAATGCTTTGTTATACAATAGCTTCATATCACAACAAAAAAATAAACAACAAGATGCACACGATCCAAATAAATCAATGTATACAAAGATAGAAAGAAGACTCAACTTGTAATTCTTAGGATTCATACATCCATGTACATTCAATATCTTCTAGTTGAAGCTCGAACCACCCGACCACCCCCGAGCTGATCTCAATCCTAATTTAATCACAATCACAATCTCGATCACAATCATAATCTCAATCCCAATCTCAATCACAATCACAATCTCAATCTCAATCACAATCACAATCTCAATCTCAATCACAATCTTATGGATCATGCTTGTAACATGACGAAAGAGAATTCCCCCAAAATAATATCTTCTCAATCTCGATCTCTGAAAAATAAATGTTCTTGCAAAGTATCTTCTTCTCAATCTTCACCTTGCTTCATCTTTAGATCATCAATGTCAGCCTAAATCTCTCCATCAAAGTCATTAGTTTGAACCCGATAGCATCAAGAAAATTTCCTGTAGTCGTCATGAAAAGTTCAGGATTCTGAATAATAGCATTGTGCATGGCAAGAACAGTACGATAATACTACTAGTCTGAATTAGGTTCATGGTATGCATGATTCGAGGCACTACAGATTTGATGGTCTACATCAATTGTAGCTTAATCAACAAAACAAAAATGGGCATCCTCTGATATGTCCGACATATGTCTTGATGAGCATCAAATCCGCCTGCATACCTTTTCCTTTGGTAAAATCCTTACATAATTCCCCATGTACATCGGAGTTCACATGCATCCCTTGCTCTACGTGTGGATCATCTGGGTCATCAATGCAAAATGGAACGCTCTGCACCTGATGGTCGGCGAACAAATGGAGACTGAAAAATAGGTAGATGGTAGTCCACAATGCCATACGTTCTCAAGGAAAGAGATGTAACAGGTTGCGGATATGTGAAAGACATATATTGGTCTTTTCCTAGATGACACGAAGTAGAAGCATATTGGAACTTCGCATGCACTTGGAGTACATGTCAGAAAGGTGAGTTAAGTTGCTTGATATATTCGGTATTCAATCCTACATCATTAACCACCATTGAGTAAGCTTGTGACAAAGCTTCATGGAGACGATTTCATTGCTGGTCATTGTCAGATCTATGATTGTCTTTTATCGGACCTAGAAGAAGCCCCATTCCAAACAAGCATTATGGATCTGATGCGAGGCTCTTTTCCCTTCTCTGGTTGTCTAACCTAGCCATATCAATTAAATGAATCTCGTCATTAGAATAGGAGAACTGACCCTCCGAAGGGTGCTCCTTGGAGAGGATGAACTTCTCCTAAATATGACCACCTTCAGAGATCTTATCTAACAGGTCAAACTCACTCAGCTTTAGCGCGAGGGGGACATTGTGGCCTCCATGTCAACAGTATGACTCGAGAATTATGTGATCCTGCTAGTTGCACTCAAGTACTGTATCTCTAGTGGCATTTTATACCCGAGGTACCCATGTAATCCATACATGGTTGACTATGTATTGCAACGTTCTTCTTCTTGCTACCGAGTTCCAAGTTCCAACTCGAAACTGCTACATACTGAAATTCGACCTCAAGACAAGTACCGTTGTGTTGTTGGGCATGATTGTTGATTGACCCTCACCATTTCTTTTAGTTTGGACTTCTCACAAAATCAAAGTTTATGCGTACAATCTCCCGTTAGTCAAATTTGCCTACAATTGCTGCTTTTAGCTGAAATCTGGCATAATCTCTGAAGTGGATCGCACCTCAGCATTTGCAAAGTCATCTTTGAGGTTTCCTTTGCACAAACAACACAATATTCAATGGATTCTCTACCAAAGCTAGATGAAAGGATCTCATCGTGGGTGCCACTAGAACTTTCTCTAGTGTGTTGACATCCACCCTTTCCTCCAAGTCATCATCATGCAGCGATTCAGAAGCTTTTGTCCAAGGATGTTGTCTTTGCATCATACGGGCTAGCTGAATTGCAGCGTTATCTGCACATGCTGATAGTATGCTCGCAAAGATGTACTTCTGTAGCTTGATTACATTGCTAAACATGTCAGAAAAGAGCTGAGAACATTGGTGAACCTCCCAGATCGAGCACAAACAAAAATCCTAATATTAAAGGAGAAAGGGTCTCGCTTAGAAGAACGTGAGAAAGGAAACCGACATCTTCCACAAACAACAGCGTCGCTTCATCTTCAAATTGCTCTGCTTCGATCTACTATATCATATGGAACTCAGCAATTGAGATCCTTATTCAGCGCCGTAGCTCTCAACTTGCCATACACAACAAACGGATCAGAGAACATCTGTAACCTCTGACTCTGAGTGCAAACATAATCATCACTTCCCATTGAGTTGAGCAAAACCCCTTAACCGCTTCACCCTCTTCCAAGCATCTTTCCCTCTGCTTACGTACGAGAGTGGCACTCTATCCTGCTATTTCTTCTTGGAGAACTTCATACCTGCACTAAAAACGCTTCACACATGCATAAAGACATCCCACGTATACATGCATATTATGGATGGTTGCTTTTGTTCGCGGTCATTGCTTTTTCATACTTTTGATGACTAGTTAGCGATCTCTATGTTTACTTCAGTTTTAATTCACTATGCTCACGTTTTCCGTTTCGCTATTCTTATCTTACTTTTGCTTTTGTTTTTTTATTCGTTTTCTCATTGTTTTGTGTTTTACTATTTGGTTTCACACTTGTATAGGGTTCACATGCGAAGTTTATATGCAGATATTCACACACACCCAAAACAGTAAGTACACACATTACACCTAGATTCACATAGGTGGGCACATATTCACACAAATGAATATACCTCCTAGCAATAAGCCATTATAAATTCTCAATCTTTGACCAATACGAATCTAAATAGAAATGTTTTGAAATCAAATTGCATACGAGGCCCTCATTGTTTAGATAGCACTATGGTAAAAGTCAACTCCAATGGCTTACTATATGAAATGCTCATTACAATTTTGGAGTTTCAAGAGACAGATAACTTCGATTGAGGATATGATTCAAGTGATAATATATGTATATCCCTATAATTGGTATGCTACACCACTCGATCAGAGTGAATCCATCTACCTATCGACACACGAGTACCTGTTATGCTCAAGAGAGTCACACTAAATGCGTCTCTTAATTTAAGGGGCTTTTTAAGTTTTAGTTCCTGGTGCTTGTGAAGCTCAAGATTCAATCATTTGTTTCAAACTTTGGATTGTAAGATCACTGAATTTCTTAAATATGGCTTCCATTGTACTAGTGGGCACAACATCGTTTGGCACTAGTGGGTTCGCCTGAGGATTCTGTATAAGTTGTTGAATAGTCTGTGTTTGTTCTTCGTGCATATCGTCATGCCAACTCTGTGTAAATTTAGACAAAGTTCTTTGCTTTTCAATATCCCCTCTTACAGTTTTTTCCACATTATCCTAGTCTTCAGTCAAAATAGTATTAGTTATTACATGTTGTAATTATGGGAAAAATTCTTCTCGAGCTTTCATATCTATAGCCTGGAGAAACAAGGATACTTTCTCTTGAGCTATAGCCCTCCTAGCATATTCAGATAAGTCTTCAACATGCTGATCAAATTCTCTTTTGATGCTGAAATGGATTGGTCCTTAGGTTTATGTATCCATTTTAGAAATGTTGACCTAGTCACTTTATCATCATCATCAAGTGAAACATTCTCCTGAGTATTATCTTATATTCAAACCATCTTGTTTGCCCTTCTACAACTACTCGGGGTGCATCCACAACTAGTTGGCTACGCAGATGCAATTCGAAAACATGTACAAAATTATCTATAAGCTCTTGGTCACTTAATGGCCTAAGGCTTGTGCCAAGATATTGCGCCTCTAATTCATACTCTTTTATAGAAGCGAGGAACATTTTTGCCAGTGAAATACCCACTCCTTTTAATAACTCATTCATGGAATTCCTCAATGGCACTTCATCTTTTTTCGTCCTGCTCGAAGCACAAGAGCTGGGTTATAACGTCCATTGTAGTGTCGACCATAAATGTTCAAACACAAAGAGCTCTCTCAAACCGCACTACTAGCTAGGATCGAAGTCTCTACACTTTCGTCCTTCATGTCGGGTTCACCAAGTATGTCGAGTAGTTCATAGAAAGGGGAGAGAAATAGATGAAGATTCGTGTAGAATACCAAAAGCTTAGGAGTTTCGATGGAGTAAATAGGCCAAAGTGGATTTTTTTTAGAAGATTTCCTATAGAGATGAAAATCGCACGAACTACTTGATGATTGCGAGGGAAATATGAATTGCTTATTCATCAAGTGAGAATGGTTGAGTCCTGAATTAACATTAGAGTTGACTCACAGTACTATGATGCATTTTTGGAATTCTGGTCAAATTGTATTTCAAAACGCTATTGATCAATCTATAATTGATACACTGATACGTTCTCCATTAGAAGAATATTGCTCCATTGCTTCCTAACCTGAGATATCTTTAGTGGAAAGTCCACCCTTGCGACCCGTTTCACTTTAATCCTTACTAGCGATCTGTTCCGCACGAGCTTGTCAATGCAATCGAGTCATATGAAGTAACAGAATAACTACATAAGTAGGAAAGATGTCCTGATATATGGAAAGCGTAGCACAATACAACTATGGGCACATCGTCTAAGATGGATAGTAGCCCATAGTTTTATGATCTCTTTTTATATATTTATATATTTTTTGATTTATCCACTCCAATCCTTTTGTTAGTCTTGAGATAGTATTAAATCAGAGGAACAGAGCAAACTTTGCAGAGCCCAATCATGTATATTAGGAAAAGCTTTTGTCACCACAACAACATCCGTCACTGTGTTTCTTTGAGATGAAATAAACGTACAAACCAATAAAGCATTTTTGTATAATTTTCGTGAATAAAGACACCCTAGGAACTCTGAAAACCTTTCTATAGCAAAACCATTTTAGGTATCTCAAGTATCCTTTATTCAACAGTGCAATATTTACATATTTGAATATTAATGAGAAAATTCAACAATATCTGCCTATTAACTCGCAAGACTTTGGCGATCAGTCCTATAGAAATATCAGTTTTTGTTCACTTTACTCTTTTCAAACCGTTGGAGCAAAGAATCATTTATCATAAATACAGTTTTATTAAATCCCATGAGTACATAAGGCTAGTGTGTGTTGGTGTTTATGCGGAAAATCATAGCTAACTCATACAGTGTGAAACTTTCCTTTCACACTATATGTTTATGAAAAAAAAAAAACCGTATATGCATGTACATTTTTCTGAGCCAGATTCCAAACATTACCTCAATCCATAATCCCTACTTATATAGCTAGCACTGTAGGAAGGCATTCACAAAAGAGAAGAGTAAAGCATAGAGGGTTGTTACTTGAGATACTTTTTGAAGATGACGCGGGGATGCAGCAAAACTCATTAGAGATCAACTACACCATCAAGGAAGTTGCTCATTTCTCTAGTTTCCATCAGCCTTGATGCCTCTCGCTTGATGAACGTTCAAGCCCATTACGTCTAAAAAATGCTCTACCGAACTCGAATGTGATCACTTATTATAGGCTGAACATCTGGATCCATAGCAGTGCTACAACTCTTATTTTCATGAATGCTGCTGCTTCATTCTAACAGTAATGATCGTCATAGATCCTCTTGCAGAAACACCCGTAGCAGACTTATAAGCTTCTAGCTTTGCTTTCATCCACATACGAGTTCATATTCAGATCTTCATACTTGTTTGCTTCGCTCTCCATTGGAAGAAAAAGCCAAACACAAGCTAGAAAAATGGAGAGCTCCCTCCGATGTTTCAGTTTATATATAATCCTTTCTCCACATGCAAATCCTCAGACATTCAGCCCCTCTGACTGTGAATAAGCATCCTCTATCTGCTTCCTCCTCTCCATCTCTCTGTATTGTTTGGTTTGGAAATATTGCCCTTGTTGGCTTCGGAAGCTCAGAGTATCCAACAAGAGCGTCCCTCCTTCAATATGCTGAAAGTAACTTTTTGTTTCTCCTCCTTGCGTGAGTTGCAGAGAACACTCCTTTATCTGTGCCTCAATGTCTGATCACATGGAACACCCACCCTGATTATTTTTCACTTTCCCTTTATCTGTGCCTCAATGTCTGTTAGCTCACCACGGCCATCAGCAACAGCCGCGTCCCCTTAATATGCCTCCCTTTCACTTGCTCATTCCTTCCGTTCCGGCTCTCAACAGGTGTGCTCCTTATATTACACGTGTTCTTTCTTTTTCAGATCCTCTTTCCTCTCAACTTCTATACATCTTCGTTCCAAATTCTCGAAGAAGTGAAAGCTGGCATTTTTCTCACGCTTTCTACCTTTTACCCCTTTACGTATTATATATATTGCTCATATATTAACACATTTTAACATGACCTTACACACAATTCATACCTCAAATATGTAAGTGGCATACACATGTATACACATACAAACTTGTATGAATATATACACTTCAATTATAAGCATGCAAATAGGAACATAATTAAGCACTTCAACACATCCAAGCAGACCATATGTACATCATATGCATACATAATTCAATGCACTCACACACACATGCTTATCATCATGCACATGCGATCAAGAGCACATACATGGATATATGGAAATACATGTGCACATGTAACCTTATATATTCACATATATAAGTGCCCACATTAATTCCTTTGGTTTGCTCCAATGCTCCATAATGGAAATAAGCATGAACGATGTGAAGGAAACACCGTGAAATGGATATGCAATCAAATAGACATACGTTCAAGCATAGAGCTCACCTAGTTTAATGACTTCCCTTGTCAGCGGGCCATCTTAAAATATATGTATAATTGTTTTTAGTAGTTCTCAGCTCTTTACACCTGACCAACCTAGAATAATAGCATCGTGTGCTCTTCACACTTCAATTACACTTAACTTCTACTATCATTGTCTCAAAATGTTTATTTGGTTCTAATATTGACCTGAATTTATGACCACAATGTAGAAAACATAATACACAAGGAGCACGAAGAGCGACTTCTTAGATGTTATAAAAGCGGTCAAACTTAGAGTCTACGGTTGACCAAGCCACTATATGACTTATCAATGAACATATAAAAAAGTGTGCGGTGGCCATTTAGCCTTTCACATGGACATGAATGGTTATAATAATCTCCCACCCAAGGCCAATATGACCAAAGTAACTATGGGAGAAAAAATGAAGAATGATAAAGAATACGTGAGTTTAAGTATACAAGCTATACCTCCCACTTGATGGGCATGTTACACATTATACAAGTGACTCTGTAAGATCATGAATCAAGTAACCTCCATCAAGTCAGAACATTGTCAAAAGCTATCCTGTAATAGAGCTTTAGTCAAAGCATCTGTAATATTATCTCGAGTTTGAGCCATCTCAAGAATAATGTGCTCAATGGCTAAGCAATCTCTAATGAAGTGATACCTTGCCTCAATCTGCTACGTCTCTGCATGATAGACTAGATTCTTAGCCAAAGCAATGGCACTCTTACTATCATTGAGCAAATGATGTACATGCTAAGGTAGACTCAAGCAACATGAGAAAGGAACAATGGTTCCTTACATGCCATCTTGCTGCAACATACTCTACTTCTGTGGTGGAAACAACTATACATTCTCAAAGACGAGATCTCCAAGAGATATCACCTCCAGCAAACTGAAAAATGTACCCTGATCTAGGCTTAAATTTGTCTACACAACTAGAATAATCCGAAACTCTGTAACCAATAGTGGATGCTTTCCTCTACCTAAGCATAGACACTTGTCCTTAGTGCTACTTAGATATCTCAAAATCATCTCGACTGCTTCCAATGTTTCTTGGTGGGATTAGACATATATTTGCTCACAACTCCTACTATAAATGCAATGTCTGGTCTCATAGCTACCATAGCATACATGAGACTACCAACAACAGACTGATAAGGATTTTTGGTCATGAACTCTTTTTCCTCATCTGATTTTGGGCAATCATCCTTGCTTAATTTCATATATGTGGGTAAAGGTGTACCTAATGCCTTTCCACATTGCAGATTGAACCTGTCAAGTACTTTGGATATGTACCCACTTTGAGACAAGTATATGAATCTTCTACTCCTATCACAAGTAATAGGCGTGCAAGGAATATGTTTGGCCTCCCCCAAAGCCTTTATATCAAATTTCCCACTCAACTTCTTTTTGAGAATTGACAAGTCATAACAGAACTTCCCAGCAATCAACATATCATTGACATAAAGCATCAAGCATATCAAGCTGCCATCTGAGCATCTCCTTATGTAGAGACAATGATCCTCATTACTTACAGAGTAGTCTTGAGACTTCATAAAAGCATCAAAATTTTGGTACCATTGTCTAGGGGATTGTTCAAGTCCATATAAGCTCTTCTTGAGCTTACAAACTAGAATTTCTTTGCCAAGAACTACATATCCCTCTCGTTGTTCCATATAAATTGCATTTGTAAGATCTCCATGCAAGAGAGCAATTTTCACATCCATTTGGACTAGCTCTACGTCCTCCATTGCAACGAATCCAAGCAACACACATATACTATAACATATGAGGGGCATACCGACGCTGCCTATACCAATGGTCACTCTTGGCATCGGTATAAACGTTGGAAAGTCCACTTAAAGATACCGACAGTCAAGTGACCATCAATATGACCGTTTAAAATGGATCGTGGGTGTATGTTGGGACTGTCGGTATAGGCATCCGTATGGCCATCGGTATGAGCGTTGATAAATTATTGGAAGTTACCGACGCCCATACCGATGCCTATACCGAGGCCGCGTTTTAAACATATCGGGAACCAAAGAGCAAAACTGAACATTTTTGCACGTGCTTGAGTACCACTTGTCTTCTGTCGAACTTCGGAGCGCGAACCGCATTGCAACCTGGATTGTCTTGTGCACACACATACACATAGAGATCTTTCTCTCTCCACACACACACTCTCTCTCTATTTAGATCTCACATCTTGGTAAGTGGTGCGCGTACTCTTAGCCTTTGTCTTTCTCTATGCTTTAGGTATTATAATTTCTCTTCTCTTTGATTTTGCAGAAGTTCTTTGGCATCGATTCTTTGGAATTCGACAATAGACGACATACATTACGCTTTGATGACAATGATCCAAAAGAGGGACATACTTGTAAGTGATTGTTTTATTCTCTATTGACAGAGAGGATGTGCAATTTGAAGAGAAACACAAGTATCAAATGACCTGAGCGATGGGATTATGATACTAGGAAGACACATTCCTAAGATAAGATCAAATTCTCATTATAGTGAGGCTATGAAGAAGAAAAAAACAAGAAGGAAGCACCCTCAATATGTACAAGGTCATTGGACGACAAAGCCTCACTTACAAGGTACCCCTACTACTCTAAGGAAGAATACAAATAGAGAGGTAGAAGCATCCAAGAAGATGAAAACTATGACTAGAAAGAGACTCAGGAAGAGGGACACTATGCCTTTAAAGAGGTTGGATGACATGAGGAGGGAAGTAAAAAGAAGGACTTATACTACAAAAAATCGATCGTATACTGAGGTTTTACCGAGGGAAATGAATGTGCGTATTTTTTCCCCGACATCGGTGTATCTGTCGGTATGCCCGTCGGTATTAAAATACCGGTATGGGTGTCGGTATAAGCATTGGTATGAGCATCGGTATAAGAACCGGAATAAATATCGATAATACTGATGCCCATACCGATGCCTATGTTAGGTGTACTTTCGCGTATACTGGCGCCTGTTGGGTGTACCGACACTTATTCCAATGAAATTATTGGGAGTACCATTGCTTATACCGACAAGCATATCTGCAAATTTTTTTTTGGGCAGAGTGTGTTGTCTTTTGCTACAGCAACATTACCGTGATGTTGCTTAGCAAAAGACAATACACTCTACCCAAAAAAAAACCGAGTACATGTGATGTGTACTCTAATGTCAACCGAAATATGATTTCATAAAATAGAATAATATTGGACACAAAAGAGATAATCAGAATGAACCATCACTACAAGAAATACGGGGTCGTAGCGATGCCCTCGAGTTGAAAAAAAACGAGCACCGTCGCTTGTGCGATGCTAGAGTCGCATAAGCGATGGTGCTATTTTGGATTTTTTTTTTACGGGCATTCATCACATAAGCGATGCCTGCGTTGTGTATGCGACACTAAACCTGTGCGTCGCAAATAGTGTCGCTAATTAGTGACACTGTTTTTGATGTTGGCAAACTAGATAGCGTTGCATATGCAACTTCCTATGTTCCAAAGCGTCGCATAAGCGACACTGTGGAATATTAAGAAAAAGCTCGATTTTTCCCATCACATTTGTGTCGGGATTAACACACGAGTCCAAGAAGAGAACGAGAGAGAGAGAGAGAGAGAGAGAGAGAGAGAGAGAGAGAGAGAGAGAGAGATGCATCTCATTGAAGCCAGGCATGCGCACACACACATACTTACACACACATAGATATGCATACATACACATATACACACATAGACACACACAGACACGCACATACACATAGACACACACACATACACACACAAATACACACACATATAAAAACATACACACATAATGTTGCATACACACATGCACACATAATGCATATACATACACACACATACACACATACACACATACACACACATACACACACACATACACACACACAAACATACACACACATACCCACATACACACATACACACCCATATATGCATACACACACACATAGAGAGACATGCACACACATACATATACATGCATACATGTGCATACATAATGCATATGCATATGCGTACATACATACATACTTACATGCATACACACACATATGCATACATAATGCACATGCATTCATACATATACATAATGCATATGCATACATAATGCACATGCATACATAATGCAGATGCATACATACACATACATAATGCATACACATATATATGCATACATAATGCATACACACACATACAGACACATATGCATACATACATGCATACACATACACACATACACACATACACACACATAAACACACACATAGACACATACACACACATAAACAGATACACACTCATAGACACACACACAGACACATAGATGCACACACACATACACACACACATACACACATAGATACATACACACATAATGATGCAATCACACACATACAAATGCATACACACATACACACACACATATACACATGCACATACACACATAGTAATGTACACACACTTATATGCATACACACAAATATAGAGAAACATACACACACATACACATACATGCATACATAATGCATATGCATATGCATACATACATATTTATAGGCATACATAATGCACATGCATACATACACATACATAATGCATACATACACATATGCATACATAATGCATACACACACATACACACACATATTCATACATACATGCATACACATACACACACATAGACACATACACACACATAGAAACATAGACACACATAAACACATACACACTCATAGATGCGTAGCGACACATACACATAGACACACACACATAAACACACACATACACACATCGACACATACACACATAATCATGCATACACACACATACACATGCATACGCATACATATGCATACATACATGCATACACATACACACATAGACACATACACACACATAGACACATACACACACATACACACACATGCATACATAATGCATACATACACATACACATATATGCATACATACATGCATACGCATACCCACATAGACACAAACACACACATAGACACATACACACACATAAACACATACACACTCATAGACGCGTAGTAACACATACACATAGACACATACATACTCATAGACGCGTAGCGACACGTACACATAGACACATACACATACAGACACACATATAGACACACACACACATACACACATAGACACATACACACATAATGATGCATACACACACATACACATGCATACTCACACATATGCATACATACATGCATACATATACACACATAGACACACAGACACATACACACATACACACACATACACACTCATAGACACACTCACATACACATAGACACACACACACATACACACACACATATACACAAACACATGCACACATAGACACATACACACATAGACACATACACACATAGACACATACACACATAATGATGCATACACACACATACACATGCATACACACATACAAACACACATACACACACACACACACATACAGACATACACACACCTATATGCATACACACACATAGAGAGACATACACATACATACACATACATACAGATACATGCATACATATGTATACATAATGCATATGCATATGCATACATACATACTTAGATGCATACATACACATACATAATGCATACACACACATATGCATACATAAGGCATACATAATGCATACACACATACACACACATACACACACATATGCATACATACATGCATACACATACACACATAGACACATACACACACATAGACACATACACACACATAAACACATATAGACTCATAGACGCACACACATACACAAAGACACACACACATACACACACACATATACACACACATACACACAAGGACACATACACACATAATGATGCATACACACACATACACATGCATATATATACATATGCATACATACATGCATACACATACACACATAGACACATACACACACATAAACACATACACACTCATAGATACACACACATACACATAGACACACACACACATACACACATAGACACATACACATAATGATGCATACACACACATACACATGCATACACACATACATACACATATACACACACATACACACATACACACACATATATGCATACACACACACACATAGAGAGACATACACACACATACACGTACATGCATACATATGTATACATAATGCATATGCATATGCATACATACATACTTACATGCATACATAATGCACATGCACACATACACATACATAATGCATACACACACATATGCATACGTAATGCATACACACACATACACACATATGCGTACATACATGCATACACATACACACATGGAGACATACACACACATAGACACATACACACACATAAACATATACACACTCATAGATGCGTAGCGACACATACACATAGACACATACACATACACACACACATATACACACACATATACACACACACACAAACATACACACATAGACACATACACACATACATATGCATACACATACACACATAGATACATATACACACATAGACACATACACACACATAAACACATACACACTCATAGACACACACACATATAGACACATACACACATACACACATACACACTTAACGATGCATACACATTCATACACACATATAGACACATATACAAACACACATACACACATACACAGACATATATGCATACACACACATAGAGAGAGACATACACACATATGCACATACATGCATACATATGCATACATAATGCATATGAATATGCATACATACATACTTACATGCATACATACACATACATAATGCATACACACATATGCATACATAATGCATACACACACATATGCATGCATACACATACACACATAGACACATACACACACATAGACACATACACACACATAAACACATACACACTCATAGACGCACACACATACGCATAGACACACACTCATACACACACACATATACACACACATATAGACACATACACACATAATGATGCAGACACACACATACAAATGCATACACAGATATAGACACACATACACGCACATACATACACACACACATGCATACATACACATACTTAATGCATACACACATACATATGTACACGTATATATATTGATTTCTAACCCATTTTGTTTTATATGTTAGGTATTATGGATCCTAGTACAGAGAGAAAGGCAAAACTCACTCTCATAAAAAGTCTTATGAGAGCAAGAGTTCCGTCTGATACTCTAAGCGCCATCATGCGTGATTACTCAGAGATGTCTGATGATGAGTTGTACTATATGATCGAGATGCTTACCCAGCAATCAGAGGAGGGCTCTTCTACGGCTCCACATGCAGGAAGATAGCTATCTGCTCATAGGTATGTTTTTTTTCATAAAACTTTTTAATGATATTATAACACATATTTTTATTTATTTTTATCTATCTATTTTCAGGACACCTATACCACCCCCCACATTGTGATAGCAGAGCAGAGTTGCCTATGAGGACATGCATAGGCACCTTAGGACTAGAGTGCAATATAGAGCCAGGGGGGAACATTGTGTACATAAGGAATGGATTGTAGTTCAAGAGAAGAATGTGGGCATTATGCGACTGTAGCACCCCTCCTCCTTTCTCTCTCTCCACCCCGTCAGCCCATCCCGCCACCCCACCCCACTTCCCCGTCCCGCCACCCCATCCCGCAACCCCACCCCACTTCCCCATCCCGCCACCCCACCCAGCACCACCACCCCACCACATCACCCCACTGCACCCCCCCCTCTCTCTCTCTCCCCACCCCGCCACCCCACCCCGCACCCCCACTTCCCTCCCCCATCTCACCCCGCACACCCGCCACCCCCCCCTCACGTGCACTCCCCCTCCCTCTCTCTCTCTCTCTCTCTCTCTCTCTCTCTCTCTCTCTCTCTCTCTCTCTCTCTCTCTCTCTCTCTCTCTCTCTCTCTCTCTCTCTCTCTCTCTCTCTCTCTCTTTCCCCACCCCGCCACCCCACCCCGCATCCCCACTTCCCTCCCCCATCTCACCCCGCACACCCGCCACCCCCCCCCCCCCGCCCCCTCACGTGCACTCCCTCTCTCTCTCTCTCTCTCTCTCTCTCTCTCTCTCTCTCTCTCTCTCTCTCTCTCTCTCTCTCTCTCTCTCTCCCCACCCCGCCACCCCACCCCGCACCCCCACTTCCCTCCCCCATCTCACCTCGCACCCGCCACCCCCCCCGCCCCCTCACGTGCACTCCCTCTCACTCCCCACTCTCTCTCTCTCTCTCTTTCTCTCTCTCTCTCTCTCTCTCTCTCTCTCTCTCTCTCTCTCTCTCTCTCTCTCTCTCTCTCTCTCTCCCCACCCCACCATCCCACCCCGCACCCCCACTTCCCTCCCCCATCTCACCCCGTGCACCAGCCACCCCCCCCCCCGCCCCCTCACGTGTACGCCCGCACCCCCACTTCCCTCCCCCATCTCACCCCGCACACCCACCACCCCCCCCTGTCGCCCCCTCACGTGCACGCCCTCTCACTCCCCTCTCTCTCTCTCTCTCTCTCTCTCTCTCTCTCTCTCTCTCTCTCTCTCTCTCTCTCTCTCTCTCTCTCTCTCTCTCTCTCTCTCTCTCTCTCTCTCTCTCTCTCTCTCTCTCTCCCCACCCCGCCACCGCACCCCGCACCTCCACTTCCCTCCCCCATCTCACCTCGTGCACCAGCCACCCTCCCACCCCCTCACATGTACACCCCCCCCTTTTCTCTCTCTCTCTCTCTCTCTCTCTCTCTCTCTCTCTCTCTCTCTCTCTCTCTCTCTCTCTCTCACACTCCCCACCCCGCCACCCCACCCCGCACCCCCACTTCCCTCCCCCATCTCACCCCGCGCACCAGCCACCCCCCCCCCCCGCCCCCTCACGTGTACAACACCACCCTTCTCTCTCTCTCTCTCTCTCTCTCTCTCTCTCTCTCTCTCTCTCTCTCTCTCTCTCTCTCTTCTCTCTCTCTCTTTCTCTCTCTCCCCATCCCGCCACCCCACCCCGCACCCCCACTTCCCTCCCCCATCTCACCCCGCACACCCGCCACCCCCCCCCCCCCCGCCTCCTCACGTGCACTCCCTCTCACTCCCCTCTCTCTCTCTCTCTCTCTCTCTCTCTCTCTCTCTCTCTCTCTCTCTCTCTCTCTCTCTCTCTCTCTCTCTCTCTCTCTTCCCCCACCCCGCCACCCCATCCCGCACCCCCACTTCCCTCCCCCATCTCACCCCGCGCACGAGCCACCCTCCCGCCCCCTCACGTGTACACCCCCCCCTTCTCTCTCTCTCTCTCTCTCTCTCTCTCTCTCTCTCTCTCTCTCTCTCTCTCTCTCTCTCTCTCTCTCTCTCTCTCTCTCTCTCTCTCTCTCTCTCTCTCTCTCTCTCTCTCTCTCTCTCCCCACCCCGCCACCCCACCCCGCACCCCCACCCCGCCACCCCACCCCACTCCCCCATCTCACCCCGCACACCTGCCACCCCGGGCCCCTCGCGCGCACACACTACCCCCCCGCCCCCGCTCACTCCCATACATTCCACCCCCTCACTCTCTACCTCTCTCTCATACATGCATGCGCACACTCACAGGCATGCACACGCCCGCACAATCACTCATTCATACATACACACATGCGCACTCACACATACATACACACATACAACACACCAATACATATACACACACACACCCCCACACGCACACACACTCACATACACACACACACTTCTACACACACACACTCCCCACACACACGCTTCTACACAGACACACACACACACTCCCACACACACCCACACGCACATCCTCTCATCAGTCATCGGGAAGTTCACATTTTAGAGACGATGAAGATATTGAGGTAGGGCCTCCCGCATTCTGGGATTTGCAACAACTGAAGGCTACAGCAATGAGAATCAGTGATCTAGTGATCCAGTTCGGGACTTAATCATCAATGTCGGCAAAACATGGCAGAATTGTTTTGACAATCAGTGGAAACAAAATCCTCAAACTGAACAGGATACGGTATCTGAACAGGTTACGGTTGAAGATGAAAAGTGGATTGGGAGCAGTGGAAGGAGCAGTTTTTTTCAAGTCGAAGACCAAGAGAAGCTTGCATCTACACTAAAGTTTCAGTTAGACAGTGGCATCGAGGAAGAAGATTTCAAGGTAGCCGCACGCTTGAAGGAATCGCTTAAAGTAGTGGAGGCACAAGATCAAGTCTCTAAAGTTCTGAGTGAGCTGAAGATGGCCCTGGAAGTTCGACGAAAAGTGAAAATGATCTTTATGGTCGCATCATTAACATAAGTTCTTCGTTTGGGAGATTTGTGGCAAGGGGATATTCTGCCAGACATTTGGCATCTGCATCTACTAGCGCACCATTATTTGAAGTTTTCATTAGGAAGGACCCTCAAGGCTATCATCAGCAGGTAGTATGTTTGCAACATGGTGGTACTGGAGATAATATGGCGTGTGCTCCTACATCAATCGATGTAAAAATTGTAGACAACAACACATTAGCCGAGGATGGAAATGTATGAAGATAAAGCCTCAAGGAGGAAGTCACGAGATGGTTCAAATTGCCAATCAAAAGAGTCAAAGAACAAAATGACTGCACACTGGCAAGGTTGTCATAGGGTATGGCATAAAAGTATGCAAGGTAAAAACTGGAAGCAGAGAAAAAGATTTTTATCACCAACCATTCACGGCGACTACCTATTTTTGTGGACCCAATTCAAATCAAGGGAATATTTGACCTACCCCCTAATTTTGGGAGATCAACCGGCACGTGATCAGTGGACGTGAGGATTCGGCAAGGCCCTCTTGACCTATTGAGGCCTATAAAAACAATGGATTTGTGCTCATTTGGGATACATTTTTTTTAGAGTTACACTGACGCGTGTATACGTGCAGAAGTTCTCTCTTGCACTTGGTGGTTTCAAGCCTATTGTAGAAGCTACTCTGTAGTGTGGATACAGAAGGTAGGCTTCTTAGTGCAAGGCTATGAGCACTATAGTGTAAGAGAGTAGCTTGGATTTTCTTTCTTTCCTGTGAGACACTATTGGTGTTAAGCTCTATTCTCTTGAGCAATTCCTTCATCATTAGTATTGATCTATATTTATCTGCATAAAGTACCACGAAGCTCTGAGCATTAGTTTTTGAGCATTTCCTGGACAACTCTTGTAATCATCTGATCAAGAAGTGTATGGTCTTCCTTGGTCAATTGTTGTTCATATTTTCTGAAGTATGTACCACTCTCTGCAATCCTTGTTATCTACCTGGTCACAGAAATGTTAAAGGGTATACTTCCCTAAATAGAACCCCCCTTGAGTAGGCGACGTACTGGATATGTTAATCTTTAATCTCTACTTTTGTTAAAAGCGGATACCCCAGTACCTCCTCTACAGTTTAGCACGCCCGGTGGGACCTTTGCATTTCTGTGAGAGGTATTTTGCCCTATTACATTGGCAAGTAGGTACATGACCCATACACGAGCTGATAAGGAGTCTCTTCGTGTTCGGAGGAGCCTTAACAAGTTAGCAATAACCACGGCTAGTGAGTCTACCTCCCCTCTGCCTTCCCTAAATTTATCTATTGATTTGGATGCGACACCATTGTCAAAAGAGGGGTATAGGAGAACTCTAGACTTCTCCTCAGATACGTCCGAAGAAACACCAGTAGAAATGGAGGATCTCTCTCATTTACTCTCCAGATTAAACATCAAATTTCCTACCTTCAAGGGACAAGCTTACGAGGATGCTGATGATCATGTGAGGAGATTCATCTCTTTATGCCGTGGAAGAGGTCTGCAAAATAGAGAGGATGCAATGCTGGCAGTTTTTCCATCCACATTGGAGGGTCTTGCAGATAAATGGTATAGTCAATATGCAGATGGCCATTTCACTACATGGGAGGCTCTAAAGGCGGCATTCTCACAGACATTCCGACCAAGTGATTCCTCAGAAAGAGCTCTAGACCAGCTAGAGAACCTGAAACTAAGGCCAGGTGAATCCTTTCTTGAACTTTACACTAGAACAAAAGCACTTGTTGCACGACTACCACATGCTCCAGGTGATTTCTTAGTTAAAAAGTGGATTGAGAAGGCTCTGCCCAGGTCATCTCAACAGAAGCTTCGTGAATCTCTTAGATTGGATGCGACCCTCAATGATTTTGTTGCAGCGGCATCACGCATTGAAGAAGCAAGGCAACATTTTGAAGGGGATACACAACAAAAGTATGTTGCAGATCTGGATCCTATTGAGCAACTAAAGAGGGAACTGGAAGCATTAAAAATGCAATAAAATCAATAAGAAGAGAAGGTCTTGCCACCACTGTGACGCACAGATGATGGAGTAGCCCAACTTCGCCGTGAGTTAGAAGATTTGAAGACCACACAAGATATAAGAAGACAAATTTGGTGCAGGATCTGTAACAACAATGGACATTCCAATGCTAATTGCCCTAACAAGGTAAGCTGTCAATTTTGTAGAAAAGATGGTCATGAAGCCAGAGAGTGTTATTACCTCAAGGGTACACAGCAGAGAGGTAACCCTCAAACTTTGGATTCATACTATGCTAGTACTTCAAATACATCTAATAGGGAGGAGAATAGGCCTGCAAAGCCTAGATATAATAGACCCTTGATGTGCTATCGTTGTGGTGAATATGGCCACATGCAAAATAGGTGTTCTCTTCCAGAAGATGCACCTCCCTGTCAACATTGTCCAGAGGCCAAAGATCATTATACCAAGGATTTCCCGAGAGGTCGTCCTGCTCCGATCCACATGATTGCGGTCTCTCCACATGAAGAAGGAAAAACCACTCAGACTTATGTTGTTTCATCCTCTGCAATGCCCATGATGACTAGAGCTAGGCAAGAAGCTGCAACCCAGAGAGATGAACAACAAGGGTTTCAGGATAAAGAGGAAGAAAAGGAGTCTGGATGGAAGGACCAAGCACAAATTGAAGGAGCTTATAATAAGATGACTACTTCTCTAAAGGGTCAACCAACAAGTCTGCAAGAAAACACTCAGGAGGTAAACATTGAACAGATCTTGAAAGGTATTCATCACAAGGTTAGTCTATATGAACTTATAAGGTTGGATTCAAAAATAAGAAGTGACTTATTGAAGATTATACACTCTGCTCACTTGGTCCAATCACCTAGTATAGATGGTTTCATGGTTGATTTTCCCCCTGCACCCTTAGCAGACTACCAAAGCTCAAGATTATCTGTTTGTATAAAGGATGAAGCTCTCACAGGTGTGATCATAGATGGAGGCTCTGGTATCAACTTAATGCCAGATTTTACAATGAAGAAGCTGAAATTGAACCCCACCAAGTTGGCACCATTCACGGCTACATTGGCAGATCAACATCGGGTTGCGCCACTCGGCATTATTGAGAAGGTACTGATGGTAGTACATGGCTGCCATTTTTGTTCTAGATTTTGTTGTTATTGCACTTCCACAGGAGACTTCTTACCCTCTACTCCTGGGGAGACCTTGGCTGAGATAAGCAAAAGCTTTGCAAGATTGGGGGAAAAATAAACTATGGATTTCAACAAGCACTAATAGCCAACTGCAACTACACTTGGAAGAAGGATTTGATTCAGGAAAAACCACTGGATATACTGTGGATACTCAGGTAATGCCCTCTCTACCCCAAGAAGATGATACATTGTTAAATTGGATGATGGGAAGTGCAGAGTGCTGCACAGTGGAGATCAATGAAATTGAGGAAGAAGTTGTAGATAAGGAAATTACAGATAAGGGCAATGAAGACCACAAGGTGTGGGAGAATGAGCAACTGAAGGAAAATACAATCTTTGAGGAGGCTACCAATATAAAAGTATCAGAGAGGGAAGATTATGAACCTAAGAGCAGAGAAGATCTCCCTTTTGCAGATATACCTCAAGGTTGGATGAAAGAACATGTTGTAGAATATAAATTAAAATCCACTCCTGCATATAGTGGAGATGATTTCTCAAGCAAGACTAGTCCTGAAACATTGGTTCAAGAAGTAAATTTAGGGGATGAAGAGAACCCTCAAATGGTCCATTTGGCATCTTGGTTGTGGCATTATCCTCCCTTGCTACAGAAGGTAACTTCTTTGCTTTTTACTTACAAAAGTGTCTTCGCATGGTCCTACAAAGATTTAATAGGAATACCAGAAGAGCTTGGGTTACATCGGATACCCTTAGTTGAGGGAGCCGTGCCAGTAAGAAGTAGGCCATATCGACTCAATCCGAAGTATGCAGAGGCGGTAAAGGCAGAGATTACAAAACTAGAGAAAGCAGGTATAATTATGCTAGTAGAACATTCAAGGTGGCTTTCCTCTATGGTTATAGTGCCCAAGAAAAATAGCGGAAAAATAAGAGTACGTGTTGATTTTCGTGCTTTGAATAAAGTGACTATTCAAGATGGATTTCCTCAGCCCTTCATAGAGCAAGTACTTGAGGAAGTAGCTGGACACACTTTGTATAGTTTCTTGGATGGTTTTAGTGGCTACAACCAGATAGTAATTCATCCTGATGATAGGGACAAAACAGCCTTTGTTACTCCCTGGGGCACTTATGTCTATACTCGCATAGCTTTTGGCTTGAAGAATGCGCCAGCTTCATTTAATAGAACGATGTATCTAATATTGGGCAAGTGGTTAACAACCTTTCTATGCATTTTCATGGATGACTTTTCAGTATTTTCAGGTACAGATAAAAGAGCAGCAGTTCAAGATTTCCATGACCATTTGGAAAATCTAAAAGAAATTTTTGAGCAATGTCTCAAAACAGGTTTGAAATTGAATCCTAATAAATGTCACTTTTTGGTCACCAAGGGTACTCTTCTTGGTCACATAGTATCTGCTGAAGGTATAACTGTTGATCCTGCAAAGGTTACAACTATTCTTTCCATGCCAATTCCACAAAGCCCAAAGGAAGTACAAAGTTTCTTGGGCCATGCGGGGTATCACAGAAGATTCATTAGGATGTATTCAGAAATTGCTAAGCCCTTGTCAAGGCTTACCAGTAAAAAGATCCCTTTCTCATGGAGTGCTGAAGCCGACAAAGCATTTTGTGAACTAAAGTTGAGGCTATGTACTGCTCCACTTTTAAGTGTTCCTAATTGGTCATTCGAATTTCATGTGCATACAGATGCTAGTCTTCATGCTGTTGGTGCAGTTTTAGCTCAACCATCATCTCACAAAGTGGATAGACCTATCTCTTATGCCAGCAGATTACTCAACTAAGCTGAAAGAAATTACAGTACAACGAAAAGAGAAGGTTTGGCTATCGTATTTGCCCTTCAAAAGTTCCGACATTATCTCCTTGGTGTACATTTCATTGTTATTTCTGATCATCAGCCCTTAAAGTATTTGATAAACAAACCTAGAGTAGCTGGAAGGATCTCGAGATGGTTACTCCTATTTCAAGAATTTAATTTTGATATTCATATTAAGCCAGGAAAAGAGCACTACATGGCAGATCAAGTGTCCAGGACGGCAATGAGCGAAAAGGCAACAGGTATTAATGATGAATTGGTGGATAGCAATCTTTTTCTAGTAGCAATACGGACTGGTTGGTATGATGAAATTCTCCATGTTCTTACTACTGGAAAGATCCCAGAACACTTGACACCTGTAGAAAAGAGAAGATTGCTCCTGAAAACCAAAGCATATTCTCTTAAAAACGGAAATTTATATAAATATGGTCAGGATGATAT
Organism: Ceratopteris richardii; assembly: GCA_020310875.1. Lineage (NCBI taxonomy): Eukaryota > Viridiplantae > Streptophyta > Polypodiopsida > Polypodiales > Pteridaceae > Ceratopteris > Ceratopteris richardii. The sequence goes on from CM035422.1 coordinate 83,432,758, forward strand.
ATTGAGAAAGTGTGTCTATCCAGAAGAAGTAAATCTTTTGCTGGAGGTTGCACACAATGAAGGACACCTAAAGGGGGAAGAATTGGCTCATAGAATCATCCACAAAATGGTGGCCTCATATTTTTAAGGATGCAATCAAGTTTGCAAAAGAATGCCACATCTGTCAGAGATGTGCTCCCACGCCAACCACATTCAACTTCCAACCATTAGTCATATCTACCGGATGGCTTCCATTTGAACGATGGGGTCTTGATTTCATAGGGCCAATTAGCCCAACTGGGCAACCAGGAGGTAAAAAGTATATTTTGATGGCCACATGTTATGCCACGAAATGGATAGAGGCTAAAGCTACTGTGGACTGCACGGCTCTGACAGTAGCTAAATTTGTGTATAAACGTATTTTCTCAAGATTTGGTTGCCCACTGGAGATTACTAGTGATAGGGGCACACATTTTGTAAATCAATTGCTCCAGTTTATATTTGACAAGTACAAAATCTTCCATAAAACTTCTTGTGCCTATTACCCAAGGGCAAATGGCCAAGCAGAGAGTCCCAATAAGATTTTGATTGGACTACTTCGCAAATTATCTTTTGATCATCAAAGCTCTTGGCCACTAGCACTAATTGGTGCAATTTGGGCTTTCAGAACCACGAAGAGGGGAACCACTGGCGAGACTCCATTTCGCTTAGTTTATGGGAAAGAGGCATTGGCACCATTTGAGTTTATCATCAGAAAAGAAATAGGAATCAAAACCATTGGAATTCAGCCCCCCATTCAGAGATTGGTGGCATTAGAAGAGTACAGAGAAGGGGCAATGCAGAAACTTTTGGTGACACAAGAAGAGCGCAAGAGATTGCATGACAGGTATCTGAGATCCAATGAAGTTCAGGAAAGATCTATGGTTTTAGTGCATCAGGTTCCACCAATTCAAACTAAATTGGCACCCAAATGGGTAGGACCATATAAGGTTATCAGGGTATTGCCACATGGCGCTGTGCATCTGGAAGATCTCCAAGGTAAAAGGATTCCTTTGGTCAACATCTCCAGAGTGAAGAAGTATCTAAACTAAGTCGACTTGGAAGAATTTCAACCACTATACATACCACGTGTCATTCGAGTATTAGCGGTATTTCGTTGGTTGAGTATTTGCAGTTATTCTGTCATTCAAGGATTTGCAATATTTCATTCAATAAGAAGAAGTTGCACCAGGGACGGTGCAAAAGCTTGATGTGGGGGTCTGTAGCACCCCTCCTCCTTTCTCTCTCTCCACCCCGTCACCCCATCCCGCCATCCCACCCCACTTCCCCATCCCGCCACCCCATCCCGCCACCCCACCCCACTTCCCCATCCCGCCACCCCACCCCGCACCACCACCCCACCACCTCACCCCACTGCACCCCCCTCTCTCTCTCTCTCTCTCTCTCTCTCTCTCTCTCTCTCTCTCTCTCTCTCTCCCCACCCCGCCACCCCACCCCGCACCCCCACTTCCCTCTCCCATCTCACCCTGCACACCCGCCACCCCCCCTCACGTGCACTCCCTCTCTCTCTCTCTCTCTCTCTCTCTCTCTCTCTCTCTCTCTCTCTCTCTCTCTCTCTCTCTCTCTCTCTCTCTCTCTCTCTCTCTCTCTCTCTCTCTCTCCCCACCCCGCCACCCCATCCCGCACCCCCACTTCCCTCCCCCATCTCACCCCGCACACCCGCCACCCCCCCCCCGCCCTCTCACGTGCACTCCCTCTCTCTCTCTCTCTCTCTGTCTCTCTCTCTCTCTCTCTCTCTCTCTCTCTCTCTCTCTCTCTCTCTCTCTCTCTCTCTCTCTCTCTCTCCCCACCCCGCCACCCCACCCCGCACCCCCACTTCCCTCCCCCATCTCACCCCGCACCCGCCACCCCCTCACGTGCACTCCCTCTCACTCCCCACTCTCTCTCACTCTCTCTCTCTCTCTCTCTCTCTCTCTCTCTCTCTCTCTCTCTCTCTCTCTCTCTCTCTCTCTCTCTCTCTCTCCCCACCCCGCACCCCCACTTCCCTCCCCCATCTCATCCCGCACACCAGCCACCCCCCCGCCCCCTCACGTGTACACCCGCACCCCCACTTCCCTCCCCCATCTCACCCCGCACACCCGCCACCCCCCCCCCCCGCCCCCTCACGTGCACTCCCTCTCACTCCCCTCTCTCTCTCTCTCTCTCTCTCTCTCTCTCTCTCTCTCTCTCTCTCTCTCTCTCTCTCTCTCTCTCTCTCTCTCTCTCTCTCTCTCTCTCTCTCTCTCTCTCCCCACCCCGCCACCCCACCCCGCATCCCCACTTCCCTCCCCCATCTCACTCCATGCACCAGCCACCCTCCCGCCCCCTCACGTGTACACCCCCCCCTTCTCTCTCTCTTTCTCTCTCTCTCTCTCTCTCTCTCTCTCTCTCTCTCTCTCTCTCTCTCTCTCTCTCTCTCTCTCTCTCTCTCTCTCTCTCTCTCTCCCCCCACCCCGCCACCCCACCCCGCACCCCCACCCTGCCACCCCACCCCACTCCCCCATCTCACCCTGCACACCTGCCACCCCCCGCCCCTCGCGCGCACACACTACCCCCCCCCCCCCCCGCCCCCGCTCACTCCCATACATTCCACCCCCTCACTCTCTACCTCTCCCTCATACATGCATGCGCACGCTCACAGGCATGCACACGCCCGCACAATCACTCATTCATACATACACACATGCGCACTCACACATACATACACACATACAACACACCCATACATATACACACACACACCCCCACACGCACACACACTCACATACACACACACACTTCTACACACACACACACACTCCCCACACACACGCTTCTACACACACACACACACGCTTCTACACACACCCACACGCACCTCCTCTCATCAGTCATCGGGAAGTTCACATTTTAGAGACGATGAAGATATTGAGGTAGGGCCTCCCGCATTCTGGGATTTGCAACAACTGAAGGCTGCAGCAATGAGAATCAGTGATCCAGTGATCCAGTTTGGGACTTAAATATCAATGTCGGCAGAACATGGCAGAATTGTTTTGACAATCAGTGGAAACAAAATCCTCAAACTCAACAGGATACGGTATCCGAACAGGTTACGGTTGAAGATGAAAAGTGGATTGGGAGCGGTGGAAGGAGCATTTTTTTTCAAAGACCAAGAGAAGCTTGCATCTACACTAAAGTTTTAGTTAGACAGTGCCATCGAGGAAGAAGATTTCAAGGTAGCCGCACGCTTGAAGGAATCGCTTAAAGTAGTGGAGGCACAAGATCAAGTCTCTAAAGTTCTGAGTGAGTTGAAGATGGCCCTGGAAGTTCGACAAAAAGTGAAAATCATCTTATGGTCGCATCATTAACATAAGTTCTTCGTTTGGGAGATTTGTGGCAAGGGGATATTCTGCCAGACATTTGGCATCTGCATCTACTAGTGCACCATTATTTGAAGTTTTCATTAGGAAGGACCCTCAAGGCTATCATCAGTAGGTAGTATGTTTGCAACGTGGTGGTACTGGAGATAATATGGCGTGTGCTCCTACATCAATCGATGTAAACATTGTAGACAACAACACATTAGCCGAGGATGGAAATGTATGAAGATAAAGCCTCAAGGAGGAAGTCACGAGATGGTTCAAATTGCCAATCAAAAGAGTCAAAGAACGAAATGACTGCACATTGGCAAGGTTGTCATAGGGTATGGGATAAAAGTGTGCAAGGTAAAAAGTGGAAGCAGAGAAAAAGATTTTTGCCTCCAACCATTCACGGCAACTACCTATTTTTGTGGACCCAATTCAAATCAAGGGAATATTTGACCTACCCCCTAATTTTGGGAGATCGACCGGCGCGTGATCAGTGGACGTGAGGATTTCCGCAAGGCCCTCTTGACCTATTGAGGCCTATAAAAACAATGGATTTGTGCTCATTTGGGGTACATTTTTTTAGAGTTACACTGACACGTGTATACGTGCAGAAGTTCTCTCTTGCACTTGGTGGTTTCAAGCCTATTGTAGAAGCTACTCTGTAGTGTGGATACAGAAGGTAGGCTTCTCAATGGAGGGCTATGAGCACTATAGTGTAAGAGAGTAGCTTGGATTTTCTTTCTTTCCTGTGAGACACTATTGGTGTTAAGCTCTATTCTCTTGAGCAATTCCTTCATCATTAGTATTGATCTGTATTTATCTGCATAGAGTACCACGAAGCTCTGAGCATTAGTTTTTGAGCATTTCCTGGACAAATCTTGTAATCATCTGATCAAGAAGTGTATGGTCTTCCTTATTCAATTGTTGTTCATATTTTCTGAAGTATGTACCACTGTGTGCAATCCTTGTTATCTACCTGGTCACAGAAATGTTAACGGGTATACTTCCCTAAAGAGAACCCCCCTTGAGTAGGCAACGTACTGGATATGTTAATCTTTAATCTCTACTTTTGTTAAAAGCGGATACCCCAGTACCTCCTCTACAGCGACTCTTACGTGCACCTTGTCCACTTACCATGGAAATAAGTATAAATTTTACATATAAATTGAAATAAATATCTTATGTTTTATTTACATTATTTTTTTTATTTTGGTAGTGAGCATGATGAGAGGGATACAAAATACATACTTAGTTCACTTGAGACAGAGTTTGGGACAAAATGGTCGCTAAAGTGGTGTCTAAATGAGATGCGTACACTCATGGCTCATTGTCGTGATAATGCACGGTATGCATTGCTTTTATGTATATATATGTGGATATGAGTATGTGTGTTTATGTATGTATGTATGTATATGAGAGAGAGAGAGAAGAGTGAGACTAGAGGTACAAATACACACATGCACAGACATATACATCATACATGCACATTTACACACATATACACATACATCGACATTTATACATACACACACATACATGCACATTTTTACACAGACATACACATGCATTCAGTTACACACATATAATGAATACACATAGACACATACACATAAATATATATATACATGCATACATATTTACATGTACACATTTACACATAGACATATATACATATATACATGTACACATCACATATAGATGCCTACATGCACACATAAACATATATATACATGCATACATATTTACATGTACATATTTACACATAGACACATATACATATATACATGTACACAATTATAAACACTTGCATATATTACATGAATACATGAATATTTTACATAAATGCATATGCATATGTATACATGGATACTAACACATGTATACATATATCACACACATGCAAACACATACATATACATGAAATACATATATATGCATACTAACATATGTATACATATAATACACATGAATACACACACATATGCATACATACATGATAAAAATTTGCTCCTCGAAGATAAAGCTATATATAAAATAATTAGGCATACCCCTGAGCTTCATGTTCTAACTTAAAAGAACATGAATTCATCTCTCTAGTAGGATGCATTGTTATTCAAGTTAATAAAAACATCTATTATCTGATATCCATTCCTTATCAGTAGAATCAGCATGTAGAGAATTATCCTCTTGATCAAAAAGATTAGTATCATTATCACGTATAATGATTCTAATTTCTCTTTCAGATGTTGATGTATCAGTATCTGATGCTGAATCATCTAGAGGACTTTCTTCGATCTCTCTAACAATAAATTGTTCAAACAATGACCTACCTCTAGGTTGCACATGAATACCTTGCCACCAAGGATGAGCATCTGGGTCCATATGACCAGGACGACCAAGACGTGGAAAAACATACTATCGAAAGCATAGTGGAATCTCAAAATGAGAAATCCAAACCATGATATGATGCATTATGGTTTAAAGGGAGAGACATATATCTGTGATAGAAAGTAAGAGGATAGATAAAGTATACCAAACAAAAGCTCTGTGACGCATTCATTGTAAGTTGCATGGTCACAATCAAAAATCACAGCAGCAAGCTCCTCCGCCTGAAGGTTCAAGAACGGGAGCGGTGATGAAGGACGGCTAGCCCGAGTGGAAGGAGAATGAAGGCCTTTGTATGTTTCGGTCTTACGTCCAACTCCCATGACAGAAGCACTCCGCTGGCAATGAGACTTGTAAGAGTAATTTTAAAGTTTCTTAGAAAACGTTAATTACAAATTTATGTAATGAGATCATATGCTACATGTGTATTAATTACAATAATACTTTCATAATAACATTTTTTTTGAATGAAGGCATTCTGTGGCTACTGTTCATGCATAAGGACATCCCTAAAATAAAACCAAGCCCAAGATTCCAAGTAAGCTTTAGATTCAGCATTCTTCTCTACGTGGACACGAAAGCCATACCAAAAACATGCACACATATGAACATGCAGTAATATGTGGAGGGAGGGAGAGAGAGACAGAGAGAGAGAGAGAGAGAAAGAAAACAAAAGAGAGAGAAATAAGGGCAGAGAAGGAGATGGTGTCCATATGACCAGGACGTGGAAAAACATACTATCGAAAGCACAGTGGAATCTCAAACTGAGAAATCCAAACCATGATATAATGCATTATGGTTTAAAGGGAGAGACCTATATCTGTGATAATAAGTAAGAGGATAGATAAAGTATACCAAACAGAAGCTGTGTGACGCATTCATTGTAAGTCGCATGGTGACAACCAAAAATCACAGCAGCAAGCTCCTACGCCGGAAGGTTCAAGAACGGGAGCAGTGATGAAAGAGGACGGCTAGCCCGAGAGGAGGGAGAATGAAGGCCTTTGTATATTTTGGTCTTACGTCCAGCTTCCATGACAAAAGCACTCCGCTAGAAATGAGACTTGTAAGAGTAATTTTAAAGTTTGTTGGAAAATGTTAATTACAAATTTATATAATGAGATCATATGCTACGTGTGTATTAATTACAATAATACTTTCATAATAACATTTTTTATGAATGAAGGTATTCTCTGGGTAGAATATTGACACCAATGGATGAAGATATGAAAGATATTTGTGATTTACCATAGTTTCCATTGATTTTTCTTTTAACAATCACCTTGCAACTACAAAAACTAGGCTATTATGCACACATTGACAATTATGACTAACGATTTAAAATGGGGGGATTGAAACTCCAAAAAATTTTAGATTGATGGAAAAAAGTTAAAGCAACTTGTTCAAATTTTCCTCTTTCATAATTTCACTTTGAATAAATGTATAGTAATGTAATTGAAGTCTCAACTAAGAAGTAGACATATGTTTTTGACAGCAGAAAAAAATATAAGTTCAGTACCTTTCGCTATTGTGCAGGTCGATGATTCCAAGGGTGAATAAATGAAGAGAGTTCTTGTACCTTTCGCTATTGTGCATGTCCATGATTCCAAGGGTGAATTAATGAAGAGAGTTCTTGAATATCAAACATCATATTCATACTAGCTAATGACACCCAATATGTTGTTTTTTTTATTTCAATTTTTTTAAAAATTCTCTTTGGAGTTCTCCAAATATCATGCATGACACCTATATCCATGTAAGCGACTACTCATGAATTATGAACCACTCTAGTAAATTATGGATGATTGAAATCTTAACCAATAATATCGCAATAAATATACCTATAGAGATGAAAATCGCACGAACTACTTGATGATTGCGAGGGAGTTATGAATTGCTTATTCATCAAGTGAGAATGGTTGAGTCCTGAATTAACATTAGAGTTGACTCACAGTACTATGATGCATTTTTGGAATTCTGGTCAAATTGTATTTCAAAACGCTATTGATCAATCTATAATTGATACACTGATACGTTCTCCATTAGAAGAATATTGCTCCATTGCTTCCTAACCTGACATATCTTTAGTGGAAAGTCCACCCTTGCGACCCGTTTCACTTTAATCCTTACTAGCGATCTGTTCCGCACGAGCTTGTCAATGCAATCAAGTCATATGAAGTAACAGAATAACTACATAAGTAGGAAACATGTCCTAATATATGGAAAGCGTAGCACAATACAACTATGGGCACATCGTCTAAGATGGATAGTAGCCCATAGTTTTATGATCTCTTTTTATATATTTATATATTTTTTGATTTATCCACTCCAATCCTTTTGTTAGTCTTGAGATAGTATTAAATCATAGGAACAGAGCAAACTTTGCAGAGCCCAATCATGTATATTGGGAAAAGCTTTTGTCACCACATACATAATGCATACATACACATATGCATACATAATGCATACACACACATACACGCACATATTCATACATACATGCATACACATACACACACATAGACACATACACACACATAGAAACATAGACACACATAAACACATACACACTCATAGATGCGTAGCGACACATACACATAGACACACACACATAAACACACACATACACACATCAACACATACACACATAATGATGCATACACACACATACACATGCATACGCATACATATGCATACATACATGCATACACATACACACATAGACACATACACACACATAGACACATACACACACATAAACACATACACACTCATAGATACACACACATACACACCCACACATACACACATAGACACATACACACATAATGATGCATACACACACATTCACATGCATACACACATACATAGACATATACACACACATACACACACATACACACACATATATGCATACACACACAGAGAGATACATACACACACATACACATACATGCATGCATACATAATGCATATGCATATGCATACATACATAATGCATATGCATATGCATACATACATACTTACATGCATACATAATGCACATGCATACATACACATACATAATGCATACACACACATGCATACATAATGCATACATACACATACACATATATGCATACATACATGCATACACATACCCACATAGACACAAACACACACATAGACACATACACACACATAAACACATACACACTCATAGACGCGTAGTAACACATACACATAGACACATAGACACATACATACTCATAGACGCGTAGTGACACGTACACATAGACACATACACATACACACACACATATAAACACACACACACATACACACATAGACACATACACACATAGACACATACACACATAATGATGCATACACACATACACATGCATACACACACATATTCATACATACATACATGCATACATACATACATGCATACATACATACATGCATACATATACACACATATACACACAGACACATAGACACATACACACTCATAGACACACTCACATACACATAGACACACACACACATACACACACACATGTACACAAACACATGCACACATAGACACATACACACATAGACACATACACACATAATGATGCATACACACACATACACATGCATACACACATACAAACACATATACACACACACATACACACACATATATGCATACACACACATAGAGAGACATACACATACATACACATACATATAGATACATGCATACATATGTATACATAATGCATATGCATATGCATACATACATACTAAAACATGTATATGTGTGTATGTATATGTAATGTGTGTGTATAT
>CM035422.1:83444826-83449826 GCA_020310875.1 Ceratopteris richardii
GTACAGGTACTGTTATAGGTGCTGGTATGAGCATGGATATTTCTAGGAGTCCACCAATGCTTATACCCAAGCTTATACCACTGCCTATATCCATGACTATACCCGCACCAATATTTTTCGATGCGTATACCCATAGAAGCTTTTTAACAGTTATACCGAGAGTCGAATGATTATTGGTATGACTAACATGGTCTTTCAAGGCATTTAAAATGGTCATACCGATGTCGGCGCATGATTGTTAGTATGGCTAGCGTTGTTATGTCCCTCATATGTTGTAGTGTTCTTTGCACAAACAAGGCATCTCACCATGTGAAAGAAGTACCATGAGTAGTAGTGAGATTGATCTCACCAACTCCCATGATAGTATAAGAGGATTTCTTGGTGCATATTAAAGTATTTTCTGTAGGCGCACGCTCAAGTGAATTGAAGAAACTACACTACAAGGTAATATGTTTATTTACCCACTATCAAAGTAACAAACATGTGAGTCTATTAAAGGCATACACTGCTCATTAGAAAATGGGTCATCACTAAAAACAGTAGTATATGTTGATGCTTTATTCTCCATAAGATTACAAGACTCTATTTTCAGAGTAGAGGCCTTTGAAACAACCATTCTAGCTTCTTATTTCATTGCCTCTTTTGCAGCCAGTTTTAGAAAACTCTTTATGACATGATCATGGCAGTAAAAAGTTGAACTCAAAGAATAAAAGAATTTCAACCATCAAATGGGTAACAAACCTTTTTTTTTTCATTGAGCGATGGGGAGAAAAACTTCTTTGGAGTAGTAATTAAGTAAGAGGGAAATAATGGTTCATATTTTCATTGATGCGAGACTAGTATAGACGAGACCCCCCTATGTGGCTCCCTTATCAGCCGTTGTTGACGAGTTTAACAACATGGTTATCCATTGTGGTCTCTCATCCGTTTCTAATTTGATCTTTGACTGAAAATGGTTGCAATGTATCCCATAGTTGCTTCGATCATGTACAGAAGTGCAACCTCTCACCAATAGGCTTCATGAAAAAAAACAAAAAGTCGAACACGGACTTTCTTGATTTTGTAGATCAAATTCTCGGAGTTGGATGATGCATAGAGTTCACTACAAAACTCGAACACGGACTTTCTTGATTTTGTAGATCAAATTCTCGGAGTTGGATGGTGCATAGAGTTCACTACAAAACAAGGCAAAATAGACAGGTGCACGATCTTAACTATTTTCTAATTATGGCTCCTACATATCTATCATGCTGAAGTTTAGTCTTTCTGTAACCTGGAAAGAACGATGCACACACTCGAGTCGAGAGTCAGGAATCATCTTCTTTGTTTTGTAAAACAGCTTGGAGTGACAGGAGAAACACCGTGGAATTAACGCCTTGTCGAGTGACTGACCTATCAAAGGTCAAATGTCACGTTCACGACATGTTGACTCTGCAAAAATTGAGTCGCAACAAGTTCGATCACGATTTCTTCTTGTTTGCTCGAATCCACAGACCAATAGTTCACTGTATAATTATGGAATTTGCGCGCATGTGCGCTATCTCTCTCTCTCTCTCTCTCACTCTCACTCTCTCTCTCTCTCTCTCATATGACGCGAGTGCCCACACGCGACCTTCAACAAACTATTTAAATAGCCATCCTGTAGCTACAATTTATTACTCTTTTCGTTGTTTGCACGAACCGCGCAATCAACATGGGAGAGTCGTTTCCATCGTCACAGGTTAAGCGCGGTGATGGGCGCTTATGCTAAATGGGAAAATAGTTGAGACTAGCACACATGAGGAACTTATTCAATAAGATGGGTCTTATTCTAGTCTTCTTCAATTTAATGATAACTCATATTGTCAGAAACATTATGGCATATTCTTATTCTAGTCGTTTCCTTCTTTGAGTTCAAGAGCCTTCAATTTCTGCCTTGGTGCATAGTCTGACATTAAAAGCTAGGGATTTCCTAAAGCAACCAATAAGAGGGAAGCTTATTGGAAATCACACTTCAAGCGGATTATGGAGCTAAATGCACCAAACTAGCCCTACACTCTTATAGGCATGTTAAAAACTAGAACTGTTCAAGGGTTAGAGTGAGACTTAATGTAGGGAATATTACTACCAAACCTCAATGGTGTTAGAAGATAGTTTAAGGACCTAATTAAGGTCAGTTGCCACAACAAAAATTATCTATCTCCATTTTTGGTAACTGCTTTGAGCCCTATTTAGTAAACATGGGGATTGGCCATGGCGCTTTTGAAGTCCTTGGAGTCTATATAAGCAGGTATCTAGCACTTATTGAGGGGATTACTATTGGATCACCATTAACATGACTATTTGCATTCTCTTCCCACTTCCATGCTGTTGTTAAGGTCACTCTCTGGTGATTATACAAAGTGTGCGCCACCCAGTGGAGTTGGCTATAAGCATACAAAGTGATTGAGTGGCTTGCATTCAGCCTTTTGTTTTAAATATTTCACATTTCATTTGGAGAAAGTTCATCATCCGTGTAGTGTGCTATATGTCGATTAATACCCTTGTATTGATCTTGTCTAGTTTTTGGAATGGCACACTAGCCCACTGTATTATTCTTTGTAATCATTTTGTGACTTAAGAAGCTCGGTTTCCTCTCGTATGAGCATTCTCATTTCCTTTGTCTGTAATTGTACCATTTCTTCATTGTCGATTAGTGTACCTACACATGAAAATATTAGAGGGTATACTTTCCTAAGGCAAAACCTCCCTTGAATAGAAGACATATTGGAAGGTGTCCACCCATAGCTAGGCCTAGATATATGTTCCAAGGCTCTCTAGCAAGCTCTGGCCACTTACTATCTATGTATTTCCAAGCATCAAAATTACCTTGCACTGGCATTACACCATATGTAGAGTTGCTCTTTACATGTTGTTACATTAATTGAGCTATGGATATACATTTGAACATTCTCTTAATTCTTGGAATGAAAGGAAAGTGGAAAGGAACCTTTGTGGAGATGCTTACACTCGTTCCAAAAGATAATGCAATCATTCGGACAAGTATGAATCTTAGTGTAGTCCATTCTAAGTGACTTTAAAAGCTTTTTTTTTTTTGCATCTCCACATGTTGGAGCCATATCCTTAACATCTAGTAGATACTTATCTTTCAAAAGTATCCAAGGGATAAGCAAATACAATGATATTAGTAAATGAACTTTTTTTGATACAACAATGGAAGTTTATTTTAAATCCACTTACCTTAACAATTTAAAGACACTACTATTTGAACATTCCAAAATGAATTGAAGATTTAGCATTGCGAGCAATACACCTACCACAGATATCTCTACCCAAGTTTATAATAGTAAATCAGCTAGTCTTTACATGTTGTGGTGCTCTTCCTCCGCTTCTGATTGTGAAAATTCGTCCATGTCCATTAAACGTAGGATATCTTCTCCATCATCTCATAAAATACCTTGAGCATTTCTTCCATGTGTTCATTGTGTGTAATGCCACCAGTACCTTGTACTACAACCTCCCTCTTCATTAGCTTTTGTCCACAAGAGGTAGATGTTGCAATCTCGTTTGGGTCGAGTGCTCACAATGGGAACCATGGGAATGGTAGCTAAGGTTTTCTCATCAACATTATCAAAGGACCCATATTCTCTAACATATGCAGTACAAATCCATCATGCCTAAAAAATTTCATTTCTGCACTAAGTGCAAGGACATACCATTCTCTCCTCCAAAACTAAAGATACCATCTGATACCATGTGGAGATGTTAGGACATTTAGCATATGATACATTAATATATATTTTTTAATTTTATTTCTAAAACCCTAACTTTTCTTATTTAATGTAAAATCCTATTTTTTTATATTTTATTCTATATATTTAATTTAATTTAAAAACCCTAATTTCTTATATATTCAATATAATTCAACAATCCTAGGTCATTTCATATTTATTTATCTTTAATAAAATCCTATTTCTTATATATATTTGATTATATATTCTAATTTTTCTTCCTTATATATGGAAACTAAATATGAAAAGAGATGGGATATATATATATATATATATATATATATATATATATATATATATATATATATATATATATATATATATATATATATATATATATATATATATATATATATATATATATATATATATATATGTGTGTGTGTGTGTGTGTGTGTATGTATATATATATATATATATGTACACACACACACACATATATATATATATATATATATATATATATATATATATATATATATATATATATATATATATATATATTTTAAATCCTATATCCTTTCATATTTAGTTATTTGCACTAAAATCCTATTTTTTCTCCAAATTTGATTATATAATCTAATGGTTTCTCTAAGTCTTACATATATTGGATTATATATATAATATGAAATCTAAAACTTTATTTTCTTATATTTAATTACATATACTTAATTTAATTCAGAAATCCTAATTTCTTATATATTTCTATATATTTGTTTGTATGTGTATGTGTTTGTATGCAAAAATCCTAAATACCCTATTTTTTATATATCTATTTATACATATGTAAAAATCCTAAAACTCCTAAAGACCCACCTTTTAAATAGTTATTTATATATATTTATTTTAATTCAAATATCCTTATTTCTTAAATATTTACTTATACATAATATGTTTTATTCAATAAAATATTTGTTTTTCTACTTTTTATTTGATTATATATATTAATATTGAGCCTAAAAACTTTATATTTTAAATATTTAGTTATATTTATTTATCTCTATTAAAAAAACCCTAATATCTTATATATCCTAATCCTTAAGGCCTAGACCTAAAACATGTATATGTATGTGTGCATGTGTTTATATATGTGTATGTGTATATATATTACATGTGTATATGTGTATATGTGTCCATGTATGTAAAAGCCCAAAACCCTAATCCTAAAATAGTAACCCTAAAACATGTATATGTGTGTGTATATGTAATGTGTGTGTATGTATATATGAT
>CM035422.1:83452326-83489826 GCA_020310875.1 Ceratopteris richardii
AACAAACATGTGAGTCTATTAAAGGCATACACTACTCATTAGAAGATGGGTCATCACTAAAAACAGTAGTAAATGCTGATTCTTTATTCTCCATAAGATTAGAAGACTCTATTTTTAGAGTAGAGGTCTTTGAAACAACCATTATAGCTTCTTTTTTCATTGCCACTTTTGCAAACGAGTTTAACAACACGGTTATCCATTGTGGTCTCTCATCCGTTTCTAATTTGATCTTTGACTAAAAATGGTTGCAATGTATCCCATAGTTTCTTCCATCATGTACAAAAGTGCAACCTCTCACCAATAGGCTTCATGAAAACAAAACTCGAACACGGACTTTCTTGATTTTGTAGATCAAATTCTCTGAGTTGGACGATGCATAGATTTCACTACAAAACAAGGCAAAATAGACAGGTGCACAATCTTAACTATTTTCTAATTATGGCTCCTACATATCTATCATGCTGAAGTTTAGTCTTTCTGTAAGCTGGAAAGAACGATGCACACACTCGAGTCAAGAGTCAGGAATCAACTTCTTTGTTTTGTAAATTTGTTTTGTAAACCAGATTGCAGTGACAGGAAAAACACCGTGGAATTAACGCCTTGTCAAGTGACTGACCTATCAAAGGTCAAATGTCACGTTCACGACATGTTGACTCTGCAAAAATTGAGTCGCAACAAGTTCGATCACGATTTCTTCTCGTTTGCTCGAATCCGCAGACTAATAGTTCACTGTATAATTATGGAATTTGCGCGCATGTGCGCTCTCTCTCTCTCTCTCTCTCTCTCTCTCTCTCTCTCTCAACTGACTCGAGTGCCCACACGCGACCTTCAACGAACTAGTTAAATAGCCATCCTGTAGCTACAATTTATTACTCTTTTCGTTGTTTGCACGAACCGCGCAATCAACATGGGAGGGTCGTTTCCATCGTCACAGGTTAAGCGTGGTGATGGGCGTTTCCCTCTTGCTGATGAACGCAGTCCGCTGCTTTACTGCGAAGATAAACATTGTTTTCTTCAGCGCACCAATGTTGATCATTCCCCTCCTTCGTATAGTGACCGGCTCGGTCGCCCTGCTTGCGATCGCGATCTAGGTGGCTGGAAGTGCTCAGCATGTCGCAGCCCTAGATGTTCACCTGGTTTCAGAAGTGTCTCTCTGTCTCTCTCTCTCTCTCTCTCTCTCTCCCCCCCCCCAAGACGTGTGCGCGTACACAAACACACACACACATACAAACACGCACGCGCACAATCCTAAATAACGTACATACTACACACACACGCACGCATATACATTCACAGAGGTGGTTCTCTTTGCTTTCTCAATCGCGATTGCTGCGCTCATGCCCCTAATAGCACTTTCAACGTGCTTCTCTGCTAAGGAGGTACAACTTCGGTGACTCCCCCACTCTTTGGGGGAGTCACTTAAGTTGAAAGCATATCTTTCCCGCCAGATTTTCCATAGGACCTCCCCTTTAATGGCGTTCTAGAGAGTCGCGGAGCAGCGGATCGCTTTTCCCAGCAAGGCTTGCTCCCAACTGAGATGTTTCTGAAGTCTAATTTTCTTTCCAACCATCTGCGAGAGTCTGTTGGATTTGGGGTAGGTAAAGAAGATGTGTGAAACATCTTCAATAGCCCGGTAGTAGCGTTTGCACCAGGGAGGAATCCCACAAAATTTGCTAGCCTTAAGGTTGGTCTAGATTCCATGATGAAGAATTTGCCATAAGAGGACAAACTTTTTGATTTCTATGAGGGGGTGCCAGATAGCCATGAACTTCATGTCCCACCGAAGCCGCATCCATGACAGGCACCACTTCTTGTTGAGATTAACCTGATAGTCAATCATTTCTTTGATGTTCGGGATTTTTGATAGGCTATTCCCATTGTGCCATTTGAGACCAAGTGAGCTCGATGTGTCGTGTCCCATGAGAAGGCAAACTTTGTGTCGGTCCCAGGCAAGACATCTGCTTTGCAAAGTGCCAGTTTGTTAGCCATGCACCCAATGTCTAGGATATCAAGTCCCCCACTATCTCTATGGCTGGTGCAGATGGACCATTTGATTTTAGGCACCCCCCTCCTATTGTGGTCAGCCGTCCAAAGGAAGTTTCTACAAGTACTATCTAGTTTGGATAGATCTTGCTCTTTCGGTCTCCAACAAGAAAGGAAATAAATGGTAGATGATAAGAGGAACGTGTTGATAACCATAGCATGACCAGCAAGATTGATTTGCATACCTCTCCAATAGTTAAGCTTGTTTTCGATTTTGGTTAGCACCCAGTTCCACCGTTGTTCCATAAAGATGCCAAATCCCAAGGGAATCCCAAGAAGCGTAAAAATTTGGCCCTGCGGAATGATTTGATAGCCATGATCAATGAGAAGGTCGGGCTGTGACCCAACGAGAGCTCTAAAGGCAGTCTTAGAGTGGTTTATTGTGGATCGAGAGGCTTCACAAAAAGTAGCTAGACACCTCCAGAATGTATCCAGGCTCGTACTATCATTGTGAACAAATGTGTTCATATCATCGACAAAAAGTCTCATGGTGATCTGACTGTGGTCATGAGGCAAACGGAGGCCTTTGATATTACCAGCTTCCACCTGATGATCCACCAGCCTGCTAAGCCCTTTCCTGGGAATGGCAAAGAGAAGGGGAGCCAATGGGCACCCTTGTCTGATAGATCTTCTAAGTTTGATCACCTTCGAAAGTTTGCCATTAATGTTAATTTGGGTCGATGCGTTTCCGAGAAAGGTCACAATCATCTTGCTGAATTTCTGACTACATCCAAGATCTTGGAGCGATGGCAGAATATAGTCCCATTCGAGCCTGTCGTAAGCTTTATCAAAGTCGATCTTAAGGAAGACCACGTCTTGTTTAGAATCATTTGCAAATTCAAGACCTTCCCAGATATCTATAATGGTTTCCAAAATTGACTTGCCTTTGATGAAACCTTTTTGGTCCTCACTTAACCACGCGCTCAAGTGGCAAGAGATTCTATTGGCAATGACTTTGACAATGATCTTGTATCCTGTTTGGAGCATCGTAGTAGGACGCAAGTTCTCTATTCTATTCTTTTCCCCTTTTTGTGTATTAAATTAATAATCCCATTGTTGACACAAGAAGGAAGCGTACCAAACTTGAGCACCTCTTGCTTAACTCGACGAAGAGGGGTGGCAACCACCAACTTGAAGGATTTAAAGAACTCATTAGTGAGCCTGTCGGGTCCCGGGCTTTTACCAAAAGGGAGGGCCTCAATGACCTCAATGATTTTTGATTCAGAGATAGGGGCATGTAGTAGGGAGCAAAGGTTGAGTGGAGTCCTGTGGGAGGAAACCCTAGATATGGCTGCCATGCAGTGCCTTCTATGCTGGGAGAGGGGGTTTGAGGTCCCCAGGAGTCACGTGAAGTTCCCTTCAATGATCCCAAAATTATCTTCTTCCATATTGCATACATTGCCATTTAAGTATAGCAATAAGGGGATCGATTCTCTGTTATGTTTCCTTTTAAGGATACGGCACATCTCTTTGGTGGGTTTGTCCGCTTTGCCAGCTCACCACTCCTTGAAGAAAATTTGCAAATTTCTCCTTTGTATTTCTTCCTTGTATCTTAGCAGCGATCTGATTATTTGAAGACCTTTCTGGGCTTGAGATTTTCCTTTGTTCACTTCCTCGTCGAGCCTCCAGAGTCTATGATATAGAGCTTCTCTACGAGCCCGCCGCACAGTCTTAAGCATCTTCCTGGATCTAATCATGATCTATCGTGACTTATCGACCGCACTTCTCCAGCACTTGGCTGGGGACAAGCCGGAGGCCAATGCCTCCTTCCACACATCAGTAATTTCTTGATGGACGGAGGGGAGAGAGAAGGAGGGCGCACTGGCATGGAACCAAGGAGCCTTACAGATCTTGGTGGGAGGCTGGAAAGTGATAACGATCGAGTAGTGATCATAGATGGTGAGGTTAGTGCGTTGCGAGAGGGAAGGTGGCCCCATTCATGAGTAAAACTCTAAGAAATAGCATCTATCAAGTTTAGCTTTCCTCATGTCCTCTGGCGCTTGGAGATTTGATCAAGAAAAGCCATTCGAATCTTTGAATTCGACCAAATCCAAGTGTACTTTGGTTTTGTCCCATGTTTCTTTCTCGCGACTATCGATGACTCTGCCCTTGCCCATCCATCTGTCCATAGGGTCCTCCACCATGTTGAAGTCACCACAAATAAGCAGGTTGTGGGGGAGCGAGTCCAAGGAGGCCCATGTTCAGTCTCTCTAACTCCCCATTAGGGACATACAAAGAAACTAAAGTAAAACAAAAAGGAGCACCAAAAAAAATAGCAATCCATCGATGGCATTCATCTTCAATGGAGTTCTCAAGCTTTTCAAACTAGAATTGATTAATATCGATTACCGTTCCAGCGGAACCCCACTGGTGCGCCGTTGAAATCCAAACATGGGTCGAGGAGACATGTCTAAGCCATTTTTGGAGGTCTTCTCCATCAATTTTAATCTCTTGAATACATATAAATTCTGGGTTTAGGCTAATGTCGTGAAGCCATTGACCAATGATGGTCGCTCTTGAGGGGTTGGTTAGCCCTCTTGCATTTAACGAGATGATGATCATTGTCATAGTGAACCCTCTTTGCGGGAGGGAGCTTTGTCCTTTCTTTTCTCGGATTCATCTTTCTTTTTCACTGGGATCGGATCCCAAATTAGCAATAGGTTCTTGTGGGGGCTTTTCCAGGGTAACTCCATAGGTTGTTTTCCTTTGCGGGATGCCTCTTGTTGGGGAGAACTGGGCACCGTTTTCGACACCGTTTCCGGAATAGTCGATCCGATGATGGAACTTTCACTATCCATGTTATCTTCGTTACTAGTAGTAAAGCCGTCTTCTTTGCTTGTAGTGTAACCCTCCTTTCTTTATTGTCAGGGATCTCTAGGGCTTTTTCGTTGGTGTCCACCTCAAGTTGGTTCCCACGTGGGTAGTCAAACTCATTGATCTCCTTTTCCAAATTGCAAGACAAGTTGTTGGAGGGGGTAACTGACATATTTCGCTCAGAAGTTGCCATAGGGCTTCTTTTCCTTCTTCTTCTGACTTTGATGAACCCGTCTGCATCAGCTTCAGCATTAAGGGGGCCCTTGACTTCCTCTTCCTTCGTCAAATGAGTCAATGCCCCTTTGTTGTCTTGAGCGTTTCAGGGGGCTTCTTGATTTCGCTTGCTTTTTTGTCTCAGAGGGCAATCTTTAATCCTGTGACCTTGTTGGCCACAACGAAAGCATGCATTGGGAAGGTTTTTGTAATTGATATCTTGCTCCCATACATCCCCTTCGCCCAAGTCCACTTTGATCTTCGATGGAAGCGGCATGCTGAGGTCAGCCTCGACACAGATTTGAGGGTGCCATCGAGCATTGAACGAGTGTCTTGCACCTTCATAAATGAGACCACCAATGTCCTCGCGTGAGGCCAACGACTTACCGATAGGAGAAACAATGTCCCACACGAAGTTGTACAAGAAGTATGGCAGGTTAGGGAGCTCAACCCAGAGAGGGTACCGAAGCGATTTTGATTTTTTGGGAGTAAAATCAGGGGACCATCTGAATAGGAACAAGGTTGCCTGATCGAGTTGCCAGGTTCCCACACTTAGGGCTCGAAACGACATATCTTCATTTTCAAAGACTAGCAACATGTGGCTTGCCGGTAACAACTGACACTTACAAACAATTAGCCCACGGGGGAGCCACTCATTGCAAAGCCACTGTCGCACGGTTTCGAGGGGGGGCCTAGGCCCAAACATTTGGCCGATGAGGCAAACTTTCCTGAGCTCCTCCTGAGTTGACAGAATTGCGGATCTAGTGAAGGAGACCAAGGGGGGTCCAGCACTCTCGGAGGCCCCAAGGGCAGCACAAGATCCCCCCTCCAACAGAGATGCCAGGCTACCGGTCTCCCCCGGAGGAGGGGCAAGGTTACTTCTCACAAATAAGGAGGTTTCCAAATCCATGACAAAGGCCTGCCGGACTCTCTTTTTAGTATTTCCGTTTTCACTATCTTAAAAGCTCCGAGTGGCCTGAAAGATCCAAAGAACCTTTAAGATTTTCTTGCCAAATTTAAAAACACACTCTCTCACGAAACAAGAAGAAAAGCAACGGACCCAAGTTGACCCCCAAGCGTTTATCACTCAAAGATGGAAGTACCAAGAAAGACGAAAGTTTGAACCGTGGCGCAGCAAACCAAATTTTACTTGCTTATGCCTTTGAGTCAGTATATTATTCGGGTCGCATGCAACTCTAAGAATTCCTCTGCGTCCTCTCACAATTTCTTGCGCACTACTCTTTCTCACTCTCTCTCTCTCTCTGCCTGCTAAGCTAACCTTCGTGCATTTCGGAATGAGTCATATGATAAGTTTCAGTTCTGTGGAAGAGAGAGTTGCGCAAGTTCCAGAGGACCTCGAAAGTATTGACTGTGATGCTATGGAGACCTCGACCTGGGCGATGTACGAGCGGCTTGTAGAAAGACTCCAGCAAAAGATAGAAGCGGGAGAATTCGACCGATATGACCTGTTCCTAAGCACAATGAACAAGGTCGTTCAGCAAGTAGAACCGGAAGTGGACAGGCAGTATCTCGTCGAGCTCTTCCACTTTCTCATGTATGACGAAGGCGGATTCGAAGGCAGTGTGAATGGCGAAATGTACGAGGAGGTTATTGATCATTCTGTGGAACACTTGGAGCTTGAAGAGGGCTACGATGCTTTAGTACAATTAGATTATCTGGATTGGAGTTACCGGAATGCAGAACCCAGAAAAAGAATAGAGTTAGCGGAATGCAGAACCTACAAAAAGAGCAAGATTGACCATGGAGCCCTGGACACAGTCTATTTGCAGGAGAACCATTTTGACTAAGCTTACTAAACTAGTACACGACCCCACTCTCATTCAGTAATGCCTCAATGAGCTAGTTAGCAAAATAATTAGCCGATCTAAAACAGTTTCTAACAAAGCTTCAAAACAAAGAAAGACTTCCTGAGATAAGAATTTGGGAACTATTGTTGTGGTTGTTAAATCAATAATCCATCCCTTGGCCCACTACTCGAAGTATTAGTACATGTCAAGATAGAATGTTGGTTAGTGTAAGTCGTTAGATGAGAGATATGGCCTAGAAAATCTAATCTCCACTTTTGGAAAAGGCATTAAAAGCATGAGTGGTTGGGTGGAAAACAAGAGTATAATGTCCAGAACCCTTGCATAAAGAAGGTCACCATAGCCGAGATTGTAATACCGTATGCATAATAAGATCTTTCAATAAATTCCACCAATGGAATGGGTATGAGGCATGTGTAGCGCTGAGGGAGTCTCATGTGATGGTAGATATTGGAGCCAAGCACCAAAAACATCTTGATAGTACAGCTTACCCACAATAACTCTAAGCCAATCACTATGGTGAGCTCATTTATTATAAGCTACCATGGAGAAAACTCAAGAGGAATGCATGTCATGAGTAAAGATAATAAGATTTGATAGTGGGAGTTATCTAGATCCTAATGAGCATAGGATTCTCAATGGTTGTAAAAAGGGCAATGCCTAGAAATGATTCATCAATCCTTCTAGTATCCTCCCTAAAACTTAGTTGAGATATAAATAAAAGAATTGGATGAAATGGAACAAGTCTATGAATAACATCATAAATAATAATTGGATTATTGCAAGAGTATCACCCAATAAGCTTGGCAGCCTACTAGGGTCTAGTACTTAACCAAACAACTTAACATTAACTGATCCATATGAACTGCTATTTTGCGACCCAATAAATAATGCTAGAACTTACTGGTAGATTAGATCACACTTAAACATTCACACTTTGTAAAAGAGTATTTTCACTCTGCAGGGGCAAGATAATGACTTGCATAATACAGGGATTGATATCATTCTTTTGCATGCTATATTAACGTACTAGCAATCAGTCTGGCAAAAGAATAGAAAAGTGCATGAAAAGGTTTCAACGAATGCGAGGCTTGCAATATGGATGAACAATGAAGAGAGTTTCCAATATGGTAAATGTGGATCGGTTGTGATTAGTCCAGTTCAAATGAAAGAGATGGGGTATGGTGGCTAATTTGTGTAAAGAAATTGTTGAATTTGCAAGAAACCTCAAAACAACACATCCAAGCGCACCATATGTACATCATATGCATACATAATTCAATGCGCTCACACACATATTTATCATCATGCACATGCGATCAAGAGCACATACATGGATATATGCAAATACATGTGCACCTTCAAATTTGCACATATAACCTTATATATTCGCATAAATAAGTACGCACATTAATTCCTTTGGTTTGCTCTAATGCTCTAGAATGGAAATAAGCATGAATGATGTAAAGGAAACACCGTGAAATGGATACGTAATCAAATAGACATACGTTTAAGCATACAGCTCACCTAGTTTAGTGACTTTCCTTGTGAGCACACCATCTTAAAATATATCTATAATTGCTTTTACTAGTTCTCAGCTCTTTACACCTCAACAACCTGGAATAATAGCATCATGCGCTCTTCACACTTGAATTACACTTACCTTCTGTTTCAATGGCTCATAATATTTCTTTGGTTCTAAGCTTTAATTGAATTCAAGACCACATCCACCCCCTCTAAACCTGTGCATCCTCCAAATGTGCCAACCTACATACATAGCATCAAACCCAACCGAGTATCAAGTAGTTATGGCAATAAACACAATATAAAGAAAAATTTATTTACATGTGTAAAATAGGGAAGTGAGATGAACTTTTTATAAATTAAGAGAAAGGAATAAACACAAGTATTGCACACAATCATATTGAGATATTCTAACACATTCAAGCGAGAAATCATGCAAGCAGATTGAAAACTCACTAGTTCTTTCGCTAACTTAACATGGTCAGATCTAGTAGCCCATCCTCAACATATACATATACAAGCCCTTACTAATCCGATTTGTGAAACATCAATCTAACTTCACCATTAATTTCTCACTGTCTCGTTCCCCATTATAGCTTAGATTATTTTTCTCTTTGCTTCTTATTTTTTTTATGTTGTTCATCAATCGAGCTCAATCTTTTGTTTTTATTTCCGTTTATCTATTTTTCTTTCATAATTTTTGGCCTATGCCGAAGTCGGATGGGGCTCATGGATATATCCACCTGGTGAGGTTTACCCCACTTATCTATCGACCCAACATTGTGCACGATACACAAGGTCAACCTCATTCAATATCGATGTCGACTCATGACTCTGACTACCCGATGAGAGTGACTCCATCTGCCTATCGACACACGAGTACTTGTTATGCTCAGGAGAATCACACTAAATGCGTCTCTTAATTTAAGGGGCTTTTTAAGTTCTAGTTGCTGTTGCTTGCAAAGCTGGAGATTCAATCATTTGTTTCAAACTTTGGATTGTAAGATCACTGAATTTCTTAAATATGGCTTCCATTGTACTAGTGGGCACAATATCCTTTGGCACTATTGGGTTCACCTGAGGATTCTGTATAAGTTGTTGAACAGTCTGTCTTTGTTCTTCCTGCATATCGTCATGTCAACTTTGCATAAATTTAGACAAAGTTCTTTGCTTTTCAATATCCCCTCTAACAGCTTCTTCCACATTATTCTAGTCCTCAGTTAGAATAGTCTTAGTTCCTACATGTTGTAATTATGGGAAAAATTCTTCTCGAGCTTTCATATCTATAGCCTGGAGAAACAAGGATACTTTCTCTTGAGCTATAGCCCTCATAGCATATTCAGATAAGTCTTCAAAATGCTGATCAAATTCTCTTTTGATGCTAAAATGGATTGGTCCTTAGGTTTATGTATCTATTTTAGAAATGTTGACCTAGTCACTTTATCATCGTCATCAAGTGAAACATTCTCGTGAGTATTATCTTATATTGAAACCATCTTGTTTGCCCTTCTACAACTAGTCGGGGTGCATCCACAACTAGTTGGCTACGAAGATGCAATTCGAAAACATGTACAAAATTATCTATAAGCTCTTGGTCACTTAATTGCCTAAGGCTTGTGCCAAGATATCGCGCCTCTAACTCATAATCTTTTATAGAAGCGAGGAACGTTTTTGCCAGTGAAATACCCACTCCTTTTAATAACTCATTCGTGGAATTCCTCGATGGTACTTCATCTTTTTTCATCCTGCTCGAAGCACAAGAGCTGGGTTATAAGGTCCATTGTAGTGTCGACCATAAATGTTCAAACACAAAGAGCTCTCTCAAACCGCACTACTAGCTAGGATCGAAGTCTCTACACTCTCGTCCTTCATGTCGAGTTCACCAAGTATGTCGAGTAGTTCATAGAAAGGGGAGAGAAATAGATGAAGATTCGTGTAGAATACCAAAAGCTTATGAGTTTTGATGGAGTAAATAGGCCAAAGTGGATTTTTTTTAGAAGATTTCCTATAGAGATGAAAATCGCACGAACTACTTGATGATTGCTTCTTCAAACTGCGAGGGAATTATGAATAGCTGCAGCAAAATTCTCTTTAAATTATTCATCAATTGAGAATGGTTGAGTCTTGAATTAACATTAGAGTTGACTCACAGTACTATGAAGCATTTTTGGAATTCTGGTCAAATTGTATTTCAAAACGCTATTGATCAATCTATAATGGATACATTGATACTGTAGAGGAGGTACTGGGGTATCCGCTTTTCTCTAAAGTAGAGAATGAAGTTTCGACTCGTCCAGTACGTCACCTACTCAAGGGGGGTTCTCTTTCAGGGAAATGTACCCTTTAACATTTCTGTGAGCAGGTATATGACAAGATTACACAGAGTGGAAAGACCCCAGAAAATGTAGATGATCAATGACTAAAAGACCAGACACTCCTTGATTCGAAACAGAGGATTACAAGAGTGGGCAGAGCGATGCTCAAAATAATGAGCCACCCTAAAAGCAATTAGCTTCAATACAATAGATCCTTATCATCCGCACAAAGGCAATGTGATGCAATCTAACTCTGAGCCATACAACTGATATGATGGATTTCACAAGAAAATAGAACCCAAACAACACATTGATTTACAGATAAGGAGAAAAAATCCAAGCTACTCTCCTACACAATGGTGCTCATAGTCCTCCCTGGGAAGCCCACACTCTGTATCCACTCACAGAGTGACTCCCACAGTGACTTGAAACCACCAAGTGCCAGAGAGGTCTTCTGCACGCGTCAATGAAACTCAAAAAATATAGCCCAAAAGTGTGTGCACAGTGTACTCCCAATGTACGTACAAAAGTATCTCCAAATGAGCATAAATCCCTTGATTTTATAGGCCCCAATAGGCCAAGAGAGCTTTGTCGAATCTTTACGTTCACTGATCACGCGCCGGTGGAATGCCCAAAATTGGAGGGGTAGGTGCAATATTCCCTTGATTTGAACTGGATCCCCAAAGATAGGTAGTCGCCGTGAATGGTTGGCGGCCACTTTTACTCTCTACAATACACTTTTACTTTTACCAACTTACTTTTACCTCTTCATCCAACTCTGGCAATCCAATGAAGCCGATTGGTCCATCTGCTTATCCAATCATGGTGTTCCTCCACTGCCCACCTTTCAGCAATCACCTAGAGATAACTGGCTCCATATTCCTCTGCATGCTCTTCAAACAATTACTAGGAATTTAAATGACTTAGATTCTGCTTCTTTCTCTTCTTCGGTGAGATCTCTGTGGTTCGGTCTTCTTAGAAATCTGTTGAGCTTCCTCTGGCATATGTGTGGGTGTATGTGTGTGAGGTTGTGTGTGAGTGTGAGTGTGTGGAATTGTGTGTGAGTGAAAGTGCATGGGTGATTTCGTGTGTGCACTAAGCTTGTGTGTGTGCTTTATGTGAGTGATTATGTGTGTGAGGGTGTGTGCGAGGGTGAAAGTGAGGGGCGTGCGAGGGTGAAAGTGAGGGGGAGTGCGAGGGGAAGCGTGTGGAGTGTGAGGGGGAGTGAGGTGGTGGGAGGGGGTGGTGGCTCGCGGGGGTGTGAGGGGGAGTGAGGTGGTGGGAGGGGGTGGTGGCTCGCGGGGGTGTGAGGGGGAGTGCGGTGGTGGTAGGGGGTGGTGGCTCGCGGGGGTGTGACGGGGAGTGAGGTGGTGGGAGGGGGTGGTGGCTCGCGGGGGTGTGAGGGGGAGTGAGGTGGTGGGAGGGGGTGGTGGCTCGTGGGGTGTGAGGGGGAGTGAGGTGGTGGTAGGGGGTGGTGGCTCCCGGGGGTGTGAGGGGGAGTGAGGTGGTGGGAGGGGGTGGTGGCTCGCGGGGGTGTGAGGGGGAGTGCGGTGGTGGTAGGGGGTGGTGGCTCGCGGGGGTGTGAGGGGGAGTGAGGTGGTGGGAGGGGGTGGTGGCTCGCGGGGGTGTGAGGGGGAGTGAGGTGGTGGGAGGGGGTGGTGGCTCGCGGGGTGTGAGGGGGAGTGAGGTGGTGGTAGGGGGTGGTGGCTCGCGGGGGTGTGAGGGGGACTGAGGTGGTGGGAGGGGGTGGTGGCTCGCGGGGGTGTGAGGGGGAGTGAGGTGGTGGGAGGGGGTGGTGGCTCGCGGGGGTGTGAGGGGGAGTGTGGTGGTGGGAGGGGGTGGTGGCTCGCGGGGGTGTGCGGGGGAGTGCGGTGGTGGGAGGGGGTGGTGGCTCGCGGGGGTGTGAGGGGGAGTGCGGTGGTGGGAGGGGGTGGTGGCTCGCGGGGGTGTGAGGGGGAGTGCGGTGGTGGGAGGGGGTGGTGGCTCGCGGGGGTGTGAGGGGGAGTGCGGTGGTGGGAGGGGGTGGTGGCTCGCGGGGGTGTGCGGGGGAGTGCGGTGGTGGGAGGGGGTGGTGGCTCGCGGGGGTGTGAGGGGGAGTGCGGTGGTGGGAGGGGGTGGTGGCTCGCGGGAGTGTGAGGGGTTGGGTAGTAGGGAGGGCGGGGGCCAACGGGTTAAAAGGTGGCGGGGGAGGAGAAATAAGGGAGGGGGTCACCATCAACAGCTACCCAGATCCAACTCCAAAGATAAATCATCTCTTCAGAAGCTTTGCATGATGTGAGCCCTGATGGAAAACAACTTGGTTGAAGGCCTCCATCTCCCATGCCAAGAACCTACTCCAAGAAGAAAGGAAGATAGCAAGAGAGAGAGAGAAAAGGAGGGGTACTTCAGACCCCCACATCAAGCTTTTGCACCGTCCCTGGTGCAATTCCTTCCTTATTTTGCTTATTTCGATGAGATCTAGGTAAAGTGCAATTACTGAAAGAAACATGATATGTACAAGGGATAGAATGCTTCCATTTTGATTTAGGTCAGATACTTCTTCACCCTAGAGATGTTAACCAGGGGAATCCTTTTACCCTGCAGATCTTCTAGATGCACAGCGCCATGTTGCAATACTTTGATTACCTTATAAGGTCCTGCCCATTTGGGTGCCAATTTAGTTGAAATTGCTGGGACCTGATGCACTAAAACCATGGACCCTTCTTGAACTTCATTCGATCTCAGATACCTGTCATGCAGTCTTTTGCGCTCTTCTTGTGTTACCTCAAGTTTTTGCATTGCTCCTTCTCTGCACTCCTCTAATGCCACCAACCTCTGAATGGGGGGTTCAATCTCCATGGTTCTGATCCCGATTTCCTTTCTGATGATGAACTCGAACGGTGCCAATGCTTCCTTTCCATAAACCAACCGAAATCGGGTCTCGCCAGTCGTCCCTCTCCTTGTGGTTCTGAAAGCCCAAATGGCTCCAATCAGTGCTTGCGGCCACGAGCTCTGATGATCGAAAGCTAGTTTGCGAAGTAGCCCAATCAAAATCTTCTTGGAGCTCTCGGCTTGCCCATTTGCCCTCGGGTAGTAGGCACAAGATTTTTTATGAAAAATTTTATACCTGTCGAATACAAACTGGAGCAATTGGTTTACAAAATGTGTGCCCCTGTCACTGGTGATTTCTGTTTATACATGAATTTAGCTACTGTCAGAGCCGTACAGTCCGTAGTGGCTTTGGCCTCTATCCATTTGGTGGCATAACACGTGGCCATCAAGATATACCTTTTACCTCCAGGTTGACCAGTCGGGCTAATTGGTCCTATGAAGTCCAAACCCCATCGTTCAAATGGAAGCCATCTCGTAGATATGACCAACGGTTGGAAATTCAACCTGGTCGGCGTAGGAGCGCACCTCTGGCATATGTGACATTCCTTGGCAAACCTGATCGCGTCCTTGAAGAGGTGAGGCCACCATAAACCTTTGTGGATGAGTTTATGAGCCAATTCTTCCCCCCTTAGGTGCCCTTCACTGTGTGCAGCCTCTAGCAGAAAGTTTACCTCTTCTGGATAGACACATCTTCTCAATATGCCATCCTGACCATATCTATACAGACTTCCATTAATAAGAGAATATGCCTTAGTTTTTAGTAGCAATCGTCTTTTTTCCAGAGGTGTCAAATGTTCTGGGACCTTACCAGAAGCAAGAACATTAAGAATTTCGTCATACCACCCTGTTCGAACTGCCACTAGAAAAAGATGGCTATCCACCAGTTCATCCTTGATTCCTGTCGCTTCTTCACCCCTTGCCGTCCTGGACATTTGATCTGCCATGTGATGCTCTTTACCTGGCTTAATGTGAATGTCAAAATTGAATTCTTGAAATAAAAGCAACCACCTCCAGATTCTTCCGGCTACTCTTGGTTTGTTGATCAAATATCTCAATGGTTGATGATCAGAAATTACAATGAAATGCACACCTAGCAGATAATGTCTGAACTTTTGGAGAGCAAACACAATGGCCAAACCTTCTCTTTCCGTCGTGCTGTAGTTCCTCTCCGCTTGATTGAGTAATCTGCTGGC
This sequence comes from Ceratopteris richardii, assembly GCA_020310875.1. NCBI lineage: Eukaryota > Viridiplantae > Streptophyta > Polypodiopsida > Polypodiales > Pteridaceae > Ceratopteris > Ceratopteris richardii. Next base: position 83,467,126 of record CM035422.1, read on the forward strand.
ATATGAAATTGGTCTATCGATCTTGTGTGCTGACGGCTGAGCTAGGACTGCACCAACCGCATGGAGACTTGCATCTGTGTGCAAGTGAAATTCCAACGACCAATTAGGAACACATAAAAGAGGAGCAGTACACAACCTCATCTTTAGTTCACAGAATGCCTTGTCAGCTTCTGCATCCCATGCGAAAGGGACCTTTTTTCTGGTGAGCCTTGACAAGGGCTTAGCAATCTCTGAATACATTCGAATGAACCTTCTGTGATACCCTGCATGGCCCAAGAAACTCTGCACTTCTTTTGGACTTTGTGGAATGGGCATTGATAGAATAGCTATCACCTTTGCAGGGTCCACAGTTATACCTTCTGCAGATACTATATGGCCCAAAAGAGTGCCCTTAGTAACCAAAAAGTGGCACTTTTCAGGGTTCAGCTTCAGACCTGTTTTCAAACATTGCTCAAAGATTTCCTTTAGATTTTCCAAATGATTATGGAATTCTTGGACGATTGCTGTCCCGTCTGTCCCTGAGAACACTGAAAAATCATCCATAAAAATTCTTAGGAATGCAGTTAACCATTTCCCCAATATCATATACATAGTTCTATTAAAGGAAGCAGGAGCATTTTTCAAGCCAAAAGCCATTCGTGTGTACACATATGTGCCCCATGGAGTAACAAAAGCCGTCTTATCTCTATCTTCAGGATGGATGGCTATCTGATTGTAGCCACTGAACCCATCAAGAAAGCTATACAGGGTGTGTCCAGCCACTTCTTCAAGCACCTGTTCTGTGAATGGTTGAGGAAAACCATCTTGAATAGTTACCTTGTTCAAAGCCCGGAAATCGACACATACTCTTATTTTGCCATTTTTCTTAGGTACGATGACCATGGAGGAGAGCCACCGAGAGTGTTCCACTGGTACTATAATGTTTGCCTCTTCTAATTTGTCTATTTCTAGCTTCACTGCCTCTGCATACTTCGGATTAAGCCTGTAAGGCCTACTTCTGGCAGGTGAAGCTCCTTCCATTAAAGGTATACGATGTAACCCTAACTCCTCAGGTATCCCTGTTAGGTCCTTGTAGGACCAAGCAAAAACATTTTTATAGGTATAAAGTAAGGAGGTTACCTTCTGCAGCAGAGAGGGATAATTCCATAACCATGCAGCCAAGTGAACTACTTGGGGATTTCCTTCATTTCCCAGATTAACTTCCTGAACTGACTGTTCAGAGTTGGACCCATTTGACAATTCCTCCCCACTATAGGCAGGAGCGGAACTTAACTGATGATCCACGATCTCTTCTTTGATCCATCCTGCTGGTATATTTGTGAATGGAAGTTCTTGTAGGTCACCCTTAGCTTCCTTAGATGCAGACCCAACTTTTTCACCTTCTGGACCTGCAAGCATAAAATCATCCGATTCCTCGTTTTTACCTGCCTTCCCCTTACATACCATTGTAGTGGCGCCATGTGTCAAACTTTCCTCTTCCTGGCCTCCTTGTGCTATTTCTATCAAACCCTCATCCACTTCACATATCTCTACTGTGCAGCATTCTACACTTCCCATCATCCATTTAAATAAGGTATCATCTTCTGGAGGTAGAGAAGGCATTACCTCAGTATCCATTGTGTATCCAGTAGCTTTGTTGATGTCTGCTCCTTCTTCCATATGTATCTGCAATTGATTATTGGTACCTGTGGAAATCCACAACTTGTTCTTTCCCCAATCCTGCAACGCCTTTGCTTGCCTTAACCAAGGCCTTCCCAAGAGCAAAGGATATGAGGTTTCCTGTGGCAAGGCAATGACAACAAAGTCCAGAACAAAATGACAGCCCTGCACTATCATGAGTACCTTTTCGACAATGCCGAGCGGCACAACCCGTCTTTGATCTGCTAATGTGACCGTAAAGGGTGCCGCCTTTGTGGGATTCAGCTTCAGCTTTCTCATTGTGAAATCAGGCATCAAGTTGATGCCAGAACCTCCATCAATAATGACACCTGAGAGGGCTTCATCTTTGATTAAGACTGATAACCTTGAACTCTGATAATCAGCCAATGGTGCAGGAGGGAAGTCCACCATAAATTCATCTATGCTAGGAGGTGGACACAAACATGCAGAATGTATGATCTTCAACAGACCACTTCTTACTTTAGAGTCCATCTTTATGAGTTGGTACAAGCTAATTTTATGGTGAATACCTTTCAAAATTTCTTCAATATCTACTTCTTGTGTACCTCTAGGAGTAGTTGTTGGTTGTTCCTTGAGCAAAGTAGTTACCCTCTCATAAGCTTCTTCCATATCTTCCTGGTCCTTCCATCCCACCCTCTTCTCTGCATCTCTTTCTTTGAGCCCTGTTTGTCCTTCCTTCTGTGCTAAAGCCGCTTGCCTGGCTCTAGTCATCATTGGTATGGATGAAGATGAAACAGCGTAAGTTTGAGCAGTCGTACCTTCTACTGGTGGGGAGACCGCAATCATGTGAATTGGAGGAGGGCGGCTCCTTGGACAATCTCTGGTGTAGTGATCTTTAGCATCTGGACAGTGCTGACAAGGGGGTGCATCCTCTGGAAGAGAGCACCTATTCTGCATATGGCCATACTCCCCACAGCGGTAACACATTAGGGGCCTATTGAATCTAGGCCGAGTTGGACGGGTCTCTTCTCTATTAGGTGCATTAGACGTGCTAGCATAATATGAATCTACACCGTGATGGTTACCTCGCTGTTGTGTCCCCTTCAAGTAGTAGCAATCCCTTGCTTCATGACCCTCTTTGCCACAGAATTGGCAACTGACTCTGTTAGGACAATTTACATTAGAGTGTCCATTATTGCTACATATTGTACACCAAACCTGTCTTCGTATGTCCTGTGTAGTCCGCAAGTCTTCAAGCTCACGCCGAAGTTGAGCTACTTCATCCATATTGTGGGTTGAGGATGGCGGTATGACCTTCTCTTCTTGGCGACTTTGCTGCATCCTTAAGGCTTCCAACTCCTTCCTGAGTTGCCCGATCGGATCCAAATCAGATGCATAATTTGGTTGAGACTCCACTTCAAAATGTAGTCTAGCCTCCTCAATGCGTGATGCAGTGGCAACAAAGTCTTCAAGTGTTGCATCTAGTCTGAGAGATTCTCTAAGCTTTTGCTGTGATGACTTAGGCAGAGCCTTCTCAATCCATTTTTTGACTAGAAAATCACCTGGAGCATGAGGCAAACGAGAAACAAGAGCTTTTGTCCTAGTGTGCAATTCATGAAAAGATTCACCTGCTCGTAATTTTAGGTTCTCCAGCTGATCTAGAGCTCGTTCTGAGGAGTCGCTTGGTCAAAATGTCTGCGAGAATGCCGTCTTTAGTGCCTCCCAGGTAGTGAAGTGCCCATCTGCATACTGGCTGTACCACTTGTCTGCAAGGCCTTCCAATGTAGATGGAAAAAGCACCAACATTGCGTCCTCCCGGTTCTGCAATCCTCTTCCTCGGCATAGCGAGACGAATCTTCTCACGTGGTCATCTCCATCTTCATAAGCCAATCCCTTAAATGTAGGAAACTTGATGTTCAACCTAGAGAGTAAATGGGAAAGATCCTCCATTGGTGCCGGTGCCTCTTCTGAAGTGTCAGAGGAAAAATCTAAGGTTCTCCTCTACTTCTCTTTTGATAATGGTGTCACCCCCAATTCAATGGATAGATTCAAGGTAGGTGGAGGAGAGGTAGGCTCACTGGTCGTGGGTATTTCTAACTTGTTAAAACGCTTTCGTTCACGATGTGACTCCTTGTCCGCCCGCGTATGGGTCATGTACCTACTCGCAAAATAGGGCGAAATACCTCTCACAGAATGCAAAGATCCCACCGGGTGTGCCAAACTGTAGAGGAGGTACTAGGGTATCCGCTTTTCTCTAAAGTAGAGAATGAAGATTCGACTCGTCCAGTACGTCACCTACTCAAGGGGGGTTCTCTTTCAGGGAAATGTACCCTTTAACATTTCTGTGAGCAGGTATATGACAAGATTACACAGAGTGGAAAGACCCCAGAAAATGTAGATGATCAATGACTAAAAGACCAGACACTCCTTGATTCGAAACAGAGGATTACAAGAGTGGGCAGAGCGATGCTCAAAATAATGAGCCACCCTAAAAGCAATTAGCTTCAATACAATAGATCCTTAACATCCGCACAAAGGCAATGTGATGCAATCTAACTCTGAGCCATACAACTGATATGATGGATTTCACAAGAAAATAGAACCCAAACAACACATTGATTTACAGATAAGGAGAAAAAATCCAAGCTACTCTCCTACACAATGGTGCTCATAGTCCTCCCTGGGAAGCCCACACTCTGTATCCACTCACAGAGTGACTCCCACAGTGACTTGAAACCACCAAGTGCCAGAGAGGTCTTCTGCACGCGTCAATGAAACTCAAAAAATATACCCCAAAAGTGTGTGCACAGTGTACTCCCAATGTACGTACAAAAGTATCTCCAAATGAGCATAAATCCCTTGATTTTATAGGCCCCAATAGGCCAAGAGAGCTTTGTCGAATCTTTACGTTCACTGATCACGCGCCGGTGGAATGCCCAAAATTGGAGGGGTAGGTGCAATATTCCCTTGATTTGAACTGGATCCCCAAAGATAGGTAGTCGCCGTGAATGGTTGGCGGCCACTTTTACTCTCTACAATACACTTTTACTTTTACCAACTTACTTTTACCTCTTCATCCAACTCTGGCAATCCAATGAAGCCGATTGGTCCATCTGCTTATCCAATCATGGTGTTCCTCCACTGCCCACCTTTCAGCAATCACCTAGAGATAACTGGCTCCATATTCCTCTGCATGCTCTTCAAACAATTACTAGGAATTTAAATGACTTAGATTCTGCTTCTTTCTCTTCTTCGGTGAGATCTTTGTGGTTCGGTCTTCTTAGAAATCTGTTGAGCTTCCTCGGGCATATGTGTGGGTGTATGTGTGTGAGGTTGTGTGTGAGTGTGAGTGTGTAGAATTGTGTGTGAGTGAAAGTGCATGGGTGATTTCGTGTGTGCACTAAGCTTGTGTGTGTGCTTTATGTGAGTGATTATGTGTGTGAGGGTGTGTGCGAGGGTGAAAGTGAGGGGCATGCGAGGGTGAAAGTGAGGGGGAGTGCGAGGGGAAGCGTGTGGAGTGTGAGGGGGAGTGAGGTGGTGGGAGGGGGTGGTGGCTCGCGGGGGTGTGAGGGGGAGTGAGGTGGTGGGAGGGGGTGGTGGCTCGCGGGGGTGTGAGGGGGAGTGCGGTGGTGGTAGGCGGTGGTGGCTCGCGGGGGTGTGAGGGGGAGTGAGGTGGTGGGAGGGGGTGGTGGCTCGCGGGGGTGTGAGGGGGAGTGAGGTGGTGGGAGGGGGTGGTGGCTCGCGGGGTGTGAGGGGGAGTGAGGTGGTGGTAGGGGGTGATGGCTCGCGGGGGTGTGAGGGGGAGTGAGGTGGTGGGAGGGGGTGGTGGCTCGCGGGGGTGTGAGGGGGAGTCCGGTGGTGGTAGGGGGTGGTGGCTCGCGGGGTTGTGAGGGGGAGTGAGGTGGTGGCAGGGGGTGGTGGCTCGCGGGGGTGTGAGGGGGAGTGAGGTGGTGGGAGGGGGTGGTGGCTCGCGGGGTGTGAGGGGGAGTGAGGTGGTGGGAGGGGGTGGTGGCTCGCGGGGGTGTGAGGGGGACTGAGGTGGTGGGAGGGGGTGGTGGCTCGCGGGGGTGTGAGGGGGAGTGCGGTGGTGGGAGGGGGTGGTGGCTCGCGGGGGTGTGAGGGGGAGTGCGGTGGTGGGAGGGGGTGGTGGCTCGCGGGGGTGTGCGGGGGAGTGCGGTGGTGGGAGGGGGTGGTGGCTCGCGGGGGTGTGAGGGGGAGTGCGGTGGTGGGAGGGGGTGGTGGCTCGCGGGGGTGTGAGGGGGAGTGCGGTGGTGGGAGGGGGTGGTGGCTCGCGGGGGTGTGAGGGGGAGTGCGGTGGTGGGAGGGGGTGGTGGCTCGCGGGGGTGTGCGGGGGAGTGCGGTGGTGGGAGGGGGTGGTGGCTCGCGGGGGTGTGAGGGGGAGTGCGGTGGTGGGAGGGGGTGGTGGCTCGCGGGAGTGTGAGGGGTTGGGTAGTAGGGAGGGCGGGGGCCAACGGGTTAAAAGGTGGCGGGGGAGGAGAAATAAGGGAGGGGGTCACCATCAACAGCTACCCAGATCCAATTCCAAAGATAAATCATCTCTTCAGAAGCTTTGCATGATGTGAGCCCTGATGGAAAACAACTTGGTTGAAGGCCTCCATCTCCCATGCCAAGAACCTACTCCAAGAAGAAAGGAAGATAGCAAGAGAGAGAGAGAAAAGGAGGGGTACTTCAGATACGTTCTCCATTAGAAGAATATTGCTCCATTGCTTCCTAACCTAAGATATCTTTAGTGGAAAGTGCACCCTTGCGACCCGTTTCACTTTAATCCTTACTAGCGATCTGTTCCGCACGAGCTTGTCAATGCAATCGAGTCATATGAAGTAACAGAATAACTACATAAGTAGGAAAGATGTCCTGATATATGGAAAGCGTAGCACAATACAACTATGGGCACATCGTCTAAGATGGATAGTAGCCCATAGTTTTATGATCTATTTTTATATATTTATATATTTTTTGATTTATCCAATCCAATCCTTTTGTTAGTCTTGAGATAGTATTAAATCAGAGGAACAGAGCAAACTTTGCAGAGCCCAATCATGTATATTGGGAAAGCTTTTGTCACCACAACAACATCCTTCACTGTGTTTCTTTGAGATGAAATAAAGGTACAAACCAATAAAGCATTTCTGTATAATTTTCGTGAATAAAGACACCCTAAGAACTCTGAAAACCTTTCAATAGCAAAACCATTTTAGGTATCTCAAGTATCCTTTATTCAACAGTGCAATATTTACATATTTGAATATTAATGAGAAAATTCAACGATATCTGCCAATTAACTCGCAAGACTTTGGCGATCAGTCCTATAGAAATATCAGTTTTTGTTCACTGTACTCTTTTCAAACCGTTGGAGCAAAGCATCATTTATCATAAATACAGTTTTATTAAATCCCATGAGTACATAAGGCTAGTCTGTGTTGGTGTTTATGCGGACAATCATGGCTAACTCATACAGTGTTAAACTTTCCTTTCACACTATATGTTTATGAAAAAAAACCCGTATATGCATGTACATTTTTCTGAGCCAGATTCCAAACATTACCTCAATCCATAATCCCTACTTATATAGCTAGCACTGTAGGAAGGCATTCACAAAGAGAAGAGTTAAGCATAGAGGGTTGTTGCTTGAGATACTTTTTGAAGATGACGCGAGGATGCAGCAAAACTCATTCGAGATCAACTACACCATCAAGGAAGTTGCTCATTTCTCTAGTTTCCATCAGCCTTGATGCCTCTCGCTTGATGAACGTTCAAGCCCATTACTTCTAAAAAATGCTCTACCAAACTCGAATGTGATCACTTATTATAGCCTGAACATCTGGATCCATAGCAGTGCTACAACTCTTATTTTCATGAATGCTGCTGCTTCATTCTAACAGTAATGATCGTCATAGATCCTCTTGCAGAAACACCCGTAGCAGACTTATAACCTTCTAGCTTTGCTTTCATCCACATACGAGTTCATATTCAGATCTTCATACTTGTTTGCTTCGCTCTCCATTGGAAGAAAAAGCCAAACGCAAGCTAGAAAAATGGAGAGCTCCCTCCGATGTTTCAGTTTATATATAATCCCTTCTTCACATGGAAATCCTCAGACATTCAGCCCCTCTGACTCTGAATAAGCATCCTCTATCTGCTTCCTCCTCTCCATCTCTCTGTATTGTTTGGTTTGGAAATATTGGCCCTGTTGGCTTCGGAAGCTCAGAGTATCCAACAAGAGCGTCCCTCCTTCAATATGCTGAAAGTAACTTTTTGTTTCTCCTCCTTGCGTGAGTTGCAGAGAACACTCCTTTATCTGTGCCTGGATGTCTAATCACATGGAACACCCACCCTGATTATTTTTCACTTTCCCTTCTAGGCCTCCTTTGTAAAGCAGCCAAAACTATCGTCTGCACCCTTTCCTCCTAAGCCGAGTCAGTCTATCCCAAGAAAATCTTTCTTCTGTTAGCTCACCACGGCCATCAGCAACAGCCGCGTCCACTTAATATGCCTCCCTTTCACTTGCTCATTCCTTCCGTTCCGGCTCTCAACAGGTGTCCTCCTTATTTTCCACGTGTTCTTTCTTTTTCAGATCCTCTTTCCTCTCAACTTCTATACATCTTCCTTCCAAATTCTCGAAGAAGTGAAAGCTGGCATTTCTCTCACGCTTTCTACCTTTTACCCCTTTACGTATTATATATATTGCTCATATATTAACACATTTTAACATTACCTTACACACAATTCATACCACAAATATGAAAGACATACACATTTATACACATACAAACTTGTATGAATATATACACTTTAATTAAAGCATTCAAATAGGAACATAATTAAGCCCTTCAACACATCCAAGCAGAGCATATGTACATCATATGCATACATAATTCAATGCACTCACACACACATGTTTATCATTATGCACATGCGATCGACAGCACATACATGGATACATGTGCACATTCAAACTTGCACATGTTAGCTTATATATTCACATATATAAGTGAACACATTAATTCCTTTGGTTTGCTCTAATGCTCCTGAATGGAAATAAGCATGAAGGATGTAAAGTAAACACCGTGAAATGGATATGTAATCAAATAGACATACGTTCAAGCATAGAGCTCACGTAGTTTAATGACTTTCCTTGTCAGCGGACCATCTTAAAATATATGTATAATTGTTTTTAGTAGTTCTCGACTCTTTACACCTGAACAACCTAGAATAAAAGCATCATGTGCTCTTCACACTTGAGTTACACTTAACTTCTACTGTCATTGTCTCATAATATTTGCTTGGTTCTAACCTTGACTTGAATTCACGACCAGAAGGTAGAAAACATAATACACAGGGAGCACGAAGACAGACTTCTTAGATGTTATAAATGCTGTCAAACTTAGAGTATGTGGTTCACCAAGCCCCTATATGATATATGGCCTTTCACATGGACATGAATGGTTATAACCATCTCCCACGAAACGCGAATATGTCCAAAGTAACTATGGGAGAAAAAATAAGGAATGATAAAGAATACCTGAGTTTAAGTATATAAAGTATACCTCCCACCTGATGGGCATGACAAGCTATCCTGTAATAGAGATTTAGTCAAAGCATGTGCAACATTATCTCGAGCTTGAACCTTCTCAGAATTAATGTGCTCAATGGCTAAGCAATCTCTGATGAAGTGATACCTTGCCTCAATAAGCTATGTCTCTACATGATAGACTAGATTCTTAGCCAAAGCAATGGAAATGTGACTATAATTGAGCAAATGAGGTACATGCTAAGGTAGACTCAAGCAAGATGAGAAAGCAACAATGGTTCCTTACATGCCTCTCTTGCTGCAACATACTCTCCTTCTGTGGTGGAAACAACTATAGATTCTTGAAGACGAGATCTCCAAGAGATATCACCTCTAGCAAATTGAAAAATGTACCCTGATGTAGGCTTACGATTGTCTACAGAACTAGCATAATCAAAAACTCTATAACCAATAATGGATGTTTTTCCTTTACCTAAGCATAAACACTTGTCCTTAGTGCTACTTAGATATCTCAAAATTATCTCGACTGCTTCCAATGTTTCTTGCTAGGATTAAACATATATTTGCTCACAACTCCTACTACAAATGCAATGTCTAGTCTCATAGCTACCATAGCATACATGAGACTACCAACAACAGACTGATAAGGATTTTTGTTCATGGATTCTTTTTCCTCATCTGATTTTGGGCAATCCTCCTTGCTTAATTTCACATATGTGGATAAAGCTCTTCCCAATACCTTTCCACATTGCAATTGAACCTGTGAAGTACTATGTACCCACTTTGAGACAAGTATATGAATCTTCTACTCCTATCACATGTAATGAGCATGCAATGAATATGTTTGGCATCCCCCAAATCCTTTATATCAAATATCCCAGTCAACTTCTTTATGAGAATTGACAAGTCATAAGAGAACTTCCTAGCAATCAACATATCATTGACATAAAGTATCAAGCATATCCAGCTCCCATATGAGCATCTGCTTGTGTAGAGACAATGATCCTCATTACTCCAAGAGTAGTCTTGAGACTTCATAAAAGCATCAAAATTTTGATACCATTGTATAGGGGATTGTTTAAGTCCATATAAGCTCTTCTTGAGCTTACAAACTAGAATATCTTTGCCAAGACCTACATATCCCTTTCGTTGTTCCATATAAATCTCATTTGTAAGTTCTACATGCAAGAAAACAAGTTCCACATCCATTTGGACTAGCTCTAGGTCCTCCATTGCAAGGAATCCAAGCAACATGCACATACTACAACATATGAGGGGCATATTGATGCTTCCTATATCGACGGTCACTCTTGGCTTCCATTGTACTAGTGGGCACAACATCCTTTGGCACTAGTGTGTTCGCCTGAGGATTGTGTATCAGTTGTTGAAGAGTCTGTGTTTGTTCTTCGTGCATATCATCATGCCAACTCTGCGTAAATTTAGATAAAGTTCTTTGCTTTTCAATATCCCCTCTAACAGTTTCTTCCACATTATCCTTGTATTCAATCAAAATAGTCTTAGTTATTACATGTTGTAATTATGGGAAAAATTCTTCTCGAGCTTTCATATCTATAGCCTAGAGAAACAAGGATACTTTCTCTTGAGCTATAGCCCTCCTAGCATATTCAGATAAGTCTTCAACATGCTGATCAAATTCTCTTTTGATGCTGAAATGGATTGGTCCTTAGGTTTATGTATCCATTTTAGAAATGTTGACTTAGTCACTTTATCATCATCATCAAGTGAAACATTCTCTTGAGTATTATCTTATATTCAAACCATCTTGTTTGCCCTTCTAAAACTAGTCGGGGTGCATCCACAACTAGTTGGCTACGAAGATGCAATTCGAAAACATGTACAAAATTATCTATAAGCTCTTGGTCACTTAATGGCCTAAGGCTTGTGCGAAGATATTGCGTCTCTAATTCATACTCTTTTATAGAAGCGAGGAACATTTTTGCCAGTGAAATACTCAATCCTTTAAATAACTCATTCATGGAATTCCTCAATGGCACGTCATCTTTTTTCGTCCTGCTCGAAGCACAAGAGCTGGGTTATAACGTCCATTGTAGTGTAGATCATAAATGTTCAAACACAAAGAGCTCTCTCAAACCGCACTACTAGCTAGGATCGAAGTCTCTACACTCTCGTCCTTCATATCAGGTTGACCAAGTATGTCGAGTAGTTCATAGAAAGGGGAGAGAAATAGATGAAGATTCGTGTAGAATACCAAAAGCTTAGGAGTTTCGATGGAGTAAATAGGCCAAAGTGGATTTCTTTTAGAAGATTTCCTATAGAGATGAAAATCGCACGAACTACTTGATGATTGCGAGGGACTTATGAATTGCCTATTCATCAAGTGAGAATGGTTGAGTCCTGAACTAACATTAGAGTTGACTCACAGTACTATGATGCATTTTTGGAATTCTGGTCAAATTGTATTTCAAAACGCTATTGATCAATCTATAATGGATACATTGATACGTTCTCCATTAGAAGAATATTGCTCCATTGCTTCCTAACCTGAGATATCTTTACTGGAAAGTCCACCCTTGCGACCCGTTTCACTTTAATCCTTACTAGCGATCTGTTCCGCACGAGCTTGTCAATGCAATCGAGTCATATGAAGTAACAGAATAACTACATAAGTAGGAAAGATGTCCTGATATATGGAAAGCGTAGCACAATAAAACTATGGGCACATCGTCTAAGATGGATAGTAGGCCATAGTTTTATGATCTCTTTTTATATATTTATATGTTTTTTTATTTATCCACTCCAACCCTTTTCTTAGTCTTGAGATAGTATTAAATCAGAGGAACAGAGCAAACTTTGCAGAGCCCAATCATGTATATTGGGAAAAGCTTTTGTCACCACAACAACATCCTTCACTGTGTTTCTTTGAGATGAAATAAAGGTACAAACCAATAAAGCATTTCTGTATAATTTTCGTGAATAAAGACACCCTAAGAACTCTGAAAACCTTTCTATAGCAAAACCATTTTAGGTATCTCAAGTATCCTTTATTCAAAAGTGCAATATTTACATATTTGAATATTAATGAGAAAATTCAACGATATCTGCCTATTAACTCGCAAGACTTTGGCGATCAGTCCTAGAGAAATATCAGTTTTTGTTCACTTTACTCTTTTCAAACCGTTGGAGCAAAGCATCATTTATCATAAATACAGTTTTATTAAATCCCATGAGTAGTGTGTGTTGGTGTTTATCCTGAAAATCATAGCTAACTCATACAGTGTTAAACTTTCCTTTCACACTATATGTTTATGAAAAAAGAAAAAACCGTATATGCATGTGCATTTTTCTGAGCCAGATTCCAAACATTACCTTAATCCATAATCCCTACTTATATAGCTAGCACTGTAGGAAGGCATTCACAAAGAGAAGAGTAAAGCATAGAGGGTTGTTACTTGAGATACTTTTTGAAGATGACGCGGGGATGCAGAAAAACTCATTAGAGATCAACTACACCATCAAGGAAGTTGCTCATTTCTCTAGTTTCCATCAGCCTTGATGCCTCTCGCTTGATGAACATTCAAGCCTATTACTTCTAAAAAATGCTCTACCGAACTCGAATGTGATCACTTCTTATAGCCTGAACATCTACGTCCTCCATTGCAACAAATCCAAGCAACACACATATACTATAACATATGAGGGGCATACCGACGCTGCCTATACCAATGGTCACTCTTGGCATCGGTATAAACATTGGAAAGTCCACTTAAAGATACCGACAGTGAAGTGACCATCGATATGACGGTTGAAAATGGATCGTGGGTGTGTGTCGGGACCGTCGGTATAGGCATCGGTATGGGCATCGGTATGAGCGTTGATAAATTATTGGAAGTTACCGACGCCCATACCGATGCCTATACCGAGGCTGAATTTTAAACATATCCGGAACCAAAGAGCAAAACTGAACATTTTTGCACGTGTTTGAGTACCACTTGTCTTCTGTCGAACTTGGGAGCGCGAACGGCATTGCAACCTGCATTGTCTTGTGCACACACATCTTGGTAAGTGGTGCGCGTACTCTTAGCCTTTGTCTTTCTCTATGATTTAGGTATTATAATTTCTCTTCTCTTTGATTTTGCAGAAGTTCTTTGGCATCGATTCTTTGGAATTCGACGATAGACGACATACATTACGCTTTGACAACAATGATCCAAAAGAGAGACATACTTGTAAGTGATTGTTTTATTCTCTATTGACAGAGAGGATGTGCAATTTGAAGAGAAACACAAGTAATTAATGACCTGAGCGATGGGATTATGGTACTAGGAAGACACATTTCTAAGATAAGATCAAATTCTCATTATAGTGAGGCTATGAAGAAGAAAAAAACAAGAAGGAAGCACCCTCACCATGTACAAGGTCATTGGACGACAAAGCCTCACTTACAAGGTACCCCTACTACTCTAAGGAAGAATACAAATAGAGAGGTAGAAGCATCCAAGAAGATGAAAACTATGACTAGAAAGAGAATCAGGAAGAGGGACACTATGCCTTTAAAGAGGTTGGATGACATGAGGAGGGAAGTAAAAAGAAGGACTTACACTACAAAAAATCGACCGTATACCGACGTTTTTACCGAGGGAAATGAATGTGCGTATTTTTTTCCCGACATTGGTGTATGTGTCGGTATGCCCGTCGGTATTAAAATACCGGTATGGGTGTCGGTATAAGCATTGGTATGAGCATCGGTATAAGAACCGGAATAAATGTCGATAATATTGATGCCCATACCGATGCCTATGTTAGGTGTACTGATGCGTACACTAGCGCCTGTTGGGTGTACCGACACTTATTCCAATGACATTATTGGGAGTACCATTGCTTATACCGACAAGCATATCTGCAAATTTTTTTTTGGGCAGAGTGTGTTGTCTTTTGCTGCTGCAACATTACCGTGATGTTGCTTAGCAAAAGACAATACTCTCTACCCAAAAAAAACCGAGTACATGTGATGTGTACTCTAATGTCAACCGAAATATGATTTCATAAAATAGAATAATATTGGACACAAAAGAGATAATCAGAATGAACCATCACTACAAGAAATAGGGGGGCATAGCGATGCCCCCGAATTGAAAAAAAACGAGCACCGTCAGTTATGCGATGCTAGAGTCGCATAAGCGATGGTGCTATTTTGGATTTTTTTTACGGGCATTCATCACATAAGCGATGCCTGCATTGTGTATGCGACACTAAACCTGTGCGTCGCAAATAGTGTTTCTAATTAGTGACACTGATTGTGACGTTGGCAAACTGGATAGCGTTGCATATACGACTACCTATGTTCCGAAGCGTCCCATGAGCGACACTCTGGAATATTAAGAAAAAGCTCAATTTTTCCCAGCATATTTGTGTTGGGATTAACACACGAGTCCAAGAAGAGAACGAGAGAGAGAGAGAGAGAGAGAGAGAGAGAGAGGGAGAGAGAGAGAGAGAGAGAGAGAGAGAGAGAGAGAGAGAGAGAGAGAGAGATGCATCTCATTGAAGCCAGGCATGCGCACACACACATACTTACACACACATAGATATGCATACACACACATATACACACATAGAAACACACAGACACACACATACACATAGACACACACATACACACACAAATACACACACATATAAAAACATACACACATAATGTTGCATACACACATGCACACATAATGCATACACATACACACACATACACACATACACACACATACACACACACATACACACACACAAACATACACACACACATACACACATACACACATACACACATACACACATACACACCCATATATGCATACACACACAAACATAGAGAGACATGCACACACATACACATACATGCATACATGTGCATACATAATGCATATGCATATGCATACATACAAACATACTTACATGCATACACACACATATGCATACATAATGCACATGCATTTATACATATACATAATGCATATGCATACATAATGCACATGGATACATACACATACATAATGCATACACATACATATGCAAACATAATGCATACACACACATACACACACATATGCATACATACATGCATACACATACACACATACACACACATAAACACACACATAGACACATACACACACATAAACAGAAACACACTCATAGACACACACACATACACAAAGTATATGTGTGTATGTGTATGTGTATATATGTTTACTCTAATTGAAATGATTAAAATTGAACCTATTTTTATATATTTAATCTTATATATTTAATTTATTTACTTAAAGCACTAGTTCTTTTTATATTTATTGATCTATGTAATTATCCTATTTTATATATATATATATTTATATATTCAAACTTTTTTCTTAATTAATCCTTTTTTTATATTTAATTATGTAAATCTTATTATATATATTTAACTAAATTATTTAAAACACTAGTTCTTTTTATATTTATTTATCTATATAATTATCCTATTATACTTATATATATATATATATATATATATATATATATATATATATATATATATATATATATATATATATATATATATATATATATATATATATATATATATATATATATATATATATATATATATATATATATATATATTCATTAATATATTCAGATTCTTTCCTTAATTTTCTTCTATATTTTCTCTTTGTATAAATTTAATTGAGATGTATGCCTAAACCCAAAAACCTAATCTTAAAGATCTAGACCTAAAATATGTATGTTTATATATGCATGTCTATATACATTTATATATGTATTATATGTGTATGTGTCTGTGTGTATATATGTTATGTAGGTGTTAAAACCCTAAAACCCTAATAAGAAAAACCTAGACCTAAAACATGTATATATGTGTATGCATGTGTATTTGTATTTATATGTGTATGTGTATATATATGTGTATATGTATGTGTATATAGATAGGTGTATAAGTATATGTGTGTATGTGTATGTGTATATATATATACTCTGATTAGAATGATGAAAGTTAAACTTATTTTCATCTATTCAATCTTATATATTAAATTTATTTATTTAAAACACCAGTTCTTATCGTATTTATTTATCTATGTAATTATCCTATTTTTTATATATATTTATTTATATATTCAGATTTTTTTCTTAATTAATCCTATTTTTATATTTTTAATTATATATATTTATTTATCTATATAGTTCTCCTATTATATATATATATATATATATATATATATATATATATATATATATATATATATATATATATATATATATATATATATATATATATATATATATATATATATATATATATATATATATATTTATATATTGAGATTTTTTCCTTAATTTTTTTCTATATTTTCTATTTATTTAAATTTAATTGAGTGATATGTATACCTAAACCCTAAAACCTTAGTCTTAAAGATCTAGACCAAAAATATGTATATTTTTGTATGCATGTATATATACATGTATATATGTATTATATGTGTATGTGTATGTGTGTATATATGTTATGTTGGTGTTAAAACCATAAAACCCTAATAAGAAAGACTTAGACTTAAACCTGAAATACCAAAACCTAAAGACTTAAACCTAAAATACTAAAACCTAAATACTTAAACACCTTAAAAATCCAAAACCCCTAATCGTAATTTATATATATGTTTATTTATATATTTATAGTTTTTCTTTTTTTTCTATATTTTTTCCTAATATAAATGTAATTGAATTATATGTATGCTTAAACCCTAAAACCCTAATCTTAAATATCTAGACCTAAAATATGTATATTTATGTATGCATGTGTACATACATGTATATATGTTATATATATGTATGTGTATGTGTGCATATATGTTATGCATGTGTAAAATCCCTAAAACCCTAATCAAAAAGACCTAGACCCAAAACATGTGTGTATGTGTATGCATGTATATATATATGTGTATGTGTATATATTTCTGTATACGTATATGTGTATGTATGTGTAAATAGCCTAAAAACCCTAATCATAATTTAATATATTTTATGCAAAAAAAACTTGAAAATCAAAAGTTTATATATTTAATTATATATATTTAATTAAAACACTAGCTTATGTGTGTTTATATGTGTGCATGTGTGTACGTATGTGTGTGTGTGAATGTATGCATGTGTGTATATATGTATGTCTGTCTATGTATGCATGTGTGAGTATATGTGTTGGTGTGTGTATGTATGCATGTGTGTGTATGCATTCATGTGTGTGTGTGCATGCATGTGTGTATGTGTGTGTGTGTGCATGTGAGTGCATGCATGCATGTGTGTATAAGTGTGTGCATGTATGCATGCATGTGTGTATATGTGTGTATGTATGCATGTGTGTACATATGTGTGTGTATGTATGCATGTATGTATGTATGTATGCATGTGTGTATATGTGTATGTGTGTGAATGTATGCATGTGTGTATATGCGTATGTGTGTGAATGTATGCATGCATGTGTGTATATGTGTAGGTGTGTGTATGTATGCATGCATGTGTGTACATGTGTGTATGTATGTGTGTATGCATATGTGTAAATGTGTGTGTGTATGTATCTGTGTATGCATGTGTGTGTATGTATGCATGTGTGTATATGTGTATATGTGTGTATGCATGCATGTGTGTATATGTGTGTCTCTGTATGCATGCATGTGTGTATGTATGTGTGTGTGTATATATGTGTGTATATGTATGTGTGTGTTTATGTATGTGTGTATGCACGTGTGTGTGTGTATGTGTATGTATGCATGTGCATATATGTGTATGTATGTGTGTATGCATGTGTGTGTGTATGTATGCATATGTGTATATTTGTATGTGTGTTTATGCATGCATGTGTGTATATGTGTGTGTGTGAGCATGCATGTGTGTATATGTGTGTGTATGTAAGCATGCATGTGTGTACATGTATGTGTGTATGTATGCATGTGTAGATGTGTAGATGTGTGTGTGTGTGAATGTGTGTGTGTATGTTTGCTATATCTTCCTATCTCTATCTTCCTCTCTTTCATCTCTCTTTATTTCTCACTCTCTCTCTCTTTATCTCTCTATCTCTCTATCTCTCTCTCTCTCTCTCTCTCTCTCTCTCTCTTCTCTCTCTTTCTCTCTTTATCTCTCTCTCTTTCTCTCTCTATCAATAAGGAATAAAACAATCACTTACAAGTATGTCCCTCGTTTGGATCGCTGTCATCAAAGGCTAATGTATGTCATCTATTGTCGAATTCCAAAGAATCAATGCCAAGGAACTTCTGCAAAATCAAAGAGAAGAGAAATTATAAGACCTAAAGCATAGAGAAAGAGAAAGGCTAAGAGTACGCACACCACTTACCAAGATGTGAGATCTAAACAGAGAGAGAGAGTGTGTGCATGTGTGTGTAGAGAGAGAGATCTATGTGTGTGCTTGGCACAAGACAATGCAGGTCACAATTTGGTTCGCACAAGTTTGACATAAGACAACGAGTACTCAAACACGCACAAAATGTTCAGTTTTGCTCTCGCCTTCCCTATATGTTTAAAACACGGCCTGGGTATGGGCATCGGTATGAGGGTCGGTATGGGCATTCATATGGGCATCAGTATTCTAGTAAATTACCGATGCTCATACCCACACCTATATGAACGCCCATACCAGCGGTCCCGGCATACCCCGACGATCCGTTTTAAACAGTCATACCGACGGTCACTTGACCCTCCTGTATCTTTAAGTGGACTTTTCCAACGTTTATACCAACGCCGAGAGTGACCGTCAATATAGGCAGCATCGGTATGCCCCTCATATGTTGTAGTGGTATGGCCAACACGTAGGGGCCAAATTGGAAGATTTTGATGAGGACAGGAAACCCCTTGATAGCACTTCGAGGATAGAGTCTAATTCAGTCTCATTCTCTAGGACACAACCAATTCAATTCGTGCACATATCATAGTTTAGTTCATTTCAATTCCTTTATTTCATTCTTTTCTTGAATAAGCAGATACAAAGAGTACTTGCTCTTGGATGGTGCAAATACTTGATGTGGGGTTCTTTAGAGCAAGGATTCTTTAATCTTGGTTCATCAGCATCTTCATCTCTTCCATCTTCATCTCTTCCAGTATTGAAGAGAGTAAAATAGGATATAAATTATCTAGCTATTGTGTGAGTGTTACGTCATGTAGGAACTTCGCCGTGAATAAGTTTATGGATAGCAGCATAACTCGAATTTCTAAACCTCATTTCTAGTGGGAAGGGTAATGTGAAGTAGAGAACCCGTGGTGTGGCCTAGAGACCGGTGAAAGCACAGCCTTGGGTGTTATGGGTTTCATGCCCTGTAATCTGTTAGAATGAGTCACATTTTGTCGTTAATGATTTTGCATACTATGTGCGAAGATAGTGAAGTGTGGACAATGTTTTGCAAGGCTATCATGGCCTGTGTTTGGTGCACATGGAGCCCATTTAACATGTACCTTGGGCTATGAGATGGCTGGTGTCATAAAAGCACTTGGGTTGGCGATGGAATATATTTGTAAACGGTATGAGCAAAGGTAAGAGCAAAGAACAGGTTTCAGAGAACATGGAATCTTTGAGATATGCACACTGCAGGTTTTTTGCACTCCAAATCATGCAACGTACGGCGGTAGATACAATTGGGAGACTTCATATGGCACTTAATGAAACAAAATCTAGGATGTGTACATTGTTCTCATCGAAGAGATCCAAAGATCATACCCTAATGCTTAAAGATACTATCCTCATACTTGCTCCTTCTCACACACACATACCCCCTTTCCACCCTTACACCCTCGCACCTGCCCCCTTCGGCTCCCTGACTTCCTCTCATACATACACACTCCCTCACACCTACACCCCTTCACACTAGGCCGTCCTCTATCTTTCTTTGCCTCCGTCTCTCTCTCTCTGCCACCCCATGTTACCCCTCCTCCACCTTCGACTTTCTCCTTCTCTCTCTCTCTCTCTCTCTCTCTCTCTCTCTCTCTCTCTCTCTCTCTCTCTCTCTCTCTCACCGCATTCCTCCCCGCCTCCCTGCGCTATTCTGCAAGCGGTAGGCCTGAAACCCCCCAATCTGCGTTCCCCTCGCCCCCTCTCTCTCTCTCTCACCCCGCTTTTCCACTTTCTCAAATGCTACCATGCAACTCCACCTGCATCACTTCATTGCCACGTAGCCTCTACCCCTCCCCGCCTCCCTAGCCCCATCTCAGATGTCGTAGTTCGTAGGCCCGCAGCTGCGTTGCAACCCCTCTCTCTCCCTCTCTCTTTGTGTTTCTCTCTTTCCTGCATGAGGTGCAATAAGGTGCATTTTGCAAGCGCGGCACCATATTAATTTAGCCCATCATTTACAATTATCTTCACGCTATGGACAACAAAGAATAATATCTTCAAATGTTTGTATTCTTTATTCTTTTCATTGAAAAGTTATGATTTAGAGAAGACCTATTCATTTCGTACAAAGGTATAGTGGCGAAGGCAGAAGTGTCATCCGTCCCTTCTCCTCGGGAAGCTCGAAGTCTGGTTGATTGCGGAATTCTAATGTGAGAGGAATAGAGGTCCTCTTACCATGTAAGGTTTGGGATCACAGTCTTCCTTGCGGTTTGAAAGGAATGTGTTCGATGGCACTCCAGGAAGTTTTGCAGAGTAGAATAGTGGTGATGGCACAAGTTGAACAACAAGCTTTGATTTATCTCACAGAACATTCTTGGAGAAGGGCCCATGGTGGATGGATCTGGTGACCCCTTTTGAGACGAAAATGATTCTTGTACTAGTGGATCTATGGACTATTCACCACTAGGTTGGCCCACTACGGTGAGGGAGAAGTGTTGTCTTGTTAATCCCTATTCCCTTCCCTGTATTTGGAATGCGAAAGAAATAAGTTATTGGGATGAAGATAAGCAGAAAAATACAAAACTAGCTAATTCAGATGATGTTTCTGAATGGAAATGATGGAAGAACATTTTGCAAAGCTTCAACATGGTGAAGACTTTTCTGGTTGTGGAAAACGAGTTCCAAGTGCATTGGCCATCTCAAACGCCATCACAAATCTCTTAGCATCGATATTTGGACAGATTTTATCATATAGAACTACTATCAAAAGAGCACAATCATAGCATTGATTAAACTGTTCTATGAACCTCAAACAACTGATAAACATAATATTAAGGATCTTCAATTGAAATGGTTTTCTTCACAGGTGGGTGAAAGGGGAGTGCAATGTTTAGGTGGTCAAAAGCAAGAAGTAGCACTTGCGAGAGCTGTTCTTAAAAACTAGTTACTTTAATTTTGGATGAAGAAACAAGTGCTTTGGACCCTAAATCCAAATAAGTTGTGCAAGGTGCCCTTGTTCACATAAGGGTGGGCCATACAAGTGTGATGGTGTCTCATGGTCTGTATACAATCGGGTATGTTGATACTATAGCGCTTATGCTAAATGGGAAAATAGTTGAGACTTGCACATATGAGGAACTTATTGAATAAGATGGGTCTTATTCTAGTCTTCTTCAATTTCATGATAACTCATACTGTCAAAAACATTATGGGGCACCTTCTTTGAGTTCAAGAGCCTTCAATTTCTGCCTTTGTGCATAGTCTGACATTAAAAGCTAGGGATTTCCTAAAGCAACCACTAAGAGGGAAGATTATTGGAAATCACACTTCAAGCGGATTATGGAGCTAAATGCACCAAACTAGCCCTACACTCTTATAGGCATGTTAAAAACTAGAACTGTTCAAGGGTCAGAGTGAGACTTAATGTAGGGAATATTACTACCAAACCTCAATGGTGTTAGAAGCTAGTTTAAGGACCTAATTAAGGTTAGTTGCCACATCAAAAATTATCTATCTCCATTTTTGGTAATCGCTTTGAGCCCTATTTAGTAAACATGGGGATTGGCCATGGCACTTTTGAAGTCCTTGGAGTCTATATAAGCAAGTATCTAGCACTTATTGAGGGGATTACTATTTGATCACCATTAGCATGACTATTTGCATTCTGTTGCCACTTGCATGCTGTTGTTAAGGTCACTCTGTGGTGATTATACAAACTGTGGGCCGGCTAGTGGAGTTGGCTATAAGCATACAAAGTGATTGAATGGCTTCCATATAGCCTTTTGTTTTAAATATTTCACATTTCATTTCGAGAAAGTTCATCATCCGTGTAGTGTGCTATATGTTGATTAATACGCTTGTATTGATCTTGTCTAGTTTTTGGAATGGCACACTAGCCCACTGTATTATTCTTTGTAATCATTTTGTGACCTAAGAAGCTCCGTTTACTCTCGTATGAGCATTCTCATTTCCTTTGTCTGTAATTGTACCATTTCTTCATTGTCGATTAGTGTACCTACACATGAAAATATTACAGGGTATACTTTCCTAAGGCAAAACCTCCCTTGAATAGAAGACATATTGGAAGCTGTACATGGCTTCCTTGATAGTTTGGCACTTTGCCAAAGATGGATACCCCGTTAACACTTCTGCATGTATAAACCAAATGGAT
>CM035422.1:83494826-83537326 GCA_020310875.1 Ceratopteris richardii
GTGAAAAAAGTACCATGAGTAGTAGTGAGATTGATCTCACCAACTCCCATGATAGTATAAGAGGATTTCTTGGTGCATATTAAAATATTTCTCTAGGCGCACGCTCAAGTGAATTGAAGAAACTACACTACGAGGTAATATGTTTACTTACCCACTATCAAAGTAACAAACATGTGAGTCTATTAAAGGCATACACTGCTCATTAGAAGATGGGTCATCACTAAAAACAGTAGTAAATGTTGATTCTTTATTCTCCATAAGATTAGAAGACTCTATTTTCGGAGTAGAGGCCTTTGAAACAACCATTCTAGCTTGTTATTTCATTGCCTCTTTTGCAGCCAGTTTTAGAAAACTCTTTATGACATGATCATCGGGGTAAAAACGTGAACTCAAAGAATAAAAGAATTTGAATAATCAAATGGGTAACAAACCTTTTATTTTTTCATTGAGCGATGGGGAGAAAAACTTCTTTGGAGTAGTAATTAAGTAAGAGGGAAATAATGGTTCATATTTCATTGATGCGAGCGAACAATAAATGCTTTAGAGTGCCAAAAATGCCTTGTTGATTAGATTCTTTCATGCAGACTATGTTCTAATGAAGTGTGGACCTTTGATGTTCACTTCTTGAATAGCATGTCCTCTCTTAAGCAATCCGGTTAATCTTCAATATACTTCTTGCATGTGGCGTGTTCTCTCTTAAGAAATCCACCGCAGTGTCGGTTATAATTTTGACTAGTATAGACGAGACCCCCCTATGTGGCTCCCTTATCAGCCGTTGTTGACGAGTTTAACAACATGGTTATCCATTGTGGTCTCTCTTCCGTTTCTAATTTGATCTTTGACTAAAAATGGTTGCAATGTATCCCATAGTTGCTTCGATCATGTACAGAAGTGCAACCTCTCACCAATAGATCAAATTCTCGGAGTTGGATGATGCATAGAGTTCACTACAAAACTCGAACACGGACTCTCTTGATTTTGTAGAGACAATCTTAACTATTTTCTAATTATGGCTCCTACATATCTATCATGCTGAAGTTTAGTCTTTCTGTAACCTGGAAAGAACGATGCACACACTCGAGTCGAGAGTCAGGAATCATTTTCTTTGTTTTGTAAAACAGCTTGCAGTAACAGGAGAAGCATCGTGGAATTAACGCCTTGTCGAGTGACTGACCTATCAAAGGTCAAATGTCACGTTCACGACATGTTGACTCTGCAAAAATTGAGTCGCAAGAAGTTCGATCACGATTGCTTCTCGTTTGCTCGAATGCACAGACTAATAGTTCACTGTTTAATTATGGAATTTGCGCGCATGTGCGCTATCTTTCTCTTTCTCTCACTCTCACTCTCTCTCTCTCTCATATGACGCGAGTGCCCACACGCGACCTTCAACGAACTATTTAAATAGCCATCCTGTAGCTACAATTTATTACTCTTTTCGTTGTTTGCACGAACCGCGTAATCAACATGGGAGAGTCGTTTCCATCGTCACAGGTTCGCTTATGCTAAATGGGAAAATAGTTGAGACTAGCACACATGAGGAACTTATTGAATAAGATGGGTCTTATTCTAGTCTTCTTCAATTTAATGATAACTCATACTGTCAAAAACATTATGGGGCACCTTCTTTGAGTTCAAGAGCCTTCAATTTCTGCCTTGGTGCATAGTCTGACATTAAAAGCTAGGGATTTCCTAAAGCAACCAATAAGAGGGAAGCTTATTGGAAATCACACTTCAAGCGGATTATGGAGCTAAATGCACCAAACTAGCCCTACACTCTTATAGGCATGTTAAAAACTAGAACTATTCAAGGGTTAGAGTGAGACTTAATGGAGGGAATATTACTACCAAACCTCAATGGTGTTAGAAGATAGTTTAAGGACCTAATTAAGGGCAGTTGCCACAACAAAAATTATCTATCTCCATTTTTGGTAACCGCTTTGAGCCCTATTTAGTAAACATGGGGATTGGCCATGGCGCTTTTGAAGTCCTTGGAGTCTATATAAGCAGGTATCTAGCACTTATTGAGGGGATTACTATTGGATCACCATTAGCATGACTATTTGCATTCTGTTGCCACTTGCATGCTGTTGTTAAGGTCACTCTGTGGTGATTATACAAAGTGTACGCCACCTAGTGGAGTTGGCTATAAGCATACAAAGTGATTGAGTGGCTTGCATTCAGCCTTTTGTTTTAAATATTTCACATTTCATTTGGAGAAAGTTCATCATCCGTGTAGTGTGCTATATGTCGATTAATACCCTTGGATTGATCTTGTCTAGTTTTTGGAATGGCACACTAGCGCACTGTATTATTCTTTGTAATCATTTTGTGACCTAAGAAGCTCGGTTTACTCTCGTATGAGCATTCTCATTTCCTTTGTCTGTAATTGTACCATTTCTTCATTGTGGATTAGTGTACCTACACATGAAAATATTACAGGGTATACTTTCCTAAGGCAAAACCTCCCTTGAATAGAAGACATATTGGAAGGTGTCCACCCATAGCTAGGCCTAGATATATGTTCCGAGGCTCTCTAGCAAGCTCTGGCCACTTACTATCTATGTATTTCCAAGCATCAAAATTACCTTGCACTGGCATTACACCATATGTGGAGTTGCTCTTTACATGTTGTTACATTAATTGAGCTATGGATGTACATTTGAGCATTCTCTTAATTCTTGGAATGAAAGGAAAGTGGAAAGGAACCTTTGTGGAGATGCTTACACTTGTTCCAAAAGATAATGCAATCATTCGGACAAGTATGAATCTTAGTGTAGTCCATTCTAAGTGATTTTAAAAGCTTTTTTTTTTGCATCTCCACATGTTGGAGGCATATCCTTAACATCTGGCAGACACTTATCTTTCAAAAGTATCCAAGGGATAAGCAAATACAATGATATTAGTAAATGAACTTTTTTTGATACAACAATGGAAGTTTATTTTAAATCCACTTACCTTAATGATTTAAAGACACTACTATTTGAACATTCATAAATGAACTGAAGATTTAGCATTGCGAGCAATACACCTACTACAGATATCTCTACCCAAGTGTATAATAGTAAATCAGCTAGTCTTTACATGTTGTGGTGCTCATAAAATGCTTTGAGCATTTCTTCCATGTGTTCATTGTGTGTAATGCCACCAGTACCTTGTACTACAACCTCCCTCTTCATTATCTTTCGTCCACAAGAGGTAGATGTTGCAATCTCGTTTGGGTCGAGTGCTCACAATGGGAACCATGGGAATGGTAGCAAAGGTTTTCTCATCAACATTATCAAAGGACCCATATTATCTAACATATGCAGTACAAATCCATCATGCCTAAAAAATTTCATTTTCGCACTAAGTGCAAGGACATACCATTCTCTCCTCCAAATCTAAAGATACCATCTGATACCATGTGGAGATGTTAGGACATTTAGCATATGATACTTTAATATATATTTTTTAATTTTATTTCTAAAACCCTAACTTTTATTATTTAATGTAAAATCCTATTTTTTATATATTTTATTATATATATTTAATTTAATTTAAAAACCCTAATTTCTTATATATTCAATATAATTCAACAATCCTAGGTCATTTCATATTTATTTATCTTTAATAAAATCCTATTTTTTAATATATATTTGATTATATATTCTATTTTTTCTTCCTTATATATGGAAACTAAATATGAAAAGAGATGGGATATATATATATATATATATATATATATGTGTGTGTGTGTGTGTGTGTGTATGTATATATATATATATATATGTACATATATATATATATATACACACACACACACACACACACACACATATATATATATATATATATATATATATATATATATATATATATATATATATATATATATATATATATATATATATATATATATATATATATATATATATATATATATATATATATATATATATTAAAAAATCCTATATCTTTTCATATTTAGTTATTGGCACTAAAATCCTATTTTTTCTCCAAATTTGATTATATAATCTAATGGTTTCTCTAAGTCTTATATATATTGGATTATATATATAATATGAAATCTAAAACTTTATTTTTTTATATTTAATTACATATACTTAATTTAATTCAGAAATCCTAATTTCTTATATATTTCTATATATTTGTTTGTATGTGTATGTGTTTGTATGCAAAAATCCTAAATACCCTATTTTTTATATATCTATTTATACATATGTAAAAACCCTAAAACTCCTAAAGACCCACCTTTTAAATAGTTATTTATATATATTTATTTTAATTCAAATATCCTTATTTCTTAAATATTTACTTATACATAATACGTTTTATTCAATAAACTATATGTTTTTCTACTTTTTATTTGATTATATATATTAATATTGAACCTAAACACTTTATATTTTAAATATTTAGATATATTTATTTATCTCTATTAAAAAACCCTAATATCTTATATATCCTAATCCTTAAGGCCTAGACCTAAAACATGTATATGTATGTGTGCATGTGTTTATATATGTGTATGTGTATATATATTACATGTGTATATGTGTATATGTCTGCATGTATGTAAAAGCCCAAAACCCTAATCCTAAAATAGTAACCCTAAAACATGTATCTGTGTGTATGTATATGTAATGTGTGTATATGTATATATGATGTTTGTGTATGTGTATGTGCATGTATGCATGTGTCGATATATATATGTATGTATATATGTGCGCATGTGTGTATGTATATGTGTGTGCATGTGTGTATGTGTTTATGCATATATAAATACATGTAAAAACCTAAAACCCCAATCCTAAGGACATATACATAAAACATATATATGTCTATATGTGTGTATGCTTGTGTATATGTATTCTGTGTGTATATGTGTATACATGTGTATGCATGTGTATAAATCCTAAAGCCCTAATCCTAAAGACCTAGATCTAAGACATGTATATCTGTGCATGTGTGTATATATGTGTGTGTATGTGTATATGCATATTCGTATGTATGTAAAACCTTAAAACCCTAATCCTAAAGGCCTAAAGTATGTGTGTGTGTGTGTGTATAAATGCATATACATGAGTATTCATGTGTGTGTGTGAATTTATCTCTATTTATCTCTCTTTCTCTATATTTACCTATCTCTCTTTCTCTCTCTCTTTTATCTCTCTCTTTCTCTTTATCTCTCTCTCTCTTTAATCTCTCTCTCTCACTATCTCTTTTTCTAATAAAGATTAAAAAAATCACTTATATCTGTGTGTGTGTGCATGTACCTCTTTCTTTCTATCTCTTTCATCTCTCTCTCTTACTCTCTCTCTATCTTTCATCTATTTCTTTCAACTCTCTCTCTCTCTCTCTCTCTCTCTCTCTCTCTCTCTTTGTGTCTCTCTCTCTCTCTTTCTCTCTCTCTCTCTCTCTCTCTCTCTCTCTCTCTCTCTCTCTCTCTCTCTCTCTCTCTCTCTCTCTTTCTCTTTTTCCCTATCTTTCATCTCTCTCTCTCTCTCTCTCTCTGTCTTTCTCTATCTTTTTCACCTCTCTATCTATCTTGCTTTCTCTCTCACTATGTCTATTTCTAATAGAGAATAAAAAATCACCTACATCGATGTTAATCTTTGGATTGTTGTCATCTAGGCCTAGTCACCATCATCTCTCGTCAAATTTTTAAAGATCCAATGACAAAAATCTCCTAGAAAACAAAAGAAAAGAGAAATTAGAAAAAAGAAAATATAGAGAAAGAGAAAGTGTGATAGAGTATGGGCATCACTCACCAAGATGAAAGATCTAAAGAGAGAAATATGTATGTGTAGAGAGAGAGAGAGGGAGAGAGAGAGAGAGAAAAATGTGTGTGTGCGTGTGGCTGCACAAAACAATCAAAATATAGGTGGAGGAGCACAAAGTAGGTGTGCACATGCAAAATTGGCACTAGTAATATCCAGGTCATAATAGTAGGAAATGTCCACTTTTTGCTCTCGGGTCAGGTTATGTTAAAACACACCATGAGTATAGTCCTTAGTATAGGTACTGTTATAGGTGCTGGTATGAGCATGGATATTTCTAGGAATCCTCCGATGCTTATACCCAAGCTTATACCACTGCCTATATCCATGACTATACCTGCACCAATATTTTTCGATGCCTATACCCATAGAAGCTTTTTAACAGTAATAGTGAGAGTCGAATGATTATTGGTATGACTAACATGGTCTTTCAAGGCATTTAAAATGGTCAGACCGATGTCCGCACATGATTGCCAGTATGGCTAGCACTGTTATGCCCCTCATATGTTGTAGTGTTCTTCGCATAACCAAAGCATCTCACAATGTGAAAGAAGTACCATGAGTAGTAGTGAGATTGATCTTACCAACTCCCATGATAGTATAATAGGATTTCTTGGTGCATATTAAAGTATTTTCTGTAGGCGCACGCTCAAGTGAATTGAAGAAACTACACTAGTAGGTAATATGTTTATTTACCCACTATCAAAGTAACAAACATGTGAGTCTATTAAAGGCATACACTGCTCATTAGAAGATGGTTCATACTAAAAACAATAGTAAATGCCGATTCTTTATTCTCCATAAGATTAGAAGACTCTATTTTCGGAGTAGAGGCCTTTGAAACAACCATTCTAGCTTCTTTTTTCATTGCCACTTTTGCAGCGAGTTTTAGAAAACTCTTTATGACATGATCATGGGGGGGGGGGGGGGGGGGGGGGGGGGGGGGGGGGGTAAAACTTGAACTCAAAGAATAAAAGAATTTAAACCATCAAGTGGGTAACAAACCTTTTTTTTTCATTGAGCGATGGGGAGAAAAACTTCTTTGGAGTAGTAATTAAGTAAGAGGGAAATAATGGTTCATATTTTCATTGATGCGAGCGAACAATAAATCCTTTAGAGTGCCAAAAATGCCTTGTTGATTAGATTATTTGATGCAGACTATCTTCTAATGAAGTGTGGACCTTTGATGTTCACTTCTTGAATGGAATGTCCTCTCTTACGCAATCCGGTTAATCTTCAATATACTTCTTGCATGTGGCGTGTTCTCTCTTAAGAAATCCACCGCAGTGTGGGTTATAACTTTGACTAGTATAGAAGAGATCCCCCTATGTGGCTCCCTTATCAGCCGTTGTTGACGAGTTTAACAACACGGTTATCCATTGTGGTCGCTCATCCGTTTCTAATTTGATCTTTGACTAAAAATGGTTGCAATGTATCCCATAGTTGCTTCCATCATGTACAAAAGTGCAACCTCTCACCAATAGGCTTCATGAAAAAAAAAACTCGAACACGGACTTTCTTGATTTTGTAGATCAAATTCTCTGAGTTGGACGATGCATAGATTTCACTACAAAACAAGGCAAAATAGACAGGTGCACAATCTTAACTATTTTCTAATTATGGCTCCTACATATCTATCATGCTGAAGTTTAGTCTTTCTGTAAGCTGGAAAGAACGATGCACACACTCGAATCGAGAGTCAGGAATCATCTTCTTTGTTTTGTAAACCAGCTTGCAGTGACAGGAAAAACACCGTGGAATTAACGCCTTGTCGAGTGACTGACCTATCAAAAGTCAAATGTCACGTTCACGACATGTTGACTCTGCAAAAATTGAGTCGCAACAAGTTCGATCACGATTTCTTCTCGTTTGCTCGAATCCGCAGACTAATAGTTCACTGTATAATTATGGAATTTGCGCGCATGTGCTCTCTCTCTCTCTCTCAAATGACTCGAGTGCCCACACGCGACCTTCAACGAACTAGTTAAATAGCCATCCTGTAGCTACAATTTATTACTCTTTTCGTTGTTTGCACGAACCGCGCAATCAACATGGGAGAGTCGTTTCCATCGTCACAGGTTAAGCGTGGTGATGGGCGTTTCCCTCTTGCTGATGAACGCAGTCCGCTGCTTTACTGCGAAGATAAACATTGTTTTCTTCAGTGCTCCAATGTTGATCATTCCCCTCCTTCGTATACTGACTGGCTCGGTCGCCCTGCTTGCGATCGCGATCTAGGTGGCTGGAAGTGCTCAGCATGTCCCAGCCCTAGATGTTCACCTGGTTTCAGAAGTGTCTCTCTCTCTCTCTCTCTCTTTCTCTCTCTCTCTCCCCCCCCCAAGACGTGTGCGCGTACACAAACACACACACATACAAACACGCACGCGCACACACCTAAATAACGTACATACTACACACACACGCACGCATATACATTCACAGAGGTGGTTCTCTTTGCTTTCTCAATTGCGATTGCTGCGCTCATGCCCCTAATAGCACTTTCAACGTGCTTCTCTGCTAATGGCGTTCTAGAGAGTTGCGGAGCAGCGGATCGCTTCTCCCAGCAAGGCTTGCTCCCAACTGAAATGTTTCTGAAGTCTAATTTTCTTTCCAACCATCTGCGAGAGTTTGTTGGATTTGGGGTAGGTAAAGAAGATGTGTGAAACATCTTCAATAGCCCGGTAGCAGCGTTTGCACCAGGGAGGAATCCCACAAAATTTGCTAGCCTTAAGGTTGGTCTAGATTCCATGATGAAGACTTTGCCATAAGAGGACAAACTTTTTGATTTCTATGAGGGGGTGCCAGATAGCCATGAACTTCATGTCCCACCGAAGCGGCGTCCATGACAGGCACCACTTCTTGTTGAGATTAACCTGATAGTCAATCATTTCTTTGATGTTCGGGATTTTTGATAGGCTATTCCCATTGTGCCATTTGAGACCAAGTGAGCTCGATGTGTCGTGTCCCATGAGAAGGCAAACTTTGTGTCGGTCCCAGGCGAGACATCTGCTTTGAAAAGTGCCAGTTTGTTTGCCATGCACCCAATGTCCAGGATACCAAGTCCCCCGATAGGCTGGTGCAGATGGAGCATTTGATTTTAGGCACCCCCCTCCTATTGTGGTCACCCATCCAAAGGAAGTTTCTACAAGTACTATCTAGTTAGGACAGATCTTGCTCTTTCGGTCTCCAACAAGAAAGGAAATAAATGGTAGATGATAAGAGAAACATGTTGATAACCATAGCATGACCAACAAGACTGATTTGCATACCTCTCCAATAGTTAAGCTTGTTTTCGAGTTTGGTGAGCACCCAATTCCACCGTTGTTCCATAAAAATGCCAAATCCCAAGGGAATCCTAAGAAGCTTAAAAATTGGGCCCTGCGAAATGATTTGATAGCCATGATCAATGAGAAGGTCGGGCTGTGATCCAACGACAGCTCTAAAGGCGGTCTTAGAGTGGTTGATTGTGGATCGAGAGGCTTCACAAAATGTAGCTAGACACCTCCAGAATGTATCCAGGCTCTCCCACCTGATGATCCACCAGCCCGCTAAGCCCTTTCGTGGCAATGGCAAAGAGAAGGGGAGCCAAGGGGCACCCTTGTTTGATAGATCTTCTAAGTTTTATCACCTTCCAAAGTTTGCCATTAATGTTAATTTGGGTCGATGCGTTTCCGAGAAGGGTCGCAATCATCTTGCTGAATTTCTGACTACATCCAAGATCTTGGAGTGATTGCAGACTATAGTCCCATTCGAGCCTGTCAAAGCTTTATCAAAGTCGATCTTAAGGAAGACCACGTCTTGTTTAGACTCACTTGCAAATTCAAGACCTTCCCAGATATCTATAATGGTTTCCAAAACTGACTTGCCTTTGATGAAACCTTTTTGGTCCTCGCTTAACCACGCGCTCAAGTGGCAAGAGATTCTATTGGCAATGACTTTGGCAATGATCTTCTATCCTGTTTGGAGCATCGTAGTAGGACGCAAGTTCTCTATTCTATTCTTTTCCCCTTTTTGTGTATTAAATTAATAATCCCATTGTTGACACAAGAAGGAAGCGTACCAAACTTGAGCACCTCTTGCTGAACTCGACGAAGAGGGGTGGCAACCACCAACTTGAAGGATTTAAAGAACTCATTAGTGAGCCTGTCGAGTCCCGGGCTTTTACCAGAAGGGAGGGCCTCAATGACCTCAATGATTTTTGATTCAGAGATAGGGGCATGTAGTAGGGAGCAAAGGTTGAGTGGAGTCCTGGGGGAGGAAACCCTAGATATGGCTGCCATACAGTGCCTTCTATGCTGGGAGAGGAGGTTTGAGGTCCCCAGGAGTCTCGTGAAGTTCCCTTCAATGATCCCAAAATTATCTTCTTCCATATTGCATACATTTCCATTTAAGTATAGCAATAAGGGGATCGATTCTCTGTTATGTTTCCTTTTAAGGATACGGCACATCTCTTTGGTGGGTTTGTCCGCTTTGCCAGCCCACCACTCCTTGAAGAAAATTTGCAAATTTCTCCTTTGTATTTCTTCCTCGTATCTTAGCAGCGCTCTGATTATTTGAAGATCTTTCTGGGCTTGAGATTTTCCTTTGTTCACTTCCTCGTCGAGCCTCCAGAGTCTATGATATAGAGCTTGTCTACGAGCCCGCTGCACAGTCTCGAGCATCTTCTTGGATCTAATCATGATCTGTCCTGACTTATCGACCGCACTTCTTTAGCACTTGGCTGGGGACAAGCCGGAGGCGAATGCCTCCTTCCACACATAAGCAATTTCTTGATGGACGGAGGGGAGAGAGAAGGAGGGCGCACTGGCATGGAACTAAGGAGCCTTACGGATCTTGGTGGGAGGCTGGAGAGTGATAACGATCGAGTAGTGATCAGAGATGGTGAGGTTAGTGCGTTGCGAGAGGGAAGGTGACCCCATTCATGAGTAAAACTCTACGAAATAGCATCTATCAAGTTTAGCTTTCCTCAGGTCCTCTCGCGCTTGGAGATTTGACCAAGAAAAGCCATTCGAATCTTTGAATTCGACCAAATCCAAGTGTAGTTTGGTTTTTTCCCATGTTTCTTTCTCGCGACTATCGATGACCCTGCCCTTGCCCATCCATCTATCCATAGGGTCCTCCACCATGTTGAAGTCACCACAAATAAGCACGTTGTGGGGGAGCGAGTCCAAGGAGACCCATGTTCAGTCTCTCTAACTCCCCATTAGGGGCATACAAAGAAACTAAAGTGTAGTGCCCCTTCTCTTTTTCCTTTCTCTCTTTGTGGCATGTGAGTAGTGGGCAGAACCCACTGGCACTCTGAGCTTGAAGTACGAAGAAGATAGAAGAAAAAGAGATTAAAAGGAGAGCTCTCAGATGCCTTGGGCTGCTCATTGGGCTGCAGCTTCAAGGAATGTTCCATCCCATTTCATGGACATAATGGTGTTCCAGGCAGTTGTTGCTTTCAATTGTTGCTTTCACTTTTATTGCCACCTTAGTGATTTGTTTTATCTATCTTTCTCCCTCTCTATCCCTCTCCCCCCTCCATTTCACCCCTCACCTCGCCACACACCCCCACCAATTTCCCCACCTAATCCCCCTCAGACCCCGCAAGCTATATCTCTCTCTCTCTCTATTTCTCTCTCTCTCTCTCTCTCTCTCTTCCTTCCCCTCCACTCACCTCCACACACGCCCCCTCCACTCACCTCCACCCGCCCCCTCCACTCTCCTCCACACCCGCCCCCTCCATGCATCTCCGCCCCCTCCACTCCCCCTCCATTCACCTCCACCCGCCCCCTCCACTCTCCTCCACCCGCCCCCTCCATGCATCTCCGCCCCCTCCATTCACCTCCACCCGCCCCCTCCATGCATCTCCGCCCCCTCCACTCCCCCTCCATTCACCTCCACCCGCCCCCTCCATGCATCTCCGCCCCCTCCACTCCCCCTCCACTCAACTCCACCCCCGCCCTCCACTCTCCCCCTCCACTCCCCCTCCATTCACCTCCACCCGCCCCCTCCACTCTCCTCCACCCCGCCCCCTCCACTCAACTCCACCCCCGCCCCCTCCACTCTCCTCCACACCCGCCCCCTCCATGCATCTCCGCCCCCTCCACTCCCCCTCCATTCACCTCCACCCGCCCCCTCCACTCTCCTCCACCCGCCCCCTCCATGCATCTCCGCCCCCTCTACTCCCCGTCCATTCACGTCCATGCGCCCCCTCCATGCATCTCCGCCCCCTCCACTCCCCCTCCACTCAACTCCACCCCGGCCCTCCACTCTCCCCCTCCACTCCCCCTCCATTCACCTCCACCCGCCCCCTCCACTCTCCTCCACCCGCCCCCTCCACTCAACTCCACCCCCGCCCTCCACTCTTCTCCACACCCGCCCCCTCCATGCATCTCCGCCCCCTCCACTCCCCCTCCATTCACCTCCACCCGCCCCCTCCATTCACCTCCACCTGCCCCCTCCATGCATCTCCGCCCCCTCCACTCCCCCTCCACTCAACTCCACCCCCGCCCTCCACTCTCCCCCTCCACTCCCCCTCCATTCACCTCCACCCGCCCCCTCCACTCTCCTCCACCCGCCCCCTCCACTCAACTCCACCCCCGCCCTCCACTCTCCCCCTCCACTCCCCCTCCATTCACCTCCACCCGCCCCCTCCACTCTCCTCCACCCGCCCCCTCCACTCAACTCCACCCCCGCCCTCCACTCTCCTCCACCCGCCCCCTCCACTCAACTCCACCCCCGCCCTCCACTCTCCTCCACCCGCCCCCTCCATGCATCTCCGCCCCTCCATTCACCTCCACCCGCCCCCTCCACTCCCCCTCCACTCCCCTCCACTCTCCTCCACCCGCCCCCTCCATGCATCTCCGCCCCCTCCACTCCCCCTCCATTCACCTCCACCCGCCCCCTCCACTCTCCTCCACCCGCCCCCCACACTCAACTCCACCCCCGCCCTCCACTCTCCTCCACCCGCCCCCTCCACTCAACTCCACCCCCGCCCTCCACTCTCCTCCACCCGCCCCCTCCACTCAACTCCACCCCCGCCCTCCACTCTCCCCCTCCACTCCCCCTCCACTCCCCCTCCACTCTCCTCCACCCGCCCCCTCCATGCATCTCCGCCCCCTCCACTCCCCCTCCATTCACCTCCACCCGCCCCCTCCACTCCCCCTCCACTCCCCCTCCACTCTCCTCCACCCGCCCCCTCCATGCATCTCCGCCCCCTCCACTCCCCCTCCATTCACCTCCACCCGCCCCCTCCACTCCCCCTCCACTCAACTCCACCCCCGCCCTCCACTCTCCCCCTCCATTCACCTCCACCCGCCCCCTTCTCTCCCCCTCCACTCCCCCTCCACTCACCTCCACCCGCCCCCTCCACTCTCCTCCACCCGCCCCCTCCACTCAACTCCACCCCCGCCCTCCACTCACCTCCACCCGCCCCCTCCACTCTCCTCCACTCTCCTCCACCCTCCCCCTCCACTCAACTCCACCCCCGCCCTCCACTCTCCTCCACACCCGCCTCCTCCACTCATCTCCACCCCCGCCTCTCCCCCTCCACTCACACCACCGCGCCACACACACACACTTACATACACACACATCCACAATTGCACACATATGCACATTCACATCTATGCCTATACACCTGCACCCACACATACATACACAACCACACGCACACACATGCAACACACCCACACAATCACATGTTCCCCCACATACACACACACCTACACATTCACTCACGCACCCACACGCACAAATTCATGCTTTGATCATATGAGGTATTGCAATCTCCTCCACTTCCAATGATAAACCTTGAGCTCTGAAACATCTCACTAATGGAGGACATAAAGAAACTGGAGGACATAAAGAAGCTGAAGCTGATTACTACAATCAACACTCCTTCTCGGCCTGGTGGGCGCTTTGATTTAGAGACATCTGACAATTGGTACATCATCAGATAGAGCATGGGGTAAAAGGTGTTATAGTGGTTGGGACAAAAGGGGCAGTTGGTGGGCTGGATGAACACATCATGCTTAGTAGTCATACTATCAACCACTTAGGAGAAATGGTCAAGGTCATTTTGTAAGGCTGGAAGCAATCTAACTGGTGAGGCTATGCATGCTACAGGCACTTCATTGAATTTCTTGAGATTAAATTAGTGAGGAAACCAAATTACACAAAATGAGAATCTCGGATGGCAGGTGAAAAGGTAAAAGATAATTATTAAAAGTGGAGTTGCCCCCAACCATTCACGGCGACTACCTATTTTGTGGATCCAATTCAAATCAAGGGAATATTTGACCTACCCCCAATTTTGGGCAATCCACCGGCGCGTGATCAGTGGACGTGAAGCAAGGCCTTCTTGACCTATTGAGGCCTATAAAAACAATGGATTTGTGCTCATTTGGGGTACATTTTTGGAGTTACATTGATGCGTGTATACGTGCAGAAGTTCTCTCTTGCACTTGGTGGTTTCAAGCCTATTGTAGGAGCTACTCTGTAGTGTGGATACAGAGGGTAGGCTTCTCAGTGGAGGGCTATGAGCACTATAGTGTAAGAGAGTGTCTTGGATTTTCTTTCTTTTCTGTGAGACACTATTGGTGTTAAGCTCTATTCTCTTGAGCAATTCCTTCACCATTTGTATTGATCTGTATTTATCTGCGTAGAGTGCCACGAAGCTCTGAGCATTAGTTTTTGAGCATTTCCTTGACAAATCTTGTAATCATCTGAATCGAATCAAGAAGTGTATGGTCTTCCTTGGTCAATTGTTGTTCATATTTTTTGAAGTATGTACCACTCTGTGCAATCCTTGTTATCTACCTGATCACAAAAATGTTAAAGGGTGTACTTCCCTAAAGAGAACCCCCCTTGAGTAGGCGACGTACTGGATGTGTTAATCTTTAATCTCTACTTTTGTTAGAAGTGGATACCCCAGTACCTCCTCTACAGTTTGGCACGCCCGGTGGGAACTTTGCATTTCTGTGAGAGGTATTTTTTGCCCTATTACATTGGCAAGTAGGTACATGACCCATACACGAGCAGGTAATGAGTCTCTTCGTGTTCGGAGGAGCCTTAACAAGTTAGCAATACCCACGGCTAGTGATTCTACCTCCCCTCTGCCTTCCCTAAATTTATCTATTGATTTGGGTACGACACCATTGTCAAAAGAGAGGTATAGAAGAACCCTAGACTTCTCCTCAGATACGTCCGAAGAAACACCAGTACAAATGGAGGACCTCTCTCATTTGCTCTCCAGATTAAACATCAAATTCCCTACCTTCAAGGGACAAGCTTATGAGGATGCTGATGATCATGTGAGGAGATTCATCTCTTTATGCCGTGGAAGAGGTCTGCAAAATAGAGAGGATGGAATGCTGGCACTTTTTCCATCCACATTGGAGGGTCTTGCGGATAAATGGTATAGTCAATATGCAGATGGCCATTTCACAACATGGGAGGCTCTCAATGCGGCATTCTCACAGACATTCCGACCAAGTGATTCCTCAGAAAGAGCTCTAGATCAGCTAGAGAATTTGAAGCTAAGATCAGGTGAATCTTTTCATGAACTTCACACTAGAACAAAAGCACTTGTTGCACGTCTACCACATGCTCCAGGTGACTTTTTGGTTAAAAAGTGGATAGAGAAGGCTCTGCCCAGGTCATCTCAGCAGAAGCTTCGGGAGTCTCTTAGATTGGATGCCACCCTCAATGATTTTGTTGCAGCGGCATCACGCATTGAAGAAGCAAGGCAACATTTTGAAGGGGATACACAACCTAAGTATGCTGCAGACCTGGATCCTATTGAGCAACTAAGGAGGGAACTGGAGGCATTAAAAATGCAACAAAATCAACAAGAAGAGAAGGTCTTGCCACCATTGCGACGCACGGATGATGAAGTAGCCCAACTTCGCCGTGAGTTAGAAGATTTGAAGACCACACAAGATATAAGGAGACAAATTTGATGCATGATCTGTAACAATAATGGACATTCCAATGCTAATTGCCCTAACAAGGTCAGCTGTCAATTTTGTGGAAAGGATGGTCATGAAGCTAGAGATTGCTACTACCTCAAGGGTACACAGCAAAGAAGTAACCCTCAAGCTTTGGATTCATACTATGCTAGTACTTCAAATACATCTAATAGGGAGGAGAATCGGCCTGCAAAACCTAGCTATAATAGACCTTTGATGTGCTATCGTTGTGGTGAGTACGGCCACATGCAAAACAGGTGTTCCCTCCCAGAAGATGCACCTCCTTGTCAACATTGTCCAGACGCCAAGGACCGTTATACCAAAGATTGCCCAAGAGGTCGTCCTGCTCCAATTCATATGATTGCAGTCTCTCCACATGAAGAAGGAAAAACGACTCAGACTTATGCTGTTTCATCCTCTGCAATGCCCATGATGACTAGAGCTAGGCAAGCAGCTGCAACCCAGAGAGATGAACAACAGGGATTTCAGGATAAAGAGGAAGAAAAGGAGTCTGGATGGAAGGACCAAGCACAAATTGAAGGAGCTTATAATAGGATGACTACTTCTTTAAAGGGCCAACCAACAAGTCTGCAAGAAAACACTCAGGAGGTAAACATTGAACAGGTCTTGAAAGGTATTCATGACAAGGTTAGTCTATGTGAACTTATAAGGATGGATTCAAAAATAAGAAGTGACTTACTGAAGATTATACACTCTGCTCACTTGGTCCAATCACCTAGTATAGATGGTTTCATGGTTGATTTTCCCCCTGCACTCTTAGTAGACTACCAAAGCTCAAGATTATCTGTTTGTATAAAGGATGAAACTCTCACAAGTGTGATCATAGATGGAGGCTCTGGTATCAATTTGATGCCAGATTTCACAATGAAGAAATTGAATTTGAACCCCACCAAAATGGCACCATTTACAGTTACACTAGCAGATCAACATCGGGTTGCGCCTCTTGGCATTATTGAAAAAGTACGGATGATAGTACAGGGTTGCCACTTTGTGTTGGATTTTGTTGTTATTGCACTTCCACAGGAGACTTCTTACCCTTTACTCCTGGGGAGACCTTGGCTGAGACCAGCAAAAGCTTTGCAAGATTGGGGGAAAAACAAATTATGGATTTCAACAATCACCAATAGCCAACTACAATTACATTTGGAAGAGGGATTCGACTCAGGGAAAACCACTGGATATACTGTGGATACTCAGGTAATGCCCTCTATACCCCAAGAAGATGATACATTGTTAAATTGGATGATGGGAAGTGCAGAGTGTTGCACAGTGGAGATCAATGAAATTGAGGAAGAAGTTGTAGATAAAGTAATTACAGAAAAGGGCAACGAAGACCACAAGGTGTTGAAGAATGAACAATTGAAGGAAACTACAAGCTTTGAAGAGGCAACTAATATAAAAGTATCGGAGGGAGAAGGTTATGAATTTAAGAGCAGAGAAGATCTTCCTTTTGCAGATATACCTCAAGGATGGATGAAAGAACATGTTGCAGATATAAATTAAAATCCACTCCTGCATATAGTGGAGATGATTTCTCAAGCAAGACCAGTCCTGAAACATTGGTTCAAGAAGTAAATTTAGGGGATGAAGAGAACCCTCAAATGGTCCATTTGGCATCTTGGTTGTGGCATTATCCTCCCTTGCTACAGAAGGTAACTTCTTTGCTTTTTACTTATAAAAGTGTCTTTGCATGGTCCTACAAAGATTTAACAGGGATACCAGAAGAGCTTGGGTTACATCGGATACCCTTAGTTGAGGGAGCCGCGCTAGTAAGAAGTAGACCATATCGACTCAATCCGAAATATGCAGAGGCTGTAAAAGCAGAAATTACAAAGCTAGAAGAAGCTGGTATAATTGTTCCAGTAGAACATTCCAGGTGGCTCTCTTCCATGGTTATTGTACCCAAGAAGAATAGTGGAAAAATAAGAGTATGTGTTGATTTTCGTGCTTTGAATAAAGTGACTGTTCAAGATGGATTTCCTCAGCCCTTCACAGAGCAAGTACTTGAGGAAGTAGCTGGTCACACTTTGTATAGTTTCTTGGATGGTTTTAGTGGCTACAATCAGATAGTGATCCATCCTGATGATAGGGACAAAACAGCCTTTGTCACTCCCTGGGGCACTTATGTCTATACTCGAATGGCTTTTGGTTTGAAGAATGCACTAGCTTCATTTAATAGAACGATGTATCTGATATTGGGCAAATGGTTAACAACTTTTCTGCGCATTTTCATGGATGACTTTTCAGTATTTTCAGGTACAGATAGAAGGGCAGTAGTTCAAGATTTCCATGACCATTTGGAAAATCTAAAAGAAATTTTTGAGCAATGTCTCAAAACAGGTTTGAAATTGAATCCTGATAAATGTCACTTTTTGGTCACTAAGGGCACTCTTCTTGGTCACATAGTATCTGCTGAAGGCATAACTGTTGACCCTGCAAAGGTTACAGCTATTCTTTCCATGCCAATTCCACAAAGCCCAAAGGAAGTGCAAAGTTTCTTGGGCCATGCAGGGTATCACAGAAGATTCATTAGGATGTATTCAGAAATTGCTAAGCCCTTGTCAAGGCTTACCAGTAAAAAGATCCCTTTCTCATGGAGTGCTGAAGCCGACAAAGCATTTTGTGAACTAAAGTTGAGGCTATGTACTGCTCCACTTTTAAGTGTTCCTAATTGGTCATTGGAATTTCATGTGCATACAGATGCTAGTCTTTATGCTGTTGGTGTAGTTCTAGCTCAACCATCATCTCACAAAGTGGATAGACCTATCTCTTATGCAAGCAGACTACTCAACCAAGCTGAAAGAAATTACAGTACAACGGAAAGAGAAGCTTTGGCTATCGTATTTGCTCTTCAGAAGTTCCGACATTATCTCCTTGGTGTACATTTCATTGTTATTTCTGATCATCAGTCCTTGAAGTATTTGAGAAACAAGCCTAGAGTAGCTGGAAGGATCTGGAGATGGTTACTCCTATTTCAAGAATTTAATTTTGATATTCATATTAAGCCAGGAAAAGAGCACTACATGGCAGATCAAGTGTCCAGGACGGCAATGAGCGAAAAGGCAACAGGTATTAATGATGAATTGGTGGATAGCGATCTTTTTCTAGTAGCAATTCGGACTGGTTGGTATGATGAAATTCTCCATAATCTTACTACTGGAA
The DNA here is from genome assembly GCA_020310875.1 of Ceratopteris richardii. Taxonomy (NCBI): domain Eukaryota; kingdom Viridiplantae; phylum Streptophyta; class Polypodiopsida; order Polypodiales; family Pteridaceae; genus Ceratopteris; species Ceratopteris richardii. Next base: position 83,513,746 of record CM035422.1, read on the forward strand.
AGATCCCAAAACATTTGACACCTGTAGAAAAAAGAAGATTGCTCCTGAAAACCAAAGCATATTCTCTTATAAATGGAAATTTATATAAATACTGTCAGGATGATATATTGAGAAGGTGTGTCTATCCAGAGGAGGTAAATCTTCTACTAGAGGCTGCACACAATGAAGGACATCTAAAGGGGGAAGAATTGGCTCATAGAATCATCCACAAAGGTTTATGGTGGCCTCATATTTTCAAGGATGCAATCAAGTTTGCTAAAGAATGCCACATCTGCCAGAGGTGTGCTCCCACGCCAACCAGATTGGATTTCCAACCATTAGTCATATCTACTGGATGGCTTCCATTTGAACGATGGGGTCTTGATTTCATAGGACCAATTAGCCCGACTGGTCAACCTGGAGGTAAAAAGTATATTTTGATGGCTACATGTTATGCCACTAAATGGGTAGAGGCTAAAGCTACTATGGATTGCACGGCTTTAACAGTAGCTAAATTTGTGTATAAGCATATTTTCTCAAGATTTGGTTGCCCACTGGAGATTATTAGTGATAGAGGCACACATTTTGTAAATCAATTGCTCCAGTTTATATTTGACAAGTACAAAATCTTCCATAAAAAGTCTTGTGCCTATTACCCAAGGGCAAATAGCCAAGCAGAGAGTTCCAATAAGATTTTGATCGGACTTCTTCGCAAATTATCTTTTGATCATCAAAGCTCTTGGCCACTAGCACTAATTGGTGCAATTTGGGCTTTCAGAACCACGAAGAAGGGAACCACAGGCGAGACTCCATTTCGCTTAGTTTATGGGAAAGAGGCATTGGCACCATTTGAGTTTATCATTAGAAAAGAAATAGGAATCAAAACCATTGGAATTGAACCCCCCATTCAGAGATTGGTGGCATTAGAAGAGTACAGAGAAGGGGCAATGTAGAAACTTCTGGTGACACAAGAAGAGCGCAAGAGATTGCATGACAGGTATCTGAGATCCAATGAAGTTCAAGAAGGGTCTATGGTTTTAGTGCATCAGGTTCCACCAATTCAAACTAAATTGGCACCCAAGTGGATAGGACCCTATAAGGTAATCAAGGTATTGCCACATGGCGCAGTGCATCTGGAAGATCTGCAGGGTAAAAGGATTCCACTGGTCAACATCTATAGGGTGAAGAAGTATCTGAATTAGGTCAAAATGGAAGCATTCCACCCCTTGTACATACCATGTTTCTTTTCAGTAAGTGCAGAATAACTAGATCTCATTGAAATGAGTAAAATAAGGGGAGAAATTGCACCAAGGACGCTGCAAAAGCTTGATGTGGGGGTCTGTAGTGCCCCTTGTCTTTTTCCTTTCTCTCTTTGTGGCATGTGAGCAGTGGGCAGAACCCACTGGCACTCTGAGCTTGAAGTACGAAGAAGATAGAAGAAAAAGAGATTAAAAGGAGAGCTCTCAGATGCCTTGGGATACATTGGGCTGCAGCTTCAAGGAATGTTCCATCCCATTTCATGGACATAATGGTGTTTTGGGCAGTTGTTGCTTTCAATTGTTGCTTTCACTTTTATTGCCACCTTAGTGATTTGTTTTATCTATCTTTCTCCCTCTCTATCCCTCTCCCCCCTCCATTTCCCCCCTCACCTCGCCACTCACCCCCACCAATTTCCCTGCCTAATCCCCCTCAGACCCCGCGAGCTATCTCTCTCTCTCTCTATTTCTCTCTCTCTCTCTCTCTCTCTCTCTCTCTCTCTCTCTTCCTTCCCATCCACTCACCTCCACACACGCCCCCTCCACTCACCTCCACCCGCCCCCTCCACTCTCCTCCACACCCGCCCCCTCCATGCATCTCTGCCCCCTCCACTCCCCCTCCATTCACCTCCACCCGCCCCCTCCACTCTCCTCCACCCGCCCCTCCATGCATCTCCGACCCCTCCGCTCCCCCTCCATTCACCTCCACCCGCCCCCTCCATGCATCTCTGCCCCCTCCACTCCCCCTCCAATCAACTCCACCCCCGCCCTCACTCTCCCCCTCCACTCCCCCTCCATTCACCTCCATCCGCCCCCTCCACTCTCCTCCACCCGCCCCCTCCACTCAACTCCACCCCCGCCCCCTCCACTCTCCTCCACACCTGCCCCCTCCATGCATCTCTGCCCCCTCCACTCCCCCTCCATTCACCTCCACCCGCCCCCTCAATGCATCTCCGCCCCCTCCACTCCCCCTCCACTCAACTCCACCCCCGCCCTCCACTCTCCCCCTCCACTCCCCGTCCATTCACCTCCGCCCGCCCCCTCCACTCTCCTCCACCCGCCCCCTCCACTCAACTCCACCCCCGCTTTCCACTCTCCCCCTCCACTCCCCCACCATTCACCTCCACCCGCCCCCTCCACTCTCCTCCACCCGCCCCCTCCACTCAACTCCACCCCCGCCCTCCACTCTCCCCCTCCATTCACCTCCACCCGCCCCCTTCTCTCCCCCTCCACTCCCCCTCCACTCACCTCCACCCGCCCCCTCCACTGTCCTCCACCCGCCCCCCTCCACTCAACTCCACCCCCGCCCTCCACTCACCTCCACCCGCCCCCTCCACTCTCCTCCACCCTCCCCCTCCACTCAACTCCACCCCCGCCCTCCACTCTCCTCCACACCCGCCTCCTCCACTCATCTCCACCCCCGCCTCTCCCCCTCCACTCACACCACCCCGCCACACACATACACTTACATACACACACATCCACAATTGCACACATATGCACATTCACATCTATGCCTATACACCTGCACCCACACATACATACACAACCACACGCACACACATGCAACACACCCACACAATCACATGTTCCCCCACATACACACACACCTACACATTCACTCACGCACCCACACGCACAAATTCATGCTTTGATCATATGAGGTATTGCAATCTCATCCACTTCCAATGATAAACCTTGAGCTCTGAAACATCTCACTAATGGAGGACATAAAGAAACTGGAGGACACAAAGAAGCTGAAGCTGATTACTGCAATCAACACTCCTTCTCGGCTTGGTGGGCGCTTTGATTTGGAGACATCTGACAATTGGTACATCATCAGATAGAGCATGGGGTAAAAGGTGTTATAGTGGTTGGGACAAAAGGGGCAGTTGGTGGGCTGGATGAACACATCATGCTTAGTAGTCATACTATCAACCACTTAGGAGAAATGGTCAAGGTCATTTTGTAAGGCTGGAAGCAATCTAACTGGTGAGGCTATGCATGCTACAGGCACTTCATTGAATTTCTTGAGATTAAATTAGTGAGGAAACCAAATTACACAAAATGAGAATCTCGGATGGCAGGTGAAAAGGTAAAAGATAATTATTAAAAGTGGAGTTGCCCCCAACCATTCACGGCGACTACCTATTTTGTGGATCCAATTCAAATCAAGGGAATATTTGACCTACCCCCAATTTTGGGCAATCCACCGGCGCGTGATCAGTGGACGTGAAGCAAGGCCCTCTTGACCTATTGAGGCCTATAAAAACAATGGATTTGTGCTCATTTGGGGTACATTTTTGGAGTTACATTGATGCGTGTATACGTGCAGAAGTTCTCTCTTGCACTTGGTGGTTTCAAGCCTATTGTAGGAGCTACTCTGTAGTGTGGATACAGAGGGTAGGCTTCTCAGTGGAGGGCTATGAGCACTATAGTGTAAGAGAGTGTCTTGGATTTTCTTTGTTTTCTGTGAGACACTATTGGTGTTAAGCTCTATTCTCTTGAGCAATTCCTTCACCATTTGTATTGATCTGTATTTATCTGCATAGAGTGCCACGAAGCTCTGAGCATTAGTTTTTGAGCATTTCCTTGACAAATCTTGTAATCATCTGAATCGAATCAAGAAGTGTATGGTCTTCCTTGGTCAATTGTTGTTCATATTTTTTGAAGTATGTACCGCTCTGTGCAATCCTTGTTATCTACCTGATCACAGAAATGTTAAAGGGTATACTTCCCTAAAGAGAACCCCCCTTGAGTAGGCGACGTACTGGATGTGTTAATCTTTAATCTCTACTTTTGTTAGAAGTGGATACCCCAGTACCTCCTCTACAGTTTGGCACGCCCGGTGGGAACTTTGCATTTCTGTGAGAGGTATTTTTTGCCCTATTACATTGGCAAGTAGGTACATGACCCATACACGAGCAGATAATGAGTCTTTTCGTGTTCGGAGGAGCCTTAACAAGTTAGCAATACCCACGGCTAGTGATTCTACCTCCCCTCTACCTTCCCTAAATTTATCTATTGATTTAGGTACGACACCATTGTCAAAAGAGAGGTATAGAAGAACCCTAGACTTCTCCTCAGATACGTCCGAAGAAACACCAGTACAAATGGAGGACCTCTCTCATTTGCTCTCCAGATTAAACATCAAATTCCCTACCTTCAAGGGACAAGCTTATGAGGATGCTGATGATCATGTGAGGAGATTCATCTCTTTATGCCGTGGAAGAGGTCTGCAAAATAGAGAGGATGCAATGCTGGCACTTTTTCCATCCACATTGGAGGGTCTTGCGGATAAATGGTATAGTCAATATGCAGATGGCCATTTCACAACATGGGAGGCTCTCAAGGCGGCATTCTCACAGACATTCTGACCAAGTGATTCCTCAGAAAGAGCTCTAGATCAGCTAGAGAATTTGAAGCTAAGATCAGGTGAATCTTTTCATGAACTTCACACTAGAACAAAAGCACTTGTTGCACGTCCACCACATGCTCTAGGTGACTTTTTGGTTAAAAAGTGGATAGAGAAGGCTCTGCCCAGGTCATCTCAGCAGAAGCTTCGGGAGTCTCTTAGATTGGATGCCACCCTCAATGATTTTGTTGCAGCGGCATCACGCATTGAAGAAGCAAGGCAACATTTTGAAGGGGATACACAACCTAAGTATGCTGCAGACCTGGATCCTATTGAGCAACTAAGGAGGGAACTGGAGGCATTAAAAGTGCAAAAAAATCAACAAGAAGAGAAGGTCTTGCCACCACTGCGACGCACGGATGATGAAGTAGCCCAACTTCGCCGTGAGTTAGAAGATTTGAAGACCACACAAGATATAAGGAGACAAATTTGGTGCACGATCTGTAACAATAATGGACATTCCAATGCTAATTGCCCTAACAAGGTCAGCTGTCAATTTTGTGGAAAGGATGGTCATGAAGCTAGAGATTGCTACTACCTCAAGGGTACACAGCAAAGAAGTAACCCTCAAGCTTTGGATTCATACTATGCTAGTACTTCAAATACATCTAATAGGGAGGAGAATCGGCCTGCAAAACCTAGGTATAATAGACCTTTAATGTGCTATCGTTGTGGTGAGTACGGCCACATGCAAAACAGGTGTTCCCTCCCAGAAGATGCACCTCCTTGTCAACATTGTCCAGACACCAAAGACCGTTATACCAAAGGACCCCTTCACTCTTAGCAGACTACCAAAGCTCAAGATTATCTGTTTGTATAAAGGATGAAACTCTCACAGGTGTGATCATAGATGGAGGCTCTGGTATCAATTTGATGCCAGATTTCACAATGAAGAAATTGAATTTGAACCCCACCAAAATGGCACCATTTACAGTTATACTAGCAGATCAACATCGGGTTGCGCCTCTTGGCATTATTGAAAAAGTACGGATGATAGTACAGGGTTGCCACTTTGTGTTGGATTTTGTTGTTATTGCACTTCCACAGGAGACTTCTTACCCTTTACTCCTGGGGAGACCTTGGCTGAGACCAGCAAAAGCTTTGCAAGATTGGGGGAAAAACAAATTATGGATTTCAACAATCACCAATAGCCAACTACAATTACATTTGGAAGAGGGATTCGACTCAGGGAAAACGACTGGATATACTGTGGATACTCAGGTAATGCCCTCTATACCCCAAGAAGATGATACATTGTTAAATTGGATGATGGGAAGTGCAGAGTGTTGCACAGTGGAGATCAATGAAATTGAGGAAGAAGTTGTAGATAAAGTAATTACAGAAAAGGGCAACGAAGACCACAAGGTGTTGAAGAATGAACAATTGAAGAAAACTACAAGCTTTGAAGAGGCAACTAATATAAAAGTATCGGAGGCAGAAGGTTATGAATTTAAGAGCAGAGAAGATCTTCCTTTTGCAGATATAAATTAAAATCCACTCCTGCATATAGTGGAGATGATTTCTCAAGCAAGACCAGTCCTGAAACATTGGTTCAAGAAGTAAATTTAGGGGATGAAGAGAACCCTCAAATGGTCCATTTGGCATCTTGGTTGTGGCATTATCCTCCCTTGCTACAGAAGGTAACTTCTTTGCTTTTTACTTATAAAAGTGTCTTTGCATGGTCCTACAAAGATTTAACAGGGATACCAGAAGAGCTTGGGTTACATCGGATACCCTTAGTTGAGGGAGCCGCGCTAGTAAGAAGTAGACCATATCGACTCAATCCGAAATATGCAGAGGCTGTAAAAGTAGAAATTACAAAGCTAGAAGAAGTTGGTATAATTGTTCCAGTAGAACATTCCAGGTGGCTCTCTTCCATGGTTATTGTACCCAAGAAGAATAGTGGAAAAATAAGAGTATGTGTTGATTTTCGTGCTTTGAATAAAGTGACTGTTCAAGATGGATTTCCTCAGCCCTTCACAGAGCAAGTACTTGAGGAAGTAGCTGGTCACACTTTGTATAGTTTCTTGGATGGTTTTAGTGGCTACAATCAGATAGTGATCCATCCTGATGATAGGGACAAAACAGCCTTTGTCACTCCCTGGGGCACTTATGTCTATACTCGAATGGCTTTTGGTTTGAAGAATGCACTAGCTTCATTTAATAGAACGATGTATCTGATATTGGGCAAATGGTTAACAACTTTTCTGTGCATTTTCATGGATGACTTTTCAGTATTTTCAGGTACAGATAGAAGGGCAGTAGTTCAAGATTTCCATGACCATTTGGAAAATCTAAAAGAAATTTTTGAGCAATGTCTCAAAACAGGTTTGAAATTGAATCCTGATAAATGTCACTTTTTGGTCACTAAGGGCACTCTTCTTGGTCACATAGTATCTGCTGAAGGCATAACTGTTGACCCTGCAAAGGTTACAGCTATTCTTTCCATGCCAATTCCACAAAGCCCAAAGGAAGTGCAAAGTTTCTTGGGCCATGCAGGGTATCACAGAAGATTCATTAGGATGTATTCAGAAATTGCTAAGCCCTTGTCAAGGCTTACCAGTAAAAAGATCCCTTTCTCATGGAGTGCTGAAGCCGACAAAGCATTTTGTGAACTAAAGTTGAGGCTATGTACTGCTCCACTTTTAAGTGTTCCTAATTGGTCATTGGAATTTCATGTGCATACAGATGCTAGTCTTCATGCTGTTGGTGCAGTTCTAGCTCAACCATCATCTCACAAAGTGGATAGACCTATCTCTTATGCAAGCAGACTACTCAACCAAGCTGAAAGAAATTACAGTACAACGGAAAGAGAAGGTTTGGCTATCGTATTTGCTCTTCAGAAGTTCCGACATTATCTCCTTGGTGTACATTTCATTGTTATTTCTGATCATCAGTCCTTGAAGTATTTGAGAAACAAGCCTAGAGTAGCTGGAAGGATCTGGAGATGGTTACTCCTATTTCAAGAATTTAATTTTGATATTCATATTAAGCCAGGAAAAGAGCACTACATGGCAGATCAAGTGTCCAGGACGGCAATGAGCGAAAAGGCAACAGGTATTAATGATGAATTGGTGGATAGCGATCTTTTTCTTGTAGCAATTCGGATTGGTTGGTATGATGAAATTCTCCATATTCTTACTACTGGAAAGATCCCAAAACATTTGACACTTGTAGAAAAAAGAAGATTGCTCCTGAAAACCAAAGCATATTCTCTTATAAATGGAAATTTATATAAATACTGTCAGGATGATATATTGAGAAGGTGTGTCTATCCAGAGGAGGTAAATCTTCTACTAGAGGCTGCACACAATGAAGGACATCTAAAGGGGGAAGAGTTGGCTCATAGAATCATCCACAAAGGTTTATGGTGGCCTCATATTTTCAAGGATGCAATCAAGTTTGCTAAAGAATGCCACATCTGCCAGAGGTGTGCTCCCACGCCAACGAGATTGGATTTCCAACCATTAGTCATATCTACTGGATGGCTTCCATTTGAACGATGGGGTCTTGATTTCATAGGACCAATTAGCCCGACTGGTCAACCTGGAGGTAAAAAGTATATTTTGATGGCTACATGTTATGCCACTAAATGGGTAGAGGCTAAAGCTACTATGGATTGCACGGCTTTAACAGTAGCTAAATTTGTGTATAAGCGTATTTTCTCAAGATTTGGTTGCCCACTGGAGATTACTAGTGATAGAGGCACACATTTTGTAAATCAATTGCTCCAGTTTATATTTGACAAGTACAAAATCTTCCATAAAAAGTCTTGTGCCTATTACCCAAGGGCAAATGGCCAAGCAGAGAGTTCCAATAAGATTTTGATCGGACTACTTCGCAAATTATCTTTTGATCATCAAAGCTCTTGGCCACTAGCACTAATTGGTGCAATTTGGGCTTTCAGAACCACGAAGAAGGGAACCACAGGCGAGACTCCATTTCGCTTAGTTTATGGGAAAGAGGCATTGGCACCATTTGAGTTTATCATCAGAAAAGAAATAGGAATCAAAACCATTGGAATTGAACCCCCCATTCAGAGATTGGTGGCATTAGAAGAGTACAGAGAAGGGGCAATGCAGAAACTTCTGGTGACACAAGAAGAGCGCAAGAGATTGCATGACAGGTATCTGAGATCCAATGAAGTTCAGGAAGGGTCTATGGTTTTAGTGCATCAGGTTCCACCAATTCAAACTAAATTGGCACCCAAGTGGATAGGACCCTATAAGGTAATCAAGGTATTGCCACATGGCGCAGTGCATCTGGAAGATCTGCAGGGTAAAAGGATTCCACTGGTCAACATCTATAGGGTGAAGAAGCATCTGAATTAGGTCAAAATGGAAGCAATCCACCCCTTGTACATACCATGTTTCTTTTCAGTAAGTGCATAATAACTAGATCTCATTGAAATGAGTAAAATAAGGGGAGAAATTGCACCAGGGACGGTGCAAAAGCTTGATGTGGGGGTCTGTAGTGCCCCTTGTCTTTTTCCTTTCTCTCTTTGTGGCATGTGAGCAGTGGGCAGAACCCACTGGCACTCTGAGCTTGAAGTACGAAGAAGATAGAAGAAAAAGAGATTAAAAGGAGAGCTCTCCGATGCCTTGGGCTACATTGGGTTGCAGCTTCAAGGAATGTTCCATCCCATTTCATGGACATAATCGTGTTTTGGGCAGTTGTTGCTTTCAATTGTTGCTTTCACTTTTATTGCCACCTTAGTGATTTGTTTTATCTATCTTTCTCCCTCTCTATCCCTCTCCCCCCTCCATTTCCCCCCTCACCTCGCCACTCACCCCCACCAATTTCCCCGCCTAATCCCCCTCAGACCCCGTGAGCTATCTCTCTCTCTCTCTATTTCTCTCTCTCTCTCTCTTCCTTCCCCTCCACTCACCTCCACACACGCCCCCTCCACTCACCTCCACCCGCCCCCTCCACTCTCCTCCACAGCCGCCCCCTCCATGCATCTCTGCCCCCTCCACTCCCCCTCCACTCACCTCCACCCGCCCCCTCCACTCTCCTCCACCCGCCCCCTCCATGCATCTCCGACCCCTCCGCTCCCCCTCCATTCACCTCCACCCGCCCCCTCCATGCATCTCTGCCCCCTCCACTCCCCCTCCAATCAACTCCACCCCCGCCCTCACTCTCCCCCTCCACTCCCCCTCCATTCACCTCCACCCGCCCCCTCCACTCTCCTCCACCCGCCCCCTCCACTCAACTCCACCCCCGCCCCCTCCACTCTCCTCCACACCCGCCCCCTCCATGCATCTCTGCCCCCTCCACTCCTCCTCCATTCACCTCCACCCGCCCCCTCAATGCATCTCCGCCCCCTCCACTCCCCCTCCACTCAACTCCACCCCCGCCCTCCACTCTCCCCCTCCACTCCCCGTCCATTCACCTCCACCCGCCCCCTCCACTCTCCTCAACCCGCCCCCTCCACTCAACTCCACCCCCGCCCTCCACTCTCCCCCTCCACTCCCCCACCATTCACCTCCACCCGCCCCCTCCACTCTCCTCCACCCGCCCCCTCCACTCAACTCCACCCCCGCCCTCCACTCTCCTCCACCCGCCCCCTCCACTCAACTCCACCCCCGCCCTCCACTCTCCTCCATCCGCCCCCTCCATACATCTCCGCCCCTCCACTCCCCCTCCATTCACCTCCACCCGCCCCCTCCACTCCCCCTCCACTCCCCTCCACTCTCCTCCACCCGCCCCCTCCATGCATCTCCGCCCCCTCCACTCCCCCTCCATTCACCTCCACCCGCCCCCTCCACTCTCCTCCACCCGCCCCCTCCACTCAACTCCACCCCCGCCCTCCACTCTCCTCCACCCGCCCCCTCCACTCAACTCCACCCCCGCCCTCCACTCTCCTCCACCCACCCCCTCCACTCAACTCCACCCCCGCCCTCCACTCTCCCCCTCCACTCCCCCTCCACTCCCCCTCCACTCTCCTCCACCCGCCCCCTCCATGCATCTCCGCCCCCTTCACTCCCCCTCCATTCACCTCCACCCACCCCCTCCACTCCCCCTCCACTCCCCCTCCACTCTCCTCCACCCGCCCCCTCCATGCATCTCTGCCCCCTCCACTCCCCCTCCGTTCACCTCCACCCGCCCCCTCCATGCATCTCCGCCCCCTCCACTCCCCCTCCAATCAACTCCACCCCTGCCCTCCACTCGCCCCCTGCATTCACCTCCACCCACCCCCTTCTCTCCCCCTCCACTCCCCCTCCACTCACCTCCACCCGCCCCCTCCACTCGCCTCCACCCGCCCCCTCCACTCAACTCCACCCCCGCCCTCCACTCACCTCCACCCGCCCCCTCCACTCTCCTCCACCCTCCCCCTCCACTCAACTCCACCCCCGCCCTCCACCCTCCCCCTCCACTCAACTCCAGCCCCGCCCTCCAGTCTCCTCCACACCCGCCTCCTCCACTCATCTCCACCCCCGCCTCTCCCCCTCCACTCACACCAGCCTACCACACACACACACTTACATACACACACATCCACAATTGCACACATATGCACATTCACATCTATGCCTATACACCTGCACCCACACATACATACACAACCACACGCACACACATGCAACACACCCACACAATCACATGTTCCCCCACATACACACACACCTACACATTCACTCACGCACCCACACGCACAAATTCATGCTTTGATCATATGAGGTATTGCAATCTCCTCCACTTCCAATGATAAACCTTGAGCTTTGAAACATCTCACTAATGGAGGACATAAAGAAAGTGGAGGACATAAAGAAGCTGAAGCTGATTACTGCAATCAACACTCCTTCTCGGCCTGGTGGGCGCTTTGATTTGGAGACATCTGACAACTGGTACATCATCAGATAGAGCATGGGGTAAAAGGTGTTATAGTGGGTGGGACAAAAGGGGCAGTTGGTGGGCTGGATGAACACATCATGCTTAGTATTCATACTATCAACCACTTAGGAGAAATGGTCAAGGTCATTTTGTAAGGCTGGAAGCAATCAAACTGGTGAGGCTATGCATGCTACAGGCACTTCATTGAATTTCCTGAGATTAAATTAGTGAGGAAACAAAATTACACAAAATGAGAATCTCGGATGGCAGGTGAAAAGGTAAAAGATAATTATTAAAAGTTGAGTTGCCCCCAACCATTCACGGCGACTACCTATTTTGTGGATCCAGTTCAAATCAAGGGAATATTTGACCTTCCCCCAATTTTGGGCAATCCACCGGCGCGTGATCAGTGGACGTGAAGCAAGGCCCTCTTGACCTATTGAGGCCTATAAAAACAATGGATTTGTGCTCATTTGGGGTACATTTTTGGAGTTACATTGATGCGTGTATACGTGCAGAAGTTCTCTCTTGCACTTGGTGGTTTCAAGCCTATTGTAGGAGCTACTCTGTAGTGTGGATACAGAGGGTAGGCTTCTCAGTGGAGGGCTATGAGCACTATAGTGTAAGAGGGTGTCTTGGATTTTCTTTCTTTTCTGTGAGACACTATTGGTGTTAAGCTGTATTGTCTGGAGCAATTCCTTCACCATTTGTATTGATCTGTATTTATCTGCATAGAGTGCCACGAAGCTCTGAGCATTAGTTTTTGAGCATTTCCTTGACAAATCTTGTAATCATCTGAATCGAATCAAGAAGTGTATGGTCTTCCTTGGTCAATTGTTGTTCATAGTTTCTGAAGTATGTACCACTCTGTGCAATCCTTGTTATCTACCTGATCACATAAATGTTAAAGGGTATACTTCCCTAAAGAGAACCCCCCTTGAGTAGGCGACGTACTGGATGTGTTAATCTTCAATCTCTACTTTTGTTAGAAGTGGATACCCAAGTACCTCCTCTACAGTTTGGCACGCTCGGTGGGAACTTTGCATTTCTGTGAGAGGTATTTTTTGCCCTATTACATTGGCAAGTAGGTACATGACCCATACTCGAGCAGATAATGAGTCTCTTCGTGTTCAGAGGAGCCTTAACAAGTTAGCAATACCCACGGCTAGTGAGTCTACCTCCCCTCTACCTTCCCTAAATTTATCTATTGATTTGGGTACGACACCATTGTCAAAAGAGAGGTATAGGAGAACCCTAGACTTCTCCTTAGATACGTCCGAAGAAACACCAGTACAAATGGAGGACCTCTCTCATTTGCTCTCCAGATTAAACATCAAATTCCGTACCTTCAAGGGACAAGCTTATGAGGATGCTGATGATCATGTGAGGAGATTCATCTCTTTATGCCGTGGAAGAGGTCTGCAAAATAGAGAGGATGCAATGCTGGCACTTTTTCCATCCACATTGGAGGGTCTTGCGGATAAATGGTATAGTCAATATGCAGATGGCCATTTCACTACATGGGAGGCTCTGAAGGCGGCATTCTCACAGACATTCCGACCAAGTGATTCCTCAGAAAGAGCTCTAGATCAGCTAGAGAATTTGAAGCTAAGATCAGGTGAATCTTTTCATGAACTTCACACTAGAACAAAAGCACTTGTTGCACGTCTACCACATGCTCAAGGTGACTTTTTGGTTAAAAAGTGGATAGAGAAGGCTCTGCCCAGGTCATCTCAGCAGAAGCTTCGGGAGTCTCTTAGATTGGATGCCATCCTCAATGATTTTGTTGCAGCGGCATCACGCATTGAAGAAGCAAGGCAACATTTTGAAGGGGATAAACAACCTAAGTATGCTGCAGACCTGGATCCTATTGAGCAACTAAGGAGGGAACTGGAGGCATTAAAAATGCAACAAAATCAACAAGAAGAGAAGGTCGTGCCACCACTGCGACGCACCGATGATGAAGTAGCCCAACTTCGCCGTGAGTTAGAAGATTTGAAGACCACACAAGATATAAGGAGACAAATTTGGTGCACGATCTGTAACAATAATGGACATTCCAATGCTAATTGCCCTAACAAGGTCAGCTGTCAATTTTGTGGAAAGGATGGTCATGAAGCTAGAGATTGCTAGTACCTCAAGGGTACACAGCAAAGAAGTAACCCTCAAACTTTGGATTCATACTATGCTAGTACTTCAAATACATCTAATAGGGAGGAGAATCGACGTGCAAAACCTAGGTATAATAGACCTCTGATGTGCTATCGTTGTGGTGAGTACGGCCACATGCAAAACAGGTGTTCCCTCCCAGAAGATGCACCTCCTTGTCAACATTGTCCAGACGCCAAGGACCGTTATACCAAAGATTGCCCAAGAGGCCGTCCTGCTCCAATTCATATGATTGCAGTCTCTCCACATGAAGAAGGAAAAACCACTCAGACTTATGCTGTTTCATCCTCTGCAATGCCCATGATGACTAGAGCTAGGCAAGCATCTGCAACCCAGAGAGATGAACAACAGGGATTTCAGGATAAAGAGGAAGAAAAGGAGTCTGGATGGAAGGACCAAGCACAAATTGAAGGAGCTTATAATAGGATGACTACTTCTTTAAAGGGCCAACCAACAAGTCTGCAAGAAAACACTCAGGAGGTAAACATTGAACAGGTCTTGAAAGGTATTCATCACAAGGTTAGTCTATATAAACTTATAAGGATGGATTCAAAAATAAGAAGTGACTTACTGAAGATTATACACTCTGCTCACTTGGTCCAATCACCTAGTATAGATGGTTTCATGGTTGATTTTCCCCCTGCACCCTTAGCAGACTACCAAAGCTCAAGATTATCTGTTTGTATAAAGGATGAAACTCTCACAGGTGTGATCATAGATGGAGGCTCTGGTATCAATTTGATGCCAGATTTCACAATGAAGAAACTGAATTTGAACCCCACCAAAATGGCACCATTTACAGTTACACTAGCAGATCAACATCGGGTTGCACCTCTTGGCATTATTGAAAAAGTACGGATGATAGTACAGGGTTGCCACTTTGTGTTGGATTTTATTGTTATTGCACTTCCACAGGAGACTTCTTACCCTTTACTCCTGGGGAGACCTTGGCTGAGACCAGCAAAAGCTTTGCAAGATTGGGGGAAAAACAAATTATGGATTTCAACAAGCACCAATAGCCAACTACAATTACATTTGGAAGAGGGATTCGACTCAGGAAAAACCACTGGATATACTGTGGATACTCAGGTAATGCCCTCTATACCCCAAGAAGATGATACATTGTTAAATTGGATGATGGGAAGTGCAGAGTGTTGCACAGTGGAGATCAATGAAATTGAGGAAGAAGTTGTAGATAAAGTAATTACAGAAAAGGGCAACGAAGACCACAAGGTGTTGAAGAATGAACAATTGAAGGAAACTACAAGCTTTGAAGAGGCAACTAATATAAAAGTATCGGAGGGAGAAGGTTATGAATTTAAGAGCAGAGAAGATCTTCCTTTTGCAGATATACCTCAAGGATGGATGAAAGAACATGTTGCAGATATAAATTAAAATCCACTCCTGCATATAGTGGAGATGATTTCTCAAGCAAGACCAGTCCTGAAACATTGGTTCAAGAAGTAAATTTAGGGGATGAAGAGAACCCTCAAATGGTCCATTTGGCATCCTGGTTGTGGCATTATCCTCCCTTGCTACAGAAGGTAACTTCTTTGCTTTTTACTTATAAAAGTGTCTTTGCATGGTCCTACAAAGATTTAACAGGGATACCAGAAGAGCTTGGGTTACATCGGATACCCTTAGTTGAGGGAGCCGTGCCAGTAAGAAGTAGACCATATCGACTCAATCCGAAATATGCAGAGGCTGTAAAAGCAGAAATTACAAAGCTAGAAGAAGCTGGTATAATTGTTCTAGTAGAACATTCTAGGTGGCTTTCTTCCATGGTTATTGTACCCAAGAAGAATAGTGGAAAAATAAGAGTATGTGTTGATTTTCGTGCTTTGAATAAAGTGACTGTTCAAGATGGATTTCCTCAGCCCTTCACAGAGCAAGTACTTGAGGAAGTAGCTGGTCACACTTTGTATAGTTTCTTGGATGGTTTTAGTGGCTACAATCAGATAGTGATCCATCCTGATGATAGGGACAAAACAGCCTTTGTCACTCCCTGGGGCACTTATGTCTATACTCGAATGGCTTTTGGTTTGAAGAATGCACTAGCTTCATTTAATAGAACGATGTATCTGATATTGGGCAAATGGTTAACAACTTTTCTACGCATTTTCATGGATGACTTTTCAGTATTTTCAGGTAGAGATAGAAGGGCAGCAGCTCAAGATTTCCATGACCATTTGGAAAATCTAAAAGAAATTTTTGAGCAATGTCTCAAAACAGGTTTGAAATTGAATCCTGATAAATGTCACTTTTTGGTCACTAAGGGCACTCTTCTTGGTCACATAGTATCTGCTGAAGGCATAACTGTTGACCCTGCAAAGGTTACAGCTATTCTTTCCATACCAATTCCACAAAGCCCAAAGGAAGTGCAAAGTTTCTTGGGCCATGCAGGGTATCACAGAAGATTCATTAGGATGTATTCAGAAATTGCTAAGCCCTTGTCAAGGCTTACCAGTAAAAAGATCCCTTTCTCATGGAGTGCTGAAGCCGACAAAGCATTTTGTGAACTAAAGTTGAGGCTATGTACTGCTCCACTTTTAAGTGTTCCTAATTGGTCATTGGAATCTCATGTGCATACAGATGCTAGTCTTCATGTTGTTGGTGCAGTTCTAGCTCAACCATCATCTCACAAAGTGGATAGACCTATCTCTTATGCAAGCAGACTACTCAACCAAGCTGAAAGAAATTACAGTACAACGGAAAGAGAAGTTTTGGCTATCGTATTTGCTCTTTAGAAGTTCCGACATTATCTCCTTGGTGTACATTTCATTGTTATTTTTGATCATCAGCCCTTGAAGTATTTGATAAACAAGCCTAGAGTAGCTGGAAGGATCTGGAGATGGTTACTCCTATTTCAAGAATTTAATTTTGATATTCATATTAAGCCAGGAAAAGAGCAATACATGGCAGATCAAGTGTCCAGGATGGCAATGAGAGAAAAGGCAATAGGTATTAATGATGAATTGGTGGATAGCGATCTTTTTCTAGTAGCAATTTGGACTCGTTGGTATGATGAAATTCTCCATATTCTTACTACTGGAAAGATCCCAAAACATTTGACACGTGTAGAAAAAAGAATATTGCTCCTGAAAACCAAAGCATATTCTCTTATAAATGGAAATTTATATAAATACTGTCAGGATGATATATTGAGAAGGTGTGTCTATCCAGAGGAGGTAAATCTTCTACTAGAGGCTGCACACAATGAAGGACATCTAAAGGGGGAAGAATTGGCTCATAGAATCATCCACAAAGGTTTATAGTGGCCTCATATTTTCAAGGATGCAATCAAGTTTGCTAAAGAATGCCACATCTGCCAGAGGTGTGCTCCCACGCCAACCAGATTGAATTTCCAACCATTAGTCATATCTACTGGATGGCTTCCATTTGAACGATGGGGTCTTGATTTCATAGGACCAATTAGCCCGACTGGTCAACCTAGAGGTAAAAAGTATATTCTGATGGCTACATGTTATGCCACTAAATGGGTAGAGGCTAAAGCTACTATGGATTGCACGCCTTTAACAGTAGCTAAATTTATGTATAAGCGTATTTTCTCAAGATTTGGTTGCCCACTGGAGATTACTAGTGATAGAGGCACACATTTTGTAAATCAATTGCTCCAGTTTATATTTGACAAGTACAAAATCTTCCATAAAAAGTCTTGTGCCTATTATCCAAGGGCAAATGGCCAAGCAGAGAGTTCCAATAAGATTTTGATTGGACTACTTCGCAAATTATCTTTTGATCATCAAAGCTCTTGGCCACCAGCACTAATTGGTGCAATTTGGGCTTTCAGAACCACGAAGAAGGGAACCACAGGCGAGACTCCATTTCGCTTAGTTTATGGGAAAGAGGCATTGGCACCATTTGAGTTTATCATCAGAAAAGAAATAGGAATCAAAACCATTGGAATTGAACCCCCCATTCAGAGATTGGTGGCATTAGAAGAGTACACAGAAGGGGCAATGCAGAAACTTTTGGTGACACAAGAAGAGCGCAAGAGATTGCATGACAGGTATCTGAGATCCAATGAAGTTCAGGAAGGGTCTATGGTTTTAGTGCATCAGGTTCCACCAATTCAAACTAAATTGGCACCCAAGTGGATAGGACCTTATAAGGTAATCAAGGTATTGCCACATGGCGCAGTGCATCTGGAAGATCTGCAGGGTAAAAGGATTCCCCTGGTCAACATCTATAGGGTGAAGAAGTATCTGAATTAGGTCAAAATGGAAGCATCCCACCCCTTGTACATACCATGTTTCTTTTCAGTAAGTGCAGAATAACTAGATCTCATTGAAATGAGTAAAATAAGGGGAGAAATTGCACCAGGGACGGTGCAAAAGCTTGATGTGGGGGTCTGTAGTGCCCCTTGTCTTTTTCCTTTCTCTCTTTGTGGCATGTGAGCAGTGGGCAGAACCCACTGGCACTCTGAGCTTGAAGTACGAAGAAGATAGAAGAAAAAGAGATTAAAAGGAGAGCTCTCAGATGCCTTGGGCTGCAGCTTCAAGGAATGTTCCATCCCATTTCATGGACATAATGGTTTTCCGGGCAGTTGTTGCTTTCAATTGTTGCTTTCACTTTTATTGCCACCTTAGTGATTTGTTTTATCGATCTTTCTCCCTCTCTATCCCTCTCCCCCCTCCATTTCCCCCCTCACCTCACCACTCACCCCCACCAATTTCCCCGCCTAATCCCCCTCAGACCCCGCGAGCTATCTCTCTCTCTCTCTCTCTCTCTCTCTCTCTCTATTTCTCTCTCTCTATCTTCCTTCCCCTCCACTCACCTCCACACACGCCCCCTCCACTCACGTCCACCCACCCCCTCCACTCTCCTCCACACTCGCCGCCTCCATGCATCTCTGCCCCCTCCACTCCCCCTCCATTCACCTCCACCCGCCCCCTGCACTCTCCTCCACCTGCCCCCTCCATGCATCTCCGCCCCCTCCACTCCCTTTCCATTCACCTCCACCCGCCCCCTCCATGCATCTCCGCCCCCTCCACTCCCCCTCCAATCAACTCCACCCCTGCCCTCCACTCTCCCCCTCCACTCCCCCTCCATTCACCTCCACTCGCCCCCTCCACTCTCCTCCACACGCCCCCTCCACTCAACTCCACCGCCGCCCCCTCCACTCTCCTCCACACCCGCCCCCTCCATGCATCTCTTCCCCCTCCACTCCCCCTCCATTCACCTCCACCCGCCCCCTCCACTCTCCTCCACCTGCCCCTCCATGCATCTCCGCCCCCTCCACTCCCCCTCCATTCACCTCCACCCGCCCCCTCCATGCATCTCCGCCCCCTCCACTCAACTCCACCCCCGCCCTCCACTCTCGCCCTCCACTCCCCCTCCATTCACCTCCACCCGCCCCCTCCACTCTCCTCCACCCGCCCCCTCCACTCAACTCCACCCCTGCCCTCCACTCTCCTCCACACCCGCCCCCTCCATGCATCTCCGCCCCCTCCACTCCCCCTCCATTCACCTCCACCCGCCCCCTCCATTCACCTGCAACCGCCCCCTCCATGCATCTCCGCCCCCTCCACTCCCCCTCCACTCAACTCCACCCCCGCCCTCCACTCTCCCCCTCCACTCCCCCTCCATTCACCTCCACCCGCCCCCTCCACTCTCCTCCACCCGCCCCCTCCACTCAACTCCACCCCCGCCCTCAGCTCTCCTCCTCCACTCCCCCTCCATTCACCTCCACCCGCCCCCTCCACTCTCCTCCACCCGCCCCCTCCACTCAACTCCACCCCCGCCCTCCACTCTCCTCCACTCGCCCCCTCCACTCAACTCCACCCCCGCCCTCTACTCTCCTCCACCCACCCCCTCCATGCATCTCCGCCCCTCCACTCCCCCTCCATTCACCTCCACCCGCCCCCTCCACTCCCCCTCCACTCCCCTCCACTCTCCTCCACCCGCCCCCTCCATGCATCTCCGCCCCCTCCACTCCCCCTCCATTCACCTCCACCCGCCCCCTCCACTCTCCTCCACCCGCCCCCTCCACTCAACTCCACCCCCGCCCTCCACTCTCCTCCACCCGCCCCCTCCACTCAACTCCACCCCCGCCCTCCACTCTCCTCCACCCGCCCCCTCCACTCAACTCCACCCCCGCCCTCCACTCTCCCCCTCCACTCTTCTCCACCCGCCCCCTCCATGCATCTCCGCCCCCTCCACTCCCCCTATATTCACCTCCACCCGCCCCCTCCACTCCCCCTTCACTCCCCCTCCACTCTCCTCCACCCGCCCCCTCCATGCATCTCCGCCCCCTCCACTCCCCCTCCATTCACCTCCACCCGCCCCCTCCATGCATCTCCGCCCCCTCCACTCCCCCTCCACTCAACTCCACCCCCGCCCTCCACTCTCCCCCTCCATTCACCTCCACCCGCCCCCTTCTCTCCCCCTCCACTCCCCCTCCACTCACCTCCACCCGCCCCCTCCACTCTCCTCCACCCGCCCCCTCCACTCAACTCCACCCCCGCCCTCCACTCACCTCCACCCGCCCCCTCCACTCTCCTCCACCCTCCCCCTCCACTCAACTCCACCCCCGCCCTCCACTCTCCTCCACACACGCCTCCTCCACTCATCTCCACCCCCGCCTCTCCCCCTCCACTCACACCACCCCGCCACACACACACACTTACATACACACACATCCATAATTGCACACATATGCACATTCACATCTATGCCTATACACCTGCACCCACACATACATACACAACCACACGCACACACATGCAACACACCCACACAATCACATGTTCCCCCACATACACACACACCTACACATTCACTCACGCACCCACACGCATAAATTCATGCTTTGATCATATGAGGTATTGCAATCTCCTCCACTTCCAATGATAAACCTTGAGCTCTGAAACATCTCACTAATGGAGGACATAAAGAAACTGGAGGACATAAAGAAGCTAAAGCTGATTAGTGCAATCAACACTCCTTCTCGGCCTGGTGGGCGCTTTGATTTGGAGACATCTGACAATTGGTACATCATCAAATAGAGCATGGGGTAAAAGGTGTTATAGTGGGTGGGACAAAAGGGGCAGTTGGTGGGCTGGATGAACACATCATGCTTAGTAGTCATACTATCAATTTACTTAGGAGAAATGGTCAAGGTCATTTTGTAAGGCTGGAAGCAATCTAACTCGTGAGGCTATGCATGCTACAGGCACTTCATTGAATTGCCTGAGATTAAATTAGTGAGGAAACAAAATTACACAAAATGAGAATCTCGGATGGCAGGTGAAAAGATAAAAGATAATTATTAAAAGTGGAGTTGCCCCCAACCATTCACGGCGACTACCTATTTTGTGGATCCAATTCAAATCAAGGGAATATTTGACCTACCCCCAATTTTGGGCTATCCACCGGCGCGTGATCAGTGGACGTGAGGCAAAGCCCTCTTGACCTATTGAGGCCTATAAAAACAATGGATTTGTGCTCATTTGGGGTACATTTTTGGAGTTACATTGACGCGTGTATACGTGCAGAAGTTCTCTCTTGCACTTGGTGGTTTCAAGCCTATTGTAGGAGCTACTCTGTACTGTGGATACAGAGGGTAGGCTTCTCAGTGGAGGGCTATGAGCACTATAGTGTAAGAGAGTGTCTTGGATTTTCTTTCTTTTCTGTGAGACACTATTGGTGTCAAGCTCTATTCTCTTGAGCAATTCCTTCACCATTTGTATTGATCTGTATTTATCTGCATAGAGTGCCACGAAGCTCTGAGCATTAGTTTTTGAGCATTTCCTTGACAAATCTTGTAATCATTTGAATCGAATCAAGAAGTGTATAGTCTTCCTTGGTCAATTGTTGTTCATATTTTCTGAAGTATGTACCACTCTGTGCAATCCTTGTTATCTACCTGATCACAGAAATGTTAAAGGGTATACTTTCTTAAAGTGAACTCCCCTTGAGTAGGCGACGTACTGGATGTGTTAATCTTTAATCTCTACTTTTGTTAAAAGTGGATACCCCAGTACCTCCTCTACATAAACTAAAACAAAAAGGAGCACCAAAAAAAATAGCAATCCATCGATGGCATTCATCTTCAATGGAGTTCTCAAGCTTTTCAAACCAGAATTGATTAATATCGATTACCGTTCCAGCGGAACCCCGCTGGTGCGCTGTTGAAATCCAAACATGGGTCGAGGAGACATGTCTAAGCCATTTCTAGAGGTCTTCTCCGTCAAATTTAATCTCTTTAATACATATAAATTCTGGGTTTAGGCTAATGTCGTGAAGCCATTGACCAATGATGGTCGCTCTTGAGGGGTTGGTTAGCCCTCTAGCATTTAACTAGATGATGATCATTATTGTAGTGAACCCTCTTTGCGGGAGGGAGCTTTGTCCTTTCTTTTCTCGGATTTATCTTTCTTTTTCACTGGGATCGGATCCTGAATTAGCAATAGGTTCTTGTGGGGGCTTTTCCAGGATAACGCCATAGGTTGTTTTCCTTTGCGGGATGCCTCTTGTTGGGAAGAACTCGGCACCGTTTTCGACACCGTTTTCGGAATAGTCGATCCGATGATGGAACTTTCACTATCCATGTTATCTTCGTTACTAGTAGTAAATCCTTTTTCTTTGCTTGTAGTGTAACCCTCCTGGGAGGTTTCTTTATTTTCAGGGATCTCTAGGGCTTTGTCGTTGGTGTCCACCTCTTGGTTCCCACATGGGTAGTCAAACTCATTGATCTCCTTTTCCAAATTGCAAGAAAGGTTGTTGGAGGGGGTAACTGACATGTTTCGCTCAAAAGTTGCCCTAGGGCTTCTTTTCCTTCTTCTTCTGACTTTGATGAGCCCGTCTGCATCAGCTTCAGCATTATTGGGGCCCTTGACTTCCTCTTCCTTCGTCAAGTGAGTCAATGTCCCTTTGCTGTCTTGAGCGTTTCAGGGGGCTTCTTGATTTTGCTTGCTTTTTTGTCTCAGAGGGCAATCTTTAATCCTGTGACCTTGTTGGCCACAACGAAAGCATGCATTGGGAAGGTTTTTGTAATTGATGTCTTGCTCCCATACATCCCCTTTGCCCAAGTCCACTTTGATCTTCGATGGAAGCGGCATGCTGAGGTCAGCCTCGACACAGATTTGAGGGTGCCACCGAGCGTTGAACGAGTGTCTTGCAGCTTCATAAATGAGACCACCAATGTGCTCGCGTGAGGCCAACGACGTGCCGATAGGAGAAACAATGTCCCACACGAAGTTATACAAGAAGTATGGCAGGTTACGAAGCTCAACCCAGAGAGGGTACCGAAGCAATTTTGATTTGTCGGGAGTAAAATTAGGGGACCATCTGAATAGGCACAAGGTTGTCCGGCCGAGTTGCTAGGTTTCGACACTTAGGGCTCGAAACGACATATCTTCAGTTTCAAAGACTAGCAACATGTGGCTTGCCGGTAACAACTGACACTTACAAACAATTAGCCCACGGGGGAACCACTCGTTGCGAAGCCACTATCGAACGGTTTCGAGCGGGGGCCTAGGCCCAAACATTTGGCCGATGAGGCAAACTTTCCTGAGCTCCTCCTAAGTTGACAGAATTGCGGATCTACTGAAGGAGACCAAGGGGGGTCCAACACTCTCGGAGGCCCCAAGGGCGGCACAAGATCCCCCCTCCAAGAGAGAGGCGAGGTTACCGGTCTCCCCCGAAGGAGGGGCAAGGTTACTTCTCACAAATGAAGAGGTTGCCAAATCCATGACAAAGGCCTGCCGGACTCTCTTTTTAGTATTTCCGTTTTCAATATCTTAAAAGCTCCGAGTGTCCCGAAAGATGCAAAGAACCTTTAAGATCTTCTTGCCAAATTTTAAAACACACTCCCTCACGAAAGAAGAAGAAAAGCAACGGACCCAAGTTGACCCCCCAGTGTTTATCACTCAAAGATGGAAGTACCAAGAAAGACGAAAGTTTG
>CM035422.1:83542326-83762326 GCA_020310875.1 Ceratopteris richardii
CTCCCTAAAACTTAGTTGAGATATAAATAAAAGAATTGGATGAAATGGAACAAGTCTATGAATAACATCATAAATAATAATTGGATTATTGCAAGAGTATCACCCAATAAGTTTGGCAGCCTACTAGGGTCTAGTACTTAACCAAACAACTTAACATTAACTGATCCATATGAACTGCTATTTTGCGACCCAATAAATAATGCTAGAACTTACTGGTAGATTAGATCACACTTAAACATTCACACTTTGTTAAAGAGTATTTTCACTCTGCAGGGGCAAGATAAGGACTTGCATAATACAGGGATTGATATCATTCTTTTGCATGCTATATTAACGTACTAGCAATTAGTCTGTCAAAAGAATAGAAAAGTGCATGAAAAGGTTTCAACGAATGCGAGGCTTGCAATATGGATGAACAATGAAGAGAGTTTCCAATATGGTAAATGTGGATCGGTTGTGATTAGTCCAGTTCAAATGAAAGAGATGGGGTATGGTGGCTAATTTGTGTAAAGAAATTGTTGAATTTGCAAGAAACCTCAAAACAACACATCCAAGCGCACCATATGTACATCATATGCATACATAACTCAATGTGCTCACACACATATTTATCATCATGCACATGCGATCAAGAGCACATACATGGATATATGCAAATACATGTGCACCTTCAAATTTGCACATATAACCTTATATATTCGCATAAATGAGTACGCACATTAATTCCTTTGGTTTGCTTTAATTCTCTAGAATGGAAATAAGCATGAATGATGTAAAGGAAACACCGTGAAATGGATACGTAATCAAATAGACATACGTTTAAGCATACAGCTCACCTAGTTTAGTGACTTTCCTTGTGAGCAGACCATCTTAAAATATATCTATAATTGCTTTTACTAGTTCTCAGCTCTTTACATCTCAACAACCTGGAATAATAGCATCATGCGCTCTTCACACTTCAATTACACTTACCTTCTGTTTCAATGGCTCATAATATTTTTTGGGTTCTAAGCTTTACTTGAATTCAAGACCACATCCACCCCCTCTGAACCTGTGCATCCTCCAGATGTGCCAACCTACATACATAGCATCAAACCCAAGCGAGTATCAAGTAATTATGGCAATAAACACAATATAAAGAAAAATTTATTTACATGCGTAAAATATGGAAGTGAGATGAACTTTGTATAAATTAAGAGAAAGGAATAAACACAAGTATTGCACACAATCATATTGAGATATTCTAACACATTCAAGCGAGAAATCATGCAAGTGGATTGAAAACTCACTAGTTCTTTCGCTAACTTAACATGGTCAGATCTAGTAGCCCATCCTCAACATATATATATACAAGGCCTTACTAATCCGATTTGTGAAACATCAATCTAACTTCACCATTAACTTCTCACTATCTCATTCCCCATTATACCTTAGATTATTTTTCTCTTTGCTTCTTTTTTTTTTTAATTTTGTTCATCAATCGAGCTCACTCTTTTGTTTTTGTTCCCGTTTATCTATTTTTCTTTCATAATTTTTGGCCTATGCGGAACTCGGATGGGGCTCATGGATATATCGACCTGAGATTTACCCCACTTATCTATCGACCCAACATAGTGCCCGATACACAAGGTCAGCCTCTTTCAATATCGATGTCGACTCGTGACTCTGACTACTCGATGAGAGTGACTCCATCTGTCTATCGACACACGAGTACTTGTTATGCTCAAGATAATCACACTAAATGTGTCTCTTAATTTCAGGGGCTTTTTAAGTTCTAGTTGCTGGTGCTTGTGAAGCTCGAGATTCAATCATTTGTTTCAAACTTTGGATTGTAAGATCACTGAATTTCTTAAATATGGCTTCCATTGTACTAGTGGGCACAACATCCTTTGGCACTAGTGGGTTCACCTGAGGATTCTGTATAAGTTGTTGAACAGTCTATGTTTGTTCTTCCTGCATATCGTCATGCCATTTGCATAAATTTAGACAAAGTTCTTTGCTTTTCAATATCCCCTCTAACAGCTTCTTCCAAATTATTCTAGTCTTCAGTCAGAATAGTCTTAGTTCCTACATGTTGTAATTATGGGAAAAATTCTTCTCGAGCTTTCATATCTATAGCCTGGAGAAACAAGGATACTTTCTCTTGAGCTATATCCCTCCTAGCATATTCAGATAAGTCTTCAAAATGCTGATCAAATTCTCTTTTGATGCTAAATTGGATTGGTCCTTAGGTTTATGTATCCATTTTAGAAATGTTGACCTAGTCACTTTATCATCGTCATCAAGTGAAACATTCTCCCGAGTATTATCTTATATTGAAATCATCTTGTTTGCCCTTCTACAACTAGTCGAGGTGCATCCACAACTAGTTGGCTACGCAGATGCAATTCGAAAACATGTATAAAATTATCTATAACCTCTTGGTCACTTAATTGCCTAAGACTTGTGCCAAGATATCGCGCCTCTAACTCATACTCGTTTATAGAAGCGAGGAACATTTTTGCCAGTGAAATACCCACTCCTTTTAATAACTCATTCGTGGAATTCCTCGATGGCACTTCATCTTTTTTCATCCTGCTTGAAGCACAAGAGCTGGGTTATAACGTCTATTGTAGTGTCGACCATAAATGTTCAAACACAAAGAGCTCTCTCAAACCACACTACTAGCTAGGATCGAAGTCTCTACACTCTCGTCCTTCATGTCGGGTTCACCAAGTATGTCGAGTAGTTCATAGAAAGGGGAGAGAAATAGATGAAGATTCGTGTAGAATACCAAAAGCTTAGGAGTTTCGATGGAGTAAATAGACCAAAGTGGATTTTTTTTAGAAGATTTCCTATAGAGATGAAAATCGCACGAACTACTTGATGGTTGCTTCTTCAAACTGCGAGGGAATTATGAATAGCTGCAGCAAAATTCTCTTTAAATTATTCATCAAGTGAGAATGGTTGAGTCTTGAATTAACATTAGAGTTGACTCACAGTACTATGATGCATTTTTGGAATTGTGGTCAAATTGTATTTCAAAACGCTATTGATCAATCAATAATGGATACATTGATACGTTCTCCATTAGAAGAATATTGCTCCATTGCTTCCTAGCCTGAGATATCTTTAGTGGAAAGTCCACCCTTGCGACCCGTTTCACTTTAATCCTTACTAGCGATCTGTTCCGCACGAGCTTGTCAATGCAATCGAGTCATATGAAGTAACAGAATAACTACATAAGTAGGAAAGATGTCCTGATATATGGAAAGCGTAGCACAATACAACTATGGGCACATCGTCTAAGATGGATAGTAGCCCATAGTTTTATGATCTGTTTTTTTATATTTATATATTTTTTGATTTATCCACTCCAATCCTTTTGTTAGTCTTGAGATAGTATTAAATCAGAGGAACAGAGCAAACTTTGCAGAGCCCAATCATGTATATTGGGAAAAGCTTTTGTCACCACAACAACATCCTTCACTGTCTTTCTTTGAGATGAAATAAAGGTACAAACCAATAAAGCATTTCTGTATAATTTTCGTGAATAAAGACACCCTAGGAACTCTGAAAACCTTTCTATAGCAAAACCATTTTAGGTATCTCAAGTATCCTTTATTCAACAGTGCAATATTTACATATTTGAATAATAATGAGAAAATTCAACGATATCTGCCAATTAACTCGCAAGACTTTGGTGATCTGTCCTATAGAAATATCAGTTTTTGTTCAGTGTACTCTTTTCAAACCGTTGGAGCAAAGCATCATTTATCATAAATACAGTTTTATTAAATCCCATGAGTACATAAGGCTAGTGTGTGTTGGTGTTTATGCGGACAATCATAGCTAACTCATACAGTGTTAAACTTTCCTTTCACACTATATGTTTATGAAAAAAAAACCGTATATGCATGTACATTTTTCTGAGCCAGATTCCAAACATTACCTCAATCCATAATCCCTACTTATATAGCTAGCACTGTAGGAAGGCATTCACAAAGAGAAGAGTTAAGCATAGAGGGTTGTTACTTGAGATACTTTTTGAAGATGACGCGAGGATGCAGCAAAACTCATTCGAGATCAACTACACCATCAAGGAAGTTGCTCATTTGTCTAGTTTCCATCAGCCTTGATGCCTCTCGCTTGATGAACGTTCAAGCCCATTACTTCTAAAAAATGCTCTACCGAACTCGAATGTGATCACTTATTATAGCCTGAACATCTGGATCCATAGCAGTGCCACAACTCTTATTTTCATGAATGCTGCTGCTTCATTCTTACAGTAATGATCGTCATAGATCCTCTTGCAGAAACACCCGTAGCAGACTTATAAGCTTCTAGCTTTGCTTTCATCCACATACGAGTTCATATTCAGATCTTCATACTTGTTTGCTTCGCTCTCCATTGGAAGAAAAAGCCAAACGCAAGCTAGAAAAATGGAGAGCTCCCTCCGAGGTTTCAGTTTATATACTATAATCGTTTCTTCACATGCGAATCCTCAGACATTCAGCCCCTCTGACTCTGAATAAGCATCCTCTATCTGCTTCCTCCTCTCCATCTCCTGTATTGTTTGGTTTGGAAATATTGGCCCTGTTGGCTTCGGAAGCTCAGAGTATCCAACAAGAGCGTCCCTCCTTCAATATGCTGAAAGTAACTTTTTGTTTCTCCTCCTTGCGTGAGTTGCAGAGAACACTCCTTTATCTGTGCCTCAATGTCTAATCACATGGAACACCCACCCTGATTATTTTTCACTTTCCCTTCTATGCCTCCTTTCTAAAGCAGCCAAAACTATCGTCTGCACCCTTTCCTCCTAAGCCGAGTCAGTCTATCCCAAGAAAATCTTTCTTCTGTTAGCTCACCACGGCCATCAGCAACAGCCGCGTCCACTTAATATGCCTCCCTTTCACTTGCTCATTCCTTCCGTTCCGGCTCTCAACAGGTGTCCTCCTTATTTTCCACGTGTTCTTTCTTTTTCAGATCCTCTTTCCTCTCAACTTCTATACATCTTCCTTCCAAATTCTCGAAGAAGTGAAAGCTGGCATTTTTCTCACGCTTTCTACCTTTTACCCCTTTACGTATTATATATATTGCTCATATATTAACAAACTTTAACATGACTTTACACACAATTCATACCTCAAATATGAAAGACATACACATTTATACACATACAAACTTGTGTGAATATATACATTTTAATTAAAGCATTCAAATAGGAACATAATTAAGCCCTTCAACACATCCAAGCAGACCATATGTACATCATATGCATACATAATTCAATGCACTCACACACACATGTTTATCATCATGCACATGCGATCGAGAGCACATACATGGATACATGTGCACATTCAAACTTGCACATGTTAGCTTATATATTCACATATATAAGTGAACACATTAGTTCCTTTTGGTTTGCTCCAATGCTCCTGAATGGAAATAAGCATGAAGGATGTAAAGTAAACACCGTGAAATGGATATGTAATCAAATAGACATACGTTCAAGCATAGAGCTCACCTAGATTAATGACTTCCCTTGTCAGAGGACCATCTTAAAATATATGTATAATTATTTTTAGTAGTTCTCGACTCTTTACACCTGAACAACCTAGAATAAAAGCATCATGTGCTCTTCACACTTGAGTTACACTTAACTTCTATTGTCATTGTCTCATTAAAATTGTTTGGTTCTAACCTTGACTTGAATTCACGACCACAAGATAGAAAACATAATACACAGGGAGCACGAAGATAGACTTCTTAGATGTTATAAATGTTGTCAAATTTAGAGTATGTGGTTGACCAAGCCCCTATATGATTTATTAATGAACATTTACAAAAGTGTGCGGTGGCTATTTGGCCTTTCACATGGACATGAATGGTTATAACAATCTCCCACGAAACGCCAATATGGCCAAAGTAACTATGGGAGAAAAAATGAGGAATGATAAAGAATACGTGAGTTGAAGTATATAAAGTATACCTCCCACCTCATGGGCATGTTACACAATATACAAGTGACTCTGTAAGATCATGAATCAACTAACTCCCATTAAGTCAGAACACTATCAAAAGCTATCCTGTAATAGAGCTTTAGTCAAATCATGTGCAACATTATCTCAAGCTTGAACCTTCTCAAAATTAATGTGCTCAATGGCTAAGCAATCTCTGATGAAGTGATACATTGCCTCAATCTGCTATGTCTCTGCATGATAGACTAGATTCTTAGCCAAAGCAATGGAAATCTAACTATAACTGAGCAAATGAGGTACATGCTAAGGTAGACTCAAGCAAGATGAGAAAGCAACAATGGTTCCTTACATGCCTCTCTTGCTGCAACATACTCTGCTTCTGTGGTGGAAACAACTATAGATTCTTGAAGACGAGATCTTCAAGAGATATCACCTCTAGTAAATTGAAAAATGTACCCTAATGTAGGCTTACGATTGTCTACAGAACTAGCATAATCAGAAATTGTATAACCAATAATGGATGCTTTTCCTT
This sequence comes from Ceratopteris richardii, assembly GCA_020310875.1. Lineage (NCBI taxonomy): Eukaryota > Viridiplantae > Streptophyta > Polypodiopsida > Polypodiales > Pteridaceae > Ceratopteris > Ceratopteris richardii. The sequence goes on from CM035422.1 coordinate 83,548,819, forward strand.
TACCTAAGCATAAACACTTATTCTTAGTGCTACTTAGATATCTCAAAATCATCTCGACTGCTTCCAATGTTTCTTGCTAGGATTAGACATATATTTGCTCACAACTCCTACTACAAATGCAATGTCTGGTCTCATAGCTACCATAGCATACATGAGACTACCAACAACAGACTGATAAGGATTTTTGTTCATGAATTCTTTTTCCTCATCTGATTTTGGGCAATCATCCTTGCTTAATTTCACATATGTGGGTAAAGCTCTTCCCAATGCCTTTCCACATTGCAATTGAACGTGTGAAGTACTATGTACCCACTTTGAGACAAGTATATGAATCTTCTACTCCTATCACATGTAATGAGCATGCAATGAATATGTTTGGCATCCCCCAAATCCTTTATATCACATGTCCCAGACAACTTCTTTATGAGAACTGACAAGTCATAAGAGAACTTCCTAGCAATCAACATATCATTGACATAAAGTATCAAGCATATCCGGCTCCCATCTGAGCATCTCCTTGTGTAGAGATAATGATCCTCATTACTCCAAGAGTAGTCTTGAGACTTCATAAAAGCATCAAAATTTTGGTACCATTATCTAGGGGATTGTTTAAGTACATATAAGCTCTTCTTGAGCTTACAAACTAGAATATCTTTGCCAAGAACTATATATCCCTCTCGTTGTTCCATATAAATCTCATTTGTAAGATCTACATGCAAGAAAGCAAGTTTCACATCCATTTGGACTAGCTCTAGGTCCTCCATTGCAAGGAATCCAAGCAACATGCACATACTACAACATATGAGGGGCATATTGATGCTTCCTCTATCGACGGTCACTCTTGGCTTCCATTGTACTAGTGGGCAAAACATCCTTTGGCACTAGTTGGTTCGCCTGAGGATTCTGTATAAGTTGTTGAACAGTCTCTGTTTGTTCTTCGTGCATATCGTCATGCCAACTTTGCGTAAATTTAGACAAAGCTCTTTGCTTTTAATTATCCCTTCTAACAGTTTCTTCCACATTATCCTAGTCTTCAGTCAAATCAGTCTTAGTTATTACATGTTGTAATTATGAGAAAAATTCTTCTCGAGCTTTCATATCTATAGCCTGGAGAAACAATGATACTTTCCCTTGAGCTATAGCCCTCCTAGCATATTCAGATAAGTCTTCAACATGCTGATCAAATTCTCTTTTGATGCTGAAATGGATTGGTCCTTAGGTTTATGTATCCATTTTAGAAATGTTGACATAGTCACTTTATCATCATCATCAAGTGAAACATTCTCCTCAGTATTATCTTATATTCAAACCATCTTGTTTGCCCTTCTACAACTAGTCGGGGTGCATCCACAACTAGTTGGCTACGTAGATGCAATTCGAAAACATGTACAAAATTATCTATAAGCTCTTGTTCACTTAATGGCCTAAGGCTTGTGCCAAGATATTGCGCCTCTAATTCATACTCTTTTATAGAAGCGAGGAACATTTTTGCCAGTGAAATACCCACTCCTTTTAATAACTCATTCGTGGAATTCCTCAATGGCACTTCATCTTTTTTTCATCGTGCTGGAAGCGCAAGAGCTGGGTTATAACGTCCATTGTAGTGTCGATCATAAATGTTCAAACACAAAGAGCTCTCTCAAAACGCACTACTAGCAAGGATTGAAGTCTCTACACTCTCGTCCTTCATGTCGGGTTCACCAAGTATGTCGAGTAGTTCATAGAAAGGGGAGACAAATAGATGAAGATTCGTGTAGAATACCAAAAGCTTAGGAGTTTCAATGGAGTCAATAAGCTAAAGTGGATTTTTTTTAGAAGATTTCCTATAGAGATGAAAATCGCATGAACTACTTGATGATTGCGAGGGAATTATGAATTGCTTATTCATCAAGTGAGAATGGTTGAGTCCTGAATTAACATTAGAGTTGATTCACAGTACTATGATGCATTTTTGGAATTGTGGTCAAATTGTATTTCAAAACGCTATTGATCAATCTATAATGGATACATTGATACGTTCTCCATTAGAAGAATATTGCTCCATTGCTTCCTAACCTGAGATATCTTTAGTGGAAAGTCCACCCTTGCGACCCGTTTCACTTTAATCCTTACTAGCGATCTGTTCCGCAGGAGCTTGTCAATGCAATCGAGTCATATGAAGTAACAGAAGAACTACATAAGTAGGAAAGATGTCCTGATATATGGAAAGCGTAGCACAATACAACTATGGGCACATCGTCTAAGATGGATAGTAGCCCATAGTTTTATGATCTCTTTTTATATCTTTATATATTTTTTTATTTATCCACTCCAATCCTTTTGTTAGTCTTGAGATAGTATTAAATCAGAGGAACAGAGCAAACTTTGCAGAGCCCAATCATGTATATTGGGAAAAGCTTTTGTCACCACAACAACATCCTTCACTGTGTTTCTTTGAGATGAAATAAAGGTACAAACCAATAAAGCATTTCTGTATAATTTTCGTGAATAAAGACACCCTAAGAACTCTGAAAACCTTTCTATAGCAAAACCATTTTAGGTATCTCAAGTATCCTTTATTCAACAGTGCAATATTTACATATTTGAATATTAATGAGAAAATTCAACGATATCTGCCTATTAACTCGCAAGACTTTGGTGATCAGTCCTATAGAAATATCAGTTTTTGTTCACTTTACTCTTTTCAAACCGTTGGAGCAAAGCATTATTTATCATAAATACAGTTTTATTAAATCCCATGAGTACATAAGGCTAGTGTGTGTTGGTGTTTATGCGGAAAATCATAGCTAACTCATACAGTGTTAAACTTTCCTTTCACACTATATGTTTATGAAAAAAACAAACCTTATATGCATGTACATTTTTCTGAGCCAGATGCCAAACATTACCTCAATCCATAATCCCTACTTATATAGCTAGCACTGTAGGAAGGCATTCACAAAGAGAAGAGTAAAGCATAGAGGGTTGTTACTTGAGATACTTTTGGAAGATGACGCGGGGATGCAGAAAAACTCATTAGAGATCAACTACACCATCAAGGAAGTTGCTCATTTGTCTAGTTTCCATCAACCTTGATGCCTCTCGCTTGATGAACGTTCAAGCCCATTACTTCTAAAAAATGCTCTACCGAACTCGAATGTGATCACTTATTATAGCCTGAACATCTGGATCCATACCAGTGCTACAACTCTTATTTTCATGAATGCTGCTGCTTCATTCTAACAGTAATGATCGTCATAGATCCTCTTGCAGAAACACCCGTGGCAGACTTATAAGCTTCTAGCTTTGCTTTCATCCACATACGAGTTCATATTCAGATCTTCATACTTGTTTGCTTCGCTCTCCATTGGAAGAAAAAGCCAAACGCAAGCTAGAAAAATGGAGAGCTCCCTCCGATGTTTCAGTTTATATATAATCCTTTCTCCACATGCAAATCCTCAGACATTCAGCCCCTCTGACTGTGAATAAGAATCCTCTATCTGCTTCCTCCTCTCCATCTCTCTGTATTGTTTGGTTTGGAAATATTGCCCTTGTTGGCTTCGGAAGCTCAGAGTATCTAACAAGAGCGTCCCTACTTCAATATGCTGAAAGTAACTTTTTGTTTCTCCTCCTTGCGTGAGTTGCAGAGAACACTCCTTTATCTGTGCCTCAATGTCTGATCACATGGAACACCCACCCTGATTATTCTTCACTTTCCCTTCTAGGCTTGCTTTGCAAAGCAGCCAAAACTATCGTCTGCACCCTTTCCTCCTAAAGCGAGTCAATCTATCCCAAGAAAATCTTTCTTCTGTTAGCTCACCACGGCCATCAGCAACAGCCGCGTCCCCTTAATATGCCTCCCTTTCACTTGCTCATTCCTTCCGTTCCGGCTCTCAACAGGTGTCCTCCTTATGTTCCACGTGTTCTTTCTTTTTCAGATCCTCTTTCCTCTCAACTTCTATACATCTTCGTTCAAAATTCTTGAAGACGTGAAAGCTGGCATTTTTCTCACGCTTTCTACCTTTTACCCCTTTACGTATTATATATATTGCTCATATATTAACACATTTTAACATGACCTTACACACAATTCATACCTCAAATATGTAAGACATACACATGTATACACATACAAACTTGTATGAATATATACACTTTAATTACAAGCATGCAAATAGGAACATAATTAAGCAGTTCAACACATCCAAGCAGACCATATGTACATCATATGCATACATAATTCAATGCACTCACACACACATGTTTATCATCATGCACATGCGATCAAGAGCACATACATGGATATATGCAAATACATGTGCACATTCAAACTTGCACATGTAACCTTATATATTCACATATATAAGTGCACACATTAATTCCTTTGGTTTGCTCCAATGCTCCATAATGGAAAAAAGCATGAATGATGTGAAGGAAACACCGTGAAATGGATATGCAATCAAATAGACATACGTTCAAGCATAGAGCTCACCTAGTTTAATGACTTCCCTTGTCAGCGAACCATCTTAAAATATATGTATAATTATTTTTAGTAGTTCTCGGCTCTTTACACCTGACCAACCTGGAATAATATACAAGTGACTCTGTAAGATCATGAATCAAGTAACCTCCATCAAGTCAGAAGAGTATCCAAAGCTATCCTGTAATAGAGCTTTAGTCAAAGCATCTGTAACATTATCTCGAGTTTGAGCCATCTCAAGAATAGTGCTCAATGGCTAAGCAATCTCTAATGAAGTGATACCTTGCCTCAATCTGCTATGTCTCTCCATGATAGACTAGATTCTTAGCCAAACCAATGGCACTCTTACTATCACTGAGCAAATGATGTACATGCTAAGGTAGACTCAAGCAACATGAGAAAGGAACAATGGTTCCTTACATGCCATCTTGCTGCAACATACTCTACTTCTGTGGTGGAAACAACTATACATTCTCGAAGACGAGATCTCCAAGAGATATCACCTCCAGCAAACTGAAAAATGTACCCAGATCTAGGCTTAGATTTGTCTACACAACTAGCATAATTAGAAACTCTGTAACCAATAGTGGATGCTTTTCCTCTACCTAAGCATAGACACTTGTCTTTAGTGCTACTTAGATATCTCAAAATCATCTCGACTGCTTCCAATGTTTCTTGTTGGGATTAGACATATATTTGCTCACAACTCCTACTATAAATGCAATTTCTGGTCTCATAGCTACCATAGCATACATGAGACTACCAACAATATACTGATAAGGATTTTTGATCATGAACTCTTTTTCCTCATCTGATTTTGGGCAATCATCCTTGCTTAGTTTCATATATATGGGTAAAGGTGTACCTAATGCCTTTCCACATTGCAGATTGAACCTGTGAAGTACTTTGGATATGTACCCACTTTGAGACAAGTATATAAATCTCCTACTCGTATCACAAGTAATGGGCATGCAAGGAATATGTTTGGCCTTCCCCAAAGCCTTTATATCAAATTTCCCACTCAACTTCTTTTTGAGAATTGACAAGTCATAACAGAACTTCCCAGCAATCAACATATCATTGACATAAAGTATCAAGCATATCAAGCTGCCATCTGAGCATCTCCTTGTGTAGAGACAATGATCCTCATTACTTCCAGAGATCAACTCCATATAAGCTCTTCTTGAGCTTACAAACTAGACTTTCTTTGCCAAGAACTACATATCCCTCTCGTTGTTCCATATAAATTGCATTTGTAAGATCTCCAAGCAAAGAGAGCAATTTTCACATCCATTTGGACTAGCTCTACGTCCTCCATTGCAACGAATCCAAGCAACACACATATACTATAACATATGAGGGGCATACCGACGCTGCCTATACCAATGGTCACTCTTGGCATCGGTATAAACATTGGAAAGTCCACTTAAAGATACCGATAGTCAAGTGACCATCGATATGACCATTTAAGATGGATCGTGGGTGTGTGTCAGGACCGTCGGTATAGGCATCGGTATGGGCATCGGTATGAGCGTGAATAAATTATTGGAAGTTACCGACGCCCATACCGAAGTCTATACCGAGGCCGAGTTTTAAACATATCGGGAACCAAAGAGCAAAACTGAACATTTTTGCACGTGTTTGAGTACCACTTGACTTCTATCGAACTTGGGAGCACGAACCGCATTGCAACCTCCATTGTCTTGTGCACACACATACACATAGAGATCTTTCTCTCTCCACACACACACTCTCTCTATTTAGATCTCACATCTTGGTAAGTGGTGCGCGTACTCTTATCCTTTGTCTTTCTCTATGCTTTAGGTATTATAATTTCTCGTCTCTTTGATTTTGCAGAAGTTCTTTGGCATCGATTCTTTGGAATTCGACGATAGACGACATACATTATGCTTTGATGACAATGATCCAAAAGAGGGAAATACTTGTAAGTGATTGTTTTATTCTCTATTGACAGAGAGGATGTGCAATTTGAAGAGAAACACAAGTATTAAATGACCTGAGCGATGGGATTATGGTACTAGGAAGACACATTCCTAAGATAAGATCAAATTCTCATTATAGTGAGGCTATGAAGAAGAAAAAAACAAGAAGGAAGCACCCTCAACATGTACAAGGTCATTGGACGACAAAGCCTCACTTACAAGGTACCCCTACTACTCTAAGGAAGAATACAAATAGAGAGGTAGAAGCATCCAAGAAGATAAAAACTATGACTAGAAAGAGAATCAGGAAGAGGGACACTATGCCTTTAAAGAGGTTGGATCACATGAGGGGGGAAGTAAAAAGAAGGACTTACACTACAAAAAATCGGCCGTATACCGAGGTTTTTACCGAGGGAAATGAATGTGCGTATTTTTTTCCTGACATCGGTGTATGTGTCGGTATGCCCGTCGGTATTAAAATACCGGTATGGGTGTCGGTATTAGCATTGGTATGAGCATCGGTATAAGAACCGGAATAAACTCTGATAATACTCATGCCCATACCGATGCCTATGTTAGGTGTACTGTCGCGTACACTGGCGCCTGTTGGGTGTACCGACACTTATTCCAATGACATTATTGGGAGTACCATTGCTTATACCGACAAGCATATCTGCAAATTTTTTTTTGGGCAGAGTGTGTTGTCTTTTGCTACAGCAACATTACCGTGATGTTGCTTACCAAAAGACAATACACTCTACCCAAAAAAAACCGAGTACATGTGATGTGTACTCTAATGTCAACCGAAATATGATTTCATAAAATAGAATAATATTGGACACAAAAGAGATAATCAGAATGAACCATCACTACAAGAAATAGGGGGGCGTAGCGATGCCCCCGAATTGAAAAAAAACGAGCACCGTCGCTTATGCGATGCTAGAGTCACATAAGCGCTGGTGCTATTTTGGATTTTTTTTTATGGGCATTCATCACATAAGCTATGCCTGCGTTGTGTATGCGACACTAAACCTGTGCACCGCAAATAGTGTCGCTAATTAGTGACAGTATTTGTGACGTTGGCAAACTGGATAGCGTTGCATATGCGACTTCCTATGTTCCAAAGCGTCGCATAAGCGACACTCTGGAATATTAAGAAAAGCTCGATTTTTCTTGGCACATTTGTGTCGGGATTAACACACGAGTCCAAGAAGAGAACAAATGAGAGAGAGAGAGAGAGAGAGAGAGAGAGATGCATCTCATTGAAGCCAGGCATGCGCACACACACATACTTACACACACATAGATATGCATACACACACATATACACACATAGACACACACACACACATACATACACATAGACACACACATACACACACAAATACACACACATATAAAAACATACACACACAATGTTGCATACACACATGCACACATAATGCATGCACATACACACACATACACACACACATACACACACACAAACATACACACACACATACATACATACACACATACACACCCATATATGCATACACACACACACATAGAGAGACATGCACACACATACACATACATGCATACATGTGCATACATAATGCATATGCATATGCGTACATACATACATACTTACATGCATACACACACATATGCATACATAATGCACATGCATTCATACATATAGATAATGCATATGCATACATAATGCGCATGCATACATACACATACATAATGCATACACATACATACGCATACATAATGCATGCACACACATATGCATACATACATGCATACATATACACACATACACACACATAAACACACACATAGACACATACACACACATAAACAGATACATACTCATAGACACACACACATACACATAGATGCACACACACATACACACACATACACACACACATAGACACATACACACATAATGATGCAATCACACATATACAAATGCATACACACATACACACACACATATACACATGCATATACACACATAGACATGTACACACACTTATATGCATACACACACACATAGAGAGACATACACACACATACACATACATGCATACATATGCATAAATAATGCATATGCATATGCATATATACATATTTACATGCATACATAATGCACATGCATACATACACATACATAATGCATACACACACATATGCATACATAATGCATACACACACATACACACACATATGCATACTTACATGCATACACATACACACATAGACACATACACACACATAGACACATAGACACACATAAACACATACACACTCATAGATGCGTAGCGACACATACACATAGACACACACACATAAACACACACATACACACACACATACCAACTTAGACACATACACACATAATGATGCATACACACACATACACATGCATACACATACATATGCATACATACATGCATACACATACACACATAGACACATACACACACATAGACACATACACACACATAAACACATACACACTCATAGATACACACACATACACACCACACATACACACATAGACACATACACACATAATGATGCATACACACACATTCACATGCATACACACATACATAGACATATACACACACATACACACACATAAATGCATACACACACAGAGAGAGACATACACACACATACACATACATGCATGCATACATAATGCATATGCATATGCATACATACATACTTACATGCATACATAATGCACATGCGTACATACACATACATAATGCATACACACACATGCATACATAATGCATACATACACATACACATATATGCATACATACATGCATACACATACCCACATAGACACAAACACACACATAGACACATACACACATAAACACATACACACTCATAGACGCGTAGTAACACATACACATAGACACATACACACTCATAGACGCGTAGCGACACGTACACATAGACACATACACATACACACACACACATATCAACACACACAAACATACACACATAGACACATACACACATAATGATGCATACACACACATACGCATGCATACACACACATATGCATACATACATGCATACAGATACACACATAGACACACACACACATAGACACATACACACACATACACACTCATAGACACACTCACATACACATAGACACACACACACACATACACACACACATATACACACACACATGCACACATAGACACATAGACACATACACACATAGACACATACACACATAATGATGCATACACACACATACACATGCATACACACATACAAACACATATACACACACACATACACACATATATGCATACACACACATAGAGAGACATACACATACATACACATACATACACATACATACACATACATACACATACATGCATACATATGTATACATAATGCATATGCATATGCATACATACATACTTACATGCATACATACACATACATAATGCATACACACACATATGCATACATAAGGCATACATAATGCATACACACACATACACACATATATGCATACATACATGCATACACATACACACATAGACACATACACACACATAGACACATACACACACATAAACACATACACACTCATAGACGCACACACATACACAAAGACACACACACATACACACACACATATACACACACACATACACACAAGGACACATACACACATAATGATGCATACACACACATACACATGCATACACATACATATGCATATATACATACATACACATACACACATAGACACATACACACACATAAACACATACACACTCATAGATACACACACATACACATAGACACACACACACATACACACATAGACACATATAGATAATGATGCATACACACACATACACATTCATACACACATACATACACATATACACACACATACACACATACACACACATATATGCATACACACACACATAGAGAGACATACACACATACACGTACATGCATACATATGTATACATAATGCATATGCATATGCATACATACATACTTACATGCATACATAATGCACATGCACACATACACATACATAATGCATACACACACATATGCATACGTAATGCATACACACATATGCGTACATACATGCATACACATACACACATAGAGACATACACACACATAGACACATACACACGCATAAACATATACACACTCATAGATGCGTAGGTACACATACACATAGACACATACACACATACACATACACACACACACACATATACACACACACAAACATACACACATAGACACATACACACATACACATGCATACACATGCACACATAGACACATACACACACATAGATATATGCACACACATAAACACATACACACTCATAGACACACACATACACATAGACACACACACTCATACACACACATATAGACACATACACACATACACACATACACACATACACACATACACACATAACGATGTATACACATGCATACACACATATAGACACATATACAAACACACATACACAGATACACAGACATATATGCATACACACACATAGAGAGAGACATACACACACATACACATACATGCATACATATGCATACATAATGCATATGAATATGCATACATACATACTTACATGCATACATACACATACATAATGCATACATACACATATGCATACATAATGCATACACACACATATGCATGCATACACATACACACATAGACACATACACACACATAGACACATACACACACATAAACACATACACACTTATAGACGCACACACATACGCATAGACACACACTCATACACACACACATATAGACACATACACACATAATGATGCAAACACACACATACAAATGCATACACAGATATAGACAAACATACACACACATACATACACACACATGCATACATACACATACTTAATGCATACACACATACATATGTACACGTATATATATTGATTTCTAACCCATTTTGTTTTATGTGTTAGGTATTATGGATCCTAGTACAGAGAGAAGGCAAAACTCACTCTCATAAAAAGTCTTATGAGAGCAAGAGTTCCGTCTGATACTCTAGGGGCCATCATGCGTGATTACTCAGAGATGTCTGATGATGAGCTGGACTATATGATCCAGATGCTTACCCAGCAATCAGAGGAGGGCTCTTCTACGGCTCCACATGCAGGAAGATAGCTATTTGCTCATAGGTATGTTTTTTTATAAACTTTTTTAATGATATTATAACACATATTTTTATTTATTTTTATCTATCTATTTTCAAGACACCTATACCAGCCCCCAGATTGTGATAGCAGAGCAGAGTTGCCTATGAGGACATGCATAGGCACCTTAGGATTATAGTGCAATATAGAGCCAGAGGGGAACATTGTGTACATAGGGAATGGATTGGAATTCAAGAGAAGAATGTGGGCATTATGCGACTCTTACCTGCACCTTGTCCACTTACCATGGAAATAATTATAAATTTTACATATAAATTGAAATAAATATCTTATGTTTTATTTACATTATTTTTTTTATTTTGGTAGTGAGCATGATGAGACGGATAATAAATACATACTTAGTTCACTTGAGACAGAGTTTGGGACAAGATGGTCACTAAAGTGGTGTCTAAATGAGATGTGGACACTCATGGCTCATTGTCGTGATAATGCACGGTATGCACTCCTTTTATGTATATATGTGTGGATATGAGTATGTGTGTTTATGTATGTATGTATGTATATGAGAGAGAGAGAGAGAAGAGTGAGACTAGAGGTACAAATACACGCATGCATACACATATACATCATATGTGCACATTTACACACATATACATATACATGGATATTTATACATACACACACATACATGCAGATTTTTACACACACATACACATGCATGCAGTTACACACATATAATGAATACACATAGACACATACACCTAAATATATATATACATGCATACATATTTACATGTACACATTTACACATAGACATATATACATATATACATGTACACATCACATATACATGCCTACATGCACACATAAACATATATATACATGCATACATATTTACATGTACATATTTACACATAGACTCATATACATATATACATGTACACAATTATAAACACTTGCATATATTACATGAATACATGAATATTTTACATAAATGCATATGCATATGTACACATGCATACTAACACATGTATACATATATCACACACATGGAAACACATACATATACATGAAATACATATATATGCATACTAACATATGTATACATATAATACACATGAATACACACACATATGCATACATACATGATAAAAATTTGCTCCTCGAAGATAAAGCTATATATAAAATAATTAGGCATACCCCTGAGCTTCATGTTCTAACTTAAAAGAACATGAATTCATCTCTCTAGTAGGATGCATTGTTATTCAAGTTAATAAAAACATCTATTATCTGATATTCATTCCTTATCAGTAGAATCAACATTTAGAGAATTATCCTCTTGATCAAAAACATTAGTATCATTGTCACGTATAATGATTCTAATTTCTCTTTTAGATGTTGATGTATCAGTATCTGATGCTGAATCATCTAGAGGACTTTCTTCGATCTCTCTAACAATAAAATGTTCAAACAATGACCTACCTCTAGGTTGCACATGAATGACTTGCCACCAAGGATGAGCATCTGGGTCCATGTGACCACGACCACCAAGACGTGGAAAAACATACTATCGAAAGCACGGTGGAATCTCAAAATGAGAAATCCAAACCATGATATGATGCATTATGGTTTAAAGGGAGAGACATATATCTGTGATAGAAAGTAAGAGGATAGATAAACTATACCAAACAAAAGCTGTGTGATGCATTCATTTTAAGTTGCATGGTCACAATCAAAAATCACAGCAGCAAGCTCCTCCACCCGAAGGTTCAAGAACGGGAGCAGTGATGAAGGAGGACAGCTAGCCCCAGTGGAAGGAGAATGAAGGCTTTTGTATGTTTCGGTCTTACATCCAGCTCCCATGACAGAAGCACTCCGCTGGCAATGAGACTTGTAAGAGTAATTTTAAAGTTTGTTGGAAAACGTTAATTACAAATTTATGTAATGAGATCATATGCTACATGTGTATTAATTACAATAATACTTTCATTATAAAATTTTTTATGAATGAAGGCATTCTGTGGCTACTGTTCATGCATAAGGACGTCCCTAAAATAAAACCAAGCCCAAGATTCCAAGTAAGCTTTAGATTCAGCATTCTTCTCTACGTGCACACGAAATCCATACCAAAAACATGCACACATATGAACATGCAGTAATATGTGGAGGGAGGGAGAGAGAGAGAGAGAGAGAGAGAGAGAGAGAGAGAGAGAGAAAGAGAGACAAAGAGAGAGAAATAAGGGCAGAGAAGAAGATGGTGTCCATATGACTAGGACGTGGAAAAACATACTATCGAAAGCAGAGTGGAATCTCAAAATGAGAAATCCAAACCATGATATATTGCATTATGGTTTAAAGGGAGAGACCTATATCTGTGATAATAAGTAAGAGGATAGATTAAGTATACCAAACAGACGCTGTGTGATGCATTCATTGTAAGTCGCATGGTGAGAGCCAAAAATCACAGTCGCAAGCTCCTACACCGGAAGGTTCAAGAACGGGAGCGGTGATGAAAGAGGACCGCTAGCCCGAGAGGAGGGAGAATGAAGGCCTTTGTATATTTTGGTCTTACGTCTAGCTTCCATGACAGAAGCACTCTGCTAGAAATGAGACTTGTAAGAGTAATTTTAAAGTTTGTTGGAAAACATTAACTACAAATTTATGTAATGAGATCATATGCTACGTGTGTATTAATTACAATAATACTTTCATAATAACATTTTTTATGAATGAAGGCATTCTCTGGGTAGAATATTGACACCGATGGATGAAGATATGAGAGATATTTATGATTTACCATAGTTTCCATTGATTTTTCTTTTAACAATCACCTTGCAACTACAAAAACTAGGCTGTTATGCACACATTGACAATTATGACTTGTTGGTGTAATTCAAGCCTTAACACTTGGCTTGGATATCAAACTTGAAGACTTCACATAAAGCTTGGACTTTGAAGGTTTAGCTTGGAACCTCTGAAGGATATATCTACATGGAACAATGATCATAGGAACCAATGCTTATTGGTTCTTACTTTTTACTCATTGTAAAAGTCATTGTGACTTGGCATTTACATGTAATCACACCTACTAGTTTGAGTCGTGGAAAAGTAGATGATATGATTGAGGGAATATCTCAATCAACTTTTAGGTGAAAAATTCTAGGAGATTGATTTGAATCCAAATTCAAATTATCACTCAACTCTTATAAAAGCTATGAAGAAAAGTCGCGGGTTAGCTTGTTCTTGTTCAGCTCATATCCCGAGGCTAATCCATCTATCTCTGAGTGTGTGTGAGCTACACCATAGCCTACACCTCTGAGTACCATTGAGCATCACATTCTATGCCAATGGGAATGTACAATCAATAGAATTAATACATATCATTACATTCATGATCTCTAGTTTCTCTGAGTGACTACCTTCAAGTCTGTCAACTTCCAAGGGGCATATCTCAAGATCTACTGAACCACATTGGATGATTCAAAGTGCATTGGATTCAGCTCAAAGTCTACTATACACCTACAAAATCTCAAGGCCATTGGATCAACCATTCTAGAGAAATCTCAATCGAGGTGCTCACTGGTCTGTGACTGTAAGTCTCCTAAAAAGTCGGGGGTGTACCTTATTTTGCTAAAGTGATTTCTCTGAGTATGGTTTATCATTTCCTTTCATTCCACTTGCAAATGGAAGCTTACTAAGCTAATAGAATATCTCTAGAAGGAATTTTGCTAATTGTAACTACACTGGTCACACTGAGCATAACACTGAGCAGGTATCAAGACCAAAATAGAAAGTTTTCAAGTCTTGTGATTTACAAAGTAGTCTTTTTTGATCAAGTCATTACTCAAACCTTTTGCAAAGCACATATATGGTTTCTTGGTATCATTTGAAAGCTCAAGGAGTCTACTAAGCATATCTGGAGTCAGAGGAGGGCAGGTGTGAAGCAGGTCTAGCAGCACCAACTTGATCTTCTGAGTGCATCCAACCATCACTCCCAACAGTGGTATCAGAGCAAATAAGGTAATCATGGGTGATGGTTTCCCTTCCTTCATTGAAAAGATAGACAGGAACAACTACCAAGCTTGGTCTCTGAGAATGAAGACCTATCTACAAGGAAGGAGCTTGTATGGATTCATATCAGGAGATGAGGAATTGCCCTCATTCAAAGCTAGAGGCCTACCCACCAAGAAAGAGCAAGAGAGACTCAATCAATGGTGTGCAAAAGATGCTTTGGCAAGGTCATATCTTCTAAACTCTATTTCTAATTTCCTTCTACCACACATAAGGAATTGAAAACTTCCCAAGAGACTTGGGAAACCTTGTCAACTTACTTTTCATCAAGCACAAGGGCCAGAAAGAATCAGCTATGGGTTGAGTTTACAACTCTTAGGAAGCAATCAAAGCAATCTGTCTCAGATTTTGTTACCAAAGTCAAAGACATTGCAGACCAACTTGCAAGCGTTGGAGAGGAGATTGAGGAAGAGAAAATAGTCAGACAAGTAATCAATGGACTAAAGGCAGATGACAAGTGGGAGAGCTTTACCACAGCAATGGACCTATACATGGACATCCAAGCACCTGATTTAACAACTCTGATTGGACAACTCTTTACACATGAAGCAAAGATCACAAAGAATGGAGAGCAATCAAAAGGTAATAATCCCTCTACCCTTTATACTGATAAGAAGATAAAAGATAAACGTAAAAGCAAAAAGGTTGATGAAGAAGGCTCTACCTCCCAAGCAAACTATGCAGGGAGAGGTAGATCTTCAAGAGGAAGAGGCAGAGGAGGTAAGTCAGGTAGGGGGAGACCCTACAACCAATCTCCATGCAACATTTGTGGCTTGTCTAACCATACCACAGATGAATGCTACAAAAACTACAAGAACCAAAGAGGAAGAGGTCACCAAAGAGGAGGATACTCTCAAGGCAGAGGGAGATTCAACCAAACTCAAGGCTACCATGGCTACAACAATAATTATAACAACAACTACAATCACAATGGCAACTATCAAGGTGGATACAGGAATAGGAAAGACTACAACAATTATGCAGAGGAGCAAGATGACTCCCTATTGATCATGAATATGACATCTAAGTCAGGTATCAATGATGATCACTTATTCTATATTGATTCAGGTTGCTCTAATCATGTAGCTGGAAATGTTGCATTACTTTTTGATTTGGAAGAACCCAAAGGCAAGCACCAAGTGCAGACAGGTGATGACACTAAACATTCAGTTGTTAAAGTAGGTAATGTCAAAACCAGTGATGGTAATCAGAATTTATTGAGTAGAGTATTGTATGTTCCAACAATCACCAAGAATCTGATGAGTGTAGGTCAGATTGTGGAAAAAGGTCTACAGGTCAGGTTCACTCAACATGGTGCATATGTGGAGGATCCAAGACATGGATTCAGAAAGATAGCCAAGGGAGAAAAATCAGGTAGATTGTTTACCTTTGAACTTGAAGACACTAAGAGTACTGCTTTGTACAACTATAAGGATCAAACCCTATCAAATTGGAGATTTGGCACAAGAGATTAGGTCACATTGGAGAGAGGACCTTAAAGCAAATGAGTAGGGATCAATGTGTGCTTGGGATACCTAATGTATCCAAGCAACACATGATATACAAGTGTGGGGCTTGTCAATTTGGTAAGTCACACAGGTTGCCCTATACCAAGAAAGGTTTTATGCATGAACATTATCTGGAATTGGTGCATACAGATGTTTGGGGACCTAGCAAGGAGCCATCCATATCTGGATCAAGGTACTATGTGTCCTTCATTGATGACTATAGCAGGTGGACTGTCTTATATTTCATGAAACATAAAGATGAAGTGTTTAATTGTTTCAAGAAGTACCTTGCACTAGTTGAAAATCAAACAGGTAGACATTTGAAGAAGCTAAGGTCAGATGGTGGAGGAGAATACTTCTCCAATGACTTTGAAGATTTCTTGCAAGAAAGAGGCATCAAGAGGGAGATTACTACAAGGTACTCACCTGAACAAAATGGGGTAGCAGAAAGGAGGAATAGACTCATTGTAGAGACAGCTAGGTCTATGCTAAATGAAAAGAAATTGCCAAATTATCTTTGGGCAGAGAGTGTATCTATTGCCACATATTTAATTAACAGGTTGCCATCAAAGACACTTGATGGAATGACACCCTATGAGGCTTGGCATGGTAAGAGAACATCACTAGATCATTGCAAAATCTTTGGTTGTGTTGCATATGTGCATATTCCCTCACAGGTAAGGGGAAAGCTAGACCCTAAAGCTGAAAAATGTATCTTCATTGGTTATGATTTGAATAAGAAGGGATACCGATTCTACAACCCCTCAAACAAAGGCTTCAAGGTAAGCAGAGATGTCATCTTTGATGAGAATGATTCATGGTATGAAAATGAATGCAGGAAGGTTAGTCTACCTTATGACATGGAAGAAGACTTCCCCAAGCTTATTAAGCAAGAACCAATTCAGAAAGAAGACACAAGCTCAGATGATGAAGACACCATCAACATTGAAGAGTTCAAGGCTTGGAAATCCAAAGGGAAGATGAAGATGAAGCAACTAGAAGATCATCTAGAATCCTCAACTCAAGCTATGAGGAGATCTCAGAGAGAAAAGAAAAAGCCTATTAGGTATGGGTATGATACTTCCCTTGTAACCAAGCATTCTGTATATCTTGCAAAGGATCTCTTGAGTGAAGAACCAGGTACATTTGAAGAAGCAATCACTAAACCAGAATGGAAGGAAGCAATGGATGAAGAAATGGAAGCTCTCAAGGAGAGTGACACTTGGGACTTGGTACCCAAGAAGGACTCCATGAAGGTGATAGGATCCAGATGGATCTACAAACTCAAAAGGAATTCAGATGGCACAATAAACAGGTATAAAGCTAGGTTGGTAGCCAAGGGTTTTGCACAAACCCAAGGCATTGATTATGAGGAGACATTTTCTCCTGTGGCCAAGATGCCAACTATTAGAGTTATGGTGAGTGTAGGTGCATCCAAGAATTGGAACATGTACCAATTGGATGTGAAGAATGCATTCTTGAATAGATGGATATCTGAAGAAGACTACATGTCACAACCACCTGGCTATGAAGATCCCAAGAAGGTAAATCATGTTTGTAAATTGAAGAAGGCTCTGTATGGATTGAAGCAGGCACCTAGAGCATGGAATTACAGGTTGACAACCTACCTCCTAGACCAAGGATTCATAATGAGTAAAGCAGATACTTCATTGTTTATCAAAAGGAACAATTCAGAGGTAATATACTTGTGTGTCTATGTTGATGACATCATTATTACAGGAAATGATGTTCAAGGAATTAGACACATCAAAGGACAGATGATGAAGGAATTCAAGATTAATGATCTTGGATTATTGAAGTACTTCCTAGGACTTGAATTGGTCTATACAAATTCAGGTATCTTTATTACTCAGAAGAAGTACATTCAGGACATGGTAAAGAAGTTTAACTTGCAGGAAGCAAAAGTTTCAAGCACTCCTATGGAGGTCAACCATAAACTCAGTGCTCATGAAGGAGAAGAACTCCAAGATATTACAGGTTACCAAAGTTTGGTAGGTAGTCTAAATTATGCTACCTTAACCAGGGTTGATATATCATATGGTGTTAGTGTACTTAGCCAATTTATGCACAAACCAAGAGTACCTCATTTAGAGGCAGCAAAGAAGATAGTAAAGTACCTCAAGAGAACACAAAATCATGGTTTGTACTTTCCCTATTCATCAGACATTGATATTAAGGTATATTCAGATGCAGATTGGGCAAGTTGCAAGGATGACAGGAGAAGCACATCTGGTTACATATGTTTTGCAGGTGATAAACCAATTTCTTGGTCATCCAAGAAACAACCCACAATAGCTTTATCATCTACTGAGGCAGAGTATAAAGGGCTAGCAAATGCCACTCAGGAAGCCATATGGTTGAAGCTTTTATATTCAGAATTGGGACTATACACAAGGCCACCAATTATATTTGGTGATAACACAAGTTCTCTTCACCTTGCAGCTAATCCAATTTATCATGCTAGGACAAAACACATAGAGGTTCATTACCACTATGTGAGGGAGAAGTTACTTAGCAAAGATATTCAACTGTCATATGTGTCTACTAAATGCAATGTGCAGATTTGCTTACTAAAGCTCTGGATGGAAGCAAGCTATGCAGATTTAAATCCATGATTCGATTGCAGGAAATAATTGAAGACTAGAGATGAAGACTTGAGCCAAAGTGTTTGGCTTGAGGGGGAGCTGTTGGTGTAATTCAAGCCTTAACACTTGGCTTGGATATCAAACTTGAAGACTTCACATAAAGCTTGGACTTTGAAGGTTTAGCTTGGAACCTCTGAAGGATATATCTACATGGAACAATGATCATAGGAACCAATGCTTATTGGTTCTTACTTTTTACTCATTGTAAAAGTCATTGTGACTTGGCATTTACATGTAATCACACCTACTAGTTTGAGTCGTGGAAAAGTAGATGATATGATTGAGGGAATATCTCAATCAACTTTTAGGTGAAAAATTCTAGGAGATTGATTTGAATCCAAATTCAAATTATCACTCAACTCTTATAAAAGCTATGAAGAAAAGTCGCGGGTTAGCTTGTTCTTTTTCATCTCATATCCCGAGGCTAATCCATCTATCTCTGAGTGTGTGTGAGCTACACCATAGCCTACACCTCTGAGTACCATTGAGCATCAC
Source organism: Ceratopteris richardii (assembly GCA_020310875.1). Classification (NCBI taxonomy): domain Eukaryota; kingdom Viridiplantae; phylum Streptophyta; class Polypodiopsida; order Polypodiales; family Pteridaceae; genus Ceratopteris; species Ceratopteris richardii. The sequence continues at coordinate 83,569,199 of CM035422.1, forward strand.
ATTCTATGCCAATGGGAATGTACAATCAATAGAATTAATACATATCATTACATTCATGATCTCTGGTTTCTCTGAGTGACTACCTTCAAGTCTGTCATCTTCCAAAGGGCATATCTCAAGATCTACTGAACCAAATTGGATGATTCAAAGTGCATTGAATTCCGCTCAAAGTCTACTATACACCTACAAAATTTCAAGGCCATTGGATCAACCATTCTAGAGAAATCTCAATCGAGGTGCTCACTGGTCTGTGACTGTAAGTCTCCTAAAAAGTCGGGGGTGTACCTTATTTTGCTAAAGTGATTTCTCTGAGTATGGTTTATCATTTCCTTTCATTCCACTTGCAAATGGAAGCTTACTAAGCTAATAGAATATCTGTAGAAGGAATTTTGCTAATCGTAACTACACTGGTCACACTGAGCATAACACTGAGCAGGTATGAAGACCAAAATAGAAAGTTTTCAAGTCTTGTGAATTACAAAGTAGTCTTTTTTGATCAAGTCATTACTCAAACCTTTTGCAAAGCACATATATGGTTTCTTGGTATCATTTGAAAGCTCAAGGAGTCTACTAAGCATATCTGGAGTCAGAGGAGGGCAGGTGTGAAGCAGGTCTAGCAGCACCAACTTGATCTTCTGAGTGCATCCAACCATCACTCCCAACATGACTAACGATTTAAAATGGGGGGATTGAAACTCCAAAAAATTTTAGATTGATGGAAAAAAGTTAAAGCAACTTGTTCAAATTTTCCTCTTTCATAATTTCACTTTGAATAAATGTATATTAATCTAATTGAAGTCTCAAATAAGAAGTAGACATATGTTTTTGACAGCAGAAAAAAATATAAGTTCAGTACCTTTCGCTATTGTGCAGGTCGATAATTCCAAGGGTGAATAAATGAAGAGAGTTCTTGTACCTTTTGCTATTGTGCATGTCCATAATTCCAAGGGTGAATTAATGAAGAGAGTTCTTGAATATCAAACATCATATTCGTACTAGCTAATGACACCCAATATGTTGTTTTTTTTATTTCAATATTTTTAAAAATTCTCTTTGGAGTTCTCCAAATATCATGCATGACACCTATATCCATGTAAGCGACTACTCATGAATTATGAACCACTCTAGTAAATTGTGGATGATTGAAATCTTAACCAATAATATCGCAATAAAGATACCGATGCAAAGCTGCATGTACATAGTGTTATTTTCTCCTTTCTTTCGTTCATGTTGTATTCTCAAGATGTAGATATATAGATGTTGGCAAACTTGAACTTCTGTAACATTTCAAGAACTAGAGTCAACAATTAGGAGAACCAAGAAGAACATTTCACTCAAAGTACTTAGGCTTGACTTCATATTATGCTTAGGATATTGAGCGATAACGAGAAATAATCATTTCAAATCATTCACAAGAAAACAAATCTTAGCAAATTAAAGAACAAAATATTCTTCATGTATTACAAATAAGAAAATAATATAATAAACAATGTTAAGCATCGAGCTCTATAATTCAAACACTACAACATATGAGGATTATATCAGCCCTTATTCTAGCATAAATGCACACACGTAATTCAGTAGCGATGTGATTGCCTTCTCTTTAAAAACTACATCCATTTTTCTTTGGCTCCCCTTACCTTGGGGCTCATCACCTATAATTCGAACATCACTAAAAGTAATAGGGGGACAACGGTTGATATTTAAAATATATGTTTGATATATTTAAAATTAAACGTTTCATATACTTACAGTATATAGTCGTTGCACGATGAGGAGACGGTGGTGGAGTTCCATCTGATTGATCAGAATCTACAAATAATGGTATTTGATATAAATAATTTGATTATCTACATACACAAATAATTCACATATACATATTTACACATACACACATATTCACATATACACATTTACACATCACACATATTCACATATACACACCTACACATTATTATGGGGTAAATGCATGTATTTTGTATGAATGAGTGTCTATGCATGCATGTGTGTGTACGTATATATGTGGATATGTATATGTGTGTTTATGTTATATGTATGTATATGTGTTTATGTATACATATTTGTATGCGTATATGTTTGCATGTATATGTGTATGTGTATGTGTATGTGTGTGTATATATGTATATGTATTCTGATTTTTTTTTGTTTGAGATTAAATTAACACGAGATATTGTATGCTGGAAAAAAAAAGAGGCCACCTAACATACCACCTGAGACGTGGCAGTTTTTTCATAGACAGCTATGTCTTCAAGAGTCATTTCCTCAGCAGAAGGTACACAAATTAATAGTTTATATTTATAATTTTCATATATTCTAGGACATTTTTACATTTAATTTATGTATTTTTTTTCTTCAATAAAGAGGCTGCTGCAAAGAAGAGAGTGGAGTCGGGCCACACATTCCCGGGGGACACCTAGGCCAAATGGGCCATAATGGTTTTGTAGCTACATTTGTAAGTATATGTGTTATTGTGAGTATATTTTTTATTTTAGTTAAAATGCAAGCAACTAATCTTTTTTATTTGTTTCAATGCAGCGGAAGGATTATGGCCGATATCCTACGAAACATGAGATCGAGTATGCTACACATTTTGGATATTGCCGTTTGAGCGAGTATATGCCAGATCATCTTGATGCCTTTGTGAGTATTATTAAATTTTATATAATTATTTTATTTTTATAAAAGGTTTAATTGTATTATTTATTTATGTTTGTTATATGTAATACAAGAGTATTATGGAGAGACAGATATGGATGAGGTGGAGAGACAGACACAGGAGGGAGGATCTCGATCGTCACAAGGTGCGCATGACGATGAGGATGAGGATGATCAGGATGATCATGATACTGTTGATGATGATGATGATGATCATGATGATGATGATTAGGATTCTAGTTGATTGACATTGGATTATATGTATTTACATTGATATCTATATATATATATATATATATATATATATATATATAGATATATATATATATATATATATATATATATATATATATATATATATATATATATATATATATATATATATATATATATATATATATATATATATATATATATATATATATATATATATATATATATATATATATGTATTATCTATATATTTTTCATTTCAGTTATGTTTTGAATTGTATGCATGGTATTAAATAATGAAGAGTTTTGTTCTATTGATTGTTATTATCGTTTATATTAAGCATGTGTTTTAATACTTTACTTATATAATTCATTCATATGAGTGCACCTAAGTATATGCATGTGTGTGTATATGTATGTATGTGCATGTGTATGTGTGTGTATATGTATGTATATGCATGCGTATGTGTAAGTGTATATGTGTGTATGAGTATGTGCATGTGCATGTGTATGTGTGTGTATATGTATGTGCATGTATATGTGTAACTCTATGTGTATATGTGTGTATGTGCATGAATATGTCTCTATGTAGGTATGTGCATGTGTGTGTGCTTTTGTATATGTGTTTTAATACTTTAATTATATAATTCATTCATATGTGTGTACCTAAGTGTATATGTATGTGTCTTCATATGTATGTATGTGCATGTGTATGTGTGTGTATATGTATGTATGTGAATGTGCATGTGTAAGTGTATATGTGTGTATGAGTATGTGCATGTGCATGTGTATGTGTGTGTATATGTGTAACTCTATGTGCATATGTAAGTATGTGCATGTGTATGTGTATATGTAAGTATGTGCTTGTGTATATGTGTTTTAATACTTTAATTATATAAGTCATTCATATGTGTGTACCTAAGTGTATATGTATGTGTTTGTATATGTATGTGCATGTGTATGTGTGTGTATATGTATGTATGTGCATGTGCATGTGTAAGTGTATATGTGTTACGAGTATGTGTATGTGCATGTGCATGTGTATGTCTGTGTATATGTATGTGCATGTATATGTGTATATGTAGGTATGTGCATGTGTGTGTGCATGTGTATATGTGTTTTAATACTTTAATTATATAATTCATTCATATCTGTGTACCTAAGTGTATATGTATGTGTGTGTATATGTATGTGCATGTGTATGTGTGTGTATATGTATGTATGTGCATTTGCATGTGTAAGAGTCTATGTGTGCATGTCTAAGTGTATGTGCACATGTATATGTGTGTATATATGCATGTGTATGTACATGTGTATATGTGTATATGTGTGAAAGTGCATCTTCATCATGTATAAGTATATAAGTGCATATCAATAAGTGTGAGTATGCTACTAATGAAAATAACACAATTCAAATGGTAGATAAAGAATAGAAATTGTACTTACAATAGTTAGCCATACTTTTTGCTTGGTTAGCTTCTTGATTAACCTGCAATAAAGAGAGAAAGAAGAGAGAGGGAGAGAGAGAGAGAGAGAGAATTCAAAGAGAGAATGACGTAGAAAGAGAGAAACAAAGACAGAGGGAGACAATAAAAGAAAGCTTAGGCAAAACAATAATTTTGCATATACTTGCTTTGGCTCGTAAGCGTAGCACAATTGCGAGCATTGGAGAGCTCTTCGATCAGATGCGTGAAAATACCGATCGAAGAGCCTCCAACATTTTAATTTTTTTCTGTCAACAAACCGTCGTGTAAGCGATACTACGCGTCGAAAAATCATTGCATTTGGCATCGCAGAAGCGACCTGATTTAGCATCGCTTATGCGACATTAAAAAGCGTCGCTTATGTGATGCTACTTAAAACCATCATGTTAGCGACGCTCAATGCGAGCGTCGGAGACCCTATCGTGATAGAAGTTGCAAAAAATGTTGTTTGGCTTGTCGTTTAATCGATGCTGGATGCACGACGCTCATTACGATGCATTTTGCAATTTTATAGCGACGAAATTGTGTCACCTTAACCATTGCTATACGCCCGTATTCCTTGTAGTGCATGAACCATGTACAAAAAGAGTTATATATTTCATAAATGAAGCATGTACAAGAGTATGACAAACCACTGTTATATATGACGCTTTTACAAAATGTCGCAAAGCAATGCATTTCCATATCAACAGCCTTGCAAGAAAGAACATTAATGAAATGAGATAAATTCACATGAAATTTACAAAAAACAAGTAAAAATCAAGTTTATAAGTTAATCACCTCATCACAAATGCTCCCATGAAATGACCGCACCGCATCCCTCCAAGTCCTTCGATAGTGCAATCAATCCATGACAATATCTATAAGCCTCCTCCGTTTGTGTTGGAGGATGGTCCGTTGCCTGCTCCTGCAACAAATATACAAAACATTAGAGGAACATACATGAGAAACTTAACACAAACAAATTCAATAAATCAAATGGTAGTTACAAACGTGTTATGCATCGTGTCATATCCGATGCTGCCCAAATATTAGGGTCCAACCGTATCTATACGTGTGGCTACGGCATCTTGCTCTTGGCGATATCGGTCAGGAGTCTACTGCTGCTTATCGCGAATCATACCCCACTCCTCAACATCTAACCATATATGCTTTGGTAATCCTTCTATGAAAGCATCACGAGCCTCGGATCATCGATGGGACATAACTTCACGTGTGGTGTGCAGAATCCACTCTGAACTAGCAAGAGGCTATCTATCAACTGATCGAAACTACTGATAAATCTTGTATGTGATATAAGTCTTCCAATATTTATTCAGTCCATTTCAATATGATAGAGTGTCCAAACTCTATGAAGCAAAGCTATTTATTTATCTTATTCAGTCCATTTCAACATTTTTGATAGAGTGTCCAAACTCTATGAAGCAAAGCTATTGTATACGTGCATGCATTGCTTTGCCAGCCGCATCCATCATCGGAGCTCCATCTCCGATACTATACACCTTGTAGTCATCATGGTCATGAGCACCCCAAGGTGTACGTGGTGTTCCACATGGTGTACCGCATGGCATACCTACATCTGAGGTACTGGCCCTAGGAGTAGAAGCGGGCGACACAACGTCCATCGCATTGCCTTCACAATAGCCGCCTCCTCTAGACCTACTTGTACATCGACTCCTAGAACCTCATGCTCCAGAGTGTGACCTCGACCTATGAGATGGGCTAGAACCTATATCGCATTGAGGTGTTCAACACACATGTCTACTACTAGAGCCAATAGGGGATGGCTGAAAGGATGGTCGTGGTGGAGTCATAAAGCTAGGAGACATACCTCTTGCGGGAGTAGCACCATCCGCAAGAGTGACACCTGTATGAGTGACATTGATGGGAGTGACACAGACAGGAGTGAGGCCGACAAGAGTGAGGTTGGCAGGTGTGAGGCGGCTAGTAGTCAGGCCGGGAGGAGTGCTACCACGAGCGATCCAATACTGTGATGCAACGGCCATATACGTAGGAGGTACCTGAGAGATGAACTCTAAGAACTGCTCCTCTCTCATGGAATGTGGAGTGACTTGAAGACTGTCTCCCATCATGCTCTGTAATAAAAGAACTTCAATAATTAGCATGTGATAATAAAGGTAATATAGAGAAATGATAGTGTACAAAAAACCTAGCACAAAAAACAAAAATTAGTACGTACAAGTGTTTGATTCAAAAATCCTCTAGTCTAGCATCCTCTTGGAGATGGGATGCATCGAGAATATCCATCTTTATATTGATGACTTCTAAATCTCTTGCTATGCTGGTTTCTTCTTGATCATTGTCTATTGCTTTGTCTTCTCGAACAATGACCTCTTCTTCTTGAATAATGATCTCTTCCTCCTCGACTATCGAATGAATCTTTGAGTCCACTACAGATGGACATTCTTCTACATCTATGTTCTCATAAATTTTTCTACTAGATAGGGCGACTTGTAAAACAAATAGACACTCTAGTTCTTTTGAATGTGGTATAAAAACAACATGCTCACAATGTTCGGGAAGTACAAATGTATCCCTTTCATCCGTCCATAATTTTGTGGAGTGGAATTGAAGCAAACCGCTTTTATCCTACCTCACTATTGCATTTCTTCTAGAGACGACTACTTTGAACCATTTCACATAAAAAAAAAGTAATCCAACTTCCTAAAAGATAGCTTCAAGATATCTTGAATCACACCACAATAATCTAGCTCCCTTTCTTGAGCATTATTATCTCTTGCACTCACTCAAATTTTTTGCAAAAACTTAACAATCATCCCACTATCAAAAGTAGACCTATTTTATTCGATTCGTGCGACGTGAAAGTGTCATCAATGAGACCATTGTGCATCGTATTTAGTATACTCCCAATCACATCCATTTGCGAGTTCTTCTTCTTCTTTAGAGATATCTTCACTCGTTGCCTTTTCTTTTGAAACCGCTGTATCTATCCATCTACTCGTTGGAAAAGATGGAAGAGGTCGAAGAATTTTTGGAAAATGCAAAAATCGAGTGGAACGATTCCTTCAAAATTGAGCTCTCTCCTTTGTGTTGGTCTCCTTGGCAAGCTCATACTTTTCTAACCACTTCTGCATAGGTTCAGAGTTAACTATGCAAAACATCACTGCCTTCTCTCTAAAAGCTACATCCATTTTTCCTTGCAATCCTTTACCTTGTGGTTCATCGCCTACGAGACAAACATCTTCATCATCGCTCCATAAGCAAGGCATTTTGGGATCCGACATACGTAGAAACTTAGTTATCAATACAACACACTCTTGTACAAGCCATCCCTCTACCATGGTTCCGTTTGGACGTGCTCTTTGTCAAACAAACCCTTTTAATGTCTTTTTAAAGCACTCTAAGATGAACATTCATCTTCTATGGACAGTTCCTCCTATTGCAACATCATCTACCACATGAACTAGTAAATGAAGTTGAATAGTCAGAATACTTGTGGGAAAGTATTTCTCTACCATACAAATAGCCTTGATTGCATTGAGTTTTGCACTCTCTATGCTATCTTTATTTATGTCTTTAGAAGAGATCCACCGTACTAAAGAAGTAATTTTATAAATGGTTCTTCGTACATCCTTCCAAACACAATCTTTGCGGGCTACAAAGAGCACAAACTGTAAAAACTTGTGCCTATGATAAGCAATTAAAATGATATTAGTAGATAAAGTTATTTTGATACAACAGTGAAAGTTTATTTCAAATCCACTTACCTAAACAATTCAATGACACTACTATCTGACCATCCATAAATGGATTGTGGATTGAGCATCATGAGTGACACACGTAGTACAAATATCTTTGCTCCATTATAAAGTGGTAAACAAGCTAGTGTTTGCATGTTTTCATATTCTTCATCGACTTTTGATCGTGGAAATTCTACATCTCCATGAAACTCTCGACATCTTCTCCACCATCATGATCTTCGTACATCTCATAAAATGCTTCGAGCATCTCTTCCATATGTTCATTCTGTGTAATGCTATTAGTACTTGCTTGTACGTCTAAGTTCTTTTTTGTTCTCTTTTATGCAAGAGAGGTTACCAGTGCAATGTCGTTTAGGTCCATCTGCTCACCTTGGGGACCATGTGAATGTAGTGTAGGTTTCTAGTCAACTTTTATCAAAGGATCCATAGTCTCTAACATGTGCAGTACAAATCTATCGTTTCCGATAAATTTGATACTTGCACTGAGTGCAAGGATATGCCATTATCTCCTCCGGATCCAAACTAGCCATTTGATACAATATGGACATTTTAGAACATTTGCTTTTTTTATTAAACCTAAAAATCAAACTTCTAAAGACTTAAACTTGAAATACTAAAACCTAAATACTTAAACACCTAAAGAAACCTAAGACCATAATCTTGAAACCCAAATCTATATAATTATCCGATTTTATATATATATTTATTTATATATTCAGATTTTTTTCTTAATTAATCCTATTTTTATATATTTAATTATATATATTTAATTAAATTATTTAAAACACTAGTTCTTTTTATATTTATTTATCTATATAATTATCCTATATATATATATATATATATATATATATATATATTCATTCATATTTTTCCCTTAATTTTTTTCTATTATTTTTCTTTATATAATTTTAATTGAGTTATATGTATGCGTAAACCCTAAAACCTTAATCTTAAAGATCTAGACCTAAAATATGCATATTTCTGTATGCATGTCTATATACATGTATATATGTATTATATGTGTATGTGTATGTGTGTATATATGTTATGTAGGTGTTAAAAGCCTAAAACCCTTATAAGAAAGGGCTAGACCTAAAACATGTTTATATGTGTATGCATATATATATATATATATACATACATATATATATATATATATATATATATATATATATATATATATATATATATATATATATATGTATGTGTGTATATATATGTGTATATAGATAGGTGTATAAGTATATATGTTTATGTGTATGTGTATATATGTTTACTCTAATTGAAATGATTAAAATTGAACCTATTTTTATATATTTAATCTTATATATTACATTTATTTACTGAAAACACTAGTTATTTTTATATTTATTGATCTATGTAATTATCCTATTTTATATATATATTTATTTATATATTCAAGCTTTTTTCTTAATTAATCCTTTTTTTTATATTTAATTATGTATATCTTATTATATATATTTAACTAAATTATTTAAAACACTAGTTCTTTTTATATTTATTTATCTATATAACTATCCTATTTTATAAATTTAATTGAGTTATATGTATGCCTAAACCCAAAATCCTAATCTTAAATATCTAGACCTAAAATATATATGTTTATGTATGCATGTCTATATACATTTATATATGTATTATATGTGTATGTGTCTGTGTGTATATATGTTATGTAGGTGTTAAAACCCTAAAACCCTAATAAGAAAAACCTAGACCTAAAACATGTATATATGTGTATGCATGTGTATTTGTATTTATATGTGTATGTGTATATATATGTGTATATAGATAGGTGTATAAGTATATGTGTGTATGTGTATGTGTATATATATATACTCTGATTAAAATGATGAAAATTAAACTTATTTTCATCTATTCAATCTTATATATTAAATTTATTTATTTAAAACACCAGTTCTTATCGTATTTATTTATCTATGTAATTATCCTTTTTTTTATATATATTTATTTATATATTCAGATTTTTTTCTTAATTAATCCTATTTTTATATTTTTAATTATATATATTTAATTGAATTATTTAGAACACTAGTTCTTTTTGTATATATATAGACACATGCATACATGCTCATACACATACACATATATACATGTTTTTGGGTGAGGGTTTATGTATGCATGTCAGAGTGTATGCATGTATGAGTGTATGTATATGTATGTGTATGCATGTCAGAGTGTATGTATATGTATGTGTGTGTATGTGTATGCACCTGAGAGTGTATGTACTATATGCATATTTATCTCTATGTATATATGTAGGTATGTGTGTGTACATATCTATGTGTATGTATGTATGCATATGTGTATATGTGGTTGTTTATGTATGTATGCATATGCATGTGTGTAAAGGTGTGTGTGTGTCTATGAATAAATGCATATACATGAATATTCATATGTGTGTGTGAATGTATCTCTATCTATCTCTCTTTCTCTCTATTTATCTCTCTCTCTTTCTCTCTCTCTTTTATCTCTCTCTTTCTCTTTATCTCTCTCTTTAATCTCTCTCTCTCTATCTCTATTTCTAATAAAGTTAAAAAAAATCACTTATATCTATGTATGTGTGCATGTACCTCTTTCTTCCTCTCTCTTTTATCTCTCTATCACTCTCTCTCTATCTTTCATCTCTTTCTTTCAACTCTCTCTCTCTCTCATTCTCTCTCTCTTGCATATTTCTCTCTCTCTTTCTCTCTCTCTCACTCTCTCTCTCTCTCTCTCTCTCTCTCTCTCTTTCTCTTTCTCTCTCTCTCTCTCTCTCTCTCTGTCTCTCTCTCTCTTTCTCTATCTTTTTCACCTCTCTATCTATCTCGCTTTCTCTCTCACTATGTCTATTTCTATTAGAGAATAAAAAATCACCTACATTGATGTTAATCTTTGGATTGTTGTCATCTAAGCCTAGTGAGCATCATCTCTCGTCAAATTTTTAAAGTTTCAATGATAAAAATCTCCTAGAAAACCAAAGAAAAGAGAAATTAGAAAATAGAAAATATAGAGAAAGAGAAAGCATGATAGAGTATGGGAAACACTCACCAAGATGCAAGATAAAGAGAGAGATATGTGTGTGTGTAGAGAGAGAGAGAGAGAGAGAGAGAAAGATGTGTGTGTGTGTGGGTGCACAAAACAATCAAAATATAGGCGGAGGAGCACAAGGTAGGTGCGCACATGCAAACTTGACACTAGTAATATCCAGGTCATAATAGTAGGAAATGTCCACTTTTTGCTCTCGGGGTCAGGTTATGTTAAAACACACCATGAGTATAGTCCTTAGTATAGGTACTGTTATAGGTGTTGGTATGAGAATGGATATTTCTAGGAGTCCACCAATGCTTATACCCAAGCCTATACCACTGCCTATATCCATGACTATAGCCGCACCAATATTTTTCGATGCGTATACCCATAGAAGCTTTTTAACAGTTACACCGAGAGTGGAATGATTATTGGTATGACTAACATGGTCTTTCAAGGCATTTAAAATACTCATACCGATGTCGGCGCATGATTGTTAGTATGGCTAGCGTTGTTATGTCCCTCATATGTTGTAGTGTTCTTTGCACAAGCAAAGCATCTCACAATGTGAAACAAGTACCATGAGCAGTAGTGAGATTGATCTCACCAACTCCCATGATAGTATAAGAGGATTTCTTGGTGCATATTAAAGTATTTTCTCTAGGCGCACGCTCAAGTGAATTGAAGAAACTACACTACGAGGTAATATGTTTACTTACCCACTATCAAAGTAACAAACATGTGAGTCTATTAAAGGCATACACTGCTCATTAGAAGATGGGTCATCACTAAAAACAGTAGTAAATGTTGATTCTTTATTCTCCATAAGATTAGAAGACTCTATTTTCGGAGTAGAGGCCTTTGAAACAACCATTCTAGCTTCTTATTTCATTGCCTCTTTTGCAGCCAGCTTTAGAAAACTCTTTATGACATGATCAAGGGGGTAAAAACGTGAACTCAAAGAATAAAAGAAATTGAACCATCAAATGGGTAACAAACCTTTTTTTTTTTCATTGAGCGATGGGGAGAAAAACTTATTTGGAGTAGTAATTAAGTAAGAAGGAAATAATGGTTCATATTTTCATTGATGCGAGCGAACAATAAATGCTTTAGATTGCCAAAAATGCCTTGTTGATTAGATTCTTTCATGCAGACTATCTTCTAATGAAGTGTGGACCTTTGATGTTCACTTCTTGAAGAGCATGTCCTCTCTTAAGCAATCCGGTTAATCTTCAATATACTTCTTGCATGTGGCGTGTTCTCTCTTAAGAAATCCACCGCAGTGTCGGTTATAATTTTGACTAGTATAGACGAGACCCCCCTATGTGGCTCCCTTATCAGCCGTTGTTGACGAGTTTAACAACATCGTTATCCATTGTGGTCTCTCATCCGTTTCTAATTTTATCTTTGACTAAAAATGGTTGCAATGTATCCCATAGTTGCTTCGATCATGTACAGAAGTGCAACCTCTCACCAATAGGCTTCATGAAAAAAAAAAACTCGAACACGGTTTCTTGATTTTGTAGATCAAATTCTCGGAGTTAGATGATGCATAGAGCTCACTACAAAACTCGAACACGGACTTTCTTGATTTTGTAGATCAAATTCTCTGAGTTGGATGATGCATAGAGTTCACTACAAAACAACGCAAAATAGACAGGTACACAATCTTAACTATTTTCTAATTATGGATCCTACATATCTATCATGCTGAAGTTTAGTCTTTCTGTAACCTGGAAAGAACGATGCACACACTCGAGTCGAGAGTCAGGAATCATCTTCTTTGTTTTGTAAAACAGCTTGCAGTGACAGGAGAAACATCGTGGTATTAACCCCTTGTCGAGTGACTGACCTATCAAAGGTCAAATGTCACGTTCACGACATGTTGACTCTGCAAAAATTGAGTCGCAACAAGTTTGATCACGATTTCTTCTCGTTTGCTCGAATCCACAGACTAATAGTTCACTGTATAATTATGGAATTTGCGCGCATGTGCGCTATCTCTCTCTCTCTCTCTCTCTCTCTCTCTCTCTCTCTCTCTCTCTCATATGACGCGAGTGCCCACACGCGACCTTCAACGAACTATTTAAATAGCCATCCTGTAGCTACAATTTATTACTCTTTTCGTTGTTTGCACGAACCGCGCAATCAACATGGGAGAGTCGTTTCCATCGTCACAGGTTAAGCGCGGTGATGGGCGCTTATGCTAAATGGGAAAATAGTTGAGACTAGCACACATGAGGAATTTATTTGAATAAGATGGGTCTTATTCTAGTCCTCTTCAATTTAATGATAACTCATACTGTCAAAAACATTATGGGGCACCTTCTTTGAGTTCAAGAGCCTTCAATTTCTGCCTTGGTGCATAGTCGGACATTAAAAGCTAGGGATTTCCTAAAGCAACCAATAAGAGGGAAGCTTATTGGAAATCACACTTCAAGCGGATTATGGAGCTAAATGCACCAAACTAGCCCTACACTCTTATAGGCAAGTTAAAAACTAGAACTATTCAAGGGTTAGAGTGAGACTTAATGTAGGGAATATTACTACCAAACCTCAATGGTGTTAGAAGATAGTTTAAGGACCTAATTAAGGTCAGTTGCCACAACAAAAGTTATCTATCTCCATTTTTGGTAACCGCTTTGAGCCCTATTTAGTAATTATGGGGATTGGCCATGGCGCTTTTGAAGTCCTTGGAGTCTATATAAGTAGGTATCTAGCACTGATTGAGGGGATTACTATTGGATCACCATTAGCATGACTATTTGCATTCTGTTGCCACTTGCATGCTGTTGTTAAGGTCACTCTGTGGTGATTATACAAAGTGTGCACCATCTAGTGGAGTTGGCTATAAGCATACAAAGTGATTGAGTGGCTTGCATTCAGCCTTTTGTTTTAAATATTTCACATTTCATTTGGAGAAAGTTCATCATCCGTGTAGTGTGCTATATGTCGATTAATACCCTTGGATTGATCTTATCTAGTTTTTGGAATGGCACACTAGCGCAGTGTATTATTCTTTGTGATCATTTTGTGACCTAAGAAGCTCGGTTTACTCTCGTATGAGCATTCTCATTTCCTTTGTCTGTAATTGTACCATTTCTTCATTGTGGATTAGTGTACCTACACAGGAAAATATTACAGGGTATACTTTCCTAAGGCAAAACCTCCCTTGAATAGAAGACATATTGGAAGGTGTCCACCCATAGCTAGGCCTAGATATATGTTCCGAGGCTCTCTAGCAAGCTCTGGCCACTTACTATCTATGTATTTCCAAGCATCAAAATTACCTTGCACTGGCATTACACCATATGTAGAGTTGCTCTTTACATGTTGTTACATTAATTGAGCTATGGATGTACATTTGAACATTCTCTTAATTCTTGGAATGAAAGGAAAGTGGAAAGGAACCTTTGTGGAGATGCTTACACTCGTCCCAAAAGATAATGCAATCATTCGGACAAGTATGAATCTTAGTGTAGTCCATTCTAAGTGACTTTAAAAGCTTTTTTTTTTTGCCATCTCCACATGTTGGACGCATATCCTTAACATCTGGCAGACACTTATCTTTCAAAAGTATCCAAGGGATAAGCAAAACAAATGATATTAGTAAATCAACTTTTTTTGATACAACAATGGAAGTTTATTTTAAATCCACTTACCTTAACAATTTAAAGACACTACTATTTGAACATTCATAAATGAACTGAAGATTTAGCATTGCGAGCAATACACCTACTACAGATATCTCTACCCAAGTGTATAATAGTAAATCAGCTAGTCTTTACATGTTGTGGTGCTCTTCCTCCGCTTCTAATTATGGAAATTCTTCCATGTCCATTGAACGTAGGATATCTTCTCCATCATCTCATAAAATTCCTTGAGCATTTCTTCCATGTGTTCATTGTGTGTAATGCCACCAATACCTTGTACTACAACCTCCCTCTTCATTATCTTTTGTCCACAAGAGGTAGATGTTGCAATCTCGTTTGGGTCGAGTGCTCACAACGGGAACCATGGGAATGGTAGCAAAGGTTTTCTCATCAACATTATCAAAGGACCCATATTCTCTAACATATGCAGTACAAATCCATCATGCCTAAAAAAATTCATTTTTGCACTAAGTGCAAGGACATACCATTCTCTCCTCCAAATCTAAAGATACCATCTCATACCATGTGGAGATGTTAGGACATTTAGCATATGATACATTAATATATATTTTTTAATTTTATTTCTAAAACCCTAGCTTTTCTTATTTAATGTAAAATCCTATTTTTTATATATTTTATTATATATATTTAATTTAATTTAAAAACCCTAATATCTTATATATTCAATATAATTCAACAATCCTAGGTCATTTCATATTTATTTATCTATAATAAAATCCTATTTTTTATATATATTTGATTATATATTCTATTTTTTCTTCCTTATATATGGAAACTTCCTTATATATTCTTTATTTCTCTCTCTCTCTCTCTCTCTCTCTCTCTCTCTCTCTCTCTCTCTCTCTTTCTCTCTCTCTCTCTCTCTCTCTCTCTCTTGCTCTTTTTCCCTATCTTTCATCTCTCTTTGTCTCTCTCTCTCTCTCTCTCTCTATCTTTTTCACCTCTCTATCTATCTTGCTTTCTCTCTCACTATGTCTATTTCTAATAGAGAATAAAAAATCACCTACATCGATGTTAATCTTTGGATTGTTTTCATCTAAGCCTAGTCAGCATCATCTCTCGTCAAATTTTTAAAGATCCAATGACAAAAATCTCCTAGAAAACAAAAGAAAAGAGAAATTAGAAAATAGAAAATATAGAGAAAGAGAAAGTGTGATAGAGTATGGGCATCACTCACCAAGATGCAAGATCTAAAGAGAGAAATATGTATGTGTAGAGAGAGAGAGAGGGAGAGAGAGAGGGAGAAAGATGTGTGTGTGCATGTGGGTGCACAAAACAATCAAAATATAGGTGGAGGAGCACAAAGTAGGTGTGCACATGCAAACTTGACACTAGTAATATCCAGGTCATAATAGTAGGAAATGTCCACTTTTTGCTCTCGGGTCAGGTTATGTTAAAACACACAATGAGTATAGTCCTTAGTATAGGTACTGTTATAGGTGCTGGTATGAGCATGGATATTTCTAGGAATCCTCCGATGCTTATACCCAAGCTTATACCACTGCCTATATCCATGACTATACCCGCACCAATATTTTTCGATGCCTATACCCATATAAGCTTTTTAACAGTTATACCAAGAGTCAAATGATTATTGGTATGACTAACATGGTCTTTCAAGGCATTTAAAATGGTGATACCGAAGTCCGCACATGATTGTCAGTATGGCTAGCGTTGTTATGCCCCTCATATGTTGTAGTGTTCTTCGCATAAACAAAGCATCTCACAATGTGAAAGAAGTACCATGAGTAGTAGTGAGATTGATCTTACCAACTCCCATGATAGTATAAGAGGATTTCTTGGTGCATATTAAAGTATTTTCTGTAGGTGCACGCTCAAGTGAATTGAAGAAACTACACTACCAGGTAATATGTTTACTTACCCACTATCAACGTAACAAACATGTGAGTCCATTAAAGGCATACACTGCTCATTACAAGATGGGTCATCACTAAAAACAGTAGTAAATGCCAATTCTTTATTCTCCATAAGATTAGAAGACTCTATTTTCGGAGTAGAGGCCTTTGAAACAACCATTCTAGCTTCTTTTTCCATTGCCACTTTTGCAGCGAGTTTTAGAAAACTCTTTATGACATGATCATGGGGGGGTAATTGAGCGATCGGGCGAAAAACTTCTTTGGAGTAGTAATTAAGTAAGAGGGAAATAATGGTTCATATTTTCATTGATGCGAGCGAACAATAAATGCTTTAGAGTGCCAAAAATGCCTTGTTGATTAGATTATTTGATGCAGACTATCTTCTAATGAAGTGTGGACCTTTGATGTTCACTTCTTGAATGGAATGTCCTCTTACGCAATCCGGTTAATCTTCAATATACTTCTTGCATGTGGCGTGTTCTCTCTTAAGAAATCCACCGCAGTGTGGGTTATAACTTTGACTAGTATAGAAGAGACCCCCCTATGTGGCTCCATTATCAGCCGTTGTTGACGAGTTTAACAACACGGTTATCCATTGTGGTCTCTCATCCGTTTCTAATTTGATCTTTGACTAAAAATGGTTGCAATGTATCCCATAGTGTCTTCCATCATGTACAAAAGTGCAACCTCTCACCAATAGGCTTCATGAAAAAAAAAACTCGAACACGGACTTTCTTGATTTTGTAGATCAAATTCTCTGAGTTGGACGATGCATAGATTTCACTACAAAACAAGGCAAAATAGACAGGTGCACAATCTTAACTATTTTCTAATTATGGCTCCGACATATCTATCATGCTGAAGTTTAGTCTTTCTGTAAGCTGGAAAGAACGATGCACACACTCGAGTCGAGAGTCAGGAATCATCTTCTTTGTTTTGTAAACCAGCTTGCAGTGACAGGAAAAACACCGTGGAATTAACGCCTTGTCGAGTGACTGACCTATCAAAGGTCAAATGTCACGTTCACGACATGTTGACTCTGCAAAAATTGAGTCGCAACAAGTTCGATCACGATTTCTTCTCGTTTGCTCGAATCCGCAGACTAATAGTTCACTGTATAATTATGGAATTTGCGCGCATGTGCGCTCTCTCTCTCTCTCTCTCTCTCTCAAATGACTCGAGTGCCCACACGCGACCTTCAACGAACTAGTTAAATAGCCATCCTGTAGCTACAATTTATTACTCTTTTCGTTGTTTGCACGAACCGCGCAATGAACATGGGAGAGTCGTTTCCATCGTCACAGGTTAAGCGTGGTGATGGGCGTTTCCCTCTTGCTGATGAACGCAGTCCGCTGCTTTACTGCGAAGATAAACATTGTTTTCTTCAGTGCTCCAATGTTGATCATTCCCCTCCTTCGTATACTGACTGGCTCGGTCGCCCTGCTTGCGATCGCGATCTAGGTGGCTGGAAGTGCTCAGCATGTCGCAGCCCTAGATGTTCACCTGGTTTCAGAAGTGTCTCTCTCTCTGTCTGTCTCTGTCTCTCTCTCTCTCTCTCTCCCCCCCCAAGACGTGTGCGCGTACACAAACACACACACACATACAAACACGCACGCGCACACACCTAAATAACGTACATACTACACACACACGCACGCATATACATTCACAGAGGTGGTTCTCTTTGCTTTCTCAATTGCGATTGCTGCGCTCATGCCCCTAATAGCACTTTCAACGTGCTTCTCTGCTTATATGCACAATCCTTTTGCCAAGGAGGTACAACTTCGGTGACTCCCCCACTCTTTGTGGGAGTCACCGAAGTTGAAAGCACATCTTTCCCGCCAGATTTTCCATAGGACCTCCCCACTAATGGCGTTCTAGAGAGTCGCGGAGCAGCGGATTGCTTCTCCCAGCAAGGCTTGCTCCCAACTGAGATGTTTCTAAAGTCTAATTTTCTTTCCAACCATCTGCGAGAGTTTGTTGGATTTGGGGTAGGTAAAGAAGATGTGTGAAACATCTTCAATAGCCCGGTAGCAGCGTTTGCACCAGCGAGGAATCCCACAAAATTTGCTAGCCTTAAGGTTGGTCTAGATTCCATGATGAAGAATTTTCCATAAGAGGAGAAACTTTTTGATTTCTATGAGGGGGTGCCAGATAGCCATGAACTTCATGTCCCACCGAAGCTGCGTCCATGACAGGCACCACTTCTTGTTGAGATTAACCTGATAGTCAATCATTTCTTTGATGTTCGGGATTTTTGATAGGCTATTCCCATTGTGCCATTTGAGACCAAGTGAGCTCGATGTGTCGTGTCCCATGAGAAGGCAAACTTTGTGTCGGTCCCAGGCGAGACATCTGCTTTGCAAAGTGCTAGTTTGTTAGCCATGCACCTAATGTCTAGGATACCAAGTCCCCCACTATCTCTATGGCTGGTGCAGATGGACCATTTGATTTTACGCACCCCCCTCCTATTGTGGTCACCCATGCAAAGGAAGTTTCTACAAGTACTATCTAGTTTGGACAGATCTTGGTCTTTCGGTCTCCAACATGAAAGGAAATAAATGGTAGATGATAAGAGGAATGTGTTGATAACCATAGCATGACCAACAAGATTGATTTGCATACCTCTCCAATAGTTAAGCTTGTTTTCGAGTTTGGTTAGCACCCAGTTCCACCGTTGTTCCATAAAAATGCGAAATCCCAAGGGAATCCCAAGAAGCCTAAAAATTTGGCCCTGCGGAATGATTTGATAGCCATGATCAATGAGAAGGTCGGGCTGTGACCCAACGACAGCTCTAAAGGCGGTCTTAGAGTGGTTGATTGTGGATCGAGAGGCTTCACAAAATGTAGCTAGACACCTCCAAAAAGTATCCAGGCTCGTACTATCATTGTGAACAAATGCGTTCATATCATCGACAAAAAGTCTCATGGTGATCTGAGTGTGGTCATGAGGCAAACGGAGGCCTTTGATATTACGAGCTTCCACCTGATGATCCACCAGCCTCTTAAGCCCTTTCGTGGCAATGGCAAAGAGAAGGGGAGCCAAGGGGCACCCTTCTCTAATAGATCTTCTAAGTTTTATCACCTTCGAAAGTTTGCCATTAATGTTAATTTGGGTCGATGCATTTTTGAGAAGGATCGCAATCATCTTGCTGAATTTCTGACTACATCCAAGATCTTGGAGCGATTGCAGAATATAGTCCCATTCGAGCCTGTCATAAGCTTTATCAAAGTCGATCTTAAGGAAGACCACGTCTTGTTTAGACTCATTTGCAAATTCAAGACCTTCCCAGATATCTATAATGGTTTCCAAAATTGACTTGCCTTTGATGAAACCTTTTTGGTCCTCGCTTAACCACGCGCACAAGTGGCAAGAGATTCTATTGGCAATGACTTTGGCAATGATCTTGTATCCTCTTTGGAGCATCGTAGTAGGATGCAAGTTCTCTATTCTATTCTTTTCCCCTTTTTTGTATTAAATTAATAATCCCATTGTTGACACAAGAAGGAAGCGTACCAAACTTGAGCACCTCTTGCTGAACTCGACGAAGAGGGGGTGGCAACCACCAACTTGAAGGATTTAAAGAACTCATTAGTGAGCCTGGCGGGTCCCGGGCTTTTACCAGAAGGGAGGGCCTCAATGACCTCAATGATTTTTTATTCAGAGATAGGGGCATGTAGCAGGGAGCAAAGGTTGAGTGGAGTCCTGGGGGAGGAAACCCTAGATATGGCTGCCATACAATGCCTTCTATGTTGGGAGAGGGGGTTTGAGGTCCCCAAGAGTCTCGTGAAGTTCCCTTCAATGATCCCAAAATTATCTTCTTCCATATTGCATACATTTCCATTTAAGTATAGCAATAAGGGGATCGATTCTCTGTTATGTTTCCTTTTACGGATACGGCACATCTCTTTGGTGGGTTTATCCGCTTTGCCAGCCCACCACTCCTTGAAGAAAATTTGCAAATTTCTCCTTTGTATTTCTTCCTCCTATCTTAGCAGCGCTCGGATTATTTGAAGACCTTTCTGGGCTTGAGATTTTCCTTTGTTCACTTCCTCGTCGAGCCTCCAAAGTCTATGATATAGAGCTTCTCTACGAGCCCGCCGCACAGTCTCGAGCATCTTCCTGGATCTAATCATGATCTGTCGTGACTTATCGACCGCACTTCTCCAGCACTTGGCTGGGGACAAGCTGGAGGCGAATGCCTCCTTCCACACATCAGCAATTTCTTGATGGACGGAGGGGAGAGAGAAGGAGGGCGCACATGCATGGAACCGAGGAGCCTTACGGATCTTGGTGGGAGGCTGGAGAGTGATAAAGATCGAGTTGTGATCAAAGATGGTGAGGTTAGTGCGTTGTGAGAGGGAAGGTGATCCCATTCATGAGTAAAACTCTAAGAAATAGCATCTATCAAGTTTAGCTTTCCTCAGGTCCTCTCGCGCTTGGAGATTTGACCAAGAAAAGCCATTCGAATCTTTGAATTCGACCAAATCCAAGTGTAGTTTGGTTTTGTCCCATGTTTCTTTCTTGCGACTATCGATGACCCTGCCCTTGCCCGTCCATCTATCCATAGGGTCCTCCACCATGTTGAAGTCACCATAAATAAGCACGTTGTGGGGGAGCGAGTCCAAGCAGGCCCATGTTCAGTCTCTCTAACTCCCTATTAGGGATTAGGGGCATACAAAGCAACTAAAGTAAAACAAAAAGGAGCACCAAAAAAAATAGCAATCCATCGATGGCATTCATCTTCAATGGAGTTCTCAAGCTTTTCAAACCAGAATTGATTAATATCGATTACCGTTCCAGCGGAACCCCGCTGGTGCGCTGTTGAAATCCAAACATGGGTCAAGGAGACATGTCTAAGCCATTTCTGGAGGTCTTCTCCGTCAATTTTAATCTCTTGAATACATATAGATTCTGGGTTTAGGCTAATGTCGTGAAGCCATTGACAAATGATGGTCGCTCTTGAGGGGTTGGTTAACCCTCTAGCATTTAACGAGATGATGATCATTATCGTAGTGAACCCTCTTTGCGGGAGGGAGCTTTGTCCTTTCTTTTCTCAGATTCATCTTTCGTTTTCACTGGGATCGGATCCCGAATTAGCAATAGGTTCTTGTGGAGGCTTTTCCAGGGTAACGCCATAGGTTGTTTTCCTTTGCGGGATGCCTCTTGTTGGGAAGAACTGGGCACCATTTTTGACACCGTTTTCGGAATAGTCGATCCGATGATGGAACTTTCGCTATCCATGTTATCTTCGTTACTAGTAGTATATCCGTCTTCTTTGCTCGTAGTGTAACCCTCCTGGGAGGTTTCTTTATTGTAGGGATCTCTAGGGCTTTGTCGTTGGTATCCACCTCAAGTTGGTTCCCACATGGATAGTCAAACTCATTGATCTCCTTTTCCAAATTGCAAGACAAGTTGCTGGAGGGGGTAACTAACATGTTTCGCTCAGAAGTTGCCCTAGGGCTTCTTTTGCTTCTTCTTCTGACTTTGATGAACCCGTCTGCATCAGCTTCAGCATTAAGGGGGCCCTTGCCTTCCTCTTTCTTCGTCAAGTGAGCCAATCCCCCTTTGCTGTCTTGAGCGTTTCAGGGAGGCTTCTTGATTTCGCTTGCTTTTTTGTCTTAGAGGGCAATCTTTAATCATGTGACCTTGTTGGCCACAACGAAAGCATGCATTGGGAAGGTTTTTGTAATTGATGTCTTGCTCCCATACATCCCCTTCGCCCAAGTCCACTTTGATCTTCGATGGAAGCGGCATGCTGAGGTCAACCTCGACACAGATTTGAGGGTGCCACCGAGCGTTCAACGAGTGTCTTGCACCTTCATAAATGAGACCACCAATGTCCTCGCGTGAGGCCAACGACTTGCCAATAGGAGAAACAATGTCCCACACGAAGTTGTACAAGAAGTATGGCAGGTTAGGAAGCTCAACCCAGAGAGGGTACCGAAGCGATTTTGATTTGTCGGGAGTAAAATCAGGGGACCATCTGAATAGGTACAAGGTTGCCCGGCCGAGTTGCCAGGTTCCGACACTTAGGGCTCGAAACGACATATCTTCATTTTCAAAGACTAGCAACATGTGGCTTGCCGGTAACAACTGACACTTACAAACAAATAGCCCACGGGGGAACCACTCGTTGCGACGCCACTATCGCACGGTTTCGAGCGGGGGCCTAGGCCCAAACATTTGGCCGATGAGGCAAACTTTCCTGAGCTCCTCCTAAGTTGACAGAATTGCGTATCTACTGAAGGAGACCAAGCGGGGTCCAGCACTCTCGGAGGCCCCAAGGGCGGCACAAGATCCCCCCTCCAACAGAGAGGCCAGGTTACCGGTCTCCCCCAGAGGAGGGGCAAGGTTACTTCTCACAAATCCATGACAAAGGCCTGCCGGACTCTCTTTTTAGTATTTCCGTTTTCACTATCTTAAAAGCTCCGAGTGTCCTGAAAGATCCAAAGAACCTTTAAGATTTTCTTGCCAAATTTAAAAACACACTCTCTCACGAAACAAGAAGAAAAGCAACGGACCCAAGTTGACCCCCAAGCGTTTATCACTCAAAGATGGAAGTACCAAGAAAGACGAAAGTTTGAACCGTCGCGCAGCAAACCAAATTTTACTTGCTTTTGCCTTTGAGTCAGTATATTATTCGGGTCGCATGCAACTCTAAGAATGCCTCTGCGTCCTCTCACAATTTCTTGCGCACTACTCTTTCTCACTCTCTCTCTCTCTCTGCCTGCTAAGCTAACCTTCGTGCATTTCGGAATGAGTCATATGATAAGTTTCAGTTCTGTGGAAGAGAGAGTTGCGCAAGTTCCAGAGGACCTCGAAAGTATTGGCTGTGATGCTATGGAGACCTCGACCTGGGCGATGTACGAGCGACTTGTAGAAAGACTCCAGCAAAAGATAGAAGCGGGAGAATTCGACCGAAATGACCTGTTCCTAAGCACAATGAACAAGGTCGTTCAGCAAGTAGAACCGGAAGTGGACAGGCAGTATCTCGTCGAGCTCTTCCACTTTCTCATGTATGATGACGGCGGATTCGAAGGCAGTGTGAATGGCGAAATGTACGAGGAGGTTATTGATCATTCTGTGGAACACTTGGAGCTTGAAGAGGGCTACGATGCTTTAGTACAATTAGATTATCTGGATTGGAGTTACCGGAATGCAGAACCCACAAAAAGAATAGAGTTAGCGGAATGCAGAACCTACAAAAAGAGCAAGATTGACCATGGAGCCCTGGACACAGTCTATTTGCAGGAGAACCATTTTGACTAAGCTTACTAAACTTGTACACGACCCCACTCTCATTCAGTAATGCCTCAATGAGCTAGTTAGCAAAATAATTAGCCGATCTAAAACAGTTTCTAACAAAGCTTCAAAACAAAGAAAGACTTCTTGAGATAAGAATTTGGGAACTATTGTTGTGGTTGTTAAATCAATAATCCATCCCTTGGCCCACTACTCGAAGTATTAGTACATGTCAAGATAGAATGTTGGTTAGTGTAAGTCGTTAGATGAGAGATATGGCCTAGAAAATCTAATCTCCACTTTTGGAAAAGGCACCGAAAGCATGAGTGGTTGGGGTGAAAAACAAGAGTATAATGTCCAGAACCCTTGCATAAAGAAGGTCACCATAGCCGAGATTGTAATACCGTATGCATAATAAGATCTTTCAATAAATTCCACCAATGGAATGGGTATGAGGCATGTGTAGCGCTGAGAGAGTCTCATGTGATGGTAGATATTGGAGCCAAGCACCGAAAACATCTTGATTGTACAGCTTACCTACAATAACTCTAAGCCAATCACTATGGTGAACTCATTTATTATAAGCTACCATAGAGAAAACTCAAGAGGAATGCATGTTATGAGTAAAGATAATAAGATTTGATAGTGGGAGTTATCTAGATCCTAATGAGCATAGGATTCTCAATGGTTGTAAAAAGGGCAATGCCTAGAAATGATTCATCAATACTTCTAGTATCCTCCCTAAAACTTAGTTGAGATATAAATAAAAGAATTGGATGAAATGGAACAAGTCTATGAATAACATCATAAATAATAATTGGATTATTGCAAGAGTATCACCCAATAAGCTTGGCAGCCTACTAGGGTCTAGTACTTAACCAAACAACTTAACATTAACTGATCCATATGAACTGCTATTTTGCGACCCAATAAATAATGCTAGAACTTACTGGTAGATTAGATCACACTTAAACATTCACACTTTGTAAAAGAGTATTTTCACTCTGCAGGGGCAAGATAATGACTTGCATAATACAGGGATTGATATCATTCTTTTGCATGCTATATTAACGTACTAGCAATCAGTCTGTCAAAAGAATAGAAAAGTGCATGAAAAGGTTTCAACGAATGCGAGGCTTGCAATATGGATGAACAATGAAGAGAGTTTCCAATATGGTAAATGTGGATCGGTTGTGATTAGTCCAGTTCAAATGAAAGAGATGGGGTATGGTGGCTAATTTGTGTAAAGAAATTGTTGAATTTGCAAGAAACCTCAAACCAACACATCCAAGCGCACCATATGTACATCATATGCATACATAATTCAATGCGCTCACACACATATTTATCATCATTCACATGCGATCAAGAGCACATACATGGATATATGCAAATACATGTGCACCTTCAAATTTGCACATATAACCTTATATATTCGCATAAATAAGTACGCACATTAATTCCTTTGGTTTGCTTTAATGCTCTAGAATGGAAATAAGCATGAATGATGTAAAGGAAACACCGTGAAATGGATACGTAATCAAATAGACATACGTTTAAGCATACAGCTCACCTAGTTTAGTGACTTTCCTTGTGAGCAGACCATCTTAAAATATATCTATAATTGCTTTTACTAGTTCTCAGCTCTTTACACCTCAACAACCTGGAATAATAGTATCATGCGCTCTTCACACTTGAATTACACTTACCTTCTGTTTCAATGGCTCATAATATTTTTTTGGTTCTAAGCTTTACTTGAATTCAAGACCACATCCACCCCCTCTGAACCTGTGCATCCTGCAGATGTGCCAACCTACATACATAGCATCAAACCCAAGCGAGTATCAAGTAGTTATGGCAATAAACACAATATAAAGAAAAATTTATTTACATGCGTAAAATATGAAAGTGAGATGAACTTTGTATAAATTAAGAGAAAGGAATAAACAAAGGTATTGCACACAATCATATTGAGATATTCTAACACATTCAAGCGAGAAATCATGCAAGTGGATTGAAAACTCACTAGTTCTTTCGCTAACTTAACATGGTCAGATTTAGTAGCCCATCCTCAACATATACATATACAAGTCCTTACTAATCCGATTTATGAACATCAATCTAACTTCACCATTAATTTCTCACTGTCTCATTTCCCATTATACCTTACATTATTTTTCTCTTTGCTTCTTATTTTTTTTATTTTGTTCATCAATCGAGCTCAGTCTTTTGTTTTTATTTCCGTTTATCTATTTTTCTTTCATAATTTTTGGCCTATGCGGAAGTCGGATCGGGCTCATGGATATATCCACCTGGTGAGGTTTACCCCACTTATCTATCGACCCAACATAGTGCACGATACACAAGGTCAGCCTCATTCAATATCGATGTCGACTCGTGACTCTGACTACTCGATGAGAGTGACTCCATCTGCCTATCAACACACGAGTACTTGTTATGCTCATGATAATCACACTAAATGCGTCTCTTAATTTCAGGGGCTTTTTAAGTTCTAGTTGTTGGTGGTTGTGAAGCTCGAGATTCAATCATTTGTTTCAAACTTTGGATTCTAAGATCACTAAATTTCTTAAATATGGCTTCCATTGTATTAGTGGGCACAACATCCTTTGGCACTACTGGGTTCACCTGAGGATTCTATATAAGTTGTTGAACAGTCTGTGTTTGTTCTTCCTGCATATCGTCATGCCAACTTTGCATAAATTTAGACAAAGTTCTTTGCTTTTCAATATCCCCTCTAACAGCTTCTTCCACATTATTCTAGTCTTCAGTCAGAATAGTCTTAGTTCCTACATGTTGTAATTATGGGAAAAATTCTTCTCAAGCTTTCATATCTATAGCCTGGAAGAACAAGGATACTTTCTCTTGAGCTATAGCCCTCCTAGCATATTCAGATAAGTCTTCAAAATGCTGATCAAATTCTCTTTTGATGCTAAAATGGATTGGTCCTTAGGTTTATGTATCCATTTTAGAAATGTTGACCTAGTCACTTTATCATCGTCATCAAGTGAAACATTCTCCTGAGTATTATCTTATATTGAAACCATCTTGTTTGCCCTTCTATAACTAGTCGGGGTGCATCGGCAACTAGTTGACTACGCAGATGCAATTCGAAAACATGTACAAAATTATCTATAAGCTCTTGGTCACTTAATTGCCTAAGGCTTGTGCCAAGATATCGCGCCTCTAACTCATACTCTTTTATAGAAGCGAGGAATACCCACTCCTTTTAATAACTCATTCGTGGAATTCCTCGATGGCACTTCATCTTTTTTCATCCTGCTCAAAGCACAAGAGCTGGGTTATAACGTCCATTGTAGTGTCGACCATAAATGTTCAGACACAAAGAGCTCTCTCAAACCACACTACTAGCTAGGATCGAAGTCTCTACACTCTCGTACTTCATGTCGGGTTCACCAAGTATGTCGAGTAGTTCATAGAAAGGGGAGAGAAATAGATGAAGATTCGTGTAGAATACCAAAAGCTTAGGAGTTTCGATGGAGTAAATAGGCCAAAGTGGATTTTTTTTAGAAGATTTCCTATAGAGATGAAAATCGCACGAACTACTTGATGATTGCTTCTTCAAACTGCGAGGGAATTATGAATAGCTGCAGCAAAATTCTCTTTAAATTATTCATCAGGTGAGAATGGTTGAGTCTTGAATTAACATTAGAGTTGACTCACAGTACTATGAAGCATTTTTGGAATTCTGGTCAAATTGTATTTCAAAACGCTATTGATCAATCTATAATGGATACATTGATACTTTCTCCATTAGAAGAATATTGCTCCATTGCTTCCTAACCTGAGATATCTTTAGTGAAAAGTCCACCCTTGCGACCTGTTTCACTTTAATCCTTACTAGCGATCTGTTCCGCACGAGCTTGTCAATGCAATCGAGTCATATGAAGTAACAGAATAACTACATAAGTAGGAAAGATGTCCTGATATATGGAAAGCGTAGCACAATACAACTATGGGCACATCGTCTAAGATGGATAGTAGCCCATAGTTTTATGATCTGTTTTTATATATTTATATATTTTTTGATTTATCCACTCCAATCCTTTTGTTAGTCTTGAGATAGTATTAAATCAGAGGAACAGAGCAAACTTTGCAGCGCCCAATCATGTATATTTGGAAAAGCTTTTGTCACCACAACAACATCCTTCACTGTGTTTCTTTGAGATGAAATAAAGGTACAAACCAATAAAGCATTTCTGTATAATTTTCGTAAATAAAGACACCCTAAGAACTCTGAAAACCTTTCTATAGCAAAACCATTTTAGGTATCTCAAGTATCCTTTATTCAACAGTGCAATATTTACATATTTGAATATTAATGAGAAAATTCAACGATATCTGCCAATTAACTCGCAAGACTTTGGCGATCTGTCCTATGGAAATATCACTTTTTGTTCACTGTACTCTTTTCAAACCGTTGGAGCAAAGCATCATTTATCATAAATACAGTTTTATTAAATCCCATGAGTACATAAGGCTAGTGTGTGTTGGTGTTTATGCGGACAATCATAGCTAACTCATGGTGTTAAACTTTCCTTTCACACTATATGTTTATGAAAAAAACCGTATATACATGTACATTTTTCTGAGCCAGATTCCAAACATTACGTCAATCCATAATCCCTACTTATATAGCTAGCACTGTAGGAAGGCATTCACAAAGAGAAGAGTTAAGCATGGAGGATTGTTACTTGAGATACTTTTTGAAGATGACGCGAGGATGCAGCAAAACTCATTCGAGATCAACTACACCATCAAGGAAGTTGCTCATTTCTCTAGTTTCCATCAGCCTTGATGCCTCTCGCTTGATGAACGTTCAAGCCCATTACTTCTAAAAAATGCTCTACCGAACTCGAATGTGATCACTTATTATAGCCTGAACATTTGGATCCATAGCAGTGCCACAACTCTTATTTCATGAATGCTGCTGCTTCATTCTAACAGTAATGATCGTCATAGATCCTCTTGCAGAAACACCCGTAGCAGACTTATAAGCTTCTAGCTTTGCTTTCATCCACATACGAGTTCATATTCAGTTCTTTATACTTGTTTGCTTCGCTCTCCATTGGAAGAAAAAGCCAAACGCAAGCTAGAAAAATGGAGAGCTCCCTCCGATGTTTCAGTTTATATATAATCGTTTCTTCACATGCAAATCCTCAGACATTCAGCCCCTCTGACTGTGAATAAGCATCCTCTATCTGCTTCCTCCTCTCCATCTCTCTGTATTGTTTGGTTTGGAAATATTGGCCCTGTTGGCTTCGGAAGCTCAGAGTATCCAACAAGAGCGTCCCTCCTTCAATATGCTGAAAGTAACTTTTTGTTTCTCCTCCTTGCGTGAGTTGCAGAGAACACTCCTTTATCTGTGCCTCAATGTCTAATCACATGGAACACCCACCCTGATTATTTTTCACTTTCCCTTCTAGGCCTCCTTTCTAAACTAGCCAAAACTATCGTCTGCACCCTTTCCTCCTAAGCCGAGTCAGTCTATCCCAAGAAAATCTTTCTTCTGTTAGCTCACCACGGCCATCAGCAACAGCCGCGTCCACTTAATATGCCTCCCTTTCACTTGCTCATTCCTTTCCGGCTCTCAACAGGTGTCCTCCTTATTTTCCACGTGTTCCTTCTTTTTCAGATCCTCTTTCCTCTCAACTTCTATACATCTTCCTTCCAAATTCTCGAAGAAGTGAAAGCTGGCATTTTTCTCACGCTTTCTACCTTTTACCCCTTTACGAATTATATATATTGCTCATATATTAACACATTTTAACATGACCTTACACACAATTCATACCTCAAATATGAAAGACATACACATTTATACACATACAAACTTGTGTGAATATATACACTTTAATTAAAGCATTCAAAAAGGAGCATAATTAAGCCCTTCAACACATCCAAGCAGACCATATGTACATCATATGCATACATAATGCAATGCACTCACACACACATGTTTATCATCATGCACATGCGATCGAGAGCACATACATGGATACATGTGCACATTCAAACTTGCACATGTTAGCTTATATATTCACATATATAAGTGAACACATTAATTCCTTTGGTTTGCTCCAATGCTCCTGAATGGAAATAAGCATGAAGGATGTAAAGTAAACACCGTGAAATGGATATGTAATCAAATAGACATACGTTCAAGCATAGAGCTCACCTAGTTTAATGACTTCCCTTGTCAGCGGACCATCTTAAAATATATGTATAATTATTTTTAGTAGTTCTCGACTCTTTACACCTGAAAAACCTAGAATAAAAGCATCATGTGCTCTTCACACTTGAGTTACACTTAACTTCTACTATCATTGTCTCATAATATTTGTTTGGTTCTAACCTTGACTTGAATTCACGACCACAAGGTAGAAAACATAATACACAGGGAGCACGAAGACAGACTTCTTAGATGTTATAAATGCTGTCAAACTTAGAGTATGTGGTTGACCAAGCCCCTATATGATTTATTAATGAACATTTACAAGATTGTGCGGTGGCTATTTGGCCTTTCACATGGACATGAATGGTTATAACAATCTCCCACGAAACGCCAATATGGCCAAAGTAACTATGGGAGAAAAAATGAGGAATGATAAAGAATACCTGAGTTTAAGTATATAAAGTATACCTCCCACCTGATGGGCATGTTACACAATATACAAGTGACTCTGTAAGATCATGAATCAAGTAACTCCCATCAAGTCAGAACACTATCAAAAGCTATCCTGTAATAGAGCTTTAGTCAAAGCATGTGCAACATTATCTCGAGCTTGAACCTTCTCAAAATTAATGTGCTCAATGGCTAAGCAATCTCTAATGAAGTGATACATTGCCTCAATCTGCTATGTCTCTGCATGATAGACTAGATTCTTAGCCAAAGCAATGGAAATCTGACCATAACTCAGCAAATGAGGTACATGCTAAGGTAGACTCAAGCAAGATGAGAAAGCAACAATGGTTCCTTACATGCCTCTCTTGCTGCAACATACTCTACTTCTGTGGTGGAAACAACTATAGATTCTTGAAGACGAGATCTCCAAGAGATATCACCTCTAGCAAATTGAAAAATGTACCCTGATGTAGGCTTACGATTGTCTACAGAACTAACATAATCAGAAACTCTATAACCAATAATGGATGCTTTTCCTTTACCTAAGCATAAACACTTATCCTTAGTGCTACTTAGATATCTCAAAATCATCCCGACTGCTTCCAATGTTTCTTGCTAGGATTAGACATATATTTGCTCACAACACCTACTACAAATGCAATGTCTGGTCTCATAGCTACCATAGCATACATGAGACTACCAACAACAGACTGATAAGGATTTTTGTTCATGAATTCTTTTTCCTCATCTGATTTTGGGCAATCATCCTTGCTTAATTTCACATATGTGGGTAAAACTGTTCCCAATGCCTTTCCACATTACAATTGAACGTGTGAAGTACTATGTACCCACTTTGAGACAAGTATATGAATCTTCTACTCCTATCACATGTAATGAGCATGCAATGAATATGTTTGGCATCCCCCAAATCCTTTATATCAAATGTCCCAGTCAACTTCTTTATGAGAACTGACAAGTCATAGGAGAACTTCCTAGCAATCAACATATCATTGACATAAAGTATCAAGCATATCCAGCTCCCATCTGAGCATCTCCTTGTGTAGAGGTAATGATCCTCATTACTCCAAGAGTAGTCTTGAGATTTCATAAAAGCATCAAAATTTTGGTACCATTGTCTAGGGGATTGTTTAAGTGCATATAAGCTCTTCTTGAGCTTACAAACTAGAATATCTTTGCCAAGAACTACATATCCCTCTCGTTGTTCCATATAAATCTCATTTGTAAGATCTACATGCAAGAAAGCAAGTTTCACATCCATTTGGACTAGCTCTAGGTCCTCCATTGCAAGGAATCCAAGCAACATGCACATACTACAACATATGAGGGGCATATTAATGCTTCTTATATCGACAGTCACTCTTGGCTTCCATTGTACTAGTGGGCAAAACATCCTTTGGCACTAGTGGGTTCGCCTGAGGATTCTGTATAAGTTGTTGAACAGTCTGTGTTTGTTCTTCGTGCATATCGTCATGCCAACTTTGCGTAAATTTAGACAAGGTTCTTTGCTTTTCAATATCCCCTCTAATAGTTTCTTCCACATTATCCTAGTCTTCAGTCAAAATAGTCTTAGTTATTACATGTTGTAATTATGGAAAAAATTCTTCTCGAGCTTTCATATCTATAGCCTAGAGAAACAATGATACTTCCTCTTGAGCTATAGCCCTCCTAGCATATTCAGATAAGTCTTCAACATGCTGATCAAATTCTCTTTTGATGCTGAAATGGATTGGTCCTTAGGTTTATGTATCCATTTTAGAAATGTTGACCTAGTCACTTTATCATCATCATCAAGTGAAACATTCTCCTCAGTATTATCTTATATTCAAGCCATCTTGTTTGCCCTTCTACAACTAGTCGGGGTGCTTCCACAACTAGTTGGCTACGTAGATGCAATTCGAAAATATGTACAAAATTATCTATAAGCTCTTGGTCACTTAATGGCCTAAGGCTTGTGCCAAGATATTGCACCTCTAATTCATACTCTTTTATAGAAGCGAGGAACATGTTTGCCAATGAAATACCCACTCCTTTTAATAACTCATTCGTGGAATTCCTCAATGGCAGTTCATCTTTTTTCGTCCTGCTCGAAGCGCAAGAGCCGGGTTATAACGTCCATTGTAGTGTCGATCATAAATGTTCAAACACAAAGAGCTCTCTCAAACCGCACTACTAGCAAGGATTGAAGTCTCTACACTCTCGTCCTTCATGTCGGGTTCACCAAGTATGTTGAGTAGTTCATAGAAAGGGGAGAGAAATAGATGAAGATTCGTGCAGAATACCAAAAGCTTAGGAGTTTCGATGGAGTCAATAGGCCAAAGTGGAATTTTTTTAGAAGATTTCCTATAGAGATGAAAATCGCATGAACTACTTGATGATTGCGAGGGAATTATGAATTGCTTATTCATCAAGTGAGAATGGTTGAGTCCTGAATTAACATTAGAGTTGACTCGCAGTACTATGATGCATTTTTGGAATTCTGGTCAAATTGTATTTCAAAACGCTATTGATCAATCTATAATGGATACATTGATACGTTCTCCATTAGAAGAATATTGCTCCATTGCTTCCTAACCTAAGATATCTTTAGTGGAAAGTCCACCCTTGCGACCCGTTTCACTTTAATCCTTACTAGCGATCTGTTCCGCAGGAGCTTGTCAATGCAATCGAGTCATATGAAGTAACAGAAGAACTACATAAGTAGGAAAGATGTCCTGATATATGGAAAGCGTAGCACAATACAACTATGGGCACATCGTCTAAGATGGATAGTAGCCCATAGTTTTATGATCTCTTTTTATATATTTATATATTTTTTTATTTATCCACTCCAATCCTTTTGTTAGCCTTGAGATAGTATTAAATCAGAGGAACAGAGCAAACTTTGCAGAGCCCAATCATGTATATTGGGAAAAGCTTTTGTCACCACAACATCCTTCACTGTGTTTCTTTGAGATGAAATAAAGGTACAAACCAATAAAGCATTTCTGTATAATTTTCGTGAATAAAGACACCCTAAGAACTCTGAAAACCTTTCTATAGCAAAACCATTTTAGGTATCTCAAGTATCCTTTATTCAACAGTGCAATATTTACATATTTGAATATTAATGAGAAAATTCAACGATATCTGCCTATTAACTCGCAAGACTTTGGTGATCAGTCCTATAGAAATATCAGTTTTTGTTCACTTTACTCTTTTCAAACCGTTGGAGCAAAGCATTATTTATCATAAATACAGTTTTATTAAATCCCATGAGTACATAAGGCTAGTGTGTGTTGGTGTTTATGCGGAAAATCATAGCTAACTCATACAGTGTTAAACTTTCCTTTCACACTATATGTTTATGAAAAAACAAACCGTATATGCATGTACATTTTTCTGAGCCAGATTCCAAACATTACCTCAATCCATAATCCCTACTTATATAGCTAGCACTGTAGCAAGGCATTCACAAAGAGAAGAGTAAAGCATAGAGGGTTGTTACTTGAGATACTTTTTGAAGATGACGTGGGGATGCAGCAAAACTCATTAAAGATCCACGACACCATCAAGGAAGTTGCTCATTTCTCTAGTTTCCATCAGCCTTGATGCCTCTCGCTTGATGAACGTTCAAGCCCATTACTTCTAAAAAATGCAAACTCGAATGTGATCACTTATTATAGCCTGAACATCTGGATCCATAGCAGTGCTACAACTCTTATTTTCATGAATGCTGGTGCTTCATTCTAACAGTAATGATCGTCATAGATCCTCTTGCAGAAACACCCGTAGCAGACTTATAAGCTTCTAGCTTTGCTTTCATCCACATACGAGTTCATATTCAGATCTCATACTTGTTTGCTTCGCTCTCCATTGGAAGAAAAAGCCAAACGCAAGCTAGAAAAATGGAGAGCTCCCTCCGATGTTTCAGTTTATATATAATCCTTTCTCCACATGCAAATCCTCAGACATTCAGCCCCTCTGACTGTGAATAAGCATCCTCTATCTGCTTCCTCCTCTCCATCTCTCTGTATTGTTTGGTTTGGAAATATTGCCCTTGTTGGCTTCGGAAGCTCAGAGTATCCAACAAGAGCGTCCCTCCTTCAATAT
Organism: Ceratopteris richardii; assembly: GCA_020310875.1. Lineage (NCBI taxonomy): Eukaryota > Viridiplantae > Streptophyta > Polypodiopsida > Polypodiales > Pteridaceae > Ceratopteris > Ceratopteris richardii. Next base: position 83,603,937 of record CM035422.1, read on the forward strand.
GCTGAAAGTAACTTTTTGTTTCTCCTCCTTGCGTGAGTTGCAGAGAACACTCCTTTATCTGTGCCTCAATGTCTGATCACATGGAACACCCACCCTGATTATTTTTCACTTTCCCTTCTAGGCCTGCTTTGCAAAGCAGCGAAAACTATCGTCTGCACCCTTTCCTCCTAAAGCGAGTCAGTCTATCCCAAGAAAATCTTTCTTCTGTTAGCTCACCACCGCCATCAGCAACAGCCGCGTCCCGTTAATATGCCTCCTTTTCACTTGCTCATTCCTTCCGTTGCGGCTCTCAACAGGTGTCCTCGTTATATTCCACGTGTTCTTTCTTTTTCAGATCCTCTTTCTTCTCAACTTCTATACATCTTCGTTCCAAATTCTCGAAGAAGTGAAAGCTGGCATTTTTCTCACGCTTTCTGCCTTTTACCCCTTTACGTATTATATATATTGCTCATATATTAACACATTTTAACATGACCTTACACACAATTCATACCTCAAATATGTAAGACATACACATGTATACACATACAAACTTGTATGAATATATACACTTTAATTACAAGCATGCAAATAGGAACATAATTAAGCACTTCAACACATCCAAGCAGACCATATGTACATCATATGCATACATAATTCAATGCACTAACACACACATGTTTATCATCATGCACATGCGATCAAGAGCACATACATGGATATATGCAAATACATGTGCACATTCAAACTTGCACATGTAACCTTATATATTCACATATATAAGTGCACACATTAATTCCTTTGGTTTGCTCCAATGCTCCATAATGGAAATAAGCATGAATGATGTGAAGGAAACACCATGAAATGGATATGCAATCAAATAGACATACGTTCAAGCATAGAGCTCACCTAGTTTAATGACTTCCCTTATTATTCCAAGTTGGTCAGGTGTCATTGAATTACACTTGAATTACACTTAACTTCTACTGTCATTGACTCAAAATGTTTATTTGGTTCTACTATTGACTTGAATTTATGACCACAATGTAGAAAACATAATACACAAGGAGCACGAAGAGAGACTTCTTAGATGTTATAAAAGCGGTCAAACTTAGAGTCTATGGTTGACCAAGCCACTATATGACTTATCAATGAACATATACAAAACTGTGCGGTGGCCATTTAGCCTTTCACATGGACATGAATGGTTATAACAATCTCCCACCCAAGGCCAATATGGCCAAAGTAACTATGGGAGAAAAAATGAAGAATGATAAAGAATACGTGAGTTTAAGTATACAAGCTATACCTCCCACTTGATGGGCATGTTACACATTATACAAGTGACTCTGTAAGATAATGAATCAAGTAACCTCCATCAAGTCAGAAGAGTATCAAAAGCTATCCTGTAGTAGAGCTTTAGTCAAAGCATTTGTAACATTATCTCGAGTTTGAGCCATCTCAAGAATAATGTGCTCAATGGCTAAGCAATCTCTAATGAAGTGATACCTTGCCTCAATCTGCTATGTCTCTGCATGATAGACTAGATTCTTAGCCAAAGCAATGGCACTCTTACTATCACTGAGCAAATGATGTACATGCTAAGGTAGACTCAAGCAACATGAGAAAGGAACAATGGTTCCTTACATGCCATCTTGGTGCAACATACTCTACTTCTGTGGTTGAAACAACTATACATTCTCGAAGACGAGATCTCCAAGAGATATCACCTCCAGCAAACTGAAAAATGTACCCAGATCTAGGCTTAGATTTGTCTACACAACTAGCATAATCAGAAACTCTGTAACCAATAGTGGATGCTTTTCCTCTACCTAAGCATAGACACTTGTCCTTAGTGCTACTTAGATATCTCAAAATCATCTCGATTGCTTCCAATGTTTCTTGCTGGGATTAGACATATATTTGCTCACAACTCCTACTATAAATGCAATTTCTGGTCTCATAGCTACCATAGCATACATGGGACTACCAACAATAGACTGATAAGGAGTTTTGATCATAAACTCTTTTTCCTCATCTGATATTGGGCAATCATCCTTGCTTAATTTCATATATGTGGGTAAAGGTGTACCTAATGCCTTTCCACATTGCAGATTGAACCTGTGAAGTACTTTGGATATGTACCCACTTTGAGACAAGTATATAAATCTTCTACTCCTATCACAAGTAATGGGCATGCAAGGAATATGTTTGGCCTCCCCAAAAGCCTTTATATCAAATTTCCCACTCAACTTCTTTTTGAGCATTGACAAGTCATAACAGAACTTCCCAGCAATCAACATATCATTGACATAGAGTATCAAGCATATCAAGCTGCCATCTGAGCATCTCCTTGTGTAGAGACAATGATCCTCATTACCTCCAGAGTAGTCTTGAGCCTTCATAAAAGCATCAAAATTTTGGTACCATTGTCTAGGGGATTGTTTAAGTCCATATAAGCTCTTCTTGAGCTTACAAACTAGACTTTCTTTGCCAAGAACTACATATCCCTCTCGTTGTTCCATTTAAATTGCATTTGTAAGATCTCCATGCAAGAGAGAAATTTTCACATCCATTTGGACTAGCTCTACGTCCTCCATTGCAACGAATCCAAGCAACACACATATACTATAACGTATGAGGGGCATACCGATGCTGCCTATACCAATGGTCACTCTTGGCATCGGTATAAACGTTGGAAAGTCCACTTAAAGATACCGATAGTCAAGTGAGCAGCGATATGATCGTTTAAAATGGATCGTGGGTGTGTGTCGGGACCGCCGGTATAGGCATCGGTATGGGCATCGGTATGAGCGTCGATAAATTATTGGAAGTTATCGACGCCCATACCGATGTCTATACCGAGGCCGAGTTTTAAACATATCGGGAACCAAAGAGCAAAACTGAACATTTTTGCACGTGTTTGAGTACCACTTGTCTTCTGTCGAACTTGGGAGCGCGAACCGCATTGCAACCTGCATTGTCTTGTGCACACACATACACATAGAGATCTTTCTCTCTCCACACACACACACTCTCTATATTTAGACCTCACATCTTGGTAAGTGGTGCGCGTACTCTTAGCCTTTGTCTTTCTCTATGCTTTAGGTATTATAATATCTCTTCTCTTTGATTTTGCAGAAGTTCTTTGGCATCGATTCTTTGGAATTCGACGATAGACAACATACATTACGCTTTGATGACAATGATCCAAAAGAGGGAAATACTTGTAAGTGATTGTTTTATTCTCTATTGACAGAGAGGATGTGCAATTTGAAGAGAAACACAAGTATCAAATGACCTCAGCGATGGGATTATGGTACTAGGACGACACATTCCTAAGATAAGATCAAATTCTCATTATAGTGAGGCTACGAAGAAGAAAAAAACAAGAAGGGAGCACCCTCAACATGTACAAGGTCATTGGACGACAAAGCCTCACTTACAAGGTACCCCTACTACTCTAAGGAAGAATACAAATAGAGAGGTAGAAGCATCCAAGAAGATAAAAACTATACTAGAAAGAGAATCAGGAAGAGGGACACTATGCCTCTAAAGAGGTTGGATGACATGAGGAGGGAAGTAAAAAGAAGGACTTACACTATAAAAAATGGGCCGTATATCGAGGTTTTTACCGAGGGAAATAAATGTGTGTATTTATTCCCCGACATCGGTGTATGTGTCGGTATGCCCGTCGGTATTAAAATACCGGTATGGGTGTCGGTATAAGCATTGGTATGAGCATCGGTATAAGAACCGGAATAAATGTCGATAATACTCATGCCCATACCAATGCCTATGTTAGGTGTACTGCCGCGTACACTGGCGCTTGTTGGGTGTACCGACAATTATTCCAATGATATTATTGGGAGTACCATTGCTTATACCGACAAGCATATCTGCAAAGATTTTTTTGGGCAGAGTGTGTTGTCTTTTTCTACAGCAACATTACCATGATATTGCTTACCAAAAGACAATACACTCTACCCAAAAAAAACCGAGTACATGTGATGTGTACTCTAATGTCAACCGAAATATGATTTCATAAAATAGAATAATATTGGACACAAAAGAGATAATCAGAATGAACCATCACTACAAGAAATAGGGGGACGTAGCGATGCCTCCGAATTGAAAAAAAACGAGCACCGTCGCTTATGGGATGCTAGAGTCACATAAGCGATGGTGCTAATTTGGATTTTCTTTTACGAGCATTCATCACATAAGCGATGTGTGCGTTGTGTATGCGACACTAAACCTGTGCATTGCAAATAGTGTCGCTAATTAGTGACACTATTTGTGACGTTGGCAAATTGGATAGCGTTGCATATGCGACTTCCTATGTTCCAAAGCGTCGCATAAGCGACACTCTGGAATAATAAGAAAAAGCTCGATTTTTCCTGGCACATTTGTGTCGGGATTAACACACAAGTCCAAGAAGAGAACGAGAGACAGAGAGAGAGATGCATCTCATTGAAGCCAGGCATGCGCACACACACATACTTACACACACATAGATATGCATATACACTGTAGATCTCTCTCTCTATCAGGCTTTTTTGAGCTTTGCTACCGACAGTGTGTTCAACTTATGGTTTCGGTCTGCTAGCAGTGATGATCGGAATGGAGTAACACCTTAAGAAGAAGATATCTTGTCTATGTGATTAAAAGTTTTGGAGTGATGACACACTACCATGACATTGGAGATGTTGAAAGAAAGTGGAAATCCTATCTATGATGACAGGCCAAGTCACTCAGTCAAATGAGTATCTTTGGTGGCTTCATCCTCGGTCTCAATTATGTCAGGGTTGTTAATTTTGTAACGCTTGATCGGCTTCCTCTTGGCCAATTTGGAGTAGAAAGATGTCGACTTTGTCGACTTCATCACAAAGCTATGATTAACAGAAGAACAAGTGCACTCTCTACGCCATGGACAGTAGAAGAGGATCCCGCTTCGTCATCGACCCCAAGATCCGACAGGGCGAGCTCTGCCATGGAGGGCATGAGCCTCAAGGGAGACCGTCTTTCTCTGATAGACAGTGGCATCAATTTTTGAAAGAAGGCGGCATCAACTTCTCTCTCTCTCTCTCTCTCTCTCTCTCTCTCTCTCTCTCTCTCTCTCTCTCTCTCTCTCTCTCTCTCTCTCTCTCTCTCTCTCTCTCTCTCTCTCTCTCTCTCTCTCTCTCTCTCTCTCTCTCTCTCTCTCTCTCTCTCTCTCTCTCTCTCTCTCTTTCCCCGTCCCTCTCTCTCTCTCTCTCTCTCTCTCTCTCTCTCTCTCTCTCTCTCTCTCTCTCTCTCTCTCTCTCTCTTTCTCTCTCTCTTTTCCCGTCCCTGTCTCTCTTTTCTCTCTCTCTCTCTCTCTCTGTTTCTCTCTCTCTTTTTCCCTCTCTCTCTCTCTCTCTCTCTCTCTCTCTCTCTCTCTCTCTCTCTCTCTCTCTCTCTCTCTCTCTCTCTCTCTCTCTCTCTCTCTCTCTCTCTCCATCTCTCCTCCCCCGCCCCCGCAGCTCTCCTCATCCGCACTCCGCAGCCCTCCTCACCCGCCCTCCGCAGCCCTCCTCACCCGCCCTCCGCAGCCCCCCTCACCCGCCCCCTGCAGCCCCCCGCAGCCCCCCTCACCCGCCCTCCGCAGCCCTCCTCACCCGCCCTCCGCAGCCCCCCTCACCCGCCCCCCGCAACCCCCCTCACCCGCCCCCCGCAGCCCTCCTCACCCGCCCTCCGCAGCCCCCCTCACCCGCCCCCCGCAGCCTCCTCACCCGCCCTCCGTAGCTACCCACCCGCCACCCCCCCGCCCCTCACACACCCGTCCTCCACCTCCGCCCCCCGCTCCTCACACCTCCGCCCTCTGCCCCCCGCCCCTCACACACCCGCCCTCCGCCCCCCGCCCCTCGCACCTCCGCCCTCTGCCCCCCGCCCCTCACACCCGCTCTCCGCCCCCCACCCCTCACACCTCCGCCCCCCGCCCCTCACACACCCGCCCTCCGCCCTAGCCCCTCCATCCGTCCCTAGCTCAGCCCTCCGCCCCTAGCTCCTCAACCCTCCCCCGCCTAGTCCTCAGCCTTCCGCCCCTACGTCCTCAAACCCCCCCCCCCCCGCATGCACACACCCTCGCATATGCGCACACACACACTTAACACCGGCATACCCATCTCCACACACATAACCACATACACTCACACACACACAGATACACACATAAGGAACCACACACACACCTTCATAATCACAAACACACACTCTCATAGTTACAAACACACACCCATAAACACACACCCACAAACCCACACTCACACTTTCACATTCACACATACCCTGCGTACACACACACATTCACACACACGCACCCACACACACAAACACATACACACAGTCACTCACAATCACACAATCACATAGGAACAATGCAAAACTCCGGAGGCAATTCTTCAGTCCTGGCCATCTCAGGAGATGACAGATATGGAGCCTTAAAGAGGACATTTCTTGGAAGTAAAACGGGAAATGATGATCTTGAGCTGGGGATTATTCGGCCAACTCTCTTTGACATGTTTGGACGTGATTCAAGGAGCAAAGTCAAAAGGTTGTAAATGTTCTGCTACAGAGAGTGCACCGTGATGGAGATGTGAGTGTGCCCCATTTAGGCCGTCTGAGTTCCCTGGCTCAACAATTCATCAAACACAAGCTTGATGAGTCTGAGGATGCAAATGAGTACTTCGAGCCAGCTTTGGAGATGACCTTTCATATTAAAGTATTTCTTGGGGCTCTAGGATTTGTGAAGTCACCCTCCCTTTGTCACACTCCCTTTCTCACACTCAAGGGGTGTTTTTAAATCACCGGCAACATAAAGTAAAGATCTCAATTTGACTACAAAAGGGCATGTGATAAAAGTGTGCATGGTAAAAAGTAAAAGTGGATGAACAAATGTTGCCGCCAACCATTCACGGCGACTACCTATTTTTGTGGATCTAATTCAAATCAAGGGAATATTTGACCTACCCTCCAATTTTGGGTGACTAACCAGCGCGTGATCACTGGACGTGAAGATTCGGCAAGGCTCTCTTGGCCTATTGAGACCTATAAAATCAAGGGATTTGTGCTCATTTGGGTACACTGGAGTACATGTACAAGATACAACAATTTTAGAGATACAGAGGTTCGTGTATACGTGCAGAAGTCCTCACTTGCACTTGGTGGTTTCAAGCCTATTGTAGGAGCTACTCTGTAGTGTGTATACAGAGGGTAGGCTTCTCAGTGGAGGGCTATGAGCGCTATAGTGTAAGACAGTAGCTTGGATTTATTTTCCTTTCCGCGAGTTAGTGTGTTGATTAATCCCTATTCTCTTGAGAAATTCTACCGTTTGTATTGTTCTGAGTTAGACTGCATGTAATTAGCCCTTAAGCTGATGAGAAGATTCTGAGCATTGAGCTTATTTATTTCTAGGATGGCATGTTAGCCTTCTAAGCCTGCACTTTTGAGCATTCGACCAACCTTGTAATCATCTGAATCAAATCAAGAAGTGATTGGTCTTCCTTGGTCATTTGTTGTCCATATTTTCTGAAGCATTTACCATTCTGTACAATTCTTGTTGTCTGCCTGCTCACAGAAATGTTAAAGGGTATACTTCCGTAAAGAGAACCCCCTTGAGTAGGTGACGTACTGGACATGTTTAATCTTCATTCTCTACCTTTGTTAAAAGCGGTAGACATGTTTAATCTTCATTCTCTACCTTTGTTAAAAGCGGATACCCGAGTACCTCCTCTACAGTTTGGCACGCCCGGTGGGACCTTTGCATTTCTGTGAGAGGTGTTTTTCCCTATTGCAATTGCGAATAGGTACATGACCCATACACGAGCAGATAAGGAATCTCTTCGTGTTCGAAGGAGCCTTAACAAGTTAGCAATAACCACGGCTAGTGAGTCTACCTCCCCTCTGTCCTCCCTAAATTTATCTATTGATTTGGGTGCGACACCATTGTCAAAAGAGGGGTATAGGAGAACTCTAGACTTCTCCTCAGATACGTCAAAAGAGACACCAGTCCAAATGGAGGATCTTTCTCATCTACTCTCCAGGATCAACATCAAGTTCCCTACCTTCAAGGGACATGCTTATGAAGATGCTGATGATCATGTGAGGAGATTTATCTCTTTATGCCGTGGACGTGGTCTGCAGAATAGAGAAGATGCAATGTTGGCACTTTTTCCATCCACATTGGAGGGCCTTGCAGATAAATGGTATAGTCAGTATGCAGATGGCCATTTCACTACATGGGAGGCTCTGAAGGCGGCTTTCTCCCAAACATTCCGACCAAGTGATTCCTCGGAAAGAGCTCTAGATCAGCTAGAGAATTTGAAGCTAAGACCAGGTGGATCCTTTCATGAGCTTCACACTAGAACAAAAGCACTTGTTGCACGTCTTCCACATGCTCCAGGTGACTTTTTGGTTAAAAAGTGGATTGAGAAGGCCCTGCCAAGCTCATCTCAGCAGAAGCTTCGGGAGTCTCTTAGATTGGATGCCACTCTCAATGATTTTGTCGCAGTGGCATCACCCATTGAAGAAGCAAGGCAACATTTTGAGGGGGATACACAACAAAAGTATGCTGCAGATCTGGATCCTATTGAGCAATTAAGGAGGGAACTGGGAGCATTGAAGATGCAACAAAATCAACAAGAAGAGAAGGTCTTGCTGCCACTGTGTCGCACTGATGATGAAGTAGCCCAACTTCGCCGTGAGTTAGAAGATTTGAAGACCACTCAAGATATAAGGAGACAAATCTGGTGTACAATCTGTAACAACAATGGACATTCCAAAGCTAATTGTCCTATTAAGGTAAGCTGTCAATTTTGTGGAAAAGATGGTCATGAAGCCAGAGATTGTTATTACCTCAAGGGTACACAGCAGAGAGGTAACCCTCAAACTTTGGAATCATATTATGCTAGTACTTCAAATACATCAAATAGAGAGGAGAATCGGCCTGCAAAGCCTAGATATAATAGACCTTTGATGTGCTATCGTTGTGGTGAGTACGGCCACATGCAAAATAGGTGTTCTCTTCCAGAAGATGCACCTCCCTGTGAACATTGTCCAGAGGCCAAGGATCATTATACCAAAGATTGCCCAAGAGGTCGTCCTGCTCCAATTCACATGATTGCAGTCTCCCCACCAGTAGAAGGTATGACTACTCAATCCTATGCTGTTTCATCCTCTGCTATGCCCATGATGACCAGAGCTAGGCAAGCAGCAGCAAACCTTAGGGGGGAACAACAAGAAATTCAGGAAAAAGAGGAAGAAAAGAAGTCTGGATGGAAGGACCAAGTGGAAATTGAAGGAGCCTATGAAGAAATGACTACTTCTCTAAGGGGCCAACCAACAAGTCTGCAAGAAAACACTCAGGAGGTAAACATTGAACAGATCTTGAAAGGTGTTCATCACAAGGTTAGTCTATATGAACTTATAAGGATGGATTCAAAAATAAGAAGTGACTTACTGAAGATTATACACTCTGCTCACTTGGTCCAATCACCTAGTATAGATGGTTTCATGGTTGATTTTCCTCCTGCACCCTTAGCAGACTACCAAAGTTCGAGATTATCAGTTTGTATAAAGGATGAAGCTCTTACAGGTGTGATCATAGATGGAGGCTCTGGTATCAATTTGATACCAGATTTTACAATGAAGAAGCTGAAATTGAACCCCACCAAGTTGGCACCATTCACGGTTACATCAGCAGATCAACATCGGGCTGCGCCACTTGGCATTATTGAAAAGGTATTGATGGTAGTACAGGGTTGCCACTTTGTGTTGGATTTTGTTGTTATTGCACTTCCACAGGAGACTTCCTATCCTTTGCTCCTGGGGAGACCTTGGTTGAGACAAGCAAAAGCTTTGCAAGATTGGGGAAAAAATAAACTATGGATTTCAACAAATACCAATAGCCAACTGCAACTACATTTGGAAGAAGGATTCGACTCAAAAAAAACTACTGGATATACTGTGGACACTCAGGTAATGCCCTCTCTACCCCATGAAGATGATATATTGTTAAATTGGATGATGGGAAGTGCAGAGTGTTGTACAGTGGAGATCAATGAAATTGAGGAGGAAGTTGCAGATAAGGTAATTACAGAAAAGGGCAATGAAGATCACAAGGTATTGGAGAATAAGCAATTGCAGGAAAATATAAACTTTGAAAGGACAAGCCATATAAAAGAATCAGAGGTAGAAGATTTTGAACCTAAGGGCAGAGAAGATCTTCCTTTCTCAGATATACCTCAAGGATGGATGGAAGAACATGTTGCAGAATATAAATTAAACCCCACTCCTGCATATAGTGGAGATGATTTATCAAACAAGGCCAGTCCTGAAACATTGGTTCAAGAAGTAAATTTAGGGGATGAAGAGAACCCTCAAGTAGTCCATTTGGCATCCTGGTTGTGGCATTATCCTAATTTACTACAGAAGGTAACTTCTTTGCTCTTTACTTACAAAAGTGTCTTTGCATGGTCCTACAAAGATCTAACAGGAATACCAGAAGAGCTTGGATTACATCGGATACTCTTGGTTGAGGGAGCTGCACCTGTAAGAAGTAGGCCATATTGACTCAATCCAAAGTATGCAGAGGTGGTAAAAGCAGAGATTACAAAACTAGAAGAAGCAGGTATAATTGTGCCAGTAGAACATTCCAGGTGGCTTTCTTCTATGGTTATTGTGCCGAAGAAAAATAGTGGAAAAATAAGGGTATGTGTTGATTTCCGTGCTTTGAATAAAGTGACTATTCAAGATGGATTTCCTCAGCCCTTCATAGAGCAAGTGCTTGAGGAAGTAGCTGGTCACACTTTGTATAGTTTCTTGGATGGTTTTAGTGGCTACAATCAGATAGTAATTCACCCTGATGATAGGGACAAAACAGCCTTTGTTACTCCCTAGGACACTTATGTCTATACTCGAATGGCTTTTGGTTTGAAGAATGCATCGGCTTCATTTAATAGAACGATGTATCTGATATTGGGCAAATGGTTAACAACATTTCTACGAATTTTTATGGATGACTTTTCAGTATTTTCAGGAACAGATAAAAGAGCTGCAGTTCAAGATTTCCATGACCATTTGGAAAATTTAAAAGAAATTTTTGAGCAATGTCTCAAAACAGGTTTGAAATTGAATCCTGATAAATGTCACTTTTTGGTCACTAAGGGTACTCTTCTTGGTCACATAGTATCTGCTGAAGGCATAACTGTTGACCCTGCAAAGGTTACAGCTATTCTTTCCATGCCAATTCCACAAAGCCCAAAAGAAGTGCAAAGTTTTTTGGGACATGCAGGGTATCACAGAAGATTCATTAGGATGTATTCAGAAATTGCTAAGCCCTTGTCAAGGCTTACCAGTAAAAAGATCCCTTTCTCATGGAGTGCTGAAGCCGACAAAGCATTTTGTGAACTAAAGTTGAGGCTATGTATTGCTCCACTTTTAAGTGTTCCTAATTGGTCATTGGAATTTCATGTACATACAGATGCTAGTCTTCATGCTGTTGGTGCAGTTCTAGCTCAACCATCATCTCACAAAGTGGATAGACCTATCTCTTATGCGAGCAGACTACTTAACCTAGCTGAAAGGAATTATAGTACAATGGAAAGAGAAGGTTTGCCTATCGTATTTGCTCTTCAGAAGTTTAGACATTATCTCCTTGGTGTACATTTCATTGTTATTTCCGATCATCAGCCCTTGAAGTATTTGATAAACAAGCCTAGAGTAGCTGGAAGGATTTGGAGATGGTTACTCCTATTCCAAGAATTTAATTTTGATATTCATATTAAGCCAGGAAAAGAGCACTACATGGCAGATCAAGTGTCCAGGACCGCAATGAGCGAAAAGGCAACAGGTATTAATGATGAACTGGTGGATAGAAATCTTTTTCTAGTAGCAATCCGGACTGGTTGATATGATGAAATTCTCCATGTTCTGACTACTGGAAAGATCCCAGAACACTTGACACCTGTAGAAAAGAGAAGATTGCTCCTGAAAACCAAAGCATATTCTCTTATAAATGGAAATTTATATAAATACTGCCAGGATGATATATTGAGAAGGTGTGTCTATCCAGAGGAGGTAAATCTTTTGCTAGAGGCTGCACACAATGAAGGACACCTAAAGGGAGAAGAATTGGCTCATAGAATCATCCAACAGCGAGTCGTAACAAACGAGAACTATGTCGTAAAAAGAGAACACTTACGTCAAAAATTACATGTTTTCACCTCATTTTTGGAATTCCTTTACACCAGTATACATATATTACAAAAATGAGGTGAAAACAAGTAATTTTTGACGTGTTTTGTCATTTTCTCAAAAAAAAATGAGCTCAAAATGTAGTCAAAATTTCACTATATTAGGCATTGACGTGTCCCAAAATGTATATGATAAGACATTGACATGTCCAAAATCTATATGATAAGACATTGACATGTCTAAAATATATATAAGAATGTAGAAATCAATAGTTTTTACACAAAAATAACATTTTAGACATATCTTTAATGGGTGGATATCTGATTGTTATTCAAAATTGCTACAAAACATGGTTTCATTAACCAAACTACTTTGAGGCATTTACATAAGCACTAAAAATGTTTGAGAGCTTCAATGCAACTCACAACTTTGTCGATCTATGTCTACACCCTCATCATCTGATGCACTTGATTCATTCTCATACTGTTGAGAGCTCTCTTCTTCTTCTTCTATATCCACAAGAGCTCTATCTTCATCCACGTACATACCAAATTCTGCAGGATCATGCACAACTCTTCTTGTTTTCCTATGATTTCCTGTACCACATACATCTGGAAGCTTTTGTTTTATCATGTTGATGGTTGCTTTCCTCAAGTGACCAGATTTTGTCAAGGAAAAATCATAAACAAGAATATCTACATCATCCATTTTAAGAGTGGATGTGCTTCGAATATTCTTTTTCCTTTTTGAACCTGTTCGTTTAGTATCACACACCATTTCTAAGTTATATTTACCTGTGAATGCATTACTACTTTTAGTGTAATACCAATGCACCACCAAAGCCTCTATTCTTCTCTGATCAATATCTTTAGTTATCTCTAAAACCTTTGCAATCCAAAATGGTCTGGTAGCCTCATCACCATCAGCAAGTACTGCAATAAGCGTTCCAACATTTATCTCTATTAAATTTCCTTGCCATCTTGCTTCTGCCTGTTTTGTCATCCTTGGGCCTACATAAATATTTCTTTCTGGTGGATGTATAAAACTTTGAAGTGCATCTGCATTACATGCTTGGGCCACATTCACGGATCTTTGTGTACAAAAATCCCATGTGAATGGAACATCAACTGGCCAGTGACCTGCAATTGTATACTGTATAATCTCTTCTTGATGATTGAAAAAGTCCTCCCACCAAGATACATCTTGATCTCCAGCATATTTTTTTGCACGCTCAATATGTCTCTTCTTTTCAATGAGTGCATGCATCCAGCTTTTACTTTGATCAACCACACTTCCACATCTTTCTGTATTGTTTTTATCTTCATATGGTGATTGTTCTGCACCATACACTGTTACAGTAGACAAATTAGGCACCTGCAATAAGAAACTGCATCCCTCTTTAGGCTCCCACCCAAGAGAAGATGAATACTGCTTTGCAAATAAAAGGGTTATTTCATCAACCCTCCTCATCAAGAATACATGGTTGAAACTAATATTGTGCAATGGAGCCAAAACCTTAGCACTGTTATCAAGGCCCATTGAGCAAAAGTGCTTAAAGTCATAAATCTGTGTGAGGTGTTGAACTTCTGGTTTTGGAGTATATGCTTCTGAAATCAGCTCAGATAAAATCGGAAGAGTAAAAGCATTGTTACGTGCCAACCTCTTAGAGAAAGTACTGAACATTTGATCAATGTGATCATGAGTGTGGCCAACCAGAAGAAAATTTACCTTAACCTTCTGAAATACCTGTTTTTCAACAAGCATGCTTAAATATCCAAAGACTGTAGAATTTTTATTCTCTCTTGGAGTATTATCTAGTTGCAAATATAGAGTTGGTGGCAAAAGACCCTTCCATGATTGCAAAACACGATGAATGACAGTAACTGTAAGGTTTGGATCATTATGCACATTCGGATATGTGAAGAAAACCTTGGACATTATAGTTCCATTGTATACCAAAGCGCCAACCAAATGCATTTGCACAAGGACTTCATCTCCAATGTCCTTAGGGATGCGATAAAAATGTGGCAAACAAGTTTTTTTTTTATCCATACCATCGATCAACAAACACATATAACGCTCCGGATTTCTGAGTGCCTTACTTCGATGATGAATTGCTTTCTTTCTCTCTAATGCTTGACTCTCACGATGGTTGTTAAGAAGGTTTTTAAAATTATGCTTTTCCTGTGGTGTTGTAGCCCCTTTTGCCATGTTTTTCAAAGTGGCGCAAACTGAACATTCACCCATTCTAACTTTACGAGGAATAGAAACATTGTTAAACTCTTCCTTCCATAATCGAGTAAAGTGACGATACAACACATACTTCTCATTTCTATTTTCCATGTCTTCTCTATATATTTGAAATACCTCTCGACGAGTAAAGTTATCTGACAAGTGCAACCTTCCAGTTGTAGGCATAACTTCACAATGCAAGCTAAAATAGTTCATCATCCAATTCATTGCATGACGTCCAACAGATCCTTTGGTCCCAACATGGAACGTATCCAAAATGAGATCCCCATTCAAAAACCCTTGTTGAACCCTATGTATTCTAAAATTTCCTACACCCATTGCAATTTTAAATGCAGCCCTACAGCATGGCATCCCTTGAGTAAAGAAATATTCAAATCCAACACGCGTTACTGACATGTTATCCTCAATCATTTGCATGCAAGAAACAAGGTATATATCCTGCCTTTCACTATCTAAATGGAGGAATTTTTCTCTTATGTGCTTTAGTTTCTTCATCCCTAAATTATACAAGCATTTCAAACCACAACAATGCTTCACAATATCCAATGCAATCTGTCTATCTGAAGTAAGAAATTTAAATCTTTTTCGACTTACTTCACGAGACCTTCTTTTAAATCGTAGATTGAGCTTGCTTTGCTTTTTCGTTGCTCCACATGCACTTGAGTCAGAAGGGAGATCAATGGTTGGATCAGATGGGAGATCAAGAGGTGCATTTGGTTGAGCAGCATTGCACTGTGAATTGGATAACTTAAATGACTCAACAGAAAACATGGAATCATCAGGACGTTCTAAATCATAGGGATCATCACTTCTCTGGAAAGGTTCAACTGAGAACAATGAATCAATATGAGCAGAGGAAGCTGATGCCCAAGCATCCACTGAAAAGATTGAGCTCATCTTCACTGAGTTCACAGAAGACTGAAGATGAATGACCTTTTTAAATAAGTAGAAATCCGAGATCAAGTGAAGATATCACATCAAATGTCACATCAAGAAGATATGAAATCAAAAGCTTATTAAAGTACATTAAATAACATAAAACATCAAATTACATCAAATCACTTAATTACTCAAATATACACTAATCACGGAACCAAAGA
Source organism: Ceratopteris richardii (assembly GCA_020310875.1). Lineage (NCBI taxonomy): Eukaryota > Viridiplantae > Streptophyta > Polypodiopsida > Polypodiales > Pteridaceae > Ceratopteris > Ceratopteris richardii. Next base: position 83,619,482 of record CM035422.1, read on the forward strand.
TTTGATTCACTTTTGATTCAAATGAGAAACACAGTTGATTTCTAACTACATATGAGTCATTCAGTCTAAGCATTGTGAATGAATCAAAATATATCCAAGTTGAGTTCCAACAGGAATATATAATAAAATTGTTTGGAGAAATTCTACAAGAAGAAATTTTACAACTGGAATATATCCAAGTTGAGTTCCAACTGGAATATGCTATGCCATTGAACACTATAGAAGAAGAAATTTTACATTTGGTTAAGATTTCAAGGATTAGGTTTTATTGTGGTGTAGGCTAGATATCAAAGAGGTAGATGAAAGTATATTGAAAAAGAATTATGTGTAAAAGAGGCACACAGAAAGCATATTCATACATTGATTTTCCATTTCAACAATGTGTTACAAGATAAATGTGAATATGAACTAAAATGTGGAGGATAACACTATAAAGATGTCATTAATCTCACAACTTAGACCTAATTTTCTCCCAAGCAACAGACTCTAAGAAAAAACTTCTACATGTGATTAGAAATCCTCATGTACATACCATACTGTTGCCATTGAAGTTTAATTTCAATGCAAATGTATATAAATAGTTGCAAGGTTCTGTACTAGAATGTTTATTCATAGTGATTTTCCATTTCAACAGTGAGTTACAAGATAAATGTGAATATGAACTAACGTGAGGAGGGTAATACTATAAAGATGTCATTAGTCTCCCACATTTAACACAACTTTGACTTGATTTTCTCCCAATAAAGAGATTCTTAGAAACAAATCTCTACATGAGTTTAGACATCCTCATGGACATACCATACTCTTGCCATTGAAATGTAATTTCTATGCAAATGTATATAAATAGTTGCAAGGGTCTATGAATATTTCATTAAAGTGGCTCTGAAACAGCCTATTTGTGTGGGTGCTATTCCCTGGTTAGATAAGTTGACAGATTTAGTTAGCAAGTGGACTCATTCAGTTAGATCCAGTTAGTTTCTGGTTCAAGTTACCCAATTGCCTATAAATACCAGAGGAGGAGATCATTCGCATTTTCAAAATCCACGAGCAAGAGAGAGCAGCAGAGCACAGACAGCCATGGAGCACAGAGGTCAGCATACCAGCAAGCCAAGTCTGATGGAGAAGAAGAATGTTGGCAAAAGCACCAAGAGGTAGACAAAATCATAACATAAGTAAAGATTCCAAAAAGATTCCCTCTGTATGTCTGTCTAAATATCTGCTTTCTAGGCATTAATTTTTCTTACCTCTAGAAATATGGATCAAAAGCATGTACAGGTCGATGCCTGGCATCGACTTTAAGGTGTAAGTCGATGCCAGGCATCGACTTAGGATTGCAAGTCGATGCCAGGCATCGACTTGCAGCCCCAAGTCGATGCCAGGCATCGACTTGGGCCGAAAAAACGATGCCAAGCATCGACTTGCCGGCATCAACATTCACTGAAAAGTCGATGCCAGGCATCGACTTTTGGGTGCAAAATCGATGCTTGGCATCGGCTTTTGGGCCCAAGTCGATGCTTGGCATCGACTTTTGTGCCCAAGTCGATGCCAGGCATCGACTTTGTGTGCAAGTCGATGCCAGGCATCGACTTGAGGGTAAAAGTCGATGCCAGGCATCGACTTGGCCCAAAAGTCGATGCCAAGCATCGACTTGGGCCCAAAAGTGGATGCCAAGCATCGACTCTTGCACCCCCAACTCGATGACTGGCATCGACTTTCACCCTCAAGTCGATGCCTGGCATCGACTTGCACACAAAGTCGATGCCTGGCATCGACATTCACTTAAACATCGATGCCTGGCATCGACCTGAAGCTCAAAATCCATGCCTTGCATGGACTTGGGCCTTTGAAGCCACATTTACGTTTGATCTGGTATTTCCAATTGCTTTGAGGGATGCGGAGTACAAGGATGAAAGGCCCATCAAGAAGCTCAGAGTCACCATGGGCTCTGCTGACCAGCAACGTGACAAAGGCAGTGGTCACCAAGCAAAGCCAAAGAAAATTATTGCACCATTATCCTCTGAGAAGGCCAGCAACCCACTAGGAATATCCTCAGGTGGACAGAGTAGCATAAAAATTCCTGAGGAGGATCCAAATATGAGGGAAAGGTCTAGGGAGACAGAGGTCATGAGGACAGATCGTCCACTTCGGGACATGACAAATCTCGAATGGTGCCTTCAGTACGTTGAAGAGAAGAATGCAGTCCTCCTTGTGTTCGCAGGGGCCTATGGCAGAGGAAAGATCACGACAACACAAGGTTTTCAGTATGGACTTGTCTACAAATTGGATTATGAAGATGAAGATTCTGACAACCTGCTTTTCTTGGTGGAGACATCGAAAGGATTAAGAAATGTCATATGCAAGATGGATTTCTTGTGCCCAGAGTGCTGTGTTCCAGAAGAGCTAGCTCAGATATGCAGAGACTCAGTGAATTTCATCAAGGACCTGATGCCATGGATACAGGGCAATATCATGCCAACACAGCACAAGAAGACGACCCCTGTAAAGGCAAGGGGTAAGCAGAGTGTGCAGAAAAAGCCCCAAAAGAAAAAGAAGATAATTGCAGAAGAGAACTTTTCTGACTCAAGCTCAAGCTCTGGGGACATAATTGTTGCACCTGGTGGAGAGCTTGCATCTGGTGTGCTTGGCACTGAGCAGAATAAGATGAGGGAGGACATAGCTAGAAGAAAAGTTGTGAAGAAGGGGCAGTTGTTCCACCTGCCTATTAATATTATCCACAGGCCACGAGTGGATCCAGTCACAGGGAGGAGGCCCCTTGAGATCAGGGAGCCACATAATTTGCATGTCCAAAATCTTAAGAAGAAAATGAAAATAAATCCTCATGCTACTGTTGTGCCATTCCTTGTCATGGTGGATCCGCATGAGTGCAGCTGTGTGGAGGATTTCAATGAGGGCTTGTTTGAGGAGTACACGTATTATGTGATTGGAGGTTCACACTCTGCAGAGGCTCGTAGACAGTTAGTGAAGGAGCACCCTACTACATTTTTCTTTAGGTATGCAGAGTGTAAGATATATGCTGGTCTTACAACTAAGGAAGCCAAGCTTCTTGCTTGGGATCACAACAACGACAATGACTACAGGCAGAAAATGTCCTCCATAGAGAGAATTCGGTTCTTCCACCATGAATACGAAGATTGTCTTGTGAAGGAAGCTGGGAGAATACATCCCAATCTACGAAAGCAATGCCTTATTGAGGTTGGAATTGCATTGGATGAGAATAGAAAGTCAAATGCTTTGAGGAAATATGATCCATGGTTTCAACTGGCATTCAGATCAGGTGAGATCTGGGATCTTCAGGATAGAATCTTCACAATGTGGGAGCACAAGGAGGTCAAGGGCCAGAAGCAACGAAAGTCGAGGCCAGACCCACAAATTGATCTGAGGGGAAAGGGAAGGAAAGTTGACCTTTCAATTGAAGAGGCTCCTGAGGACATGAAGCTGACCCCATGGAGGGCCCTTCAAGGAATCAAGGATGATACATTGATCATATCAACTTTGTCAAGGGTAATCTCGAAGGAGTTAAGCCTCGAGGAGATGGTGACTGAGCTCAATAAGTATGTATGTTATTCTCAGATCCTTTTTCCCTCCTCCCATGCTTCTTGTCTAACCTAGTCGCTTTTATATTTATGTGTCTGTAGTCATAAAGTGTACATGAAGATTCAGGAGGTGATGATGAAGAGGCTGGGTTGCTTTTCTTGGACAGAGGTCCAAGCAGACTATCCAACCACATCATCCTACAAAGCCTTATCAGAATATTTCATCCTGTTTCGTGATTGGGTAGATTCTCTTTTCAGAATATTTTATACTAAACAATTTGATGCATTGCATGGCATCAACATGGGGGCAAAAGTCGATGCCTGGCATCGACTTGGGGGCATAAGTCGATGCCTGGCATCGACTTGCAGCATAAGTCGATGCCTGGCATCGACTTGGGGGCATAAGTCCATGCCTGGCATCGACTTGCAGCATAAGTCCATGCCTGGCATCGACTTGGGGGCATAAGTCGATGCCTGGCATCGACTTGCAGCATAAGTCGATGCCTGGCATCGACCTGCAACAAAAGTCAATGCCTGGCATCGACCTCGTGGCAAAAGTCGATGCCAGGCATCTACCCCAACAAGAAATCGATGCCATACATCCTTTCTTTATGTTCTGTTTGCTGTACTGAAGAGCTCTTCTAATTGTTTTTCCAATTTGTTCTGCAGAAACCAAGGAAAAGTAAGTCTACAGAGGTACTAGATGATTGCCCCCCTGCATTCCTTGCTCACATTCAAAGAGCAAGGCATGAGAAATCCAGACTGAAAGCGAAGGAGATGGATTTTGATGATGAACCCGATCTTAAATGTTTCTCCGATCCCCTAGACCCCCTTAGGCCTGTATATTACAATGTGTTCTATAGTGATGTAAATAATATTTGTTCTGTTGTGCGTAGAAAACATTTCTCCCTTCTCATAGCGGACATACCCTATGGATTTAGGATGTTAGGATCAGTTAATGATGATGAACCCTTCAAACACCCTCAGATTCGGAAGATGGTCACTGATTTTGCAGAGTTGACTATGTCTCCTCTTTGGAGGATAGTAATTTTCCATAGCAGAGACCAGTCTTTCTCTGTTTCAACTGCTCTGAAGGCAAGATGTCATGCTGTGGAGTGCCTCACTTGGTAAGTAATCTTCTTTCTATCTCCATGGCTTTAATGATGCCCTATGTGACTCATAGTTCTGTTTTGCAGGGTCAAGACAAACGTAAATCACACTCCTTTGCATCGGTTTGTGAGTGCCACTGAATGCATTACAGTGGGCTATTATGATGAAGTAAGCAAACGGAGAGTCAGGGAGCATTGCAATGAGAATGGGATCTCAAATGTGCTCATGTTCCCAGCCGTTACCAAAAAACTTCGTCATGTAGCTGGGGACATGACATTGGTTAACCCTTATCAGAAGCCACAAAAACTCATAATGAGATTGCTTTAGCTATTTTCCAATGATGATGACTGGGTCCTAGACCTTTTTTCGGGCACAGGTAATTTCAATTTTCACAATTTTCATTAGTCATTGTTGATTGAAGCCTCTAAGAGGTTTTCTGCTGTTTCAGGAACGACTCTGGCTTGCTCCTTAAAGATGTTCAGGCACTGCATAGCTGTGGAGAAGGATGATGCTCAAGTGAGCTTCATTAGAATGAGAATCAATGGGCTGAATGAATGCCCAGATGAAGACCAAGAGGTTGGAAGGAAGCACATTGCAGATACAGAGATATTCCAAGCAACTTCAAGGGAGCCTGTTCCCCCACTTGCAGATGAACCTGGGGACATGGCTGACCTTGAAGAGCCAATCTTGGAGCAAGAGAGGCAAGATAGGTGTTCTAATGTGCCAGAGGATACCAATACCCTTGAGCCTGAGGAAAGCTATGATCAGCTTCTATTGTAGATTCACATAACTCTTGTAAAAGATCATTTTAATGGAAATATAATTTGGAGTTCTGCTTCCACTTGGTGTTCAGCTTGATTTATCTTGAGCATTTCTCTGATCATGTGTGAATGTTTCTTAGTATAATTTTGTTGAATATTATCTTCTCTTGGGAATGCTTTTGTGAAGTGTATTTCATATTCTGTTAATATGGCCAGGCATTCAATGGGGATCTTAACCATACAAAGGGGATGATCTTAATTGCCTTGTTAAAATGCTCTGATTTTTACAACACATGTACTCTAATTTTCGAGTACCTCTTAATTAGCTATCTTCTGTGCTTGTTGAGGTTATAGATGTAATGAAGGAGCTTCGCGAATTCTTACATGTACCTTTTCAACTCTAATCTATTGTCCAAGATCATGATGTGGGATTCTTGGTCATGCTCAACAACTAGTTTTCATGGCAGCAAGAATTTTAGTATATCTATCTTGACTACTTGGGATATGAGATCAAGCTTCTAAAGACAATATTTACAAGCAAGACTCGTGATGCTTTCTAGATATTGTAAAATGCCCACTTTTTTGCTTCATATAATGGTATTTAGGTAAAAAGAAAAAGAGAACATGTCTTTGTTCTCCTTTGTTGTGACTCAGTGTTATCCACAAAGGGTTATGGTGGCCTCATATTTTCAAAAATGCAATCAAGTTCGCCAAAGAATGCCACATCTGCCAGAGGTGTGCTCCCACGCCAACCAGATTGAATTTCCAACCATTGGTCATATCTACAGGATGGCTCCCATTTGAACGATGGGGTCTTGATTTCATAGGGCCAATTAGCCCAACTGGGCAACCTGGAGGTAAAAAGTATATTTTGATGGCCACATGCTATGCCACTAAATGGATAGAGGCTAAAGCTACTGTGGACTGCACGGGTTTAACAGTAGCTAAATTTATGTATAAACGTATTTTCTCAAGATTTGGTTGCCCACTGGAAATTACTAGTGACAGGGGCACATATTTTGGAAATCAATTGCTTCAGTCTATATTTGACAGGTACAAAATCTTCCATAAAAAATCTTGTGCCTACTACCCAAGGGCAAATGGCCAAGCAGAGAGTTCCAATAAGATTTTGATTAGATTGCTTCGCAAATTAGCTTTTGATCATCAAAGCTCCTGGCCGCTAGCACTGATCGGTGCAATCTGGGCTTTCAGAACCACGAAAAGGGGAACCACAGGCGAGACTCCCTTCCGTTTTGGTATATGGAAAAGAGGCATTGGCACCATTCGAGTTCATTATCAGAAAGGAAATAGAAATCAAAACCATTGGAATTGAACCCCGCATTCAGAGATTGGTGGCATTAGAAGAATACAGAGAAGGAGCAATGCAAAAACTTCTGGTGACACAAGAAGAGCGCAAGAAATTACATGACAGGTATCTAAGGTCGAATGAAGTTCAAGAAGGGTCCATGGTTTTAGTGCATCAAGTCCCGGCAATTTCAACTAAATTGGCCCCCAAGTGGACAGGACCATATAAGGTTATCAAGATATTGCCACATGGTGCAGTGCATCTGGAAGATCTGCAGGGTAAAAGGATGCCCCTCGTCAACATCTCCAGGGTGAAGAAGTACCTGAATTAAGTCAAAATGGAAGCACTTTATCCCTTGTACATACCGTGTTCTTTTCAGTAGTTGCAGTATAACTAGATCTCATTGAAATGAATACAATAAGAGAGAAATTGCACCAGGGACGATGCAAAAGCTTCATGTGGGGGTCTGTAGATCTCTCTCTCTATCGGGCTTTTTTGAGCTTTGCTACCGACAGCGTGTTCAACTTATGGTTTCGGTCTGCTAGCAGTGATGATTGGAATGGAGTAACACCTTAAGAAGAAGATATCTTGTCTATGTGATTAAAAGTTTTGGAGTGATGACACACTACCATGAAATTGGAGATGTTGAAAGAAAGTGGAAATCCTATCTATGATGACAGGCCAAGTCACTCAGTCAAATAAGTATCTTTGGTGGCTTCATCCTCGGTCTCAATTATGTCAGGGTTGTTAATTTTGTAACGCTTGATCGGCTTCCTCTTGGCCAATTTGGAGTAGAAAGATGTCGACTTTGTCGACTTTATCACAAAGCTATGATTAACAGAAGAACAAGTGCACTCTCTACGCCATGGACAGTAGAAGAGGATCCCGCTTCGTCATCGACCCCAAGATCCGACAGGGCGAGCTCTGGCATGGAGGGCATGAGCCTCAGGGGAGACCGTCTTTCTCTGATAGACAGTGGCATCAATTTTTGAAAGAAGGCGGCATCAACTTCTCTCTCTCTCTCTCTCTCTCTCTCTCTCTCTCTCTCTCTCTTTCTCTCTCTCTTTTCCTGTCCCCCTCTCTCTCTCTCTCTCTCTCTCTCTCTCTCTCTCTCTCTCTCTCTCTCTCTCTCTCTCTCTCTCTCTCTCTCTCTCTCTCTCTCTCTCTCTCTCTCTCTCTTTCTCTTTCTCTCTCTTTCCCCGTCCCTGTCTCTCTTTTTCTCTCTCTCTCTCTCTCTCTCTCTCTCTCTCTCTCTCTCTCTCTCTCTCTCTCTCTCTCTCTCTCTCTCTCTCTCTCTCTCTCTCTCTCTCTCTCTCTCTCTTTCTCTCTCTCTTTCCCGTCCTCTCTCTCTCTCTCTCTCTCTCTCTCTCTCTCTCTCTCTCTCTCTCTCTCTCTCTCTCTCTCTCTCTCTCTCTCTCTCTCTCTCTCTCTCTCTCTCTCTCTCTCTCTCTCTCTCTCTCTCTCTCTCTCTCTCTCTCTCTCTCTCTCTCTCTCTCTCTCTCTCTCTCTCTCTCCTCCCCCGCCCCCGCAGCTCTCCTCACCCGCACTCCGCAGCCCTCCTCACCCTCCCTCCGCAACCCCCTCACCCACCCTCTGCAGCCCTCCTCAGCGTCCCTCCGCAGCCCCCCTAACCCGCCCCCCGCAGCCCCCCTCACCCGCCCTCCGTAGCCCTCCTCACCCGCCCTCCGCAGCCACCCTCACCCGCCCCCCGCAGCCCCCCTCACCCGCCCCCTCACCCGCCCCCCGCAGCCCTCCTCACCCGCCCTGCGCAGCCCCCCTCACCCGCCCCCCGCAGCCTCCTCACCCGCCCTCCGTAGCTACCCACCCGCCACCCCCCGCCCCTCACACACCCGCCCTCCGCCCCCGCTCCTCACACCTCCGCCCCCCGCCCCTCACACACCCGCCCTCCGCCCCCCGCCCCTCACACCTCCGCCCTCCGCCCCCCGCCCCTCACACCCGCTCTCCGCCCCCCACCCCTCACACCTCCGCCCCCCGCCCCTCACACACCCGCCCTCCGCCCTAGCCCCTCCATCCGCCCCTAGCTCAGCCCTCCGCCCCTAGCTCCTCAACCCTCCCCCGCCTAGTCCTCAGCCTTCCGCCCCTAGGTCCTCAATCCCTCCCCCCCCCCCCGCATGCACACACCCTCGCATATGCGCACACACACACACACTTAACACCGGCATACCCATCTCCACACACATAACCACATACACTCACACACACACAGATAGACACATATGCAACCACACACACACCTTCATAATCACAAACACACACTCTCATAGTTACAAACACACACCCATAAACACACACCCACAATCCCACACTCACACTTTCACATTCACACATACCCCGCGTACACACACACATTCACACACACGCACCCACACACACAAACACATACACACAGTCACTCACAATCACACAATCACATAGGAACAATGCAAAACTCCGGAGGCAATTCTTCAGTCCTGGCCATCTCAGGAGATGACAGATATGGAGCCTTAAAGAGGACATTTCTTGGAAGTAAAACGGGAAATGATGATCTTGAGGTGGGGATTACTCGGCCAACTCTCTTTGACATGTTTGGACATGATTCAAGGAGCAAAGTCAAAAGGTTGTAAAGGTTCTGCTACAGAGAGTGCACCGTGATGGAGATGTGAGTGTGCCCCATTTAGGCCGTCTGAGTTCCCTGGCTCAACAATTCATCAAACACAAGCTTGATGAGTCTGAGGATGCAAATGAGTACTTCGAGCCAGCTTTGGAGATGACCTTTCAAATTAAAGTATTTCTTGGGGCTCTAGGATTTGTGAAGTCACCCTCCCTTTCTCACACTCCCTTTCTCACACTCAAGGGGTGTTTTTAAATCACCGGCAACATAAAGTAAAGATCTCAATTTGACTACAAAAGGGCATGTGATAAAAGTGTGCATGGTAAAAAGTAAAAGTGGATGAACAAATGTTGCCGCCAACCATTCACGGCGACTACCTATTTTTGTGGATCTAATTCAAATCAAGGGAATATTTGACCTACCCTCCAATTTTGGGTGACTAACCGGCGCGTGATCAGTGGACGTGAAGATTCGGCAAGGCTCTCTTGGCCTATTGAGACCTATAAAATCAAGGGATTTGTGCTCATTTGGGTACACTGGAGTACATGTACAAGATACAACAATTTTAGAGATACAGAGGTTCGTGTATACGTGCAGAAGTCCTCACTTTCACTTGGTGGTTTCAAGCCTATTGTAGGAGCTACTCTGTAGTGTGTATACAGAGGGTAGGCTTCTCAGTGGAGGGCTATGAGCGCTATAGTGTAAGAGAGTAGCTTGGATTTATTTTCCTTTCCGCGAGTCAGTGTGTTGATTAATCCCTATTCTCTTGAGAAATTCTACCGTTTGTATTGATCTGAGTTAGACTGCATGTAATTAGCCCTTAAGCTGATGAGAAGATTCTGAGCATTGAGCTTATTTATTTCTAGGATGGCATGTTAGCCTTCTAAGCCTGTACTTTTGAGCATTTGACCAACCTTGTAATCATCTGAATCAAATCAAGAAGTGATTGGTCTTCCTTGGTCATTTGTTGTCCATATTTTCTGAAGCATTTACCATTCTGTACGATTCTTGTTGTCTGCCTGCTCACAGAAATGTTAAAGGGTATACTTCCCTAAAGAGAACCCCCTTGAGTAGGTGACGTACTGGACGTGTTTAATCTTCATTCTCTACCTTTGTTAAAAGCGGTAGACGTGTTTAATCTTCATTCTCTACCTTTGTTAAAAGCGGATACCCCAGTACCTCCTCTACACACACACATATACACACATAGACACACAGAGACACACACATACACAAAGACACACAGATACACACACAAATACACACACATATAAAAACATACACACATAATGTTGCATACATACATGCACACATAATGCATACACATACACACACATACACACATACACACACATATACACACACATACACACACACAAACATACACACAAACATACACACATACACACATACACACCCATATATGCATACACACACAAACATAGAGAGACATGCACACACATACACATACATGCATACATGTGAATACATAATGCATATGCATATGCGTACATACATACATACTTACATGCATACACACACATATGCATACATAATGCACATGCATTCATACATATACATAATGCATATGCATACATAATGCACATGCATACATACACATACATAATGCATACACATACATAATGCATACACATACATATGCATACATAATGCATACACACACATACACACACATATGCATACATACCTGCATACACATACACACATACACACATACACACATACACACACATAAACACACACATAGACACATACACACACATAAACGGATACACACTCATAGACACACACAGATACACATAGATGCACACACACATATACACACATGCACACACACATAGAGACATACACACATAATGATGCAATCACACACATACAAATGCATACACACATACACACACACATATACACATGCACATACACACATAGACATGTACACACACTTATATGCATACACACACATAGAGAGAGACATACACACACATACACATACATGCATACATAATGCATATGCATATGCATACATACATATTTACATGCATACATAATGCACATGCATACATACATACATAATGCATACACACACATATGCATACATAATGCATACACACACATACACACACATATGCATACTTACATGCATACACATAGACACATACACACACATAGACACATAGACACACATAAACACATACACGCTCATAGATCCGTAGCGACACATACACATAGACACACACACATAAACACACACATACACACACACATACACACACACATACACACACACATACACACATAGACACATACACACATAATGATGCATACACACACATACACATGCATACACATACATATGCATACATACATGCATACACATACACACATAGACACATACACACACATAGACACATACACACACATAAACACATACACACTCATAGATACACACACATACACACCCACACATACACACATAAACACATACACACATAATGATGCATACACACACATTCACATGCAGACACACATACATAGACATATACACACACATACACACACATATATGCATACACAGAGAGAGACATACACACACATACACATACATGCATGCATACATAATGCATATGCATAAGCATACATACACACTTACATGCATACATAATGCACATGCGTACATACACATACATAATGCATACACACACATGCATACATAATGCATACATACACATACACATATATGCATACATACATGCATACACATACCCACATAGACACAAACACACACATAGACACATACACACACATAAACACATACACACTCATAGACGCCTAGTAACACATACACATAGACACATACACACTCATAGACGCGTATGGACACGTACACATAGACACATACACATACACACACATACATATAAACACACACAAACATACACATATAGACACATACACACATAATGATGCATACACACACATACACATGCATACATACATGCATACAGATACACACATGGACACACACACACATAGACACACACACACATAGACACATACACACACATACACACTCATAGACACACTCACATACACATAGACACACACACACATACACACACACATATACACACACACATGCACACATAGACACATACACACATAATGATGCATACACACACATACACATGCATACACACATACAAACACATATACACACACACATATATGCATACACACACATAGAGAGACATACACATACATAGACATACATACACATACATACACATACATACACATACATGCATACATATGTATACATAATGCACATGCATATGCATACATACATACTTACATGCATACATACACATACATAATGCATACACACACATATGCATACATAAGGCATACATAATGCATACACACACATACACACACATATGCATACATACATGCATACACATACACACATAGACACATACACACACATAGACACATACACACACATAAACACATACACACTCATAGATGCACACACATACACAAAGACACACACACATACACACACACATATACACACACACATACACACAAGGGCATATACACACATAATGATGCATACACACATACACATGCATACACATACATATGCATATATACATACATACACATACACACATAGACACATACACACACATAAACACATACACACTCATAGATACACACACATACACATAGACACACACACACATACACACATAGACACATACACATAATGATGCATACACACACATACACATGCATACACACATACATACACATATACACACACATGCACATATACACACACATATATGCGTACACACACACATAGAGAGACATACACACACATACACGTACATGCATACATATGTATACATAATGCATATGCATATGCATATATACATACTTACATGCATACATAATGCACATGCACACATACACATACATAATGCATACACACACATATGCATACGTAATGCATACACACACATACACACATATGCGTACATACATGTATACACATATACACATAGAGACATACACACACATAGACACATACACACACATGAACATATACACACTCATAGATGCGTAGCGACACATACACATAGACACATACACACATACACATACACACACACATATACACACACACACACAAACATACACACATAGACACATACACACATACACATGCATACACATGCACACATAGACACATACACACACATAGACACATACACACACATAAACACATACACACTCATAGACACACACACATACACATAGACACACACACACATACACACACATATAGACACATACACACATACACACATACACACATACACACATACACACATAATGATGTATACACATGCATACACACATATACACACATGTACAAACACACATACACACATACACAGACATATATGCATACACACACATAGAGAGAGACATACACACACATACACATACATGCATACATATGCATACATAATGCATATGAATATGCATACATAATACTTACATGCATACATACACATACATAATGCATACACACACATATGCATACATAATGCATACACACACATATGCATGCATACACATACACACATAGACACATACACACACATAGACACATACACACACATAAACACATACACACTCATAAACGCACACACATACGCATAGACACACACTCATACACACACACATATACACACACATATAGACACATACACACATAATGATGCAGACACACACATACAAATGCATACATAGATATAGACGCACATACACGCACATACATACACACACACATGCATACATACACATACTTAATGCATACACACACACATATGTACACCTATATATATTGATTTCTAACCTATTTTGTTTTATATGTTAGGTATTATGGATCCTAGTACAGAGAGAAAGGCAAAACTCACTCTCATAAAAAGTCTTATGGGAGCAAGAGTTCCGTCTGATACTCTAGGGGCCATCATGCGTGATTACTCAGAGATGTCTGATGATGAGCTGGACTATATGATCCAGATGCTTACCCAGCAATCAGAGGAGGGCTCTTCTGCGGCTCCACATGCAGGAAGATAGCTATCTGCTCATAGGTATGTTTTTTTTCATCAAGTTTTTTAATGATATTATAACACATATTTTTAGTTATTTTTATCTATCTATTTTCAGGAAACCTATTCCACCCCCCAGATTGTGATAGCAGAGCAGAGTTGCCTATGCGGACATGCATAGGCACCTTAGGACTAGAGTGCAATATAGAGCCAGAAGGGAACATTGTGTACATAGGGAATGGATTGGAGTTCAAGAGAAGAATGTGGGCATTATGCGACTCTTACCTGCACTTTGTCCACTTACCATGGAAATAATTATAAATTTTACATATAAATTGAAATGAATATCTAATGTTTTATTTACATTATTGTTTTTATTTTGGTAGTGAGCATGATGAGAGGGATAAAAAATACATACTTAGTTCACTTGAGACAGAGTTTGGGACAAGATGGTCGCTAAAGTGGTGTCTAAATGAGATGCGGACACTCATGGCTCATTGTCGTGATAATGCACGGTATGCACTGCTTTTATGTATATATATGTGGATATGAGTATGTGTGTTTATGTATGTATGTATGTATATGAGAGAGAGAGAGAAGAGTGAGACTAGAGGTACAAATACACGCATGCACACACATATACATCATACGTGCATATTTACACACATATACATATACATGGACATTTATACATACACACACACACATACACATGCATGCAGTTACACACATATAATGAATACACATAGACACATACACCTAAATATATATATACATGCATACATAGTTACATGTACACATTTACACATAGACATATATACATATATACATGTACACATCACATATACATGCCTACATGCACACATAAACATATATATACATGCATACATATTTACATGTACATATTTACACATAGACACATATACATATATACATGTACACAATTATAAACACTTGCATATATTACATGAATACATGAATATTTTACATAAATGCATATGCATATGTACACATGCATACTAACACATGTATACATATATCACACACATGCAAACACATACATATACATGAAATACATATATATGCATACTAACATATGTATACATATAATACACATGAATACACGCACATATGCATACATACATGATAAAAATTTGCTCCTCGAAGATAAAGCTATATATAAAATAATTAGGCATACCCCTGAGCTTCATGTTCTAACTTAAAAGAACATGAATTCATCTCTCTAGTAGGATGCATTGTTATTCAAGTTAATAAAATCATCTATTATCTGATATCTATTCCTTATCAGTAGAATCAGCATGTAGAGAATTATCCTCTTGATCAAAAAGATTAGTATCATTATCACGTATAATGATTCTAATTTCTCTTTCAGATGTTGATGTATCAGTATCTGATGCTGAATCATCTAGAGGACTTTCTTCGATCTCTCTAACAATAAAATGTTCAAACAATGACCTACCTCTAGGTTGCACATGAATGACTTTCCACCAAGGATGAGCATCTGGGTCCATGTGACCAGGACAACCAAGAGGTGGAAAAACATACTATCGAAAGCACAGTGGAATCTCAAAATGAGAAATCCAAACCATGATATGATGCATTATGGTTTAAAGGGAGAGACATATATCTGTGATAGAAAGTAAGAGGATAGATAAACTATACCAAACAAAAGCTGTGTGACGCATTCACTGTAAGTTGCATGATCACAATCAAAAATCACAGCAGCAAGCTCCTCGACCCGAAGGTTCAAGAACGGGAGCGGTGATGAAGGAGGACGGCTAGCCCCAGTGGAAGGAGAATGAAGGCCTTTGAATGTTTCGGTCTTACGTCCAGCTCCCATGACAGAAGCACTCCGCTGGCAATGAGACTTGTAGGAGTAATTTTAAAGTTTGTTGGAAAACGTTAATTACAAATTTATGTAATGAGATCATATGCTACATGTGTATTAATTACAATAATACTTTCATAATAACATTTTTTATGAATGAAGGCATTTTGTGGCTACTGTTCATGCATAAGGACGTCCCTAAAATAAAACCAAGCCCAAGATTCCAAGTAAGCTTTAGATTCAGCATTCTTCTCTACGTGCACACGAAATCCATACCAAAAAAATGCACACATATGAACATGCAGTAATATGTGGAGGGAGGGAGAGAGAGAGAGAGAGAGAGAGAGAGAGAGAGAGAGAGAGAGAGAGAGAGAAAGAGAGAGAAATAAGGGCAGAGAAGAAGATGGTGTCCATATGACCAGGACGTGGAAAAACATACTATCGAAAGCACAGTGGAATCTCAAAATGAGAAATCCAAACCATGATATAATGCATTATGGTTTAAAGGGAGAGACCTATATCTGTGATAATAAGTGAGAGGATAGATTAAGTATACCAAACAGAAGTTGTGTGACGCATTCATTGTAAGTCGCATGGTGAGAGCCAAAAATCATAGTCGCAAGCTCCTACGCCGGAAGGTTCAAGAACGAGAGCGGTGATGAAAGAGGACGGCTAGCCCGAGAGGAGGGAGAATGAAGGCCTTTGTATATTTTGGTCTTACGTCCAGCTTCCATGACAGAAGCACTCCACTAGAAATGAGACTTGTAAGAGTAATTTTAAAGTTTGTTGGAAAACGTTAATTACAAATTTATGTAATGAGATCATATGCTACGTGTGTATTAATTACAATAATACTTTCATAATAACATTTTTTATGAATGAAGGCATTCTCTGGGTAGAATATTGACATCGATGGATGAAGATATGAAAGATATTTATGATTTACCATAGTTTCCATTGATTTTTCTTTTAACAATCACCTTGCAACTACAAAAACTAGGCAGTTATGCACACACTGACAATTATGACTAACGATTTAAAATGGGGGGCTTGAAACTCCAAAAAATTTTAGATTGATGGAAAAAAGTTAAAGCAACTTGTTCAAATTTTCCTCTTTCATAATTTCACTTTGAATAAATGTATAATAATCTAATTGAAGCCTCAAATAAGAAGTAGACATATGTTTTTGACAGCAGAAAAAAATATAAGTTCAGTACCTTTCGTTATTGTGCAGGTCGATGATTCCAAGGGTGAATAAATGAAGAGAGTTCTTGTACCTTTTGCTATTGTGCATGTCCATAATTCCAAGGGTTAATTAATGAAGAGAGTTCTTGAATATCAAACATCATATTCGTACTAGCTAATGACACCCAATATGTTGTTTTTTTTATTCAATATTTTTAAAAATTCTCTTTGGAGTTCTCCAAATATCATGCATGACACCTATATCCATGTAAGCGAATACTCATGAATTACGAACCACTCTAGTAAATTGTGGATGATTGAAATCTTAACCAATAATATCGCAATAAATATACCGATGCAAAGCTGCATGTACGTAGTGTTATTTTCTCCTTTCTTTCTGTAGTGCCCCTTCTCTTTTTCCTTTCTATCTTTGTGGCATGTGAGCAGTGGGCAGAACCCACTGGCACTCTGAGCTTGAAGTACAAAGAAGATAGAAGAAAAAGAGATTAAAAGGAGAGCTCTCAGATGCCTTGGGCTGCATTGGGCTGCAGCTTCAAGGAATGTTCCATCCCATTTCATGGACATAATGGTGTTCCGGGCAGTTGTTGCTTTCAATTGTTGCTTTCACTTTTATTGCCACCTTAGTGATTTCTTTTATCTATCTTTCTCCCTCTCTATCCCTCTCCCCCCTCCATTTCCCCCCTCACCTCGCCACTCACCCCCACCAATTTCCCCGCCTAATCCCCCTCAGACCCCGCGAGCTATCTCTCTCTCTCTATTTCTCTCTCTCTCTCTCTCTTCCTTCCCCTCCACTCACCTCCACACATGCCCCCTCCACTCACCTCCACCCGCCCCCTCTACTCTCCTCCACACCCGCCCCCTCCATGCATCTCCGCCCCCTCCACTCCCCCTCCATTCACCTCCACCCGCCCCCTCCACTCTCCTCCACCCGCCCCCTCCATGCATCTCCGCCCCCTCCACTCCCCCTCCATTCACCTCCACCCGCCCCCTCCATGCATCTCCGCCCCCTCCACTCCCCCTCCACTCAACTCCACCCCCGCGCTCCAATCTCCCCCTCCACTCCCCCTCCATTCACCTCCACCCGTCCCCTCCACTCTCCTCCACCCGCCCCCTCCACTCAACTCCACCCCCGCCCCCTCCACTCTCCTCCACACCCGCCCCTTCCATGCATCTCCGCCCCCTCCACTCCCCCTCCATTCAACTCCACCCGCCTCCTCCACTCTCCTCCACCCGCCCCCTCCATGCATCTCCGCCCCCTCCACTCCCCCTCCATTCACCTCCACCCGCCCCCTCCATGCATCTCCGCCCCCTCCACTCGCCCTCCACTCAACTCCACCCCCGCCCTCCACTCTCCCCCTCCACTCCCCCTCCATTCACCTCCACCCGCCCCCTCCACTCTCCTCCACCCGCCCCCTCCACTCAACTCCACCCCCGCCCTCCACTCTCCTCCACACCCGCCCCCTCCATGCATCTCCGCCCCCTCCACTCCCCCTCCATTCACCTCCACCCGCCCCCTCCATTCACCTCCACCCGCCCCCTCCATGCATCTCCGCCCCCTCCACTCCCCCTCCACTCAACTCCACCCCCGCCCTCCACTCTCCCCCTCCACTCCCCCTCCATTCACCTCCACCCGCCCCCTCCACTCTCCTCCACCCGCCCCCTCCACTCAACTCCACCCCCGCCCTCCACTCTCCCCCTCCACTCCCCCTCCATTCACCTCCACCCGCCCCCTCCACTCTCCTCCACCCGCCCCCTCCACTCAACTCCACCCCCGCCCTCCACCCGCCCCCTCCACTCAACTCCACCCCCGCCCTCCACTCTCCTCCACCCGCCCCCTCCATGCATCTACGCCCCTCCACTCCCCCTCCATTCACCTCCACCCGCCCCCTCCACTCCCCCTCCACTCCCCTCCACTCTCCTCCACCCGCCCCCTCCACTCAACTCCACCCCCGCCCTCCACTCTCCTCCACCCGCCCCCTCCACTCAACTCCACCCCCGCCCTCCACTCTCCTCCACCCGCCCCCTCCACTCAACTCCACCCCCGCCCTCCACTCTCCCCCTCCACTCCCCCTCCACTCCCCCTCCACTCTCCTCCACCCGCCCCCTCCATGCATCTCCGCCCCCTCCACTCCCCCTCCATTCACCTCCACCCGGCCCCTCCACTCCCCCTCCACTCCCCCTCCACTCTCCTCCCCCCGCCCCCTCCATGCATCTCTGCCCCCTCCACTCCCCCTCCATTCACCTCCACCCGCCCCCTCCATGCATCTCCGCCCCCTCCACTCCCCCTCCACTCAACTCCACCCCCGCCCTCCACTCTCCCCCTCCATTCACCTCCACCCGCCCCCTTCTCTCCCCCTCCATTCCCCCTCCACTCCCCCTCCACTCACCTCCACCCGCCCCCTCCACTCTCCTCCACCCGCTCCCTCCACTCAACTCCACCCCCGCCCTCCACTCACCTCCACCCGCCCCCTCCACTCTCCTCCACCCTCCCCCTCCACTCAACTCCACCCCCGCCCTCCACTCTCCTCCACACCCGCCTCCTCCACTCATCTCCACCCCCGCCTCTCCCCCTCCACTCACACCACCCCGCCACACACACACACACTTACATACACACACATCCACAATTGCACACATATGCACATTCACATCTATGCCTATACACCTGCACCCACACATACATACACAACCACACGCACACACATGCAACACACCCACACAATCACATGTTCCCCCACATACACACACACCTACACATTCACTCACGCACCCACACGCACAAATTCATGCTTTGATCATATGAGGTATTGCAATCTCCTCCACTTCCAATGATAAACCTTGAGCTCTGAAACATCTCACTAATGGAGGACATAAAGAAACTAGAGGACATAAAGAAGCTGAAGCTGATTACTGCAATCAACACTCCTTCTCGGCCTGGTGGGCGCTTTGATTTGGAGACATCTGACAACTGGTACATCATCAGATAGAGCATGGGGTAAAAGGTGTTATAGTGGGTGGGACAAAAGGGGCAGTTGGTGGGCTGGATGAACACATCATGCTTAGTAGTCATACTATCAACCACTTAGGAGAAATGGTCGAGGTCATTCTGTAAGGCTGGAAGCAATCTAACTGGTGAGGCTATGCATGCTACATGCACTTCATTGAATTGCCTGAGATTAAATTAGTGAGGAAACAAAATTACACAAAATGAGAATCTCGGATGGCAGGTGAAAAGGTAAAAGATAATTATTAAAAGTGGAGTTGCCCCCAACCATTCACGGCGACTACCTATTTTGTGGATCCAATTCAAATCAAGGGAATATTTGACCTACCCCCAAATTTGGGCAATCCACCGGCGCGTGATCAGTGGACGTGAAGCAAGGCCCTCTTGACCTATTGAGGCCTATAAAAACAATGGATTTGTGCTCATTTGGGGTACATTTTTGGAGTTACATTGACGCGTGTATACGTGCAGAAGTTCTCTCTTGCACTTGGTGGTTTCAAGCCTATTGTAGGAGCTACTCTGTAGTGTGGATACAGAGGGTAGGCTTCTCAGTGGAGGGCTATGAGCACTATAGTGTAAGAGAGTGTCTTGGATTTTCTTTCTTTTCTGTGAGACACTATTGGTGTTAAGCTCTATTCTCTTGAGCAATTCCTTCACCATTTGTATTGATCTGTATTTATCTGCATAGAGTGCCACGAAGCTCTGAGCATTAGTTTTTGAGCATTTCCTTGACAAATCTTGTAATCATCTGAATCGAATCAAGAAGTGTATGGTCTTCCTTGGTCAATTGTTGTTCATATTTTCTGAAGTATGTACCACTCTGTGCAATCCTTGTTATCTACCTGATCACAGAAATGTTAAAGGGTATACTTCCCTAAAGAGAACCCCCTTTGACTAGGCGACGTACTGGATGTGTTAATCTTTAATCTCTACTTCTGTTAAAAGTGGATACCCCAGTACCTCCTCTACACTTTCGTTCATGTTGTATTCTCAAGATGTAGATATATAGATGTTGGCAAACTTGAACTTCTGTAACATTTCAAGAACTAGAGTCAACAATTAGGAAAACCAAGAAGAACATTTCACTCAAAGTACTTAGGCTTGACTTCATATTACGCTTAGGATATTGAGCGATAACGAGAAATAATCATTTCAAATCATTCACAAGAAAACAAAGCTTAGCAAATTAAAGAACAAAATATTCTTCATGTATTACAAATAAGATAATAATATAATAAACAATGTTAAGCATCGAGCTCTATAATTCAAACACTACAACATATGAGCATTATATCAGCCCTTATTCTAGCATAAATGCACACAGGTAATTCAGTAGTGATGTGATTGCCTTCTCTTTGAAAACTACATCCATTTTTCTTTGGCTCCCTTTACCTTGGGGCTCATCAACTATAATACGAACATCACTAAAAGAAATAGGGGGACAACGATTGATATTTAAAATTAAATGTTTCATATACTTACAGTATATAGTCGTTGCACGATGAGGAGACGGTGGTGGAGTTCCATCTGATTGATCAGAATCTACAAATAATGGTATTTGATATCAATAATCTGATTATCTACATACACAAATAATTCACATATACATATTTACACATACACACATATTCACATATACACATTTACACATCACACAACTACACATTATTATGGGGTAAATGCATGTATTTTGTATGAATGAGTGTATATGCATGCATGTGTGTGTACGTATATATGTGGATATGTATATGTGTGTTTATGTTATATGTATGTATATGTGTATATGTATACATATATGTATG
Organism: Ceratopteris richardii; assembly: GCA_020310875.1. Classification (NCBI taxonomy): domain Eukaryota; kingdom Viridiplantae; phylum Streptophyta; class Polypodiopsida; order Polypodiales; family Pteridaceae; genus Ceratopteris; species Ceratopteris richardii. Next base: position 83,641,835 of record CM035422.1, read on the forward strand.
CGTATATGTTTGCATGTATATGTGTATGTGTGTATGTGTATGTGTATGTGTGTGTATATATGTATATGTATTCTGATTTTTTTTTGTTTGAGATTAACTTAACACGAGATATTGTATGGTGGAAAAAAATAAGAGGCCACCTAACATACCACCTGAGACGTGGCAGTTTTTTCATAGACAGCTATGTCTTCAAGAGTCATTTTCTCAGCAGAAGGTACACAAATTAATAGTTTATATTTATAATTTTCATATATTTTAGGAAATTTTTACATTTAATTTATGTATTTTTTTTCTTCAATAAAGAGGCTTCTGCAAAGAAGAGAGTGGAGCACCTAGGCCAAATGAGCCATAATGGTTTTGTAGCTACATTTGTAAGTATATGTGTTATTGTGAGTATATTTTAGTTACAATGCAAGCAACTAATCTTTTTTATTTGTTTCAATGCAGCGGAAGGATTATGGCGGATATCCTACGAAACATGAGATCGAGTATGCTACACATTTTGGATATTGGCATTTGAGCGAGTATATGCGAGATCATCTTGATGCCTTTGTGAGTATTATTAAATTTTATATAATTACTCTATTTTTATGAAAGGTTTAATTGTATTATTTATTTATGTTTTTGTTATATGTAATACAAGAGTATTATGGAGAGACAAATATGGATGAGGTGGAGAGACAGACACAGGAGGGAGGATCTCGATCGTCACAAGGTGATCATGACGATGAGGATGAGGATGATCAGGATGATCATGATACTGCTGATGATGATGATGATCATGATGATGATGATTAGGATTCTAGTTGATTGACATTGGATTATATGTATCTACATTGATATATATATATATATATATATATATATATATATATATATATATATATATATATATATATATATCTATATATTTTTCATTTCAGTTATGTTTTGAATTGTGTGTATGGTATTAAATAATGAAGAGTTTTGTTCTATTGATTGTTATTATCGTTTATATTAAGCATGTGTTTTAATACTTTACTTATATAATTCATTCATATGTGTGCATCTAAGTATATGCATGTGTGTGTATATGTATGTATGTGCATGTGTATGTGTGTGTATATGTATGTATGTGCATGCATATGTGTAAGTGTATATGTGTGTATGAGTATGTGCATGTGCATGTGTATGTGTGCATATGTATGTGCATGTATATGTGTAACTCTATGTGTATATGTGTGTATGTGCATGAATATGTGTATATGTAGGTATGTGCATGTGTGTGTGCTTTTGTATATGTGTTTTAATACTCTAATTATATAATTCATTCATATGTGTGTACCTAAGTGTATATGTATGTGTCTGCATATGTATGTATGTGCATGTGTATGTGTGTGTATATGTATGTATGTGAATGTGCATGTGTAAGTGTATATGTGTGTATGAGTATGTGCATGTGCATGTGTATGTCTGTGTATATGTGTAACTCTATGTGCATATGTGTGTATGTGCATGTGTATGTGTATATGTAGGTATGTGCTTGTGTATATGTGTTTTAATACTTTAATTATATAATTCATTCATATGTGTGTACCTAAGTGTATATATATGTGTTTGTATATGTATGTGCATGTGTATGTGTGTGTATATGTATGTGCATGTGCATGTGTAAGTGTATATGTGTGTATGAGTATGTGTATGTGCATGTGCATGTGTATGTCTGTGTATATGTATGTGCATGTATATGTGTATATGTAGGTATGTGCATGTGTGTGTGCATGTGTATATGTGTTTTAATACTTTAATTATATAATTCATTCATATGTGTGTACCTAAGTGTATATGTATGTGTGTGTATATGTATGTGCATGTGTATGTGTGTGTATATGTATGTATGTGCATGTGCATGTGTAAGAGTCTATGTGTGCATGTCTAAGTGTATGTGCACATGTATATGTGTGTATATATGCATGTGTATGTACATGTGTATATGTGTATATGTGTGAAAGTGCATCTTCATCATGTATAAGTGTATAAGTGCATATCAATAAGTGTGAGTATGCTACTAATGAAAATAACACAATTCAAATGATAGACAAAGAATAGAAATTGTACTTACAATAGTTAGCCATACTTTTTGCTTGGTTAGCTTATTGATTAACCTGCAATAAAGAGAGAAAGAAGAGAGAGGGAGAGAGAGAGAGAGAACTCAAAGAGAGAATGATGTAGAAAGAGAGAAACAAAGACAGAGGGAGACAATAAAAGAAAGATTAGGTAAAACAATAATTTTGCATATACTTGCTTCGGCTCGTAAGCGTAGCACAATTGCGAGCATTGGAGAGCTCTTTGATCAGATGCGTGAAAATACCGATCGAAGAGCCTCCAACATTTTAATTTTTTTCTGTCAACAAACTGTCGTGTAAGCGATACTACGCGTCGAAAAATCATTGCATTTGGCATCGGAGAAGCGACCTATTTTAGCATCGCTTATGCGACATTAAAAAGCGTCCCTTATGTGATGCTACTTAAAACCGTCATGTTAGCGACGCTCAATGCGAGCTTCGCAGACCCTATCGTGATAAAAGTCGCAAAAAATGTTATTTGGCTTGTCGTTTAATCGATGGTGGACGCACAACGCTCATTACGATGCATTTTGCAATTTTATAGCGACAAAATTGTGTCACCTTAACCATCGCTATACGCCCGTATTCCTTGTAGTGCATGAACCATGTACAAAAAGAGTTATATATCTCATAAATGAAGCATGTACAAGAGTATGACAAACCACTGTTATATATGACGCTTTTACAAAATGTAGCAAAGCAATGCATTTCCATATCAACAGTCTTGCAAGAAAGAACATTAATGAAATGAGATAAATTCACATGAAATTTACAAAAAACAAGTAAAAATCAAGTTTATAAGTTAATCACCTCATCGCAAATGCTCCCATGAAATGACCGCACCGCATCCCTCCAAGTTTTTTGATAGTGCAATCAATCCATGACAATAAGTTAATCACCTCATTGCAAATGCTCCCATGAAATGACCGCACCGCATCCCTCCAAGTTCTTTGATAGTGCAATCAATCCATGAAATGACCGCACCGCATCCCTCCAAGTTCTTTGATAGTGCAATCAATCCATAAGCCTCCTCCGTTTGTGTTGGAGGATGGTCCGTTGCCTGCTCCTGCAACAAATATACAAAACATTAGAGGAACATACATGAGAAAATTAACACAAACAAATTCAATAAATCAAATGGTAGTTAAAAACGCATTATGCATCGTGTCATATCCGATGCTGCCCAAATATTAGGGTCCAACCGTATCTAGACGTGTGGCTGCGGCATCTTGCTCTTGGCGATATCGGTCAGGAGTCTATTGCTGCTTATCGCGAATCATACCCCACTCCTCAACATCTAACGATATATGCTTTGGTAAGCCTTCTATGAAAGCATCACGAGCCTCGGATCATCGATGGGACATAACTTCACGTGTGGTGTGCAGAATCCACTCTGAACTAGCAAGAGGCTATCTATCGACTAATCGAAACTCCTGATAAATCTTCTATGTTGTAGAGGTCGGAAACGCTCAGATGCCTTGGGATGAAGTTTCAGGAAGTGTTCAAGTGTTCTCACACGGATATATTGGAAGTTCTGAGCAGTATTTGAAGTTCTGAGCAGTCGTGCTGTCGTCTTTTCTTGGCTTCCTCCGTTGTTTGATACCTCTCTCTATTTATCTTTTTTTTCTCCTTCTTCCCCTATTTCTCTCTCTTTCCCGCGGATGAACCCCCTCTCTCTCTCCCTCTCTTTCTCTCCCCCTCTCTCTCTCTATTCCCCTCTCTCTCTTCCCCGTCCCCTCTTTCTCTCCCCCTCTCTCCCTTTCTCTTTCTCTCTCTTTTCCCCTCTCTCTCTCTTCCCCGTCCCCTCTTTCTCTCCCCCTCTCTCCCTTTCTCTTTCTCTCTCTATTCCCCTCTCTCTCTCTTCCCCTTCCTCTCTTTCTCTCCCCCTCTCTCTCTATTCCCCTCTCTCTTCCCCGTCCCCTCTTTCTCTCCCCCTCTCTCCCTTTCTCTTTCTCTCTCTATTCCCCTCTCTCTCTCTTCCCCGTCCTCTCTTTCTCTCCCCCTCTCTCTCTCTATTCCCCTCTCTCTCTTCCCCGTCCCCTCTTTCTCTCCCCCTCTCTCCCTTTCTCTTTCTCTCTCTATTCCCCTCTCTCTCTTCCCCGTCCCTTCCTTCTCTCTCTCCCTCTTTCTCTCCCTCTCTCTCTTCTTTCTCTCTCTCTCTCTCTCTCTCTCCTCCTCTCTTTCTCTCTCTCCCCCTCTCTCTCCCCCCTCCTCTCTCTTCCTCCCCCGCCCCCGCCTCCGCTCGACCCCCCCCCTTTCACATCTCTGCCTCCGCCCCACCCGCACCTGCCTCCGCCCCCTCACCCGCACGCTTCCGCCCCCTCACCCCGCACCCCTCCGCCTAGCCCTCACCCCTCCTCCACTAGCCAATTCCCCCTCCTAACCTCCCTGCGACCCCGCCCAACTCCCCCACCTCTGCCTCCGCCCTGCCTGCACTCCTCCCCTCACTCCGCCTCCGCCCCCGCACTCACCTCTGCCTCCGCCCCCCGCCCACACTCCCCCCTCACTCCGCCTCTGCCCCCGCCCTCACCTACCTCCACCTCCGCCTCCGCCTCCGCTTCCGCCCCCGCCCCTCACCCACCTCCGCCTCCGCCCCCGCCCCTCACCTACCACCCCCTCTGCCTCCGCCCCCGCCCACACTCCCCCCTCACTCCGCCTCCGCCCCCGCCCTCACCTACCTCCACCTCCGGCTCCGCCCCCGCCCCTCACCCACCTCCGCCTCTGCCCCCGCCCCTCACCCACCTCTGCCTCCGCCCCCGCCCCTCACCTACCACCCCCTCCGCCTCCGCCCCCGCCCTCACCTACCTCCACCTCCGCCTCCGCCCCCGCCCACTCTTCCCCCCCTCACTCCGCCCTCCGCTCGACCCCCCCCCTCACCCCACCAATTCTCCCACCCCCTCCGCATCTTTCCTCACATCTCCCTCACACCACCCTTCTACACACACGACCATATCCTTTCTTGGCAGACAGAAGATATCAGATCATTACAACTTAGCAATGATCTTCACTCCAGAGGTTCTGTAGGAATGGAGTCCATTTGGAAAGGTCCCTCGTCTCGTAGAGGTGAATTTCAATACAAAAGTCAATATGAAATGGAGCATGAGTTGGTCAAACATCAGTTGGGATCTGAAGTTCCAATGCTTATGGCATTCCTTCATTCATTGGAGCCCTTTCTGCAGAGGAATATGGACTTACGTTAAAGCTTCATGATCCATGTGAAGCTTAGGTGGGTTGCCCACCGCTCTCGACTATGGAAGTGCTGATCAGCTTAGTTGGAAATGGGGTGGTTGCTGCTTTCCTGTACGAATTCACCCTCACTCTTGTGTCACTCAGTCTGGATTCACACACGCGCACACACTCATCTACATACACATTTACTGACACACATACACACACTCACTCACAACCACGCACATAAACACACACACTCTCACACCCATACACATACTCACCCACCCATCACACACACACCAACACATGCATGCATTCCCACACACATACCCTCTCACCCCACATATAGGCCCACATACACTTCCACACACATAATCATACGTGCACACACCTGTCAGAAGACACTGGGTTGTGAGGAGCATGCAGAACATAAAAGAAAAGGGACATCTAAGCCAATCATGAAGGAGCTTTTCTCAGGATGAGCATGGGTCCAGAAGTACAATGAATCAAAAGCAAGATTGAGTCTCGCACACCATGCGGGCAGTAGAAGGCTCAAGACAAAGATGGCAGGTGCAATGGTAAAAGTGTATTGTCAAGAGTAAAAGTGGGCGCCAACCATTCACGGCGACTACCTATTTTTGAGGATCCAATTCAAATCAAAAGGAATATTTGACCTACCCTCCAATTTTGGGCATTCAACCGGCGCATGATCAGTGGACGTGAAGATTCGGCAAGGCTCTCTTGGCATATTGGGGCCTATAAAATCAAAGGATTTGTGCTCATTTGAGTTACAACACACTGGAGTACATGTACAAGTTTTAGGGATACAGTGGTTCGTGCGTACGTACAGAAGACCTCTCTTGCATTTGGTGGTTTCAAGTCTACTGTGGGAGCTACTCTGTTGTGTATACAGAGGGGAGGCTTCTCAGTGAAGGGCTATGAGCACCATAGTGTAAAAGAGTAGCTTGGATTCTTCTTCTTTTTCCGTGGGTCAGTGTGATTGATTGTGTTCTATTCTCTTGAGAAGATCTTACCATTTGTATTGTTCTGAGTTAGCCCGCATATTACCCTTATGCTGATCTGTTGTATTGAAGTTAATACCTCTAAGGGGGCTTGTGAGCCCTAAGCTTGCACTTTTGAGCACCACTCTGCCCAACCTTGTAATCATCTAATTTGAATCAAGCAGTGTACGATCTCCCTTGGTCATTGGTTGTCTATATTTCGTGAAGAATTTATCACTCTGTGTAAACTTTGTATCTGCCTGCTCACAGAAATGTTAAAGGGTATACTTCCCTAAAGAGAAGCCCCCTTGAGTAGGCGACGTACTGGAAGTGTCTGTTTTCTATAAAAGTTGATACCCCAGTACCTCCTCTACAGTTTGGCACGCCCGGTGGGACCTTTTGCATTTTTGTGAGAGGATTTTCGCCCTATTGTATTTGCGAGTAGGTACATGACCCATACGCGGGCGGATAAGGAGTCTCATCGTGAACGGAAGAGTCTTAACAAGTTAGAAATACCCACAACCAGTGAGCGTACCTCTCCTCCACCATCCTTGAATCTGTCCATTGATTTGGGAGTAACATCATTATCAAAAGAGAAACATAGGAGAACCTTAGATTTTTCCTCTGATACTTCAGAAGAGGTGCCGGCACCAATGGAGGATCTTTCCCATTTACTCTCTAGGTTGAACATCAAGTTTCCTACATTTAAAGGATTGGCTTATGAAGATGCAGATGACCACGTGAGGAGATTCGTCTCGTTATGCCGTGGAAGAGGATTGTAGAACCGGGAGGATGCAATGTTGGTGCTCTTTCCATCTACATTGGAAGGCCTTGCAGACAAATGGTATAGCCAGTATGCAGATGGGCACTTCACTACGTGGGAGGCACTAAAAGCGGCATTCTCGCAGACATTTCGACCAAGCGACTCTTCGGAACGAGCTCTAGATCAGCTAGAGAACCTAAAATTACGAGCAGGTGAATCCTTTCATGAATTGCACACTAGAACTAAAGCACTTGTTTCTCGTTTGCCTCATGCTCCAGGTGATTTTTTAGTCAAAAAATGGATTGAGAAGGCTCTGCCTAAGTCATCTCAACAAAAGCTTCGGGAATCCCTCAGACTGGATGCAACACTTGATGATTTTGTTGCAACTACATCACGCATTGAGGAGGCTAGAATACATTTTGAAGTGGAGTCTCAACCAAATTATGCATCCGATTTGGATCCGATCGGGCAACTCAGGAAGGAGTTGGAAGCCTTAAGGATGCAGCAAAGTCGCCAAGAAGAGAAGGTCATACCGCCACCCTCAACCCATAATGTGGATGAAGTGTCTCAACTTAGGCGTGAGCTTGAAGACTTGAGGACTACCCAGGACATACGAAGACAGGTTTGGTGTACAATATGTAGTAATAATGGACATTCCAATGTAAATTGTCCTAACAGAGTCAGTTGTCAGTTCTGTGGCAAAGAGGGTCATGAAGCAAGAGACTGCTACTACCTTAAGGGGACACAACAGCGAGGTAACCATCAAGGTGTAGATTCATATTATGCTAGCACTTCTAATGCACCTAATAGAGAAGAGACCCGCCCAACTCGGTCTAGATACAATAGGCCCCTAATGTGTTACCGCTGTGGGGAGTATGGCCATATGCAGAACAGGTGTTCTCTTCCAGAGGATGCACCCCCTTGTCAGCACTGTGCAGATGCTAAGGATCACTACACCAGAGATTGCCCAAGAGGTCGTCCGGCTCCAATTCACATGATTGCAGTCTCCCCACCAGTAGAAGGTATGACCGCTCAATCTTATGTTGTTTCGTCTTCATCCATGCCAATGATGACCAGAGCCAGGCAAGCGGCAGTAGCCCAAAAGGAGGAACAACAAGGACTCAAAGATAGAGTTGTAGAAAAGAGGGTGGGATGGAAGGACCAAGAAGAAATGGAAGAAGCTTATGAGAGGGCGACTACTTTGCTAAAAGATCAACCAACAAGTACTTCTGAAGGCAAGCAAGAAGTGAACATTGAAGAAATTTTGAAAGGTATTCATCATAAGATTAGCCTGTATCAACTCATAAAGATAGATCCTAAAGTAAGAAGTGATCTGCTGAAGATTATACATTATGCATGCTTGTGCCCACCTCCTAGCATAGATGGTTTTATGGTGGACTTTCCTCCTGCACCCTTGGCTGATTATCAGAGCTCAAGATTATCCGTTTTCATCAAGGATGAAGCTCTAGCAGGTGTTATTATAGATGGAGGTTCTGGCATCAATTTGATGCCTGATTTCACTATGAAGAAACTAAGGCTCAATCCCAGAAAGGCAGCACCCTTCACAGTCACCTTAGCAGATCAACGTCGGGTTGCACCAGTGGGCATTGTTGAAAAGGTACTTATGATAGTGCAGGGTTGTCATTTTGTTTTAGACTTTGTTATTATTGCCCTGCCTCAGGAGACCTCATACCCTCTACTCTTGGGAAGGCCTTGGTTAAGGCAAGCAAAGGCTCTACAGGATTGGGGAAAGAACAAGTTATGGATTTCCACAAGTACTAACAATCAATTACAGATACATTTGGAAGAAGGATCAGACATCAACAAGGCTATTGGATATACAATGGAAACTCAGGTAATGCCTTCAGAAGATGATGCTCTATTGAATTGGATGATGGGAAGTGCAGAATGCTGCACAGTAGAGATATGTGAGGTAAATGAGGATGTTGCTGAAGCAACACAAGGTGGTCGGGAAGAGGAAACAACTGATGTTTTTCACTTAAACAATATAGAAAAGAGTAAGCAAGGAAGACGCGTTTATCTTTTGCAGGCACCTCCTAAAGAACAGAAACCTCTAATTGAGACTGATAATCAAAATTCAACACTCGGCGCCACTACGATGGTATGTAAAGAGAAGGCAGGTAAACAAGAGGAATCAGATGATTCTATGCTTACAGGTCCAGAAAGAGACAAAGTTGTGCCTGCATCTGAGGAAGATAATTGTGACCTTCAAGAACTTCCATTCTCAAATATACCCTTAGGATGGATCAAGGAACAGATTGTGGATCATAAATTGAACTCTGCTCCTGCATACAGTGGAGATGAACTTTCAAGTGAGTCCAATTCTGAAAAGTTTGTTCAAGAAGTAAATCTTGGAGATGAAGAGAATCCTCAGATAGTTCACTTGGCTGCTTGGTTATGGCACTATCCGTCTTTACTGCAGAAGGTAACTTCCCTACTTTTTACCTATAAAAGTGTCTTTGCATGGTCCTATAAAGACTTATCAGGGATACTTGAGGAGCTTGGATTACACCGGATACCCTTAGTGGAAGGAGCTTCAGCTGCAAGAAGTAGACCTTACCGACTCAATCCAAAGTATGCAGAGGCAGTAAAGCTAGAAATCACAAAAGTGGAAGAGGCAGGTATTACTGTTCCTGTAGAACACTCACGGTGGCTTTCTTCCATGGTCATTGTACCAAAGAAAAACGGCAAAATAAGGGTATGTGTTGATTTTCGTGCCTTGAATAAGGTAACTATTCAGGATGGTTTTTCTCAGCCATTCACAGAGCAGGTGCTTGAAGAAGTAGCTGGACACTCTCTATATAGTTTTCTTGATGGGTTTAGTGGCTACAATCAGATAGCCATTCATCCTGAAGATAGAGACAAGACGGCTTTTGTTACTCCATGGGGCACATATGTCTATACCCGTATGGCCTTTGGCTTGAAAAATGCACCAGCATCTTTTAACAGGACCATGTATCTCATACTAGGGAAATGGTTAACCTCATTTCTGCGCATTTTTATGGATGACTTTTCAGTATTTTCAGGAACAGACAAGAGAGCAATAGTTCAAGATTTCAATAACCATTTGGATAATCTAAAGGAAATCTTTGAGCAGTGTCTCAAAACAGGGTTGAAGTTGAATCCTGCTAAATGTCATTTTCTAGTGACCAAAGGCACTCTCCTAGGCCACATAGTATCAGTTGAAGGGATAACGGTTGATCCGGCAAAGATCACTGCTATCCTTTCCATGCCTATTCCACAAAGCCCAAAGCAAGTGCAAAGTTTCTTGGGCCATGCAGGATATCATAGACGATTTATCAGAATGTATTCGGAAATAGCTAAGCCTTTATCCAGGCTTAAAAGTAAGAACGTCCCTTTCTCATGGACTCCTGAAGCTGAGAAAGCATTTTGCGAATTAAAGTTAAGACTATGTACTGCCCCACTTTTAACTATTCCTAATTGGTCATTAGAGTTCCATGTACATACAGATGCCAGTCTACATGCAGTTGGAGCAGTCTTGGCTCAACCATCATCACATAAGGTAGACCAACCTATTGTCTATGCTAGCAGATTGCTTACCAAAGCAGAAAGAAACTACAGCACTACCGAAAGGGAAGGTTTGGCCATCGTGTTCGCTCTTCAAAAATTTCGGCATTACCTCTTAGGTGTGCATTTTATTGTCATAACTGATCATTAGCCTTTGAAGTACCTGATTAACAAGCCCAGAGTAGCTGGAAGGGTTTGGCGATGGTTATTGTTATTTCAAGAATTTGATTTCGATATTCATATTAAGCCAGGGAAAGAGCATTATATGGCGGATCAGGTATCAAGAACTGCTCTCAGTGAACAAGCAACAGGTATTGATGATGAATTGGTGGATAGTACGCTTTTTTTGGTTACAATGCAGACTGATTGGTATAATGAAATTCTTGAGTTCCTTTCCATTGGAGAATTTCCCAAACATCTATCAGCACTAGAAAAGAGGAAATTACTTTTTAAGTCCAAATCTTACTCACTCATAGATGGAAATTTATATAAATATTGTCATGACGGTATCTTGAGAAAGTGTGTTTTTCCAGAAGAAGTAAACTTTTTGCTTGAAGCAGCACACAACGAAGGGCACATGAAGGGAGAAGAGTTGGCTCACAAGATTATCCACCAAGGATTATGGTGGCCTCAGATATACAAAGATGCAATCAAATTTGCCAAGGAGTGCGATATCTGTCAGAGATGTGCTCCTAAGCCAACCAAGATGAGTTTCCAGCCATTAGTCGTCTCCACTGGATGGCTACCTTTTGAACGATGGGGTCTTGACTTTATTGGTCCGATCAGTCCAATGGGTCAACTTGGAAGAAAGAGATATATTCTTATGGCCAGGTGTTATGCAACTAAGTGGGTAGAGGCTAAAGCCACTACAGACTGCACGGCCTTGACAGTGGCTAAATTTTTGTTTAAACGTATTTTTTCCAGATTCGGGTGTCCAATTGAAGTCACTAGTGAGAGGGGCACTCACTTTGTGAATCAGTTGCTCCAAGTCATCTTTGACAGGTATAAAATCTTTCACAGGAAGTCATGTGCTTACTATCCCAGAGCGAATGGCCAAGCAGAAAGTTCTAACAAAATCTTGATTGGGCTCTTACGCAAATTATCCTTTGAGCATCAAAGTTCTTGGCCACAGGCACTAATTGGTGCAATGTGGGCTTTCCGAACTACTAGAAGGGGAACCACTGGCGAAAGTCCATTCCGCCTAGTCTATGGTAAAGAAGCATTGGCACCTTTCGAATTTATCATCAGGAAGGAAATCGAAGCCAGAACCATGGGTATTGAACCTCCAATCAGAAGACTTGTAGCATTGGAAGAATATAGGGAAGTGGCAATGAAGAAACTACAAGTAAAGCAAGAGGAACGCAAAAGGCTACATGACAGGTATTTGAGGACTAATGAGGTACAGGAAGGATCTTTGGTCCTGATGCATCAAATCCCGTCGACAACCACCAAGTTGGCACCTAAATGGATAGGGCCTTATAAGGTAATAATGGTACTCCCTCATGGTGCAGTGCAACTGGAGAATCTGCAAGGCAAAAGGATTCCCCTGGTTAACATCTCCAGGGTGAAGAAGTATCTGAATTAGTTCAAAGTGGAAGCATTTTATCTCTTGTACATACCATGTTTTGCAGTTAAATCTCATTGAAATAAGCAATAAAGGAGTTATTGCACCGGGACGGTGCAAAAGCTTGATGTGGGGGTCTGTAGAGGTTGGAAACGCTCAGATGCCTTGGGATGAAGTTTCAGGAAGTGTTCAAGTGTTCTCACACGGATATATTGGAAGTTCTGAGCAGTATTTGAAGTTCCGAGCAGTCGTGCTGTCGTCTTTTCTTGGCTTCCTCCGTTGTTTGGTACCTCTCTCTATTTATCATTTTTTTTCTCCTTCTTCCCCTATTTCTCTCTCTTTCCCGCGGATGAACCCCCTCTCTCTCTCCCTCTCTTTCTCTCCCCCTCTCTCTCTCTATTCCCCTCTCTCTCTTCCCCGTCCCCTCTTTCTCTCCCCCTCTCTCCCTTTCTCTTTCTCTCTCTTTTCCCCTCTCTCTCTCTTCCCCGTCCCCTCTTTCTCTCCCCCTCTCTCCCTTTCTCTTTCTCTCTCTATTCCCCTCTCTCTCTCTTCCCCTTCCTCTCTTTCTCTCCTCCTCTCTCTCTATTCCCCTCTCTCTCTTCCCCGTCCCCTCTTTCTCTCCCCCTCTCTCCCTTTCTCTTTCTCTCTCTATTCCCCTCTCTCTCTCTTCCCCGTCCTCTCTTTCTCTCCCCCTCTCTCTCTCTATTCCCCTCTCTCTCTTCCCCGTCCCCTCTTTCTCTCCCCCTCTGTCCCTTTCTCTTTCTCTCTCTATTCCCCTCTCTCTCTTCCCCGTCCCTTCCTTCTCTCTCTCCCTCTTTCTCTCCCCCTCTCTCTTCTTTCTCTCTCTCTCTCTCTCTCTCCCCCTCTCTTTCTCTCTCTCCCCCTCTCTCTCCCCCCTCCTCTCTCTTCCTCCCCCGCCCCCGCCTCCGCTCGACCCCCCCTTTCACATCTCTGCCTCCGCCCCACCCGCACCCGCCTCCGCCCCCTCACCCGCACGCTTCCGCCCCCTCACCCGCACGCTTCCGCCCCCTCACCCCGCACCCCTCCGCCTAGCCCTCACCCCTCCTCCACTAGCCAATTCCCCCTCCTAACCTCCCTGCGACCCCGCCCAACTCCCCCACCTCCGCCTCCGCCCCGCCTGCACTCCTCCCCTCACTCCGCCTCCGCCCCCGCACTCACCTCCGCCTCCGCCCCCCGCCCACACTCCCCCCTCACTCCGCCTCCGCCCCCGCCCTCACCTACCTCCACCTCCGCCTCCGCCCCCGCCCCTCACCCACCTCCGCCTCCGCCCCCGCCCCTCACCTACCACCACCTCCGCCTCCGCCCCCGCCCACACTCCCCCCTCACTCCGCCTCCGCCCCCGCCCTCACCTACCTCCACCTCTGCCTCCTCCCCCGCCCCTCACCCACCTCCGCCTCCGCCTCCGCCCTCGCCCCTCACCCACCTCCACCTCCGCCCCCGCCCCTCACCTACCACCCCCTCTGCCTCCGCCCCCGCCCTCACCTACCTCCACCTCCGCCTCCGCCCCCACCCACTCTTCCCCCCTCACTCCGCCCTCCGCTCGACCCACCCCCCCCCTCTCACCCCACCAATTCTCCCACCCCCTCCGCATCTTCCCTCACATCTCCCTCAAACCACCCTTCTACACACACGGCCATATCCTTTCTTGGGAGACAGAAGATATCAGATCATTACAACTTAGCAATGATCTTCACTCCAGAGGTTCTGTAGGAATGGAGTCCATTTGGAAAGGTCCCTCGTCTCGTAGAGGTGAATTTCAATACAAAAGTCAATATGAAATGGAGCATGAGTTGGTCGAACATCAGTTGGGATCTGAAGTTCCAATGCTTATGGCATTCCTTCATTCATTGGAGCCCCAGAAATCCGTGCTTCTACCAGATTCTGCAGAGGAATATGGACTTACGTTAAAGCTTCATGATCCATGTGAAGCTTAGGTGGGTTGCCCACCGCTCTCGACTATGGAAGTGCTGATCAGCTTAGTTGGAAATGGGGTGGTTGCTGCTTTCCTGTACGAATTCACCCTCACTCTTGTGTCACTCAGTCTGGATTCACACACGCGCACACACTCATCTACATACACATTTACTCACACACATACACACACTCACTCACAACCACGCACATAAACACACACACTCTCACACCCATACACATACTCACCCACCCATCACACACACACCAACACATGCATGCATTCCCACACACATACCCTCTCACCCCACATATAGGCCCACATACACTTCCACACACATAATCATACGTGCACACACCTGTCAGAAGACACTGGGTTGTGAGGAGCATGCAGAACATAAAAGAAAAGGGACATCTAAGCCAATCATGAAGGAGCTTTTCTCAGGATGAGCATGGGTCCAGAAGTACAATGAATCAAAAGCAAGATTGAGTCTCGCACACCATGCGGGCAGTAGAAGGCTCAAGACAAAGATGGCAGGTGCAATGGTAAAAGTGTATTGTCAAGAGTAAAAGTGGGCGCCAACCATTCACGGCGACTACCTATTTTTGAGGATCCAATTCAAATCAAAAGGAATATTTGACCTACCCTCCAATTTTGGGCATTCAACCGGCGCATGATCAGTGGAGGTGAAGATTCGGCAAGGCTCTCTTGGCATATTGGGGCCTATAAAATCAAAGGATTTGTGCTCATTTGAGTTACAACACACTGGAGTACATGTACAAGTTTTAGGGATACAGTGGTTCGTGCGTACGTACAAAAGACCTCTCTTGCATTTGGTGGTTTCAAGTCTACTGTGGGAGCTACTCTGTTGTGTATACAGAGGGGAGGCTTCTCAGTGAAGGGCTATGAGCACCATAGTGTAAAAGAGTAGCTTGGATTCTTCTTCTTTTTCCGTGGGTCAGTGTGATTGATTGTGTTCTATTCTCTTGAGAAGATCTTAGCATTTGTATTGTTCTGAGTTAGCCCGCATATTACCCTTATGCTGATCTGTTGTATTGAAGTTAATACCTCTAAGGGGGCTTGTGAGCCCTAAGCTTGCACTTTTGAGCACCACTCTGCCCAACCTTGTAATCATCTGATTTGAATCAAGCAGTGTACGATCTCCCTTGGTCATTGGTTGTCTATATTTCCTGAAGAATTTATCACTCTGTGTAAACTTTGTATCTGCCTGCTCACAGAAATGTTAAAGGGTATACTTCCCTAAAGAGAACCCCCCTTGAGTAGGCGACGTACTGGAAGTGTCTATTTTCTATAAAAGTTGATACCCCAGTACCTCCTCTACATATGTGATATAAGTCTTCCAATATTTATTCAGTCCATTTCAACATGATAGAGTGTCCAAACTCTATGAAGCAAAGCTATTTATTTATCTTATTCAGTCCATTTCAACATGATAGAGTGTCCAAACTCTATGAAGCAAAGCTATTGTATACCTGCATGCATTGCTTTGCCAGCCGCATCCATCATCGGAGCTCCATCTCTGATACTATACACCTTGGATTCATCATGGTCATGAGCACCCCAAGGTATACGTGGTGTTCCACATGGTGTACCGCATGGCATACCTACATCTGAGGTACTGGTTCTAGGAGTAGAAGCGGGCGACACAACGTCCATCGCATTGCCTTCACAATAGCCGCCTCCTCTAGACCTACCTGTACATCGACTCCTAGAATCTCATGCTCCAGAGTGTGACCTCGACCTATGAGATGGGCTAGAACCTGTATCGCATTGAGGTGTTCAACACACATATCTACTACTAGAGCCAATAGGGGATGGCTGAAAAGATGGTCGTGGTGGAGTCATAAAGCTAGGAGACATACCTCTTGCGGGAGTAGCACCATCCGCAAGAGTGACACCTGTATGAGTCACATTGATGGGAGTGACACGGACGGAAGTGAGGCCGGCAAGAGTGAGGTTGGCAGGTGTGAGGTGGCCAGGAGTGAGGCCGGGAGGAGTGCTACCACGAGCGATCCAATACTGTGATGCAGCGGCCATATACGTAGGAGGTACCTGAGAGATGAACTCTAAGAACTGCTCCTCTCTCATGGAATGTGGAGTGACTTGAAGACTGTCTCCCATCATGCTCTATAATAAAAGAACTTCAATAATTAGCATGTGATAATAAAGGTAATATAGAGAAATGATAGTGTACAAAAAACCTAGCACAAAAAACAAAAATTAGTACGTACAAGTATTTGATTCAAAAATCCTCTAGTCTAGCATCCTCTTGGAGATGGGATGCATCGAGAATATCTATCTTTATATTGATGACTTCTTAATCTCTTGCTATGCTGGTTTCTTCCTCATCATTGTCTATTGCTTCGTGTTCTCGAACAATGATCTCTTCTTGAATAATGATCTCTTCCTCCTTGACTATCGAATGAATCTTTGAGTCCACTACAGATGGACTTTCTTCTACATCTATATTCTCATAAATTTTTCTACTAGATAGGGCGACTTGTAAAACAAATAGCCACTCTAGTTCTTTTGAATGTGGTATAAACACAACATGCTCACAATGTTCGGGAAGTACAAATGTATCCCTTTCATCCGTCCATAATTTTATGGAGTGGAATTGAAGCAAACCGCTTTTATCCTACCTCACTATTGCATTTCTTCTAGAGATGACTACTTTGAACCATTTCACATAAAAAAAAGTAATCCAACTTCCTAAAAGATAGCTTCAAGATATCTTGAATCACACCACAATAATCTAGCTCCCTTTCTTGAGCATTATTATCTCTTGCACTCACTCAACGTTTTTGCAAAAACTTAACAATCACCCCACTATCAAAAGTAGACCTATTTTTATCGATTTGTGCGACCTAAAAGTGTCATCAATGAGACCATTGTGCATCATATTTAGTATACTCCCAATCACATCCATTTGCGAGTTCTTCTTCTTCTTTAGAGATATCTTCACTCGTTGCCTTTGCTTTTGAAACCGCTGTATCTATCCATCTACTTGTTGGAAAAGATGGAAGAGGTCGAAGACTTTTTGGAAAATGCAAAAATCGAGTGGAACGATTCCTTCAAAATTGAGCTCTCTCCTTTGTGTTGGTCTCCTGGCAAGCTCATACGTTTCTAACCACTTCTGCATAGGCTCCGAGTTAACTATGCAAACATCACTGCCTTCTCTCTGAAAGCTACATCTATTTTTCCTTGCAATCCTTTACCTTGTGGTTCATCGCCTACGAGATAAACATCTTCATCATCGCTCCATAAGCAAGGCATTTTGGGATCCGACATACGTAGAAACTTAGTTATCAATACAACGGACTCTTGTACAAGTCATCTCTCTGTCATGCTTCCCTTTGGACGTGCTCTTTGTCAAACAAACCCTTTTAATGTCTTTATAAAGCACTGTAAGAAGAACATCCATCAACTATGGACAGTTCCTCCTATTGCAACTTCATCTATCACATGAACTAGTAAATGAAGTTGAATAGTCAGAATACTTGTGGGAAAGTATTTCTCTACCATACAAATAGCCTTGATTGCATTGAGTTTTGCACTCTCTATGCTATCTTTATTTATGTCTTTAGAAGAGATCCACCGTACTAAAGAAGTAATTTTATAAATGGTTCTTCGTACATCCTTCCAAACACAATCTTTGCGGGCTACAAAGAGCACAAACTATAAAAACTTGTGCCTACAATAAGCAATTAAAATGACATTAGTAAATAAAGTTATTTTGATACAATAGTAAAAGTTTATTTCAAATCCACTTACCTGAACAATTCAATGACACTACTATCTGGCCATCCATAAATGGATTGTGGATTGAGCATCATCAGTGACACATGTAGTACAGATATCTTTGCTCCATTATAAAGTGGTAAACGAGCTAGTCTTTGCATGTTTTCATATTCTTCATCGACTTTTGATCGTGGAAATTCTACTATCTCCATGAAACTCTCGACATCTTCTCCACCATCATGATCTTCGTACATCTCATAAAATGCGTCGAGCATCTCTTCCATATGTTCATTCTGTGTAATGCTATTAGTACTTGCTTGTACGTCTAAGTTCTTTTTTGTTCTCTTTTGTGCAAGAGAGGTTACCAGTGCAATGTCGTTTGGGTCCATCTGCTCACCTTGCGGACCATGCGAATGGAAGTGTAGGTTTCTAGTCAGCTTTTATCAAAGGATCCATAGTCTCTAACATGTGCAGTACAAATCTATCGTTTCTAATAAATTTGATACTTGCACTGAGTGGAAGGACATGCCATTATCTCCTCCGGATCCAAACTAGCCATCTGATACAATATGGACATTTTAGAACATTTTTCTTTTATTAAACCTAAAAATCAAACTTCTAAAGACTTAAACTTGAAATACTAAAACCTAAATACTTAAACACCTAAAGAAACCTAAGACCCTAATCCTGAAACCCAAATCTATATAACTATCCGATTATATATATATATTTATTTATATATTCAGATTTTTTTCTTAATTAATCCTATTTTTATATATTTAATTATATATATTTAATTAAATTATTTAAAACACTAGTTCTTTTTATATTATTTATCTATTTCAAACTTTGGATTGTAAGATCACTGAATTTCTTAAATATGGCTTCCATTGTACTAGTGGGCACAACATCCTTTGGTACTAGTGGGTTCACCTCAGGATTCTGTATAAGTTGTTGAACAGTCTGTGTTTGTTCTTCTTGCATATCGTCATGCCAACTTTGCATAAATTTAGACAAAGTTCTTTGCTTTTCAATATCCCCTCTAACAGCTTCTTCCACATTATTCTAGTCTTCAGTCAGAATAGTCTTAGTTCCTACATGTTGTAATTATGGGAAAAATTCTTCTCGAGCTTTCATATCTATAGCCTGGAGAAACAAGGATACTTTCTCTTGAGCTATAGCCCTCCGAGCATATTCAGATAAGTCTTCAAAATCTTGATCAAATTCTCTTTTGATGCTAAAATGGATTGGTCCTTAGGTTTATGTATCCATTTTAGAACTGTTGACCTAGTTACTTTATCATCGTCATCAAGTGAAACATTCTCCTGAGTATTATCTTATATTGAAACCATCTTGTTTGCCCTTCTACAACTAGTCGGGGTGCATCGACAACTAGTTGGCTACGCAGATGCAGTTCGAAAACATGTACAAAAGTATCTATAAGCTCTTGGTCACTTAATTGCCTAAGGCTTGTGCCAAGATATCGTGCCTCTAACTCATACTCTTTTATAGAAGCGAGGAACATTTTTGCCAGTGAAATACCCACTCCTTTTAATAACTCATTCATGGAATTCCTCGATGGCACTTCATCTTTTTTCATCCTCCTCGAAGCACAAGAGCTAGGTTATAACGTCCATTGTAGTGTCGACCATAAATGTTCAAACACAAAGAGCTCTCTCAAACCACACTACTAGCTAGGATCGAAGTCTCTACACTCTCGTCCTTCATGTCGGGTTCACCAAGTATGTCGAGTAGTTCATAGAAAGGGGAGAGAAATAGATGAAGATTCGTGCAGAATACCAAAACCTTAGGAGTTTCGATGGAGTAAATAGGCCAAAGTGGATTTTTTTTAGAAGATTTCCTATAGAGATGAAAATCGCACGAACTACTTGATGATTGCTTCTTCAAACTGCGAGGGAATTATGAATAGCTGCAGCAAAATTCTCTTTAAATTATTCATCAAGTGAGAATGGTTGAGTCTTGAATTAACATTAGAGTTGACTCACAGTACTATGAAGCATTTTTGAAATTCTGGTCAAATTGTATTTCAAAACGCTATTGATCAATCTATAATGGATACATTGATACGTTCTCCATTAGAAGAATATTGCTCCATTGCTTCCTAACCTGAGATATCTTTAGTGAAAAGTCCACCCTTGCGACCCGTTTCACTTTAATCCTTACTAGCGATCTGTTCCGCACGAGCTTGTCAATGCAATCGAGTCATATGAAGTAACAGAATAACTACATAAGTAGGAAAGATGTCCTGATATATGGAAAGCGTAGCACAATACAACTATGGGCACATCGTCTAAGATGGATAGTAGCCCATAGTTTTATGATCTCTTTTTATATATTTATATATTCTTTTATTTATCCACTCCAATCCTTTTGTTAGTCTTGAGATAGTATTAAATCAGAGGAACAGAGCAAACTTTGCCCAATCATGTATATTGGGAAAAGCTTTTGTCACCACAACAACATCCTTCACTGTGTTTCTTTGAGATGAAATAAAGGTACAAACCAATAAAGCATTTCTGTATAATTTTCGTGAATAAAGACACCCTAAGAACTCTGAAAACCTTTCTATAGCAAAACCATTTTAGGTATCTCAAGTATCCTTTATTCAAAAGTGCAATATTTACATATTTGAATATTAATGAGAAAATTCAACGATATCTGCCAATTAACTCGCAAGACTTTGGCGATCTGTCCTATAGAAATATCAGTTTTTTTTTTTTTTTTTTTTTTTTTTGAAGCACAACAGAAGAAATATCAGTTTCTGTTCACTGTACTCTTTTCAAACCGTTGGAGCAAAGCATCATTTATCATAAATACAGTTTTATTAAATCCCATGAGTACATAAGGCTAGTGTGTGTTGGTGTTTATGCGGACAATCATAGCTAACTCATAGTGTTAAACTTTCCTTTCACACTATATGTTTATGACAAAAAAACCCTATATGCATGTACATTTTTCTGAGCCAGATTCCAAACATTACCTCAATCGATAATCCCTACTTATATAGCTAGCACTGTAGGAAGGCATTCACAAAGAGAAGAGTTAAGCATAGAGGGTTGTTACTTGAGATACTTTTTGAAGATGACGCGAGGACGCAGCAAAACTCATTCGAGATCAACTACACCATCAAGGAAGTTGCTCATTTCTCTAGTTTCCATCAGCCTTGATGCCTCTCGCTTGATGAACGTTCAAGCCCATTACTTCTAAAAAATGCTCTACCGAACTCGAATGTGATCACTTATTATAGCCTGAACATCTGGATCCATAGCAGTGCCACAACTCTTATTTTCATGAATGCTGCTGCTTCATTCTAACAGTAATGATCGTCACAGATCCTCTTGCAGAAACACCCGTAGCAGACTTATAAGCTTCTAGCTTTGCTTTCATCCACATACGAGTTCATATTCAGATCTTCATACTTGTTTGCTTCGCTCTCCATTGGAAGAAAAAGCCAAACGCAAGCTAGAAAAATGGAGAGCTCCCTCCGATGTTTCAGTTTATATATAATCGTTTCTTCACATGCAAATCCTCAGACATTCAGCCCCTCTGACTCTGAATAAGCATCCTCTATCTGCTTCCTCCTCTCCATCTCTCTGTATTGTTTGGTTTGGAAATATTGGCCCTGTTGGCTTCGGAAGCTCAGAGTATCCAACAAGAGCGTCCCTCCTTCAATATGCTGAAAGTAACTTTTTGTTTCTCCTCTATGCGTGAGTTGCAGAGAACACTCCTTTATCTGTGCCTCAATGTCTAATCACATGGAACACCCACCCTGATTATTTTTCACTTTCCTTCTAGGCCTCCTTTCTAAAGCAGCCAAAACTATCGTCTGCACCCTTTCCTCCTAAGCCGAGTCAGTCTATCCCAAGAAAATCTTTCTTCTGTTAGCTCACCACGGCCATCAGCAACAGCCGCGTCCACTTAATATGCCTCCCTTTCACTTGCTCATTCCTTCCGTTCCGGCTCTCAACAGGTGTCCTCCTTATTTTCCACGTGTTCTTTCTTTTTCAGATCCTCTTTCCTCTCAACTTCTATACATCTTCCTTCCAAATTCTCGAAGAAGTGAAAGCTGGCATTTTTCTCACGCTTTCTACCTTTTACCCCTTTACGTATTATAAATATTGCTCATATATTAACACATTTTAACATGACCTTACACACAATTCATACCTCAAATATGAAAGACATACACATTTATACACATACAAACTTGTGTGAATATATACACTTTAATTAAAGCATTCAAATAGGAACATAATTAAGCACTTCAACACATCCAAGGAGACCATATGTACATCATATGCATACATAATTCAATGCACTCACACACACATGTTTATCATCATGCACATGCGATCGAGAGCACATACATGGATACATGTGCACATTCCTTTTTCCTCATCTGATTTTGGGCAATCATCCTTGCTTAATTTCACATATGTGAGTAAAGCTCTTCCCAATGCCTTTCCACATTGCAATTGAACGTGTGAAGTACTATGTACCCACTTTGAGACAAGTATATGAATCTTCTACTCCTATCACATGTAATGAGCATGCAATGAATATGTTTGACATCCCCCAAATCCTTTATATCAAATGTCCCAGTCAACTTCTTTATGAGAACTGACAAGTCATAAGAGAACTTCCTAGCAATCAACATATCATTGACATAAAGTATCAAGCATATCCAGCTCCCATCTGAGCATCTCCTTGTGTAGAGATAATGATCCTCATTACTCCAACAGTCTTGAGACTTCATAAAAGCATCAAAATTTTGGTACCATTGTCTAAGGGATTGTTTAAGTGCATATAAGCTCTTCTTGAGCTTACAAACTAGAATATCTTTGCCAAGAACTATATATCCCTCTCGTTGTTCCATATAAATCTCATTTGTAAGATCTACATGCAAGAAAGCAAGTTTCACATCCATTTGGACTAGCTCTAGGTCCTCCATTGCAAGGAATCCAAGCAACATGCACATACTACAACATATGAGGGGCATATTGATGCTTCTTATATCGACAGTCGCTCTTGGCTTCCATTGTACTAGTGGGCAAAACATCCTTTGGCACTAGTGGGTTTGCCTGAGGATTCTGTATAAGTTATTGAACAGTCTGTGTTTGTTCTTCGTGCATATGGTCAGGCCAACTTTGCGTAAATTTAGACAAAGTTCTTTGCTTTTCAATATCCCCTCTAACAGTTTCTTCCACATTATCCTAGTCTTCAGTCAAAATAGTCTTAGTTATTACATGTTGTAATTATGGGAAAAATTCTTCTCGAGCTTTCATATCTATAACCTAGAGAAACAATGATACTTTCTCTTGAGCTATAGCCCTCCTAGCATATTCAGATAAGTCTTCAACATGCTGATCAAATTCTCTTTTGATGCTGAAATGGATTGGTCCTTAGGTTTATGTATCCATTTTAGAAATGTTGACCTAGTCACTTTATCATCATCATCAAGTGAAACATTCTCCTCAGTATTATCTTATATTCAAACCATCTTGTTTGCCCTTCTACAACTAGTCGGGGTGCTTCCACAACTAGTTGGCTACGTAGATGCAATTCGAAAACATGTACAAAATTATCTATAAGCTCTTGGTCACTTAATGGCCTAAGGCTTGTGCCAAGATATTGCACCTTTAATTCATACTCTTTTATAGAAGCGAGGAACATGTTTGCCAGTGAAATACCCACTCCTTTTAATAAACTCATTCGTGGAATTCCTCAATGGCACTTCATCTTTTTTCGTCCTGCTCGAAGCGCAAGAGCTGGGTTATAACGTCCATTGTAGTGTCGATCATAAATGTTCAAACACAAAGAGCTCTCTCAAACCGCACTACTAGCAAGGATTGAAGTCTCTACACTCTCGTCCTTCATGTCGGGTTCACCAAGTATGTTGAGTAGTTCATAGAAAGGGGAGAGAAATAGATGAAGATTCGTGTAGAATACCAAAAGCTTAGGAGTTTCGATGGAGTCAATAGGGCAAAGTGGAATTTTTTTAGAAGATTTCCTATAGAGATGAAAATCGCATGAACTACTTGATGATTGCGAGGGAATTATGAATTGCTTATTCATCAAGTGAGAATGGTTGAGTCCTGAATTAACATTAGAGTTGACTCACAGTACTATGATGCATTTTTGGAATTCTGGTCAAATTGTATTTCAAAACGCTATTGATCAATCTATAATGGATACATTGATACGTTCTCCATTAGAAGAATATTGCTCCATTGCTTCCTAACCTGAGATATCTTTAGTGGAAAGTCCACCCTTGCGACCCGTTTCATTTTAATCCTTACTAGCAATCTGTTCCGCAGGAGCTTGTCAATGCAATCGAGTCATATGAAGTAACAGAAGAACTGCATAAGTAGGAAAGATGTCCTCATATATGGAAAGCGTAGCACAATACAACTATGGGCACATCGTCTAAGATGGATAGTAGCCCATAGTTTTATGATCTCTTTTTATATATTTATATATTTTTTGATTTATCCACTCCAATCCTTTTGTTAGTCTTGAGATAGTATTAAATCAGAGGAACAGAGCAAACTTTGCAGAGCCCAATCATGTATATTGGGAAAAGCTTTTGTCACCACAACAACATCCTTCACTGTGTTTGTTTGAGATGAAATAAAGGTACAAACCAATAAAGAATTTCTGTATAATTTTCGTGAATAAAGACACCCTAAGAACTCTGAAAACCTTTCTATAGCAAAACCATTTTAGGTATCTCAAGTATCCTTTATTCAACAGTGCAATATTTACATATTTGAATATTAATGAGAAAATTCAACGATATCTGCCTATTAACTCGCAAGACTTTGGTGATCAGTCCTATAGAAATATCAGTTTTTGATCACTTTACTCTTTTCAAACCGTTGGAGCAAAGCATTATTTATCATAAATACAGTTTTATTAAATCCCATGAGTACATAAGGCTAGTGTGTGTTGGTGTTTATGCGGAAAATCATAGCTAACTCATACAATGTTAAACTTTCCTTTCACACTATATGTTTATGAAAAAACAAACCGTATATGCATGTACATTTTTCTGAGCCAGACTCCAAACATTACCTCAATCCATAATCCCTGTTTATATAGCTAGCACTGTAGCAACGCATTCACAAAGAGAAGAGTAAAGCATAGAGGGTTGTTACTTGAGATACTTTTTGAAGATGACGTGGGGATGCAGCAAAAGTCATTAGAGATCAACTACACCATCAAGGAAGTTGCTCATTTCTCTAGTTTCCATCAGCCTTGATGCCTCTCGCTTGATGAACGTTCAAGCCCATTACTTCTAAAAAATGAGAACTCGAATGTGATCACTTATTATAGCCTGAACATCTGGATCCATAGCAGTGCTACAACTCTTATTTTCATGAATGCTGGTGCTTCATTATAACAGTCATGATCGTCATAGATCCTCTTGCAGAAACACCCATAGCAGACTTATAAGCTTCTAGCTTTGCTTTCATCCACATACGAGTTCATATTCAGATCTTCATACTTGTTTGCTTCGCTCTCGATTGGAAGAAAAAGCCAAACGCAAGCTAGAAAAATGGAGAGCTCCCTCCGATGTTTCAGTTTATATAT
Organism: Ceratopteris richardii; assembly: GCA_020310875.1. Classification (NCBI taxonomy): domain Eukaryota; kingdom Viridiplantae; phylum Streptophyta; class Polypodiopsida; order Polypodiales; family Pteridaceae; genus Ceratopteris; species Ceratopteris richardii. The sequence goes on from CM035422.1 coordinate 83,667,297, forward strand.
ATTCCTTTCTCCACATGCAAATCCTCAGACATTCAGCCCCTCTGACTGTGAATAAGCATCCTCTATCTGCTTCCTCCTCTCCATCTCTCTGTATTGTTTGGTTTGGAAATATTGCCCTTGTCGGCTTCGGAAGCTCAGAGTATCCAACAAGAGCGTCCCTCCTTCAATATGCTGAAAGTAACTTTTTGTTTCTCCTCCTTGCGTGAGTTGCAGAGAACACTCCTTTATCTGTGCCTCAATGTCTGATCACATGGAACACCCACCCTGATTATTTTTCACTTTCCCTTCTAGGCCTGCTTTGCAAAGCAGCCAAAACTATCGTCTGCACCCTTTCCTCCTAAAGCGAGTCAGTCTATCCCAAGAAAATCTTTCTTCTGTTAGCTCACCACGGCCATCAGCAACAGGCGCGTCCCCTTAATATGCCTCCCTTTCACTTGCTCATTCCTTCCGTTCCGGCTCTCAACAGGTGTCCTCCTTATATTCCACGTGTTCTTTCTTTTTCAGATCATCTTTCCTCTCAACTTCTATATATCTTCGTTCCAAATTCTCGAAGAAGTGAAAGCTGGCATTTTTCTCACGCTTTCTACCTTTTACCCCTTTACGTATTATATATATTGCTCATATATTAACACATTTTAACATGACCTTACACACAATTCATACCTCAAATATGTAAGACATACACATGTATACACATACAAACTTGTATGAATATATACACTTTAATTACAAGCATGGAAATAGGAACATAATTAAGCACTTCAACACATCCAAGCAGACCATATGTACATCATATGCATACATAATTCAATGCACTCACACACACATGTTTATCATCATGCACATGCGATCAAGAGCACATACATGGATATATGCAAATACATGTGCACATTCAAACTTGCACATGTAACCTTATATATTCACATATATAAGTGCACACATTAATTCCTTTGGTTTGCTCCAATGCTCCATAATGGAAATAAGCATGAATGATGTGAAGGAAACACCGTGAAATGGATATGCAATCAAATAGACATACGTTCAAGCATAGAGCTCACCTAGTTTAATGACTTCCCTTATCAGCGAACCATCTTAAAATATATGTATAATTGTTTTTAGTAGTTCTCGGCTCTTTACACCTGACCAACCTGGAATAATAGCATCGTGTGCTCTTCACACTTGAATTACACTTAACTTCTACTGTCATTGACTCAAAATGTTTATTTGGTTCTACTATTGACTTGAATTTATGACCACAATGTAGAAAACATAATACACAAGGAGCACGAAGAGAGACTTCTTAGATGTTATAAAAGCGGTCAAACTTAGAGTCTATGGTTGACCAAGCCACTATATGACTTATCAATGAACATATACAAAAGTGTGCGGTGGCCATTTAGCCTTTCACATGGACATGAATGGTTATAACAATCTCCCACCCAAGGCCAATATGGCCAAAGTAACTATGGGAGAAAAAATGAAGAATGATAAAGAATACGTGAGTTTAAGTATACAAGCTATACCTCCCACCTGATGGGCATGTTACACATTATACAAGTGACTCTGTAAGATCATGAATCAAGTAACCTCCATCAAGTTAGAAGAGTATCAAAAGCTATCCTGTAATAGAGCTTTAGTCAAAGCATTTGTAACATTATCTCGAGTTTGAGCCATCTCAAGAATAATGTGCTCAATGGCTAAGCAATCTCTAATGAAGTGATACCTTGCCTAAATCTCCTATGTCTCTGCATGATAGACTAGATTCTTAGCCAAAGCAATGGCACTCTTACTATCACTGAGCAAATGATGTACATGCTAAGGTAGACTCAAGAAACATGAGAAAGGAACAATGGTTCCTTACATGCCATCTTGCGGCAACATACTCTACTTCTGTGGTGGAAACAACTACACATTCTCAAAGACGAGATCTCCAAGAGATATCACCTCCAGAAAACTGAAAAATGTACCCAGATCTAGGCTTAGATTTTTCTACACAACTAGTATAATCGGAAACTCTGTAACCAATAGTGGATGCTTTTCCTCTACATAAGCATAGACACTTGTCCTTAGTGCTACTTAGATATCTCAAAATCATCTTGACTGCTTCCAATGTTTCTTGCTGGGATTAGACATATATTTGCTAACAACTCCTACTATAAATGCAATTTCTGGTCTCATAGCTACCATAGCATACATGAGACTACCAACAATAGACTGATAAGGAGTTTTGATCATGAACTCTTTTTCCTCATCAGATTTTGGGCAATCATCCTTGCTTAATTTCATATATGTGGGTAAAGGTGCACCTAATGCCTTTCCACATTGCAGATTGAACCTGTGAAGTACTTTGGATATGTACCCACTTTGAGACAAGTATATAAATCTTCTACTCCTATCACAAGTAATGGGCATGCAAGGAATATGTTTGGCCTCCCCAAAAGCCTTTATATCAAATTTCCCACTCAACTTCTTTTTGAGAATTGACAAGTCATAACAGAACTTCCCAGCAATCAACATATCATTGACATAAAGTATCAAGCATATCAAGCTGCCATCTGAGCATCTCCTTGTGTAGAGACAATGATCCTCATTACTTCCAGAGTAGTCTTGAGCCTTCATAAAAGCATCAAAATTTTGGTATCATTGTCTAGGGGATTGTTTAAGTTCATATAAGCTCTTCTTGAGCTTACAAACTAGACTTTCTTTGCCAAGAACTACATATCCCTCTCGTTGTTCCATATAAATTGCATTTGTAAGATCTCCATGCAAGAGAGCAATTTTCACATCCATTTGGACTAGCTCTACGTCCTCCATTGCAACGAATCCAAGCAACACACATATACTATAACATATGAGGGGCATACCGACGCTGCCTATACCAATGGTCACTCTTGGCATTGGTATAAACGTTGGAAAGTCCACTTAAAGATACCGATAGTCAAGTGACCATCGATATGATCGTTTAAAATGGATCGTGGGTGTGTGTCGGGACCGTCGGTATAGGCATCGGTATGAGCGTCAATAAATTATTGGAAGTTACCGACGCCCATACCGATGTCTATACCGAGGCCGAGTTTTAAACATATCGGGAACCAAAGAGCAAAATTGAACATTTTTGCACGTTTTTGTGTACCACTTGTCTTCTGTCGAACTTGGGAGCGCGAACCCCATTGCAACCTGCATTGTCTTGTGCACACATATACACATAGAGATCTTTCTCTCTCCACACACACACACTCTCTCTATTTAGATCTCACATCTTGGTAAGTGTTGCGCTTACTCTTAGCCTTTGTCTTTCTCTATGCTTTAGGTATTATAATTTCTCTTCTCTTTGATTTTGAAGAAGTTCTTTGGCATCGATTCTTTGGAATTCGATGATAGACGACATACATTACGCTTTGATGACAATGATCCAAAAGAGGGAAATACTTGTAAGTGATTGTTTTATTCTCTATTGACAGAGAGGATGTGCAATTTGAAGAGAAACACAAGTATCAAATGACCTGAGCGATGGGATTATGGTACTAGGAAGACACATTCCTAAGATAAGATCAAATTCTCATTATAGTGAGGCTATGAAGAAGAAAAAAACAAGAAGGAAGCACCCTCAACATGTACAAGGTCATTGGACGACAGAGCCTCACTTACAAGGTACCCTTACTACTCTAAGGAAGAATACAAATAGAGAGGGACACTATGCCTTTAAAGAGGTTGGATGACATGAGGAGGGAAGTAAAAAGAAGGACTTAGACTACAAAAAATCGGCCGTATATCGAGGTTTTTACCGAGGGAAATGAATGTGCGTATTTTTTCCCCGACATCGGTGTATGTGTCGGTATGTCCATCGGTATTAAAATACCGGTATGGGTGTCGGTATAAGCATTGGTATGAGCATCGGTATAAGAACCGGAATAAATGTCGATAATACTCATGCCCATACCGATGCCTATGTTAGGTGTACTGTCGCGTACACTGGTGCTTGTTGGGTGTACCGACACTTATTCCAATGACATTATTGGGAGTACCATTGCTTATACCGACAAGCATATCTGCAAAGTTTCTTTTGGGCAGAGTGTGTTGTCTTTTTCTACAGCAACATTGCCATGATGTTGCTTACCAAAAGACAATATACTCTACCCAAAAAAAACCGAGTACATGTGATGTGTACTCTAATGTCCACTGAAATATGATTTCATAAAATAGAATAATATTGGACACAAAAGAGATAATCAGAATGAACCATCACTACAAGAAATAGGGGGGCGTAACGATGCCCCCGAATTGAAAAAAAACCAGCACCGTCGCTTATGCGATGCTAGAGTCACATAAGCGATGGTGCTATTTTGGATTTTTTTTTACGGGCATTCATCACATAAGCGATGCCTGCGTTGTGTATGCGACACTAAACCTGTGCACTGCAAATAGTGTAGCTAATTAGTGACACTATTTCTGATGTTGGCAAACACACATACACACACATATATGCATACACACACATAGAGAGACATACACATACATACACATACACATACATACACATACATGCATACATATGTATACATAATGCATATGCATATGCATACATACATACTTACATGCATACATACACATACATAATGCATACACACACATATGCATACATAAGGCATACATAATGCATACACACACATACACACATATATGCATACATACATGCATACACATACACACATAGACACATACACACACATAGACACATACACACACATAAACACATACACACTCATAGACGCACACACATACACAAAGACACACACACATACACACACACATATACACACACACATACACACAAGGACACATACACACATAATGATGCATACACACACATACACATGCATACACATACATATGCATATATACATACATACACATACACACATAGACACATACACACACATAAACACATACACACTCATAGATACACACACATACACATAGACACACACACACATACACACATAGACACAGACACATAATGATGCATACACACACATACACATGCATACACACATACATACCCATATACACACACATACACACATACACACATACACACATACACACACATATATGCATACACACACACATAGAGCGACATACACACACATACACGTATATGCATACATATGTATACATAATGCATATGCATATGCATACATACATACTTACATGCATACATAATGCACATGCACACATACACATACATAATGCATACACACACATATGCATACGTAATGCATACACACACATACACACATATGTGTACATACATGCATACACATACACACATAGAGACATACATACACATAGACACATACACACACATAAACATATACGCACTCATAGATGCGTAGCGACACATACACATAGACACATACACACATACACATACACACACACATATACACACACACAAACATACACACATATACACATACACACATACACATGCATACACATGCACACATAGACACATACATACACATTGACACATACACACACATAAACACATACACACTCATAGACACACACACATACACATAGACACACACACACACACACACATATAGACACATACACACATACACACATACACACATACACACATAACGATGTATACACATGCATACACACATATAGACACATGTACAAACACACATACACACATACACATACATATATGCATACACACACATAGAGAGAGACATACACACACATACACATACATGCATACATATGCATACATAATGCATATGAATATGCATACATAATACTTACATGCATACATACACATACATAATGCATACATAATGCATACACACACATATGCATGCATACCTATACACACATAGACACATACACACACATAGACACATACACACACATAAACACATACACACTCATAGACGCACACACATCCGCATAGACACACACTCATACACACACACATATACACACACATATAGACACATACACACATAATGATGCAGACACACACATACAAATGCATACAGAGATATAGACACACATACACGCACGTACATACACACACACATGCATACAGACACATACTTAATGCATACACAGACACATATGTACACCTATATATATTGATTTCTAACCCATTTTGTTTTATATGTTAGGTATTATGGATCCTAGTACAGAGAGAAAGGCAAAACTCACTCTCATAAAAAGTCTTATGAGAGCAAGAGTTCCGTCTGATACTCTAGGGGCCATCATGCGTGATTGCTCAGAGATGTTTGATGATGAGCTGGACTATATGATCCAGATGCTTACCCAACAATCAGAGGAGGGCTCTTCTGCGGCTCCACATGCAGGAAGATAGCTATCTGCTCATAGGTATGTTTTTTTTTCATAAACTTACTTAATGATATTATAACACATATTTTTAGTTATTTTTATCTATATATTTTCAGGACACCTATACCACCCCCCAGATTGTGATAGCAGAGCAGAGTTGCCTATGAGGACATGCATAGGCACCTTAGGACTAGAGTGCAATATAGAGCCAGAGGGGAACATTGTGTACATAGGGAATGGATTGGAGTTCAAGAGAAGAATGTGGGCATTATGCGACTCTTACCTGCACCTTGTCCACTTACCATGGAAATAATTATAAATTTTACATATAAATTGAAATAAATATCTTATGTTTTATTTACATTATTTTTTTTATTTTGGTAGTGAGCATGATGAGAGGGATAAAAAATACATACTTAATATGAGACAGAGTTTGGGACAAGATGGTCGCTAAAGTGGTGTCTAAATGAGATGCGGACACTCATGGCTCATTGTCGTGATAATGCATGATATGCACTGCTTTTATGTATATATATGTGGATATGAGTATGTGTGTTTATGTATGTATGTATGTATATGAGAGAGAGAGAGAGAAGAGTGAGACTAGAGGTACAAATACACGCATGCACACACATATACATCATACGTGCACATTTACACACATATACATATACATGGACATTTATACATGCACACACACATATACACATGCATGCAGTTACACACATATAATGAATACACATAGACACATACACCTAAATATATATATACATTCATACATATTTACATGTACACATTTACACATAGACATATATACATATATACATGTACACATCACATATACATGCATACATGCACACATAAACATATATATACATGCATACATATTTACATGTACATATTTACACATAGACACATATACATATATACATATACACAATTATAAACACTTGCATATATTACATGAATACATGAATATTTTACATAAATGCATATGCATATGTACACATGCATACTAACACATGTATACATATATCACAGACATGCAAACACATACATATACATGAAATACACATATATGCATACTAACATATGTATACATATAATACACATGAATACACACACATATGCATACATACATGATAAAAATTTGCTCCTCGAAGATAAAGCTATATATAAAATAATTAGGCATACCCATGAGCTTCATGTTCTAACTTAAAAGAACATGAATTCATCTCTCTAGTAGGATGCATTGTTATTCAAGTTAATAAAAACATCTATTATCTGATATCCATTCCTTATCAGTAGAATCAGCATGTAGAGAATTATCCTCTTGATCAAAAAGATTAGTATCATTATCACGTATAATGATTCTAATTTCTCTTTCAGATGTTGATGTATCAGTATCTGATGCTGAATCATCTAGAGGACTTTCTTCGATCTCTCTAATAATAAAATGTTCAAACAATGACCTACCTCTAGGTTGCACATGAATGACTTGCCACCAAGGATGAGCATCTGGGTCCATGTGACCAGGACAACCAAGACGTGGAAAAACATACTATCGAAAGCACAGTGGAATCTCAAAATGAGAAATCCAAACCATGATATGATGCATTATGGTTTAAAGGGAGAGACATATATCTGTGATAGAAAGTAAGAGGATAGATAAACTATACCAAACAAAAGCTGTATGACGCATTCACTATAAGTTGCATGGTCACAATCAAAAATCACAGCAGCAAGCTCCTCGACCCGAAGGTTCAAGAACGGGAGCGGTGATGAAGGAGGACGGCTAGCCCCAGTGGAAGGAGAATGAAGGCCTTTGAATGTTTCGGTCATACGTCCAGCTCCCATGACAGAAGCACTCCGCTGGCAATGAGACTTGTAGGAGTAATTTTAAAGTTTGTTGGAAAATGTTAATTACAAATTAATGTAATGAGATCATATGCTACATGTGTATTAATTACAATAATACTTTCATAATAACATTTTTTATGAATGAAGGCATTCTGTGGCTACTGTTCATGCATAAGGACGTCCCTAAAATAAAACCAAGCCCAAGATTCCAAGTAAGCTTTAGATTCAGCATTCTTCTCTACGTGCACACGAAATCCATACCAAAAACCTGCACGCATATGAACATGCAGTAATATGTGGAGGGAGGGAGAGAGAGAGAGAGAGAGAGAGAGAGAGAGAGAGAGAGAGAGAGAGAGAGAGAGAGAAAGAGAGAGAAATAAGGGCAGAGAAGAAGATGGTGTCCATATGACCAGGACGTGGAAAAACATACTATCGAAAGCACAGTGGAATCTCAAAATGAGAAATCCAAACCATGATATAATGCATTATGGTTTAAAGGGAGAGACCTATATATGTGATAATAAGTAAGAGGATAGATTAAGTATACCAAACAGAAGCTGTGTGATGCATTCATTGTAAGTCGCATGGTGAGAGCCAAAAATCACGGTCGCAAGCTCCTACCCTGGAAGGTTCAAGAACGGGAGCGGTGATGAAAGAGGACGGCTAGCCCGAGAGGAGGGAGAATGAAGGCCTTTGTATATTTTGGTCTTACGTCCAGCTTCCATGACAGAAGCACTCCGCTAGAAATGAGACTTGTAAGAGTAATTTTAAAGTTTGTTGGAAAACGTTAATTACAAATTTATGTAATGAGATCATATGCTACGTGTGTATTAATTACAATAATACTTTCATAATAACATTTTTTATGAATGAAGGCATTCTCTGGGTAGAATATTGACACCGATGGATGAAGATATGAAAGATATTTATGATTTACCATAGTTTCCATTGATTTTTCTTTTAACAATCACCTTGCAACTACAAAAACTAGGCTGTTATGCACACACTGACAATTATGACTAATGATTTAAAATGGGGGGATTGAAACTCCAAAAAATTTTAGATTGATGGAAAAAAGTTAAAGCACTTGTTCAAATTTTCCTCTTTCATAATTTCACTTTGAATAAATGTATAGTAATCTAATTGAAGTCTCAAATAAGAAGTAGACATATGTTTTAGACAGCAGAAAAAAATATAAGTTTAGTACCTTTCGTTATTGTGCAGGTCGATGATTCCAAGGGTGAATAAATGAAGAGAGTCCTTGTACCTTTTGCTATTGTGCATGTCCATAATTCCAAGGGTGAATTAATGAAGAGAGTTCTTGAATATCAAACATCATATTCGTACTAGCTAATGACACCCAATATGTTGTTTTTTTTATTTCAATATTTTTAAAAATTCTCTTTGGAGTTCCCCAAATATCATGCATGACACCTATATCCATGTAAGCGACTACTCATGAATTATGAACCACTCTAGTAAATTGTGGATGATTGAAATCTTAACCAATAATATCGCAATAAATATACCGATGCAAAGCTGCATGTACGTAGTGTTATTTTCTCCTTTCTTTCGTTCATGTTGTATTCTCAAGATGTAGATATATAGATGTTGGCAAACTTGAACTTCTGTAACATTTCAAGAACTAGAGTCAACAATTAGGAGAACCAAGAACAACATTTCACTCAAAGTACTTAGGCTTGACTTCATATTATGCTTAGGATATTGAGCGATAACGAGAAATAATCATTTCAAATCATTCACAAGAAAACAAAACTTAGCAAATTAAAGAACAAAATATTCTTCATGTATTACAAATAAGATAATAATATAATAAACAATGTTAAGCATCGAGCTCTATAATTCAAACACTACAACATATGAGAATTATATCAGCCCTTATTCTAGCATAAATGCACACGGGTAATTCAGTAGCGATGTGTTTGCCTTCTCTTTGAAAACTACATCCATTTTTCTTTGGCACCCTTTACCTTGGGGCTCATCACCTATAATACGAACATCACTAAAAGAAATAGGGGGACAGCGGTTGATATTTAAAATATATGTTTGATATATTTAAAATTAAATGTTTCATATACTTACAGTATATAGTCGTTGCACGATGAGGAGACGGTGGTGGAGTTCCATCTGATTGATCAGAATCTACAAATAATGGTATTTGATATCAATAATCTGATTATCTACATACACAAATAATTCACATATACATATTTACACATACACACATATTCACATATACACATTTACACATCACACAACTACACATTATTATGGGGTAAATGCATGTATTTTGTATGAATGAGTGTATATGCATGCATGTGTGTGTACGTATATATGTGGATATGTATATGTGTGTTTATGTTATATGTATGTATATGTGTTTATGTATAGATATATGTATGCGTATATGTTTGCATGTATATGTGTATGTGTGTATGTGTATGTATCTGTGTGTGTATATATGTATATGTATTCTGATTTTTTTTTGTTTGAGATTAAATTAACATGAGATAGTGTATGGTGGAAAAATATAAGAGGCCACCTAACATACCACCTAAGACGTGGTAGTTTTTTCATAGACAGCTATGTCGTCAAGAGTCATTTCCTCAGCAGAAGGTACACAAATTAATAGTTTATATTTATAATTTTCATATATTTTAGGAAATTTTTACATTTAATTTATGTATTTTTTTTTCTTCAATAAAGAGGCTTCTGCAAAGAAGAGAGTGGAGTCAGGCCACACATTCCCAGGGGACACCTAGGCCAAATGGGCCATAATGGTTTTGTAGCTACATTTGTAAGTATATGTGTTATTGTGAGTATATTTTTTATTTTAGTTAAAATGCAAGCAACTAATCTTTTTTATTTGTTTCAATGCAGCGGAAGGATTATGGCCGATATCCTACGAAACATGAGATCAAGTATGCTACACATTTTGGATATTGGCATTTGAGCGAGTATATGCGAGATCATCTTGATGCCTTTGTGAGTATTATTAAATTTTATATAATTACTTTATTTTTATGAAAGGTTTAATTGTATTATTTATTTATGTTTGTTATATGTAATACAAGAGTATTATGGAGAGACAGATGTGGATGAGGTGGAGAGACAGACACAGGAGGGAGGATCTCGATCGTCACCAGGTGATCATGACGATGAGGATGAGGATGATGAGGATGATCATGATACTGCTGATGATGATGATGATCATGATGATGATGATTAGGATTCTAGTTGATTGACATTGGATTATATGTATTTACATTGATATATATATATATATATATATATATATATATATATATATATATATATATATATATATATATATATATATATATATATATATATATATATATATATATATATATATATATATATATATATATATATTATCTATATATTTTCCATTTGAGTTATGTTTTGAATTGTGTGTATGGTATTAAATAATGAAGAGTTTTGTTCTATTGATTGTTATTATCGTTTATATTAAGCATGTGTTTTAATACTTTACTTATATAATTCAGTCATATGTGTGCACCTAAGTATATGCATGTGTGTGTATATGTATGTATGTGCATGTGTATGTGTGTGTATATGTATGTATGTGCATGCGTATGTGTAAGTGTATGTGTGTATGAGTATGTGCATGTGCATGTGTATGTGTGTGTATATGTATGTGCATGTATATGTATAACTCTGTGTGTATATGTGTGTATGTGCATGAATATGTGTATATGTAGGTATGTGCATGCGTGTGTGCTTTTGTATATGTGTTTTAATACTTTAATTATATAATTTCATTCATATGTGTGTACCTAAGTGTATATGTATGTGTCTGCATATGTATGTATGTGCATGTGTATGTGTGTGTATATGTATGTATGTGAATGTGCATGTGTAAGTGTATATGTGTGTATGAGTATGTGCATGTGCATGTGTATGTGTGTGTATATGTGTAACTCTATGTGCATATGTGTGTATGTGCATGTGTATGTGTATATGTAGGTATGTGCTTGTGTATATGTGTTTTAATACTTTAATTATATAATTCATTCATATGTGTGTACCTAAGTGTATATGTATGTGTTTGTATATGTATGTGCATGTGTATGTGTGTGTATATGTATGTATGTGCATGTGCATGTGTAAGTGTATATGTGTGTATGAGTATGTGTATGTGCATGTGCATGTGTATGTCTGTGTATATGTATGTGCATGTATATGTGTATATGTAGGTATGTGCATGTGTGTGTGCATGTGTATATGTGTTTTAATACTTTAATTATATAATTCATTCATATGTGTGTACCTAAGTGTATATGTATGCGTGTGTATATGTATGTGCATGTGTATGTGTGTGTTTATGTATGTATGTGCATGTGCATGTGTAAGAGTCTATGTGTGCATGTCTAAGTGTATGTGCACATGTATATGTGTGTATATATGCATGTGTATGTACATGTGTATATGTGTATATGTGTGAAAGTGCATCTTCATCATGTATAAGTGTATAAGTGCATATCAATAAGTGTGAGTATGCTACTAATGAAAATAACACAATTCAAATGATAGACAAAGAATAGAAATTGTACTTACAATAGTTAGCCATACTTTTTGCTTGGTTAGCTTCTTGATTAACCTGCAATAAACAGAGAAAGAAGAGAGAGGGAGAGAGAGAGAGAGAACTCAAAGAGAGAATGATGTAGAAAGAGAGAAACAAAGACAGAGGGAGACAATAAAAGAAAGCTTAGGCAAAACAATAATTTTGCATATACTTGCTTAGGCTCGTAAGCGTAGCACAATTGCGAGCATTGGAGAGCTCTTTGATCAGATGCGTGAAAATACCGATCGAAGAGCCTCCAACATTTTAATTTTTATCTATCAACAAACCGTCGTGTAAGCGATACTACGCGTCAAAAAATCATTGCATTTGGCATCACAGAAGCGACCTATTTTAGCATCGCTTATGCGACATTAAAAAGCATCGCTTATGTGATGCTACTTAAAACCGTCATGTTAGCGACGCTCAATGCGAGCGTCGCAGACCCTATTGTGACAAAAGTCGCAAAAAATGTTGTTTGGCTTGTCGTTTAATCGATGGTGGACGCACGACGCTCATTACGATGCATTTTGCAATTTTATAGCGACGAAATTGTGTCACCTTAACCATCGCTATACGGCCGTATTCCTTGTAGTGCATGAACCATGTACAAAGAGAGTTATATATTTTATAAATGAAGCATGTACAAGAGTATGACAAACCACTGTTATATATGACGCTTTTACAAAATGTAGCAAAGCAATGCATTTCCATATCAACAGTCTTGCAAGAGAGAACATTAATGAAATGAGATAAGTTCACATGAAATTTACAAAAAACAAGTAAAAATCAAGTTTATAAGTTAATCACCTCATCACAAATGCTCCCATGAAATGACCGCACCGCATCCCTCCAAGTCCTTCGATAGTGCAATCAATCCATGACAATATCCATAAGCCTCCTCCGTTTGTGTTGGAGGATGGTCCGTTGCCTGCTCCTGCAACAAATATACAAAACATTAGAGGAACATACATGATAAACTTAACACAAACAAATTTAATAAATCAAATGGTAGTTACAAACGTGTTATGCATCGTGTCATATCCGATGCTGCCCAAATATTAGGGTCCAACCGTATCTAGACATGTGGCTGCGGCATCTTGCTCTTGGCGATATCAGTCAGGAGTCTACTGCTGCTTATCGCGAATCATACCCCACTCCTCAACATCTAACCATATATGCTTTGGTAAGCCTTCTATGAAAGGATCACGAGCCTCGGATCATCGATGGGACAGAACTTCACGTGTGGTGTGCAGAATCCACTCTGAACTAGCAAGAGGCTATCTATCGACTGATCGAAACTCGTGATAAATCTTCTATGTGATATAAGTCTTCCAATATTTATTCAGTCCATTTCAACATGATAGTGTCCAAACTCTATGAAGCAAAGCTATTTATTTATCTTATTCAGTCCATTTCAACATGATAGAGTGTCCAAACTCTATGAAGCAAAGCTATTGTATACGTGCATGCATTGCTTTACCAGTCGCATCCATCATCGGAGCTCCATCTCCGATACTATACACCTTGGGGTCATCATGGTCATGAGCACCCCAAGGTGTACGTGGTGTTCCACATGGTGTACCGCATGGCATACCTACATCTCAGGTACTGGTCCTAGGAGTAGAAGCGGGCGACACAACGTCCATTGCATTGCCTTCACAATAGCCGCCTGCTCTAGACCTACCTATACATCGACTCCTAGAACCTCATGCTCCAGAGTGTGACGTCGACCTATGAGATGGGCTAGAACCTGTATCGCATTGAGGTGTTCAACACACATATCTACTACTAGAGCCAATAGGGGATGGCTGAAAAGATGGTCGTGGTGGAGTCATAAAGCTAGGAGACATACCTCTTGCGGGAGTAGCACCATCCGCAAGAGTGACACCTGTATGAGTGACATTGATGGGAGTGACACGGACGGGAGTGAGGCCGGCAAGAGTGAGGTTGGCAGGTGTGAGGCGGCCAGGAGTGAGGCCGGGAGGAGTGCTACCACGAGCGATCCAATACTGTGATGCAGCGGCCATATACGTAGGAGGTACCTGAGAGATGAACTCTAAGAACTGCTCCTCTCTCATGGAATGTGGAGTGACTTGAAGACTGTCTCCCATCATGCTCTATAATAAAAGAACTTCAATAATTAGCATGTGATAATAAAGGTAATATAGAGAAATGATAGTGTACAAAAAACCTAGCAAAAAAAACAAAAATTAGTACGTACAAGTGTTTGATTCAAAAATCCTCTAGTCTAGGATCCTCTTGGAGATGGGATGCATCGAGAATATCTATCTTTATATTGATGACTTCTAAATCTCTTGCTATGCTGGTTTCTTCATGATCATTGTCTATTGCTTTGTCTTCTCGAACAATGACCTCTTCTTCTTGAATAATGATCTCTTCCTTCTTGACTATTGAATGAATCTTTGAGTCCACTACAGATGGACTTTCTTCTACATCTATGTTCTCATAAATTTTTCTACTAGATAGGGTGACTTGTAAAACAAACAGCCACTCTAGTTCTTTTGAATGTGGTATAAAAACAACATGCTCACAATGTTCCGGAAGTACAAATGTATCCCTTTCATCCGTCCATAATTTTGTGAAGTGGAATTGATGCAAACCGCTTTTATCCTACCTCACTATTGCATTTCTTCTAGAGACGACTACTTTGAACCATTTCACATAAAAAAAGTAATCCAACTTCCTAAAAGATAGCTTCAAGATATCTTGAATCACACCACAATAATCTAGCTCCCTTTCTTGAGCATTATTATCTCTTGCACTCACTCAACTTTTTTGCAAAAACTTAACAATCACCCCACTATCAAAAGTAGACCTATTTTTATCGATTCGTGCGACCTAAAAGTGTCATCAATGAGACCATTGTGCATCGTATTTAGTATACTCCCAATCACATCCATTTGCGAGTTCTTCTTCTTCTTTAGAGATATCTTCACTCATTGCCTTTGCTTTTGAAACCGCTGTATCTATCCATCTACTCGTTGGAAAAGATGAAAGAGGTCGAAGAATTTTTGGAAAATGCAAAAATCGAGTGGAACGATTCCTTCAAAATTGAGCTCTCTCCTTTGTGTTGGTCTCCTTGGCAAGCTCATACGTTTCTAACCACTTCTGCATAGGCTCCGAGTTAACTATGCAAAACATCACTGCCTTCTCTCTGAAAGCTACATCTATTTTTCCTTGCAATCCTTTACCTTGTGGTTCATCGCCTACGAGACAAACATCTTCATCATCGCTCCATAAACAAGGCATTTTGGGATCCGACATACGTAGAAACTTAGTTATCAATACAAAAAACTCTTGTACAAGCCATCCCTCTACCATGCTTCCCTTTGGACGTGCTCTTTGTCAAACAAACCCTTTTAATGTCTTTATAAAGCACTCTAAGAAGAACATCCATCAACTATGGACAGTTCCTCCTATTGCAACTTCATCTATCACATGAACTAGTAAATGAAGTTGAATAGTCAGAATACTTGTGGGAAAGTATTTCTCTACCATACAAATAGCCTTGATTGCATTGAGTTTTGCACTCTCTATGCTATCTGTATTTATGTCTTTAGAAGAGATCCACCGTACTAAAGAAGTAATTTTATAAATGGTTCTTTGTACATCCTTCCAAACACAATCTTTGCGGGCTACAAAGAGCACAAACTATAAAAACTTGTGCCTACAATAAGCAATTAAAATGATATTAGTAAATAAAGTTATTTTGATACAACAGTGAAAGTTTATTTCAAATCCACTTACCTGAACAATTCAATGACACTACTATCTTACCATCCATAAATGGATTGTGGATTGAGCATCATCAGTGATACACGTAGTACAGATATCTTCACTCCATTATAAAGTGGTAAACGAGCTAGTGTTTGCATGTTTTCATATTCTTCATCGACTTTTGATCGTGGAAATTCTACTATCTCCATGAAACTCTCGACATCTTCTCCACCATCATGATCTTCGTACATCTCATATAATGCTTCAAGCATCTCTTCCATATGTTCATTCTGTGTAATGCTATTAGTACTTGCTTGTACGTCTAAGTTCTTTTTTGTTCTCTTTTGTGCAAGAGAGGTTACCAGTGCAATGTCGTTTGGGTCCATCTGCTCACCTTGGGGACCATGCGAATGGTAGTGTAGGTTTCCAGTCAACTTTTATGAAAGGATCCATAGTCTCTAACATGTGCAGTACAAATCTATCATTTCCAATAAATTTGATACTTGCACTGAGTGCAAGGACATGCCATTATCTCCTCCGGATCCAAACTAGCCATCTTATACAATATGGACATTTTAGAACATTTGTTTTTTTTATTAAACCCAAAAATCAAACTTCTAAAGACTTAAACTTGAAATACTAAAACCTAAATACTTAAACACCTAAAGAAACCTAACACCCTAATCCTGAAACCCAAATCTATATAATTATCCGATTTTATATATATATTTATTTATATATTCAGATTCTTTTCTTAATCAATCCTTTTTTTATATATTTAATTATATATATTTAATTAAATTATTTAAAACACTATTTCTTTTTATATTTATTTATCTATATAATTATCCTATTATATATATATATATATATATATATATATATATATATATATATATATATATATATATATATATATATATATATATATATATATATATATATATATATATATATATATATATATATATATATATATATATATATATATATATATATATATATTCATATTTTTCCCCTAATTTTTTTCTATATTATTTCTTTATATAAATTTAATTGAGTTATATGTATGCGTAAACCCTAAAACCTTAATCTTAAAGATGTAGACCTAAAATATGTATATTTCTGTATGCATGTCTATATACATGTATATATGTATTATATGTGTATGTGTATGTGTGTATATATGTTATGTAGGTGTTAAAAGCCTAAAACCCTTATAAGAAAGGGCTAGACCTAAAACATGTTTATATGTGTATGCATGTATATATATATATATATATGTGTGTGTGTGTATATATATGTGTATATAGATAGGTGTATAAGTATATATGTGTATGTGTATGTGTATATATGTTTACTCTAATTGAAATGATTAAAATTGAACCTTTTTTTATATATTTAATCTTATATATTAAATTTGTTTACTTAAAACACTAGTTCTTTTTATATTTATTGATCTATGTAATTATCCTATTTTATATATATACTTATTTATATATTCAAACTTTTTTCTTAATTAATCCTTTTTTTTATATTTAATTATATAGATCTTATTATATATATTTAACTTAATTATTTAAAACACTAGTTCTTTTAATATTTATTTATCTATATAATTATCCTATATATATATATATATATATATATATATATATATATATATATATATATATATATATATATATATATATATATATATATATATATATATATATATATATATATATATATTCATTAATATATTCAGATTCTTTCCTTAATTTTCTTCTATATTTTCTCTTTGTATAAATTTAATTGAGTTATATGTATGCCTAAACCCAAAAACCTAATCTTAAAGATCTATACCTAAAATATATATGTTTATGTATGCATGTCTATATACATTTATATATGTATTATATGTGTATGTGTCTGTGTGTATATATGTTATGTAGGTGTTAAAACCCTAAAACCCTAATAAGAACAACCTAGACCTAAAACATGTATATATGTGTATGCATGTGTATTTGTATTTATATGTGTATGTGTATATATATGTGTATATAGATAGGTGTATAAGTATATGTGTGTATGTGTATGTGTATATATATATACTCTGATTAAAATGATGAAAATTAAACTTATTTTCATCTATTCAATCTTATATATTAAATTTATTTATTTAAAATACCAGTTCTTATCGTATTTATTTATCTATGTAATTATCGTTTTTTTATATATATTTATTTATATATTCACAGTTTTTTCTTAATTAATCCTATTTTTATATTTTAAATTATATATATTTAATTGAATTATTTAGAACACTAGTTATTTTTGTATTTATTTATCTATGTAATTCTCCTATTATATATATATATATATATATATTTATTTATATATTGAGATTTTCTCCTTAATTTTTTTCTATATTTTCTATTTATATAAATTTAATTGAGTTATATGTATACCTAAACCCTAAAACCTTAGTCTTAAAGATCTAGACCAAAAATATGTATATTTCTATATGCATGTATATATACATATATATATGTATTATATGTGTATGTGTATGTGTGTATATATGTTATGTTGGTGTTAAAACCATAAAACCCTAATAAGAAAGATTTAGACTTAAACCTGAAATACCAAAACCTAAAGACTTAAACCTAAAATACTAAAAAAACCTAAATACTTAAACACCTTAAAAATCCGAAACCCCTAATTGTAATTTATATATATGTTTATTTATATATTCATAGTTTTTCTTTTTTTTTCTATATTTTTTCCTAATATAAATGTAATTGAATTATATGTATGCCTAAACCCTAAAACCCTAATCTTAAATATCTAGACCTAAAATATGTATATTTATGTATGCATGTGTACATACATGTATATATATATGTATATGTATGTGTGCATATATGTTATGCATGTGTAAAAACCCTAAAACCCTAATAAAAAGACCTAGACCTAAAACATGTGTGTATGTGTATGCATGTGTATATATATGTGTATGTGTATATATTTGTGTATAAGTATATGTGTATGTATGTGTAAATAGCCTAAAAACCCTAATCATAATTTAATATATTTGATGCAAAAAAAACTTGAAAATCAAAAGTTTATATATTTAATTATATATATTTAATTAAAACACTAGCTTATGTGTGTTTATATGTGTGCATGTGTGTACGTATGTGTGTGTGTGAATATATGCATGTGTGTATATATGTATGTCTGTCTATGTATGCATGTGTGAGTATATGTGTATGTGTGTGTATGTATGCATGTGTGTGTATGCATTCATGTGTGTGTGTGCATGCATGTGTGTATGTGTGTGTGTGTGTGCATATGAGTGCATGCATGCATGTGTGTATAAGTGTGTCTATGTATGCATGCATGTGTGTATATGTGTGTATGTATGCATGTGTGTACATATGTGTGTGTATGTATGCATGTGTGTATATGTGTGTATGTATGTATGCATGTGTGTATATGTGTATGTGTGTGAATGTATGTATGTGTGTATATGTGTATGTGTGTGAATGTATGCATGCATGTGTGTATATGTGTATGTGTGTGTATGTATGCATGCATGTGTGTATATGTGTGTATGTATGTGTGAATGCATATGTGTAAATGTATGTGTGTATGTATCTGTGTATGCATGTGTGTGTATGTATGCATGTGTGTATATGTGTATATGTGTATATGTGTGTATGCATGCATGTGTGTATCTGTATGCATGCATGTGTGTATGTATGTGTGTGTGTATATGTGTGTATATGTATGTGTGTGTTTATGTATGTGTGTATGCACATGTGTGTGTATGTGTATGTATGCATGTGTGTGTATGTATGTGTGTATGCATGTGTGTGTGTATGTATGCATATGTGTATATTTGTATGTGTAATTATGCATGCATGTGTGTATATGTTGTGTGTATGTGAGCATGCATGTGTGTATATGTGTGTGTATGTAAGCATGCATGTGTGTACATATATGTGTGTATGTATGCATGTGTAGATGTGTAGATGTGTGTGTGTGTGTGTATGTTTGCTATATCTTCCTATCTCTATCTTCCTCTCTTTTATCTCTCTTTAATTCTCACTCTCTCTCTCTTTATCTCTCTATCTCTCTATCTCTCTCTCTCTTTCTCTCTCTGTCTCTCTCTGTCTCTCTCTTCTCTCTCTTTCTCTCTTTATCTCTCTCTCTCTTTCATCTCTCTCTCTTTCTCTCTCTATCCATAAGGAATAAAACAATCACTTACAAGTATGTCCCTTGTTTGGATCGTTGTCATCAAAGCGTAATGTATGTCGTCTATTGTCGAATTCCAAAGAATCAATGCCAAGGAACTTCTGCAAAATCAAAGGGAAGAGAAATTATAAGACCTAAAGCATAGAGAAAGAGAAAGGCTAAGAGTACGCACACCACTTACCAAGATGTGAGATCTAAACAGAGAGAGAGAGAGTGTGCATGTGTGTGTAGAGAGAGAGGTCTATGTGTGTGTTTGGCAAAAGACAATGCAAGTCACAATTTGGTTTGCACAAGTTTGACAGAAGACAACGAGTACTCAAACACGCACAAAAATGTTCAGTTTTGCTCTCGGCTTCCCTATATGTTTAAAACACGGCCTCGGTATGGGCATCGGTATGAGCGTGGGTATGGGCTTTCGTATGAGCATCAGTATTCTAGTAAATTACTGATGCTCATACCCACACCCATATCGACACCCATACCAGCGGTCCCCGCACACCCCGACAATCCGTTTTAAACATTCATACCGACGGTCACTTGACCCTCGGTATCTTTAAGTGGACTTTTCCAACGTTTATACCAACCCCGAGAGTGATCGTCAATATAGGCAGCATCGGTATGCCCCTCATATGTTGTAGTGGTATGGCCAACACGTAGGGGCCAAATTGGAAGATTTTGATGAGGACAGGAAACCCCTTGATAGCACTTCAAGGATAGAGTCTAATTCAGTCTCATTCTCTAGGACACAACCAATTCAGTTCGTGCACATATCATAGTTTAGTTCATTTCAATTCCTTTATTTCAAACTTTTCTTGAATAAGCAGATAGAAAGAGTACTTGCACTTGGATGGTGCAAAAACTTGATGTGGGGTTCTTTAGAGCAAGGATTCATTAATCTCGGTTCATAAGCATCTTCATCTCTTCCAGTATTGAAGAGAGTAAAGTAGGATATAAATTATCTAGCTATTGTGTGAGTGTTACCTCATGTAGGAACTTCGCCGTGAAGAAGTTTATGGATAGCAGCATAACTCGAATTTCTAAACCTCATTTCTAGTGGGAAGGGTAATGTGAAGTAGAGAACCCGTGGTGTGGCCTAGAGACCGGTGAAAGCACAACCTTGGGTGTTATCGGTTTCATGCCCTGTAATCTGTTAGAATGAGTCACATTTTGTCGTTGATGATTTTGCATACTATGTGCAAAGATAGTGAAGTGTGGATAATGTTTTGCAAGGCTATCATGGCCTGTGTTTGGTGCACATGGAGCCCATTTAACATGAACCTTGGGCTATGAGATGGCTGGTGTAGAGGAGGTACTGGGGTATCCGCTTTTAACAAAAGTAGAGATTAAAGATTAACACATCCAGTACGTCGCCTACTCAAGGGGGGTTCTCTTTAGGGAAGTATACCCTTTAACATTTTTGTGAGCGGGTAGATAACAAGGATTGCACAGAGTGGTACATACTTCAGAAAATATGAACAACAATTGACCAAGGAAGACCATACACTTCTTGATTCGAGTCAGATGATTACAAGATTTGTCAAGGAAATGCTCAAAAACTAATGCTCAGAGCTTCGTGGCACTCTATGCAGGTAAACACAGATCAATACAAATGGTGAAGGAATTGCTCAAGAGAATAGAGCTTAACCCCAATACTGACTCACAGAAAAGAAAGAAAATCCCAGGCACTCTCTTACACTATAGTGCTCATAGCCCTCCACTGAGAAGCCTACCCTCTGTATCCACACTACAGAGTAGCTCCTACAATAGGCTTGAAACCACCAAGTGCAAGAGAGAACTTCTGCACGTATACACGTGTCAATGTAACTCCAAAAATGTACCCCCAATGAGCACAAATCCATTGTTTTTATAGGCCCCAATAGGCCAAGAGAGCCTTGCCGAATCTTCACGTCCACTGATCACGCGCCGGTGGAATGCCTGTAGTACTCCTCTCTTCCCTCTCTCTCTTTGTGGCATGAGAGCAGTGGGCTCCAAGCATAGGGGTTAGAACCCACTGGTCCTAAGAAGATAGAAGAGAAAGAGATTGATAGGAGAGCTCTCAGATGCCTTGGGCTGTAGCTTCAGGGAGTATTCCGTTCCATTTCCTGGACTTATTGGTGCTCCGGCAGTTGTTGCTTTCAGTGTCCCGGGTAGTTGTTGCTTTCATTTCAGTTGATTTGTTTTATCTATCGGCCTCTCACTTTCTCA
This sequence comes from Ceratopteris richardii, assembly GCA_020310875.1. Classification (NCBI taxonomy): domain Eukaryota; kingdom Viridiplantae; phylum Streptophyta; class Polypodiopsida; order Polypodiales; family Pteridaceae; genus Ceratopteris; species Ceratopteris richardii. The sequence continues at coordinate 83,690,338 of CM035422.1, forward strand.
TCTATCTCCCTTTCTCTCTCTATCTCTCTCTCGTTCTCTCTCTCTCTCTCTCACTCTCTCTCTCTCTCCCTCTCTTTCTCTTTCTCCCTCTCTATTTTTCTCACTCTCTATTTCTCTCTCTCATTTTTCTCTCTCATTTTCTCTCTCTCTCTCTCTCTCTCTCTCTATTTCTCTCTCTCATTTTCCCTCTCTCTCTCTCTATCTCTCTCTCCCCTCTCTCTCCCTCTCTCTTCCTTCTCTCTCCCCGCTTTCTCGTCCTTCTCTCTCTCTCTCTTTCTCTCTCTCTCTCTCTCTCTCTCTCTCTCTCTCTCTCTCTCTCTCTCTCTCTCTCTCTCTCTCTCTCTCTCTCTCTCTCTCTCTCTCTCTCTCTCTCTCTCTCTCTCTCTCTCTCTCTCTCCCTCTCTCTCTACCTCACTCTTTTTCCTGATCTCTTTCTCTCTCTCTCTCTCTCACTCTCTCTCCCCTCTCTCTCTCTCTTCTCTCTCTCTCCCCGCTATCTCTCTCTCTCCGCCCCGCCCTCCGCCACCCGCAGAACCCCCCCCTCTTCCCCTCCGCACCCGCCCTCCGCCCCTCCGCCACCCGCCCTCCGCCGAACCCTCCCCCTCCTCCCCTCCGCACCCGCCCTCCGCTCCTCACACACCCCTCCGCCACCCGCAGAACCCCCTCACACACCCCTCCGCCACCCGCAGAACCCCCTCACACACCCCTCCGCCACCCGTAGAACCCCCCCCCCTTTTCCCCTCCGCACCCGCCCTCCGCCCCTCCGCCACCCGCCCTCCGCCACCCGCAGAACCCTCCCCCTCCTCCCCTCCGCACCCGCCCTCCGCCCCTCACACACCCCCCGCCACCCGCAGAACCCCCCTCACACACCCCTCCGCCACCCGCAGAACCCTCCCCCTCCTCCCCTCCGCACCCGCCCTCCGCCCCTCACACACCCCTCCGCCACCCGCAGAACCCTCCCCCTCCTCCCCTCCGCACCCGCCCTCCGCCCCTCACACATCCCTCCGCCACCCGCAGAACCCCCCCCCTTCCTCCCCTCCGCCACCCGCCCTCCGCCCTCCGCCCCCGCCCCTCACACCTCCACCCCCCCTCCCGCACACACTCCACCCCCTCACTCTCTATCTCTCTCACATACCCGCACTTACACACGCACAATAACACACATACGCACACACATACACAAGCACACATACATTTTCACACGCACACCCCACTCACACACACTCACATGCGCACAACGCACACACACACACACATACCATCACATACACCCATGCACACACACACACTTGCACATACATACCCATCCACACACACATGCCACACACTCCCGCACATATACAAACACACACCCATAAACACACACCCACAAACCCACACTCACACTTTCACATTCACACATACCCCGCGTACATACACACATTCACACACACGCACCCACACACACAAACACATACACACAGTCACTCACAATCACACAATCACATAGGAACAATGCAAAACTCCGAAGGCAATTCTTCAGTCCTGGCCATCTCAGGAGAGGACAGATATGGAGCCTTAAAGAGGACATTTCTTGGAAGTAAAACGGGAAATGATGATCTTGAGGTGGGGATTATTCGGCCAACTCTCTTTGACATGTTTGGACGTGATTCAAGGAGCAAAGTCAAAGGTTGTAAAGGTTCTGTGAGTGTGCCCCATTTAGGCCGTTTGAGTTCCCTGGCTCAACAATTCATCAAACACAAGCTTGATGAGTCTGAGGATGCAAATGAGTACTTCGAGCCAGCTTTGGAGATGACCTTTCAAATTAAAGTATTTCTTGGGGCTCTAGGATTTGTGAAGTCACCCTCCCTTTCTCACACTCCCTTTCTCACACTCAAGGGGTGTTTTTAAATCACCGGTAACATAAAGTAAAGATCTCAATTTGACTACAAAAGGGCATGTGATAAAAGTGTGCATGGTGAAAAGTAAAAGTGGATGAACAAATGTTGCTGCCAACCATTCACGGTGACTACCTATTTTTGTGGATCTAAATCAAATCAAGGGAATATTTGACCTACCCCTCCAATTTTGGGTGATCAACCGACGCGTGATCAGTGGACGTGAAGATTCGGCAAGGCTCTTGGCCTATTGGGGCCTATAAAAACAATGGATTTGTGCTCATTTGGGGTACAATTTTTGAGACACGGTGGTTCGTGCATACGTGCAGAAGTCCTCTCTTGCACTTGGTGGTTTCAAGCCTATTGTAGGAGCTACTCTGTAGTGTGTATACAGAGGGTAGGCTTCTCAGTGGAGGGCTATGAGCACTATAGTGTAAGAGAGTAGCTTGGATTCTTCTTCTTTTCTGTGAGTCAGTGATTGTTGATTAGGTTCTATCCTCTGGAGAAATTCTTTGTATTGTTCTGAGTTAGTCTGCATATCACTGGCCCCTTATGCTGATGGGAAGAATCTGTTGTGTTAGAGTTATTTACTTTTAGAGTGGCTTGTTAGACCTAAGCTTGCGGATCGTTAGCACAAAGTTTGCACTTTTGAGCATCACTCTGCCCAACCTTGTAATCACCTGATTTGAATCAAGAAGTGTACGGTCTTCTTTGGTCATTTGTTGTCCATATTTTTTCGAAGTATTTACCACTCTGTGCAATCCGTGTTATCTACCTGCTCACAGAAATGTTAAAGGGTATACTTCCCTAAAGAGAACCCTCCTTGAGTAGGCGACGTACTGGATGTGTTAATCTTTAACCTCTACTTTTGTTAAAAGCGGGTATCCCAGTACCTCCTCTACAGTTTGGCACGCACGGTGCGACATTTGCATTTCTGTGAGAGGTGTTTTTCCCTATTGCAATTGCGAATAGGTACATGACCCATACACGAGCAGATAAGGAATCTCTTCGTGTTCGAAGGAGCCTTAACAAGTTAGCAATAACCACGGCTAGTGAGTCTACCTCCCCTCTGTCCTCCCTAAATTTGTCTATTGATTTGGGTGCGACACCATTGTCAAAAGAAGGGTATAGGAGAACTCTAGACTTCTCCTCAGATACGTCAGAAGAGACACCAATCCAAATGGAGGATCTTTCTCATCTACTCTCCAGGATCAACATCAAGTTCCCTACCTTCAAGGGACATGCTTATGAAGATGCTGATGATCATGTGAGGAGATTTATCTCTTTATGCCGTGGACGTGGTCTACAGAATAGAGAACATGCAATGTTGGCACTTTTTCCATCCACATTGGAGGGTCTTGCAGATAAATGGTTTAGTCAATATGCAGATGGCCATTTCACTACTTGGGAGGCTCTGAAGACGGCTTTCTCACAAACATGCAGACCAAGTGACTCCTCGGAAAGAGCTCTAGATCAGCTAGAGAATTTGAAGCTAAGACCAGGTGAATCTTTTCATGAACTTCACACTAGAACAAAAGCACTTGTTGCACGTCTGCCACATGCTCCAGGTGACTTTTTGGTTAAAAAGTGGATAGAGAAGGCTCTCCCAAGGTCATCTCAGCAGAAGTTTCGTGAGTCCCTTAGATTGGATACCACCCTCAATGATTTTGTTGCAGCGGCATCACGCATTGAAGAAGCAAGGCAACATTTTGAAGGGGATACACAACCAAAGTATGTTGCAGATCTGGATCCTATTGAGCAACTGAGGAGGGAATTGGAAGCATTGAAGATGCAACAAAATCAACAAGAAGAGAAGGTCTTGCCACCACTGCGTCGCACTCATGATGAAGTAGCCCAGCTTCGCCGAGAGTTAGAAGAATTGAGGACTACTCAGGATATAAGGAGGTAAATTTGGTGCACAATCTGTAACAACAATGGACATTCCAATGCTAATTGTCCCAACAAGGTAAGCTGTCAATTTTGTGGAAAAGATGGGCATGAAGCTAGAGATTGCTACTATCTCAAGGGAACATAGCAGCGAGGTAACCCTCAAAATTTGGATTCATATTATCCCTAGTACTTCAAATATAGCTAATAGAGAAGAGAATCGGCCTGCGAAGCCTAGATATAATAGACCTTTGATGTGCTACCGTTGTGGTGAGTACGGCCACATGCAGAATAGGTGTTCTCTTCCAGAAGATGCACCTCCTTGTCAACATTGTCCGGAGGCAAAGGATCATTATACCAAAGATTGCCCAAGAAGTCGTCCTGCTCCAATTCACATGATTGCAGTCTCCCCACCAGTAGAAGGTATGACTACTCAATCCTATGCTGTTTCATCCTCTGCTATGCCCATGATGACCAGAGCTAGGCAAGCAGCAGCAAACCTTAGGGGGGAACAACAAGGAATTCAGGATAAAGAGGAAGAAAAGAAGTCTGGATGGAAGGACCAAGTGGAAATTGAAGGAGCTTATGAAGAAATGACTACTTCTCTAAGGGGCCAACCAACACATCTACAAGAAAATACTCAGGAGGTAAACATTGAATAGATCTTGAAAGGTATTCATCACAAGATTAGTCTCTATGAACTTATAAGGATGGATTCACAAATAAGAAGTGATTTATTAAAGATTATACACTCTGCTCACTAGGTCCAATCACCTAGTATAGATGGTTTCATGGTTGATTTTCCTCCTGCACCCTTAGCAGACTACCAAAGTTTGAGATTATCAGCTTGTATAAAGGATGAAACTGTCACAGGTGTGATCATAGATGGAGGCTCTAGTATCAATTTAATGCCAGATTTTATAATGAAGAAGCTGAAATTGAACCCCACCAAGTTGGCACCATTCACGGTTACATTGGCAGATCAACATCGGGTTGCGCCACTGGGTATTATTGAGAAGGTACTGATGGTAGTACAGGGCTGCCATTTTGTTCTAGATTTTGTTGTTATTGCACTTCCATAGGAGACTTCTTATCCTTTGCTCCTGGGAAGACCTTGGCTGAGACAAGCAAAAGCTTTGCAAGATTGGGGAAAAATAAACTATGGATTTCAACAAATACCAATAGCCAACTGCAACTACATTTGGAAGAAGGATTCGACTCAGGAAAAACTATTGGATATACTGTGGACACTCAGGTAATGCCCTCTCTACCCCAAGAAGAAGATACATTGTTAAATTGGATGATGGGAAGTGCAGAGTGTTGCACAGTGGATATTAATGAAATTGAGGAAGAAGTTGCAGATAAGGTAATTACGAGAAAGGGCAATGAAGACCACAAGGTGTTGGAGAATGAGCAATTGCAGGAAAGCACAAGCCTTGAGGATGCAATCATTATAAAAGTATCAGAGAGGGAGGATTATGAACCAAAGAACAGAGAAGATCTTCCTTTTACAAATATACCTTAAGGATGGATGGAAGAACATGTTGCAGAATATAAATTAAAATCCACTCCTGCATATAGTGGAGATGATTTCTCAAGCAAGACCTGTCCTGAAACATTGGTTCAAGAAGTAAATTTAGGGAATGAAGAGAACTCTCAAATGGTCCATTTGGCATTCCGGTTGTGGCATTATCCTCCTTTGCTACAGAAGGTAACTTCTTTGCTTTTTACTTACAAAAGTGTCTTTGCATGGTCCTACAAGGATCTAACGGGGATACCAGAAGAGCTTGGGTTACATTGGATACCCTTAGTTGAGGGAGTCGGGCCAATAAGAAGTAGACCGTATCGACTCAATCCAAAGTACGCAGAGGCGGTAAAGGTAGAGATTACAAAACTAGAGGAAGTAGGTATAATTGTGCCAGTAGAACATTCCCGGTGGCTTTCTTCTATGGTTATTGTGCCGAAGAAAAATAGTGGAAAAATAAGGGTATGTGTTGATTTCCGTGCTTTGAATAAAGTGACTATTCAAGATGGATTTCCTTAGCCCTTCACAAAGCAAGTACTTGAAGAGGTAGCTGGTCACACTTTGTATAGTTTCTTGGATGGTTTTAGTGGTTACAATCAGATAGTGATCTATCCTGATGATAGGGACAAAAAAGCCTTTGTCACTCCCTGGGGCACTTATGTCTATACTCGAATGGCTTTTGGTTTGAAGAATGCACCGGCTTCATTTAATAGAACGATGTATCTGATATTGGGCAAATGGTTAACAACCTTTCTACGCATTTTCATGGATGACTTTTCAGTATTTTCAGGTACAGACAGAAGGGCAGCAGTTCAAGATTTCCATGACCATTTGAAAAATTTAAAAGAAATTTTTGAGCAATGTCTCAAAACAGGTTTGAAATTGAATCCTGATAAATGTCACTTTTTGGTCACTAAGGGCACTCTCCTTGGTCACATAGTATCTGCTGAAGGTATAAATGTTGACCCTGCAAAGGTTACAACTATTCTTTCCATGCCAATTCCACAAAGCCTAAAGGAAGTGCAAAGTTTCTTGGGACATGCAGGGTATCACAGAAGATTCATTAGGATGTATTCGGAAATTGCTAAGCCCTTGTCAAGGCTTACCAGCAAAAAGATCCCTTTCTCATGGAGTGCTAAAGCTGACAAAGCATTTTGTGAACTAAAGTTGAGGCTATGTACTGCTCCACTTTTAAGTGTTCCTAATTGGTCATTGGAATTTCATGTGCATACAGATGCTAGTCTTCATGCTGTTGGTGCAGTTCTAGCTCAACCATCATCCTCACAAAGTGGATAGACCTATCTCTTATGCAAGCAGACTACTCAACCAAGCTGAAAGAAATTACAGTACAACGGAAAGAGAAGGTTTGGCTATTGTATTTGCTCTTCAGAAGTTCTGACATTATCTCCTTGGTGTACATTTCATTGTTATTTCTGATCATCAGCCCTTGAAGTATTTGATAAACAAGCCTAGAGTAGCTGGAAGGATTTGGAGATGGTTACTCCTATTTCAAGAATTTAATTTTGATATTCATATTAAGCCAGGAAAAGAGCACTACATGGAAGATCAAGTGTCCAGGACCGCAATGAGCGAAAAGGCAACAGGTATTAATGATGAACTGGTGGATAGCAATCTTTTTCTAGTAGTAATTCGGACAGGTTGGTATGATGAAATTCTTCATGTTCTCACTACTGGAAAGATCCCAGAACACTTGACACCTGTAGAAAAGAGAAGATTGCTCCTGAGAACCAAAGCATATTCTCTTATAAATGGAAATTTATATAAATACTGTCAGGATGATATATTGAGAAGATGTGTCTATCGAGAGGAGGTAAATCTTCTCCTAGAGGCTGCACACAATGAAGGACATCAAAAGGGGGAAGAATTGGCTCATAGAATCATCCACAAGGGTTTATGGTGGCCTCACATTTTCAAAGATGCAATCAAGTTCGCCAAAGAATGCCACATCTGCCAGAGGTGTGCCCCCGCGCCCACCAGGTTAAATTTCCAACCATTGGTCATATCTACGGGATGGCTCCCATTTGAACGATGGGGTCTTGATTTCATAGGGCCAATTAGCTCAACTGGGCAACCAGGAGGTAAAAAGTATATTTTGATGGCCACATGCTATGCCACTAAATGGATAGAGGCTAAAGCTATTGTGGACTACACGGCTTTAACGGTAGCTAAATTTATGTATAAACGTATTTTCTCAAGATTTGGTTGCCCACTCGAAATTACTAGTGACAGGGGCACACATTTTGTAAATCAATTGCTCTAGTTTATATTTGACAGGTACAAAATCTTCCATAAAAAGTCTTGTGCCTACTACCCCAGGGCAAATGGCCAAGCAGAGAGTTCCAATAAGATTTTGATTGGATTGCTTCGCAAATTATCTTTCGATCATCAAAGCTCTTGGCCGCTAGCACTGATTGGTGCAATTTGGGCTTTCAGAACCACGAAGAGGGGAACCACAGGCGAAACTCCATTTCGGTTAGTATATGGGAAAGAAGCATTGGCAGCATTCGAGTTCATCATCAGAAAGGAACTAGGAATCAAAACCATTGGCATTCAACCCCCCATTCAGAGATTGGTGGCATTAGAAGAGTACAGAGAAGGGGCAATGCAGAAACTTCGGGTAACACAAGAAGAGCGCAAGAAATTACATGACCGGTATCTAAGATCGAATGAAGTTCAAGAAGGGTCCATGGTTTTAGTGCATCAAGTCCCGGCAATTTCAACTAAATTGGCCCCCAAATGGACAGGACCATATAATATTATCATGGTATTGCCACATGGTGCAGTGCATCTGGAAGATCTGCAGGGTAAAAAGATGCCCCTCGTCAACATCTCTAGGGTGAAGAGTTATTTGAATTGATGCAAGCAGATGAAATTCACTCCCTGTACATACCATAGTTCTTTCATTTTCTACAGTTCATTTTGAAGGAATAAGCAAATAAAGGAGTTATTGCACCGGGACGGTGCAAAAGCTTGATGTGGGGGTCTGTAGTACTCCTTCTCTGTTCCCTCTCTCTCTTTGTGGCATGAGAGCAGTGGGCTCCAAGCACAGGGGTCAGAACCCACTGGTCCTAAGAAGATAGAAGAGAAAGAGATTGAGAGGAGAGCTCTCAGATGCGTTGGGCTGTAGCTTCAGGGAGTATTCCGTTCCATTTCCTGGACTTATTGGTGCTCCGACAGTTGTTGCTTTCAGTGTCCCGGGTAGTTGTTGCTTTCATTTCAGTTGATTTGTTTTATCTCTCGGCCTCTCACTTTCTCATCTATCTCCCTTTCTCTCTCTATCTCTCTCTCGTTCTCTCTCTCTCTCTCACTCTCTCTCTCTCTCCCTCTCTTTCTCTTTCTCCCTCTCTATTTTTCTCACTCTCTATTTCTCTCTCTCATTTTTCTCTCTCATTTTTTTCTCTCTCTCTCTCTCTCTCTATTTCTCTCTCTCATTTTCCCTCTCTCTCTCTCTATCTCTCTCTCCCCTCTCTCTCCCTCTCTCTTCCTTCTCTCTCCCTGCCTTCTCGTCCTTTCTCTCTCTCTCTCTCTTTCTCTCTCTCTCTCTCCCTCTCTCTCTACCTCACTCTTTTTCCCGATCTCTTTCTATCTCTCTCTCTCTCTCTCTATATCTCTCTCTTTTCCCCGCGTATGAATCTCTCTCTCTCTCTCTCTCTCTCTCTCTCTCTCTCTCTCTCTCTCTCTCTCTCTCTCTCTCTCTCTCTCTCTCTCTCTCTCTCTCTCTCTCTCTCTCTCTCTCTCTCTCTCTCTCTCTCTCTCTCTTCCCTCTCTCTCTCTCTCTCTTCTCTCTCTCTCCCCGCTATCTCTCTCTCTCCGCCCCACCCTCCGCCACCCGCAGAACCCCCCCCCTCTTCCCCTCCGCACCTGCCCTCCGCCCCTCTGCCACCCGCCCTCCGCCCCCCGTCGAACCCTCCCCCTCCTCCCCTCCGCACCCGCCCTTCGCCCCTCACACACCCCTCCGCCACCCGCAGAACCCCCTCGCACACCCCTCCGCCACCCGCAGAACCCCCCCCCCCTTTTCCCCTCCGCACCCGCCCTCCGCCCCTCCGCCACCCGCCCTCCGCCACGCGTAGAACCCTCCCCCTCCTCCCCTCCGCACCCGCCCTCCGCCCCTCACACACCCCTCTGCCACCCGCAGAACCCCCTCACACACCCCTCCGCCACCCGCAGAACCCTCCCCCTCCTCCCCTCCGCACCCGCCCTCCGCCCCTCACACACCCCTCCGCCACCCGCAGAACCCTCCCCCTCCTCCCCTCCGCACCCGCCCTCCACCCCTCACACACCCCTCCGCCACCCGCAGAACCCCCCCCTTCCTCCCCTCCGCCACCCGCCCTCCGCCCCCGCCCCTCACACCTCCGCCCCCCCTCGCGCACACACTCCACCCCCTCACTCTCTATCTCTCTCACATACCCGCACTTACACACGCACAATAACACACATACACACACACATACACAAGCACACACACATTTTCACATGCACACCCCACTCACACACACTCACATGCGCACAACGCACACACACTCACACACATACCATCACATACACCCATGCACACACACACACACACACTTGCACATACATGCCCATCCACACACACATGCCACACACTCCCACACATATACAAACACACACCCATAAACACACACCCACAAACCCACACTCACACTTTCACATTCACACATACCCCGCGTACATACACACATTCACACACACGCACCCACACACACAAACACATACACACAGTCACTCACAATCACACAATCACATAGGAACAATGCAAAACTCCAAAGGCAATTCTTCAGTCCTGGCCATCTCAGGAAAGGACAGATATGGAGCCTTAAAGAGGACATTTCTTGGAAGTAAAACGGGAAATGATGATCTTGAGGTGGGGATTATTCGGCCAACTCTCTTTGACATGTTTGGACGTGATTCAAGGAGCAAAGTCAAAGGTTGTAAAGGTTCTGCTACAGAGAGTGCACCGTGATGGAGATGTGAGTGTGCCCCATTTAGGCCGTCTGAGGTCCCTAGCTCAACAATTCATCAAACACAAGCTTGATGAGTCTGAGGATGCAAATGAGTACTTCGAGCCAGCTTTGGAGATGACCTTTCAAATTAAAGTATTTCTTGGGGCTCTAGGATTTGTGAAGTCACCCTCCCTTTCTCACACTCCCTTTCTCACACTCAAGGGGTGTTTTTAAATCACCGGCAACATAAAGTAAAGATCTCAATTTGACTACAAAAGGGCATGTGATAAAAGTGTGCATGGTAAAAAGTAAAAGTGGATGAACAAATGTTGCCACCAACCATTCATGGCGACTACCTATTTTTGTGGATCTAATTCAAATCAAGGGAATATTTGACCTACCCCTCCAATTTTGGATGATCAACCGACACGTGATCAGTGGACGTGAAGATTCGGCAAGGCTCTTGGCCTATTGGGGCCTATAAAAACAATGGATTTGTGCTCATTTGGGGTACAATTTTTGAGACACGGTGGTTCGTGTATACGTGCAGAAGTCCTCTCTTGCACTTGGTGGTTTCAAGCCTATTGTAGGAGCTACTCTGTAGTGTGTATACAGAGGGTAGGCTTCTCAGTGGAGGGCTATGAGCACTATAGTGTAAGAGAGTAGCTTGGATTCTTCTTCTTTTCTGTGAGTCAGTGATTGTTGATTAGGTTCTATCCTCTGGAGAAATTCTTTGTATTGTTCTGAGCTAGTTTGCATATCAGTGGCCCCTTATGCTGATGGGAAGAATCTGTTGTATTAGAGTTATTTACTTTTAGAGTGGCTTGTTAGCCCTAAGCTTGCGGCTCGTTAGCACAAAGTTTGCACTTTTGAGCATCACTCTGCCCAACCTTGTAATCACCTGATTTGAATCAAGAAGTGTACGGTCTTCTTTGGTCATTTGTTGTCCATATTTTTTCGAAGTATTTACCACTCTGTGCAATCCGTGTTATCTACCTGCTCACAGAAATGTTAAAGGGTATACTTCCCTAAAGAGAACCCCCCTTGAGTAGGCGACGTACTGGATGTGTTAATCTTTAACCTCTACTTTTGTTAAAAGCGGGTACCCCAGTACCTCCTCTACAATGCCCAAAATTGGAGGGGTAGGCCAATTACTCCTTTGATTTGAATTAGATCCACAAAATAGGTAGTCGCCATGAATGGTTGGTGGCAAAAAAGCTTTTCCCTCCTTCCACTTTTAACAATTTACTTTTACCTTTTCACACTAAAGAGCTTCCATAATTTTGGAGAGTATCACGAATTTGGACCAGAAAACTGATTTCTAAATAGGTGTGACATTGTGAATTCCCTTGGATTTTTCCAACTCAAGCCTTTTGTGCATTCACTGTATGTTTTCCTTTGTTATTTCACCTCCAAGGGGTCTTACCACCTCAGCTCAGCACAGCACCCAACCTTGCAGCAATCTTCTAGAGATAACTTGTTCAATATTCCAAAATGTCTTGCTCTTTTCATGGTCAACACTTTGACAAAACATTCAAAGGACCCCAAATTGCACTTCTCCATGTAAAGATTACGGAGCTCGGCATGTTCTTCAACCAAATTACTAAAGAATTTAAATGACTTGGATTCAGCTTCTCTTTCTTCTTCAGGAGATCTGTGTAGTTCGGCATTCTTAGAAATCTTTTCAGTCTCCTTGGGTATATGTGTGGGTGCATGTGTGTGTGTGTGCCGCATGTGTGTATGCGTGAGTGCATGTGCTTGTGTGTGAGTGTGTGGATGCGTGTGTGTGTGGGGGTGTGTGTGTGGGTGGGTGTGTGTGTGTGTGAGGGGGTGTGTGTGTGTGGGTGGGTGTGTGTGTGTGGGTGGGTGTGGGTGTATATGTAAAGGTGTGTGTGTATATGTGATTGTGCATATGTGTGCAGGTAAGAGTGTGCGTGCTCATGTGTGTATGTGTGTGTATATGTATGAGTGTGTGTGCATGTGAATGTGCACATGTGTGCATATATGTGTGGTCGTGCGCATGTGTGCATGTATGTGGTGAGTGTGTAGGTGCATGTGTGTGAGTGCATATGTGCATGTGTGAGTGTGTGAGGGGCAGGCGCAAGTAAGGGGGGGCTTGCGGGGCAGCGGGGAAGGTGGCGGGGAGTGGGGGGCCTGCGGGGGGGGGATGGCGGGGGTGGTGGCGGGGAGTGGGGGGAATGGCGGGGATGAGCGGGGGGCGGGGGTGAGGGGCCTGCGGGGGGGATGCGGGGGTGGTGGCGGGGAGTGAGGGGAATGGCGGGGGTGAGCGGGTGGCGGGGGTGAGGGGCCTACGGGGGGGGGGGGGGGGGGGGGGAGGATGCGGGGAATTGCGGAGTTGCAGCGGGGTGAGGGGGCGGAGGCTGGCGGGGAGCTGCGAGGAGGGTGCGCGGGGGATGCAGGGGTGGTGGCGGGGAGTGGGGGGAATGGCGGGGGTGAGCGGGGGGCGGGGGTCAGGGGCCTGCGGGGGGGGATGTGGGGAATTGCGGAGTTGCAGCGGGGTGAGGGGGCGGAGGGTGGCGAGGAGCTGCAGGGAGGGTGCGCGGGGAATGGTGGGGTGGGGCAGCAGGATTGGCGGGAGAGAGAGAGAGAGAGAGAGAGAGAGAGAGAGAGAGAGAGAGAGAGAGAGAGAGAGAGAGAGAGAGAGAGAGAGAGAGAGAGAGAGAGAGAGAGAGAGAGAGAAAGAAAAAGGAAGAAGGGGGGGTCATACGTAGGGAGAGAGAGAGAGAGAGAGAGAGAGAGAGAGAGAGAGAGAGAGAGAGAGAGAGAGAGAGAGAGAGAGAGAGAGAGAGAGAGAGAGAGAGAGAGAGAGAGAGAGAGAGAGAAAGAAAAAGGGAGAGAGGGAGAGGGACCGAGAGAGGAGGAAAGAGAGAGAGAGGGGGGAAGAGAGGGGGAGAGAGAAAAAGAGAGAGAAAGAGAGAGAAAGAGAGAGGGAAGAGAGGGAGAGAGGGGGGAAGAGAGAGAGAGGGGGGAAGAGTGTGAGAGGAGAAAATAGAGAGAGGAAGAGAGAGAGAAAGACAGCGGGGAGAGAGTGCGAGACCGAGAGAGAGGTAAAGAGAGCGAGGGAGAGAGAGCGAGAGAGAAAGGGAGAAGGGGAGGGGGTAGGCCGTGAGAGAGAGAAAAAGAGAGGATGAGAGAGAAAGAAAGGCCGAAAGAGAGAGGAAAAGAGTGTAAGTAAAACAATTTAACCGAGGTGGCACCGAAAGTGAAAGCAACAATTGCCCAGAACTCAAATTTGACAGTTGTAATGGAACAGAGCACTCCCTGAAGCTGCAGCCCAAGGCATCTGAGAGCTTTTCTCCCAATCTCGGCAACCATTAATTATCTAAAGAGGTATCACTGGCCTACAAGTTACAAACAATTGCCTTTCCAGTGCTTGACTTTCTCTTCTATCTTCTTCGGTCCTCCTGCATGCCTAGGGGTACTACAGATCCCCACATCAAGCTTTTGCACCGTCCCTGGTGCAATTTCTCCCTCATTCTACTTATTTCAAAGAGATCTAGTTATGCTGCAATTACTGTAAAGAAACACGGTATGTACAAGGAATGAAGTGCTTCCATTTTGACCTAATTGAGATACTTCTTTACCCTGGAGATGTTGACCAGGGGAATCCTTTTACCCTGCAGATCTTCCAGATGCACAGCGCCATGTGGCAATACCTTGATTACCTTATAAGGTCCTATCCACTTGGGTGCCAATTTAGTTTGAATTGGTGGAACCTGATGCACTAAAACCATAGACCCTTCCTGAACTTCATTGGATCTCAGATACCTGTCATGCAATCTCTTGCGCTCTTCTTGTGTCACCAGAAGTTTCTGCATTGCCCCTTCTCTGTACTCTTCTAATGCCACCAATCTCTGAATGGGGGGTTCAATTCCAATGGTTTTGATTCCTATTTCTTTTCTGATCATAAACTCAAATGGTGCCAATGCCTCTTTCCCATAAACTAAGCAAAATGGAGTCTCGCCTGTGGTTCCCCTCTTCGTGGTTCTGAAAGCCCAAATTGCACCAATTAGTGCTAGTGGCCAAGAGCTTTGATGATCAAAAGATAATTTGCGAAGTAGTCCAATCAAAATCTTATTGGAACTCTCTGCTTGGCCATTTGCCCTTGGGTAATAGGCACAAGACTTTTTATGGAAGATTTTGTACTTGTCAAATATAAACTGGAGCAATTGATTTACAAAATGTGTGCCCCTATCACTAGTAATTTCCAGTGGGCAACCAAATCTTGAGAAAATACGTTTATACATAAATTTAGCTACTGTCAGAGCCGTGTAGTCCACAGTAGCTTTAGCCTCTATCCATTTAGTGGCATAACAAGTGGCCATCAAAATATACTTTTTACCTACTGGTTGACCAGTTGGGTAAATTGGCCCAATAAAATCCAGACCCCATCGTTCAAATGGGAGCCATCCTGTAGATATGACCAATGGTTGGAAATTCAATCTGGTTGGCGCGGGAGCACACCTCTGGCAGATGTGGCATTCTTTAGCAAACTTGATTGCATCTTTGAAAATATGAGGCCACCATAAACCCTTGTGGACGATTCTATGAGCCAATTCTTCCCCCTTTAGGTGTCCTTCACTGTGTGCTGCCTCTAGCAAAAGATTTACCTCCTCCGGATAGACACACCTTCTCAAGATATCATCCTGACAGTATTTATATAAATTTTCATTTATAAAAGAATAGGCTTTGGTTTTCAAAAGTAATCTTCTTTTTTCTACAGGTGTCAAGTGTTCTGGAATCTTTCCAGTAGTGAGAACCTGAAGAATTTCATCACACCAACCTGTCTGAATTGCTACTAGAAAAAGATTGCTATCCACTAGTTCATCATTGATACCTGTTGCCTTTTTGCTCATTGCAGTCCTGGACACTTGATCTGCCATGTAATGCTCTTTTCCTGGCTTAATATAAATATCAAAATTAAATTCTTGAAATAGGAGTAACCATCTCCAAATCCTTCCAGCTACTCTAGGCTTGTTTATCAAATACTTTAAGGACTGATGATCAGAGATAACAATGAAATGTACACCAAGGAGATAATGTCTAAACTTCTGAAGAGCAAATACGATAGCCAAACCTTCTCTTTCCGTTGTACTGTAATTCCTTTCAGCTTGGTTGAGTAATCTGCTGGCATAAGAGATAGGTCTATCCACTTTGTGAGATGATGGTTGAGCTAAAGCTGCACCAACAGCATGAAGACTAGCATCTGTATGCACATGAAATTCCAATGACCAATTAGGAACACTTAAAAGTGGAGCAGTACATAGCCTCATTTTTAATTCCCAAAATGCTTTCTCAACCTCAACACTCCATGTGAAAGGGATCTTTTTACTAGTAAGCCTTGACAAGGGCTTAGCAATTTATGAATACATCCTAATGAATCTTCTGTGATACCCTACATGGCCCAAGAAACTTTGCACTTCCTTTGGGCTTTGTGGGATTGGCATGGAAAAAATAGTAGTAACCTTTGCAGGGTCAACAGTTATACCTTCAGCAGATACTATGTGACCAAGAAGAGTACCCTTAGTGACCAAAAAGTGACATTTATCAGGATTCAATTTCAAACCCGTTTTGAGACATTGCTCAAAAATTTCTTTTAGATTTTCCAAATGATTATGGAAATCTTGAACTGCCGCCCTTCTATCTGTACCTGAGAATACTGAAAAGTCATCCATAAATATGCGGAGAAAGGTTGTTAACCATTTGCCCAATATCAGATACATCGTTCTATTAAATGAAGCTGGCGCATTCTTCAAACCAAAAGCCATACGAGTATAGACATAAGTGCCCCAGGGAGTAACAAAGGCTGTTTTGTCCCTATCATGAGGGTGAGTTACTATCTGGTTGTAGCCACTAAAACCATCCAAGAAACTATACAAAGTGTGACCAGCTACTTCCTCAAGCACCTGCTCTGTGAAGGGCTGAGGAAATCCATCTTGAATAGTCACTTTATTCAAAGCTCAGTCTTTTGTTTTTATTTCCGTTTATCTATTTTTCTTTCATAATTTTTGGCCTATGCGGAAGTCGGATGGGGCTCATGGATATATCCACCTAGTGAGGTTTACCCCACTTATCTATCAACCCAACATAGTGCACGATACACAAGGTTAGCCTCATTCAATATCGATGTCGACTCTCGACTCTGACTACTCGATGAGAGTGACTCCATCTGCCTATCGACACACGAGTACTTGTTATGCTCAGGATAATCACACTAAATGCATATCTTAATTTCAGGGGCTTTTTAAGTTCTAGTTGTTGGTGCTTGTGAAGCTCGAGATTCAATCATTTGTTTCAAACTTTGGATTGTAAGATCACTGAATTTCTTAAATATGGCTTCCATTGTACTAGTGGGCACAACATCCTTTGGTACTAGTGGGTTCACCTGAGGATTCTGTATAAGTTGTTAAACAGTCTGTGTTTGTTCTTCTTGCATATCATCATGCCAACTTTGCATAAATTTAGACAAAGTTCTTTGCTTTTCAATATCCCCTCTAACAGCTTCTTCCACATTATTCTAGTCTTCAGTCAGAATAGTCTTAGTTCCTACATGTTGTAGTTATGGGAAAAATTCTTCTCGAGCTTTCATATCTATAGCCTGGAGAAACAAGGATACTTTCTCTTGAGCTATAGCCCTCCGAGCATATTCAGATAAGTCTTCAAAATGCTGATCAAATTCTCTTTTGATGCTAAAATGGATTGGTCCTTAGGTTTATGTATCCATTTTAGAACTGTTGACCTAGTCACTTTATCATCGTCATCAAGTGAAACATTCTCCTGAGTATTATCTTATATTGAAACCATCTTGTTTGCCCTTCTACAACTAGTCGGGGTGCATCAACAACTAGTTGGCTACGCAGATGCAGTTCGAAAACATGTACAAAAGTATCTATAAGCTCTTGGTCACTTAATTGCCTAAGGCTTGTGCCAAGATATCGTGCCTCTAACTCATACTCTTTTATAGAAGCGAGGAACATTTTTGCCAGTGAAATACCCACTCCTTTTAATAACTCATTCATGGAATTCCTCGATGGCACTTCATCTTTTTTCATCCTGCTCGAAGCACAAGAGCTAGGTTATAACGTCCATTGTAGTGTCGACCATAAATGTTCAAACACAAAGAGCTCTCTCAAACCACACTACTAGCTAGGATCGAAGTCTCTACACTCTCGTCCTTCATGTCGAGTTCACCAAGTATGTCGAGTAGTTCATAGAAAGGGGAGAGAAATAGATGAAGATTCGTGTAGAATACCAAAAGCTTAGGAGTTTCGATGGAGTAAATAGGCCAAAGTGGATTTTTTTTAGAAGATTTCCTATAGAGATGAAAATCGCACAAACTACTTGATGATTGCTTCTTCAAACTGCGAGGGAATTATGAATAGCTGCAGCAAAATTCTCTTTAAATTATTCATCAAGTGAGAATGGTTGAGTCTTGAATTAACATTAGAGTTGACTCACAGTACTATGAAGCATTTTTGGAATTCTGGTCAAATTGTATTTCAAAACGCTATTGATCAATCTATAATGGATACATTGATACGTTCTCCATTAGAAGAATATTGCTCCATTGCTTCCTAACCTGAGATATCTTTAGTGAAAAGTCCACCCTTGCGACCCGTTTCACTTTAATCCTTACTAGCGATCTGTTCCGCACGAGCTTGTCAATGCAATCGAGTCATATGAAGTAACAGAATAACTACATAAGTAGGAAAGATGTCCTGATATATGGAAAGCGTAGCACAATACAACTATGGGCACATCGTCTAAGATGGATAGTAGCCCATAGTTTTATGATCTCTTTTTATATATTTATATATTTTTTTATTTATCCACTCCAATCCTTTTGTTAGTCTTGAGATAGTATTAAATCAGAGGAACAGAGCAAACTTTGCGGCGCCCAATCATGTATATTGGGAAAAGCTTTTGTCACCACAACAACATCCTTCACTGTGTTTCTTTGAGATGAAATAAAGGTACAAACCAATAAAGCATTTCTGTATAATGTTCGTGAATAAAGACACCCTAAGAACTCTGAAAACCTTTCTATAGCAAAACCATTTTAGGTATCTCAAGTATCCTTTATTCAACAGTGCAATATATACATATTTGAATATTAATGAGAAAATTCAACGATATCCGCCAATTAACTCGCAAGACTTTGGCGATCTGTCCTATAGAAATATCAGTTTTTGTTCACTGTACTCTTTTCAAACCGTTGGAGCAAAGCATCATTTATCATAAATACAGTTTTATTAAATCCCATGAGTACATAAGGCTAGTGTGTGTTGGTGTTTATGCGGACAATCATAGCTAACTCATAGCGTTAAACTTTCCTTTCACACTATATGTTTATGAAAAAAAAAACCGTATATGCATGTACATTTTTCTGAGCCAGATTCCAAACATTACCTCAATCCATAATCCCTACTTATATAGCTAGCACTGTAGGAAGGCATTCACAAAGAGAAGAGTTAAGCATAGAGGGTTGTTACTTGAGATACTTTTTGAAGATGACGCGAGGATGCAGCAAAACTCATTCGAGATCAACTACACCATCAAGGAAGTTGCTCATTTCTCTAGTTTCCATCAGCCTTGATGCCTCTCGCTTGATGAACGTTCAAGCCCATTACTTCTAAAAAATGCTCTACCGAAAGTGATCACTTATTATAGCCTGAACACAACTCTTATTTTCATGAATGCTGCTGCTTCATTCTAACAGTAACAGTAATGATCGTCATAGATCCTCTTGCAGAAACACCCGTAGCAGACTTATAAGCTTCTAGCTTTGCTTTCATCCACATACGAGTTCATATTCAGATCTTCATACTTGTTTGCTTCGCTCTCCATTGGAAGAAAAAGCCAAACGCAAGCTAGAAAAATGGAGAGCTCCCTCCGATGTTTCAGTTTATATATAATCGTTTCTTCACATGCAAATCCTCAGACATTCAGCCCCTCTGACTCTGAATAAGCATCCTCTATCTGCTTCCTCCTCTCCATCTCTCTGTATTGTTTGGTTTGGAAATATTGGCCCTGTTGGCTTCGGAAGCTCAGAGTATCCAACAAGAGCGTCCCTCCTTCAATATGCTGAATGTAACTTTTTGTTTCTCCTCCTTGCGTGAGTTGCAGAGAACACTCCTTTATCTGTGCCTCAATGTCTAATCACATGGAACACCCACCCTGATTATTTTTCACTTTCCCTTCTAGGCCTCCTTTCTAAAGCAGCCAAAACTATCGTCTGCACCCTTTCCTCCTAAGCCGAGTCAGTCTATCCCAAGAAAATCTTTCTTCTGTTAGCTCACCACGGCCATCAGCAACAGCCGCGTCCACTTAATATGCCTCCCTTTCACTTGCTCATTTCTTCCGTTCCGGCTCTCAACAGGTGTCCTCCTTATATTCCACGTGTTCTTTCTTTTTCAGATCCTCTTTCCTCTCAACTTCTATACATCTTCCTTCCAAATTCTCGAAGAAGTGAAAGCTGGCATTTTTCTCACGCTTTCTACCTTTTACCCCTTTACGTATTATAAATATTGCTTATATATTAACACATTTTAACATGACCTTACACACAATTCATACCTCAAATATGAAAGACATACATATTTATACACATACAAACTTGTGTGAATATATACACTTTAATTAAAGCATTCAAATAGGAACATAATTAAGCCCTTCAACACATCCAAGGAGACCATATGTACATCATATGCATACATAATTCAATGCACTCACACACACATGTTTATCATCATGCACATGCGATCGAGAGCACATACATGGATACATGTGCACATTCAAACTTGCACATGTTAGCTTATATATTCACATATATAAGTGAACACATTAATTCCTTTGGTTTGCTCCAATGCTCCTGAATGGAAATAAGCATGAAGGATGTAAAGTAAACACCGTGAAATGGATATGTAATCAAATAGACATACGTTCAAGCATAGAGCTCACCTAGTTTAATGACTTTCCTTGTCAGCGGACCATCTTAAAATATATGTATAATTGTTTTTAGTAGTTGTCGACTCTTTACACCTGAACAACCTAGAATAAAAGCATCATGTGCTCTTCACACTTGAGTTACACTTAACTTCTACTGTCATTGTCTCATAATATTTGTTTGGTTCTAACCTTGACTTGAATTCACGACCACAAGGTAGAAAACATAATACACAGGGAGCACAAAGACAGACTTCTTAGATTTTATAAATGCTGTCAAACTTAGAGTATGTGGTTGACCAAGCCCCTATATGATTTATTAATGAACATTTACAAAAGTGTGCGGTGGCTATTTGGCCTTTCACATGGACATGAATGGTTATAACAATCTCCCAAGAAACGCCAATATGGCCAAAGTAACTATGGGAGAAAAAATGAGGAATGATAAAGAATACCTGAGTTTAAGTATATAAAGTATACCTCCCACCTGATGGGCATGTTACACAATATACAAGTGACTCTGTAAGATCATGAATCAAGTAACTCCCATCAAGTCAGAACACTATCAAAAGCTATCCTGTAATAGAGCTTTAGTCAAAGCATGTGCAACATTATCTCGAGTTTGAACCTTCTCAAAATTAATGTGCTCAATGGCTAAGCAATCTCTGATGAAGTGATGCATTGCCTCAATCTGCTATGTCTCTGCATGATAGACTAGATTCTTAGCCAAAGCAATGGAAATCTGACTATAACTGAGCAAATGAGGTACATGCTAAGGTAGACTCAAGCAAGATGAGAAAGCAACAATGGTTCCTTACATGCCTCTCTTGCTGCAACATACTCTGCTTCTGTGGTGGAAACAACTATAGATTTATGAAGACGAGATCTCCAAGAGATATCACCTCTAGTAAGTTGAAAAATGTACCCTGATGTAGGCTTACGATTGTCTACAGAACTAGCATAATCAGAAACTCTATAACCAATAATGGATGCTTTTCCTTTACCTAAGCATAAACACTTATCCTTAGTGCTACTTAGATATCTCAAAATCATCTCGACTGCTTCCAATGTTTCTTGCTAGGATTAGACATATATTTGCTCACAACTCCTACTACAAATGCAATGTCTGGTCTCATAGCTACCATAGCATACATGAGACAACCAACAACAGACTGATAAGGATTTTTGTTCATGAATTCTTTTTCCTCATCTGATTTTGGGCAATCATCCTTGCTTAATTTCACATATGTGAGTAAAGCTCTTCCCAATGCCTTTCCACATTGCAATTGAACGTGTGAAGTACTATGTACCCACTTTGAGACAAGTATATGAATCTTCTACTCCTATCACATGTAATGAGCATGCAATGAATATGTTTGACATCCCCCAAATCCTTTATATCAAATGTCCCAGTCAACTTCTTTATCAGAACTGACAAGTCATAAGAGAACTTCCTAGCAATCAACATATCATTGACATAAAGTATCAAGAATATCCAGCTCCCATCTGAGCATCTCCTTGTGTAGAGATAATGATCCTCATTACTCCAAGAGTAGTCTTGAGACTTCATAAAAGCATCGAAATTTTGGTACCATTGTCTAGGGGATTGTTTAAGTGCATATAAGCTCTTCTTGAGCTTACAAACTAGAATATCTTTGCCAAGAACTACATATCCCTCTCGTTGTTCCATATAAATCTCATTTGTAAGATCTACATGCAAGAAAGCAAGTTTCACATCCATTTGGACTAGCTCTAGGTCCTCCATTGCAAGGAATCCAAGCAACATGCACATACTACAACACATGAGGGGCATATTGATGCTTCCTATATCGACAGTCACTCTTGGCTTCCATTGTACTAGTGGGCAAAACATCCTTTGGCACTAGTGGGTTCGCCTGAGGATTCTGTATAAGTTGTTGAACACTCTGTGTTTGTTCTTCGTGCATATCGTCATGCCAACTTTGCGTAAATTTAGACAAAGTTCTTTGCTTTTCAATATCCCCTCTAACAGTTTCTTCCACATTATCCTAGTCTTCAGTCAAAATGGTCTTAGTTATTACATGTTGTAATTATGGGAAAAATTCTTCTCGAGCTTTCATATCTATAACCTAGAGAAACAATGATACTTTCTCTTGAGCTATAGCCCTCCTAGCATATTCAGATAAGTCTTCAACATGCTGATCAAATTCTCTTTTGATGCTGAAATGGATTGGTCCTTAGGTTTATATATCCATTTTAGAAATGTTGACCTAGTCACTTTATCATCATCATCAAGTGAAACATTCTCCTGAGTACTATCTTATATTCAAACCATCTTGCTTGCCCTTCTACAACTATTCGGGGTGCTTCCACAACTAGTTGGCTACGTAGATGCAATTCGAAAACATGTACAAAATTATCTATAAGCTCTTGGTCACTTAATGGCCTAAGGCTTGTGCCAAGATATTGAACCTCTAATTCATACTCTTTTATAGAAGCGAGGAACATGTTTGCCAGTGAAATACCCACTCCTTTTAATTAACTCATTCGTGGAATTCCTCAATGGCACTTCATCTTTTTTCGTCCTGCTCGAAGCGCAAGAGCTGGGTTATAACGTCCATTGTAGTGTCGATCATAAATGTTCAAACGCAAAGAGCTCTCTCAAACCGCACTACTAGCAAGGATTGAAGTCTCTACACTCTCGTCCTTCATGTCGGGTTCACCAAGTATGTTGAGTAGTTCATAGAAAGGGGAGAGAAATAGATGAAGATTCGTGTAGAATACCAAAAGCTTAGGAGTTTCGATGGAGTCAATAGGCCAAAGTGGAATTTTTTTAGAAGATTTCCTATAGAGATGAAAATCGCATGAACTACTTGATGATTGCAAGGGAATTATGAATTGCTTATTCATCAAGTGAGAATGGTTGAGTCCTGAATTAACATTAGAGTTGACTCACAGTACTATGATGCATTTTTGGAATTCTGGTCAAATTGTATTTCAAAACGCTATTGATCAATCTATAATGGATACATTGATACGTTCTCCATTAGAAGAATATTGCTCCATTGCTTCCTAACCTGAGATATCTTTAGTGGAAAGTCCACCCTTGCGACCCGTTTCACTTTAATCCTTACTAGCGATCTGTTCCGCAGGAGCTTGTCAATGCAATCGAGTCATATGAAGTAACAGAAGAACTACATAAGTAGGAAAGATGTCCTGATATATGGAAAGCGTAGCACAATACAACTATGGGCACATCGTCTAAGATGGATAGTAGCCCATAGTTTTATGATCTCTTTTTATATATTTATATATTTTTTGATTTATCCACTCCAATCCTTTTGTTAGTCTTGAGATAGTATTAAATCAGAGGAACAGAGCAAACTTTGCAGAGCCCAATCATGTATATTGGGAAAAGCATTTGTCACGACAACAACATCCTTCACTGTGTTTGTTTGAGATGAAATAAAGATACAAACCAATAAAGAATTTCTGTGTAATTTTCGTGAATAAAGACACCATAAGAACTGTGAAAACCTTTCTATAGCAAAACCATTTTAGGTATCTCAAGTATCCTTTATTCAACAGTGCAATATTTACATATTTGAATATTAATGAGAAAATTCAACGATATCTGCCTATTAACTCGCAAGACTTTGGTGATCAGTCCTATAGAAATATCAGTTTTTGATCACTTTACTCTTTTCAAACCGTTGGAGCAAAGCATTATTTATCATAAATACAGTTTTATTAAATCCCATGAGTACATAAGGCTAGTGTGTGTTGGTGTTTATGCGGAAAATCATAGCTAACTCATACAGTGTTAAACCGTATATGCATGTACATTTTTCTGAGCCAGACTCCAAACATTACCTCAATCCATAATCCCTACTTATATAGCTAGCACTGTAGCAAGGCATTCACAAAGAGAAGAGTAAAGCATAGAGGGTTGTTACTTGAGATACTTTTTGAAGATGACGTGGGGATGCAGCAAAAGTCATTAGAGATCAACTACACCATCAAGGAAGTTGCTCATTTCTCTAGTTTCCATCAGCCTTGATGCCTCTCGCTTGATGAACGTTCAAGCCCATTACTTCTAAAAAATGCGAACTCGAATGTGATCAGTTATTATAGCCTGAACATCATCAGTTATTATAGCCTGAACATCTGGATCCATAGCAGTGCTACAACTCTTATTTTCATGAATGCTGGTGCTTCATTCTAACAGTAATGATCGTCATAGATCCTCTTGCAGAAACACCCGTAGCAGACTTATAAGCTTCTAGCTTTGCTTTCATCCACATACGAGTTCCTTACTCAATGAAGAGTAAAATTTGACTATCCAAAATAGTTGTTATCATTAATAAATTTTCCAAGAGAATTTGTTGATGTAGTACTTACTAGTTTTTAACTATCAACTTTTGTTTCTATTAACTTAAAATACCTCTGAAACTTCTAAGGTTGACCGACCTTCGCGGCTGGCTGGGTCAAATACCGCGAATTTCTGTTTTCTTTGGCATTTTTTTTCATGGTTGGGTCCGGCTTCTATATCTTTCCTTTCATGGGTAATCCGTAAAAGAGGGACAGCTTTCGCGAAGCATATGATTTGTCGGAGAAATCTTGTCGAGATTTTCATCTTTCGAAGGGTCTTTTCCGGAGTGAACAGAACCTCAAAATTAGGTTGGTCAGATTCCCCCCCAATTTCCTTCTTTTCCACGAGTTTCTTTGTTTCAAAAGGCTATCTCTTCAAAGGAAGGAAAATCCCCACTCCCAAATAAGGGCTCTCTTCATATTCAGATCTTCATACTTGTTTGCTTCGCTCTCGATTGGAAGAAAAAGCCAAACGCAAGCTAGAAAAATGGAGAGCTCCCTCCGATGTTTCAGTTTATATATAATCCTTTCTCCACATGCAAATCCTCAGACATTCAGCCCCTCTGATTGTGAATAAGCATCCTCTATCTGCTTCCTCCTCTCCATCTCTCTGTATTGTTTGGTTTGAAAATATTGCCCTTGTCGGCTTCGGAAGCTCAGAGTATCCAACAAGAGCGTCCCTCCTTCAATATGCTGAAAGTAACTTTTTGTTTCTCCTCCTTGCGTGAGTTGCAGAGAACACTCCTTTATCTGTGCCTCAATGTCTGATCACATGGAACACCCACCCTGATTATTTTTCACTTTCCCTTCTAGGCCTGCTTTGCAAAGCAGCCAAAACTATCGTCTGCACCCTTTCCTCCTAAAGCGAGTCAGTCTATCCCAAGAAAATCTTTCTTCTGTTAGCTCACCACGGCCATCAGCAACAGCCGCGTCCCCTTAATATGCCTCCCTTTCACTTGCTCATTCCTTCCGTTCCGGCTCTCAACAGGTGTCCTCCTTATATTCCACGTGTTCTTTCTTTTTCAGATCCTCTTTCCTCTCAACTTCTATATATCTTCGTTCCAAATTCTCGAAGAAGTGAAAGCTGGCATTTTTCTCACGCTTTCTACCTTTTACCACTTTACGTATTATATATATTGCTCATATATTAACACATTTTAACATGACCTTACACACAATTCATACCTCAAATATGTAAGACATACACATGTATACACATACAAACTTGTATGAATATATACACTTTAATTACAAGCATGGAAATAGGAGCATAATTAAGCACTTCAACACATCCAAGCAGACCATATGTACATCATATGCATACATAATTCAATGCACTCACACACACATGTTTATCATCATGCACATGCGATCAAGAGCACATACATGGATATATGCAAATACATGTGCACATTCAAACTTGCACATGTAACCTTATATATTCACATATATAAGTGCACACATTAATTCCTTTGGTTTGCTCCAATGCTCCATAATGGAAATAAGCATGAATGATGTGAAGGAAACACCGTGAAATGGATATGCAATCAAATAGACATACGTTCAAGCATAGAGCTCACCTAGTTTAATGACTTCCCTTATCAGCGAACCATCTTAAAATATATGTATAATTGTTTTTAGTAGTTCTCGGCTCTTTACACCTGACCAACCTGGAATAATAGCATCGTGTGCTCTTCACACTTGAATTACACTTAACTTCTACTGTCATTGACTCAAAATGTTTATTTGGTTCTACTATTGACTTGAATTTATGACCACAATGTAGAAAACATAATACACAAGTAGCACGAAGAGGGACTTCTTAGATGTTATAAAAGCGGTCAAACTTAGAGTCTATGGTTGACCAAGCGACTATATGACTTATCAATGAACATATACAAAAGTGTGCGGTGGCCATTTAGCCTTTCACATGGACATGAATGGTTATAACAATCTCCCACCCAAGGCCAATATAGCCAAAGTAACTATGGGAGAAAAAATGAAGAATGATAAAGAATACGTGAGTTTAAGTATACAAGCTATACCTCCCACCTGATGGGCATGTTACACATTATACAAGTGACTCTATAAGATCATGAATCAAGTAACCTCCATCAAGTCAGAAGAGTATCAAAAGCTATCCTGTAATAGAGCTTTAGTCAAAGCATTTGTAACATTATCTCGAGTTTGAGCCATCTCAAGAATAATGTGCTCAATGGCTAAGCAATCTCTAATGAAGTGATACCTTGCCTAAATCTCCTATGTCTCTGCATGATAGACTAGATTCTTAGCCAAAGCAATGGCACTCTTACTATCACTGAGCAAATGATGTACATGCTAAGGTAGACTCAAGCAACATGAGAAAGGAACAATGGTTCCTTACATGCCATCTTGCAGCAACATACTCTACTTCTGTGGTGGAAACAACTACACATTCTCAAAGACGAGATCTCCAAGAGATATCACCTCCAGCAAACTGAAAAATGTACCCAGATCTAGGCTTAGATTTGTCTACACAACTAGCATAATCAGAAACTCTGTAACCAATAGTGGATGCTTTTCCTCTACCTAAGCATAGACACTTGTCCTTAGTGCTACTTAGATATCTCAAAATCATCTCGACTGCTTCCAATGTTTCTTGCTGGGATTAGACATATATTTGCTAACAACTCCTACTATAAATGCAATTTCTGGTCTCATAGCTACCATAGCATACATGAGACTACCAACAATAGACTGATAAGGAGTTTTGATCATGAACTCTTTTTCCTCATCTGATTTTGGGCAATCATCTTTGCTTAATTTCATATATGTGGGTAAAGGTGTACCTAATGCCTTTCCATATTGCAGATTGAACCTGTGAAGTACTTTGGATATGTACCCACTTTGAGACAAGTATATAAATCTTCTACTCCTATCACAAGTAATGGGCATGCAAGGAATATGTTTGGCCTCCCCAAAAGCCTTTATATCAAATTTCCCACTCAACTTCTTTTTGAGAATTGACAAGTCATAATAGAACTTCCTAGCAATCAACATATCATTGGCATAAAGTCTCAAGCATATCAAGCTGCCATCTGAGCATCTTCTTGTGTAGAGACAATGATCCTCATTACTTCCAGAGTAGTCTTGAGCCTTCATAAAAGCATCAAAATTTTGGTATCATTGTCTAGGGGATTGTTTAAGTCCATATAAGCTCTTCTTGAGCTTACAAACTAGAATTTCTTTGCCAAGAACTACATATCCCTCTCGTTGTTCCATATAAATTGCATTTGTAAGATCTCCATGCAAGAGAGCAATTTTCACATCCATTTGGACTAGCTCTACGTCCTCCATTGCAACGAATCCAAGCAACACACATATACTATAACATATGAGGGGCATACCGACGCTGCCTATACCAATGGTCACTCTTGGCATTGGTATAAACGTTGGAAAGTCCACTTAAAGATACCGATAGTCAAGTGACCATCGATATGATCGTTTAAAATGGATCGTGGGTGTGTGTCGGGACCGTCGGTATAGGCATCGGTATGGGCATCGGTATGAGCGTCGATAAATTATTGGAAGTTACCGACGCCCATATCGATGTCTATACCGAGGCCGAGTTTTAAACATATCGGGAACCAAAGAGCAAAGCTGAACATTTTTTCACATTTTTGTGTACCACTTGTCTTCTGTCGAACTTGGGAGCGCGAACCCCATTGCAACCTGCATTGTCTTGTGCACACACATACACATAGAGATCTTTCTCTCTCCACACACACACACTCTCTCTATTTAGATCTCACATCTTGGTAAGTGGTGCGCGTACTCTTAGACTTTGTCTTTCTCTATGCTTTAGGTATTATAATTTCTCTTCTCTTTGATTTTGAAGAAGTTCTTTGGCATCGATTCTTTGGAATTCGATGATAGACGATATACATTACGCTTTGATGACAATGATCCAAAAGAGGGAAATACTTGTAAGTGATTGTTTTATTCTCTATTGACAGAGAGGATGTGCAATCTGAAGAGAAACACAAGTATCAAATGACCTGAGGGATGGGATTATGGTACTAGGAAGACACATTCCTAAGATAAGATCAAATTCTCATTATAGTGAGGCTATGAAGAAGAAAAAAACAAGAAGGAAGCACCCTCAACATGTACAAGGTCATTGGACGACAAAGCCTCACTTACAAGGTACCCCTACTACTCTAAGGAAGAATACAAATAGAGAGGGACACTATGCCTTTAAAGAGGTTGGATGACATGAGGAGGGAAGTAAAAACAAGGACTTACACTACAAAAAATCGGCCGTATATCGAGGTTTTTACCGAGGGAAATGAATGTGCGTATTTTTTCCCCGACATCGGTGTATGTGTCGGTATGTCCATCGGTATTAAAATACCGGTATGGGTGTCCGTATAAGCATTGGTATGAGCATCGGTATAAGAACCGGAATAATATCGATAATACTCATGCCCATACCGATGCCTATGTTAGGTGTACTATCGCGTACACTCGCGCCTGTTGGGTGTACCGACACTTATTCCAATGACATTATTGGGAGTACCATTGCTTATACCGACAAGCATATCTGCAAAGTTTTTTTTGGGCAGAGTGTGTTGTCTTTTTCTATAGCAACATTACCATGCTGTTGCTTACCAAAAGACAATACACTCTACCCAAAAAAAACCGAGTACATGTGATGTGTACTCTAATGTCCACCGAAATATGATTTCATAAAATAGAATAATATTGGACACAAAAGAGATCATCAGAATGAACCATCACTACAAGAAATAGGGGGGCGTAACGATGCCCCCGAATTGAAAAAAAACGAGCACCGTCGCTTATGCGATGCTAGAGCCACATAAGCGATGGTGCTATTTTGGATTTTTTTTTACGGGCATTCATCACATAAGCGATGCCTGCGTTGTGTATGCGACACTAAACCTGTGCACCGCAAATAGTGTAGCTAATTAGTGACACTATTTGTGACGTTGGCAAACTGGATAGCGTCGCATATGCGACTTCCTATGTTCCAAAGCGTCGCATAAGCAACACTCAGGACTATTAAGAAAAAGCTCGATTTTTCCAGGCACATTTGTGTCGGGATTAACACACGAGTCCAAGAAGAGAACGAGAGACAGAGAGAGAGAGAGAGAGAGAGAGAGAGAGAGAGAGAGAGAGAGAGAGAGAGAGAGAGAGAGAGAGAGAGAGATGCATCTCATTGAAGCCAGGCATGCGCACACACACATACTTACACACACATAGATATGCATACACACACATATACACACATAGACACACACAGACACACAAATACACATAGACACATACATACACACACAAATACACACACATATAAAAACATACACACATAATGTTGCATACACACATGCACACATAATGCATACACATACACACACATACACACATACACACACATACACACACACATACACACACACAAACATACACACAAACATACACGCATACACACATACACACATACACACATACACACATACACACCCATATATGCATACACACACACATAGAGAGACATGCACACACATACACATACATGCATACATGTGCATACATAATGCATATGCATATGCATACATACATACATACTTACATGCATACACACACATATGCATACATAATGCACATGCATTCATACATATACATAATGCATATGCATACATAATGCACATGCATACATACACATACATAATGCATACACATACATATGCATACATAATGCATACACACACATACACACATATATGCATACATACATGCATACACATACACACATACACACATACACACACATAAACACACACATAGACACATACACACACATAAACAGATACACACTCATAGACACACACACATACACATAGATGCAAACACACATACACACACATACACACACACATAGACACATACACACATAATGATGCAATCACACACATACAAATGCATACACACATACACACACATATACACATGCACATACACACATAGACATGTACACACACTTATATGCATACACACACACATAGAGAGACATACACACACATACACATACATGCATACATATGGATACATAATGCATATGCATATGAATACATACATATTTACATGCATACATAATGCACATGCATACATACATACATAATGCATACACACACATATGCATACATAATGCATACACACACATACACACACATATGCATACTTACATGCATACACATACACACATAGACACATACACACACATAGACACATAGACACACATAAACACATACACACTCATAGATCCTTAGCGACACATACACATAGACACACACACATAAACACACACATACACACACACATACACACACATACACACATAGACACATACACACAGAATGATGCATACACACACATACACATGCATACACATACATATGCATACATACATGCATACACATACACACATAGACACATACACACACATAGACACATACACACACATAAACACATACACACTCATAGATACACACACATACACACCCACACATACACACATAGACACATACACACATAATGATGCATACACACACACTCACATGCATACACACATACATAGATATATACACACACATACATACACATATATGCATACACACACAGAGAGAGACATACACACACATACACATACATGCATGCATACATAATGCATATGTATAAGCATACATACATACTTACATGCATACATAATGCACATGCGTACATACACATGCATACATAATGCATACATAAACTACATACATGCATACACATACCCACATAGACACAAACACACACATAGATACATACACACACATAAACACATACACACTCATAGACGTGTAGTAACACATACACATAGACACATACACACTCATAGACGCGTAGCGACACGTACACATAGACACATACACATACACACACACACATATAAACACACACAAACATACACATATAGACACATACACACATAATGATGCATACACACACATACACATGCATACACACGCATATGCATACATACATGCATACAGATACACACATAGACACACACACACATAGACACATACACACACATACACACTCATAGACACACTCACATACACATAGACACACACACACACGCATACACACACACATATACACACACAGATGCACACATAGACACATACACACATAGACACATACACACATAATGATGCATACACACACATACACATGCATACACACATACAAACACATATACACACACACATACACACACATATATGCATACACACACATAGAGATACATACACATACATACACATACACATACATACACATACATGCATACATATGTATACATAATGCATATGCATATGCATACATACATACTTACATGCATACATACACATACATAATGCATACACACACATATGCATACATAAGGCATACATAATGCATACACACACATACACACATATATGCATGCATACATGCATACACATACACACATAGACACATACACACACATAGACACATACACACACATAAACACATACACACTCATAGACGCACACACACACACACAAAGACACACACACATACACACACACATATACACACACACATACACACAAGGACACATACACACATAATGATGCATACACACACATACACATGCATACACATACATATGCATATATACATACATACACATACACACATAGACATATACACACACATACACACTCATAGATACACACACATACACATAGACACACAGACACATACACACATAGACACAGACACATAATGATGCATACACACACATACACATGCATACACACATACATACACATATACACACACATACACACATACACACATACACACACATATATGCATACACACACACATAGAGAGACATACACACACATATACGTATATGCATACATATGTATACATAATGCATATGCATATGCATACATACATACTTACATGCATACATAATGCACATGCACACATACACATACATAATGCATACACACACATATGCATACGTAATGCATACACACACATACAGACATATGCGTACATACATGCATACACATACACACATAGAGGCATACACACACATAGACACATACACACACATAAACATATACACACTCATAGATGCGTAGCGACACATACACATAGACACATACACACATACACATACACACACACATATACACACACACAAACATACACACATATATACATACACACATACACATGCATACACATGCACACATAGACACATACATACACATAGACACATACACACACATAAACACATACACACTCATAGACACACACACATACACATAGACACACACACACATACACACACATATAGACACATACACACATACACACATACACACATACACACATAACGATGTATACACATGCATACACACATATAGACACATGTACAAACACACATACACACATACACAGACATATATGCATACACACACATAGAGAGAGACATACACACACATACACATACATGCATACATATGCATACATAATGCATATGAATATGCATACATAATACTTACATGCATACATACACATACATAATGCATACATACTGCATACACACACATATGCATGCATACACATACACACATAGACACATACACACACATAGACACATACACACACATAAACACATACACACTCATAGACGCACACACATCCGCATAGACACACACTCATACACACACACATATACACACACATATAGACACATACACACATAATGATGCAGACACACACATACAAATGCATATAGAGATATAGACACACATACACGCACGTACATACACACACACATGCATACATACACATACTTAATGCATACACAGACACATATGTACACCTATATATATTGATCTCTAACCCATTTTGTTTTATATGTTAGGTATTATGGATCCTAGTACAGAGAGAAAGGCAAAACTCACTCTCATAAAAAGTCTTATGAGAGCACGAGTTCCGTCTGATACTCTAGGGGCCATCATGCGTGATTACTCAGAGATGTTTGATGATGAGCTGGACTATATGATCCAGATGCTTACCCAACAATCAGAGGAGGGCTCTTCTGCGGCTCCACATGCAGGAAGATGGCTATCTGCTCATAGGTATGTTTTTTTTTCATAAACTTACTTAATGATATTATAACACATATTTTTAGTTATTTTTATCTATCTATTTTCAGGACACCTATACCACCCCCCAGATTGTGATAGCAGACCAGAGTTGCCTATGAGGACATGCATAGGAACCTTAGGACTAGAGTGCAACATAGAGCCAGAGGGGAACATTGTGTACATAGGGAATGGATTGGAGTTCAAGAGAAGAATGTGGGCATTATGCGACTCTTACCTGCACCTTGTCCACTTACCATGGAAATAATTATAAATTTTACATATAAATTGAAATAAATATCTTATGTTTTATTTACATTATTTTTTTTATTTTGGTAGTGAGCATGATGAGAGGGATAAAAAATACATACTTAGTTCACTTGAGACAGAGTTTGGGACAAGATGGTCGCTAAAGTGGTGTCTAAATGAGATGCGGACACTCATGGCTCATTGTCGTGATAATGCACGGTATGCACTGCTTTTATGTATATATATGTGGATATGAGTATGTGTGTTTATGTATGTATGTATGTATATGAGAGAGAGAGAGAAGAGTGAGACTAGAGGTACAAATACACGCATGCACACACATATACATCATACGTGCACATTTACACACATATACATATACATGGACATTTATACATGCACACACACATATACACATGCATGCAGTTACACACATATAATGAATACACATAGACACATACACCTAAATATATATATACATGCATACATATTTACATGTACACATTTACACATAGACATATATACATATATACATATATACATGTACACATCACATATACATGCCTACATGCACACATAAACATATATATACATGCATACATATTTACATGTACATATTTACACATAGACACATATACATATATACATTTACACAATTATAAACTTTTGCATATATTACATGAATACATGAATATTTTACATAAATGCATATGCATATGTACACATGCATACTAACACATGTATACATATATCACAGACATGCAAACACATACATATACATGAAATACATATATATGCATACTAACATATGTATACATATAATACACATGAATACACACACATATGCATACATACATGATAAAAATTTGCTCCTCGAAGATAAAGCTATATATAAAATAATTAGGCATACCCCTGAGCTTCATGTTCTAACTTAAAAGAACATGAATTCATCTCTCTAGTAGTATGCATTGTTATTCAAGTTAATAAAAACATCTATTATCTGATATCCATTCCTTATCAGTAGAATCAGCATGTAGAGAATTATCCTCTTGATAAAAAAGATTAGTATCATTATCACATATAATGATTCTAATTTCTCTTTCAGATGTTGATGTATCAGTATCTGATGCTGAATCATCTAGAGGACTTTCTTCGATCTCTCTAACAATAAAATGTTCAAACAATGACCTACCTCTAGGTTGCACATGAATGACTTGCCACCAAGGATGAGCATCTGGGTCCATGTGACCAGGACGACCAAGACGTGGAAAAACATACTATCGAATGCAGAGTGGAATCTCAAAATGAGAAATCCAAACCATGATATGATGCATTATGGTTTAAAGGGAGAGAAATATATCTGTGATAGAAAGTAATAGGATAGATAAACTATACCAAACAAAAGCTGTGTGATGCATTCACTATAAGTTGCATGGTCACAATCAAAAATCACAGCAGCAAGCTCCTCGACCCGAAGGTTCAAGAACGGGAGCGGTGATGAAGGAGGACGGCTAGCCCCAGTGGAAGGAGAATGAAGGCCTTTGAATGTTTCGGTCTTACGTCCAGCTCCCATGACAGAAGCACTCCGCCGGCAATGAGACTTGTAGGAGTAATTTTAAAGTTTGTTGGAAAACGTTAATTACAAATTTATGTAATGAGATCATATGCTACATGTGTATTAATTACAATAATACTTTCATAATAACATTTTTTATGAATGAAGGCATTTTGTGGCTACTGTTCATGCATAAGGACGTCCCTAAAATAAAACCAAGCCCAACATTCCAAGTAAGCTTTAGATTCAGCATTCTTCTCTACATGCACACGAAATCCATACCAAAAACATGCACGCATATGAACATGCAGTAATATGTGGAGGGAGGGAGAGAGAGAGAGAGAGAGAGAGAGAGAGAGAGAGAGAGAGAGAGAGAGAGAGAAATAAGGGCAGAGAAGAAGATGGTGTCCATATGACCAGGACGTGGAAAAACATACTATCGAAAGCACAGTGGAATCTCAAAATGAGAAATCCAAACCATGATATAATGCATTATGGTTTAAAGGGAGAGACCTATATCTGTGATAGTAAGTAAGAGGATAGATTAAGTATACTAAACAGAAGCTGTGTGATGCATTCATTGTAAGTCGCGTGGTGAGAGCCAAAAATCACGGTCGCAAGCTCCTACCCCGGAAGGTTCAAGAACGGGAGTGGTGATGAAAGAGGACGGCTAGCCCGAGAGGAGGGAGAATGAAGGCCTTTGTATATTTTGGTCTTACGTCCAGCTTCCATGACAGAAGCACTCCGCTAGAAATGAGACTTGTAAGAGTAATTTTAAAGTTTGTTGGAAAACGTTAATTACAAATTTATGTAATGAGATCATATGCTACGTGTGTATTAATTACAATAATACTTTCATAATAACATTTTTTATGAATGAAGGCATTCTCTAGGTAGAATATTGACACCGATGGATGAAGATATGAAAGATATTTATGATTTACCATAGTTTCCATTGGTTTTTCTTTTAACAATCACCTTACAACTACAAAAACTGGGCTGTTATGCACACACTGACAATTATGACTAACGATTTAAAATGGGGGGATTGAAACTCCAAAAAATTTTAGATTGATGGAAAAAAGTTAAAGCAACTTGTTCAAATTTTCCTCTTTCATAATTTCACTTTGAATAAATGTATAGTAATCTAATTGAAGTCTCAAATAAGAAGTAGACCTATGTTTTTGACAGAAGAAAAAAATATAAGTTTAGTACCTTTCGTTATTGTGCAGGTCGATGATTCCAAGGGTGAATAAATGAAGAGAGTTCTTGTACCTTTTGCTATTGTGCATGTCCATAATTCCAAGGGTGAATTAATGAAGAGAGTTCTTGAATATCAAACATCATATTTGTACTAGCTAATGACACCCAATATGTTGTTTTTTTTATTTCAATATTTTTAAAAATTCTCTTTGGAGTTCCCCAAATATCATGCATGACACCTATATCCATGTAAGCGACTACTCATGAATTACGAACCACTCTAGTAAATTGTGGATGATTGAAATCTTAACCAATAATATCGCAATAAATATACCGATGCAAAGCTGCATGTACGTAGTGTTATTTTCTCCTTTCTTTCGTTCATGTTGTATTCTCAAGATGTAGATATATAGATGTTGGCAAACTTGAACTTCTGTAACATTTCAAGAACTAGAGTCAACAATTAGGATAACCAAGAACAACATTTCACTCAAAGTACTTAGGCTTGACTTCATATTATGCTTAGGATATTGAGCGATAACGAGAAATAATCATTTCAAATCATTCACAAGAAAACAAAACTTAGCAAATTAAAGAACAAAATATTCTTCATGTATTACAAATAAGATAATAATATAATAAACAATGTTAAGCATCGAGCTCTATAATTCAAACACTACAACATATGAGCATTATATCAGCCCTTATTCTAGCATAAATGCACACGGGTAATTCAGTAGCGATGTGTTTGCCTTCTCTTTGAAAACTACATCCATTTTTCTTTGGCACCCTTTACCTTAGGGCTCATCACCTATAATACGAA
This sequence comes from Ceratopteris richardii, assembly GCA_020310875.1. Taxonomy (NCBI): domain Eukaryota; kingdom Viridiplantae; phylum Streptophyta; class Polypodiopsida; order Polypodiales; family Pteridaceae; genus Ceratopteris; species Ceratopteris richardii. The sequence continues at coordinate 83,727,997 of CM035422.1, forward strand.
CATCACTAAAAGAAATAGGGGGACAGCGGTTGATATTTAAAATATATGTTTGATATATTTAAAATTAAATGTTTCATATACTTACAGTATATAGTCGTTGCACGATGAGGAGACGGTGGTGGAGTTCCATCTGATTGATCAGAATCTACAAATAATGGTATTTGATATCAATAATATGATTATCTACATACACAAATAATTCACATATACATATTTACACATACACACATATTCACATATACACATTTACACATCACACAACTACACATTATTATGGGGTAAATGCATGTATTTTGTATGAATGAGTGTATATGCATGCATGTGTGTGTACGTATATATGTGGATATGTATATGTGTGTTTATGTTATATGTATGTATATGTGTTTATGTATACATATATGTATGTGTATATGTTTGCATGTATATGTGTATGTGTGTATGTGTATGTGTATGTGTGTGTATATATGTATATGTATTCTGATTTTTTTTTGTTTGAGATTAAATTAACACGAGATATTGTATGGTGGAAAAAAATAAGAGGCCACCTAACATACCACCTGAGACGTGGTAGTTTTTTCATAGACAGCTATGTCGTCAAGAGTCATTTCCTCAGTAGAACGTACACAAATTAATAGTTTATATTTATAATTTTCATATATTTTAGGAAATTTTTACATTTAATTTATGTATTTTTTTTCTTCAATAAAGAGGCTTCTGCAAAGAAGAGAGTGGAGTCGGGCCACACATTCCCGGGGGACACCTAGGCCAAATGGGCCATAATGGTTTTGTAGCTACATTTGTAAGCATATGTGTTATTGTGAGTATATTTTTTATTTTAGTTAAAATGCAAGCAACTAATCTAATTTATTTGTTTCAATGCAGCGGAAGGATTATGGCCGATATCCTACGAAACATGAGATCGAGTATGCTACACATTTTGGATATTGGCGTTTGAGCGAGTACATGGGAGATCATCTTGATGCCTTTGTGAGTATTATTAAATTTTATATAATTACTTTATTTTTATGAAAGGTTTAATTGCATTATTTATTTATGTTTGTTATATGTAATACAAGAGTATTATGGAGAGACAGATATGGATGAGGTGGAGAGACAGACACAGGAGGGAGGATCTCGATCGTCACCAGGTGATCATGACGATGAGGATGAGGATGATCAGGATGATCATGATACTGCTGATGATGATGATGATCATGATGATGATGATTAGGATTCTAGTTGATTGACATTGGATTATATGTATTTACATTGATATATATATATATATATATATCTCTCTCTCTCTCTCTCTCTCTCTCTCTCTATATATATATATATATATATATATATATATATATATATATATATATATATATATATATATATATATATATATATATATATATATATATATATATATGTCTATATATATATATATATTGAGATATATATATATATATATATATATATATATATATATATATATATATATATATATATATATATATATATATATATATATATATATATATATATATATTATCTATATATTTTTCATTTGAGTTATGTTTTGAATTGTGTGTATGGTATTAAATAATGGAGAGTTTTGTTCTATTGATTGTTATTATCGTTTATATTAAGCATGTGTTTTAATACTTTACTTATATAATTCAGTCATATGTGTGCACCTAAGTATATGCATGTGTGTGTATATGTATGTATGTGCATGTGTATGTGTGTGTATATGTATGTATGTGTATGCGTATGTGTAAGTGTATATGTGTGTATGAGTATGTGCATGTGCATGTGTATGTGTGTGTATATGTATGTGCATGTATATGTATAACTCTATGTGTATATGTGTGTATGTGCATGAATATGTGTATATGTAGGTATGTGCATGCTTGTGTGCTTTTGTATATGTGTTTTAATACTTTAATTATATAATTCATTCATATGTGTGTACCTAAGTGTATATGTATGTGTCTGCATATGTATGTATGTGCATGTGTATGTGTGTGTATATGTATGTATGTGAATGTGCATGTGTAAGTGTATATGTGTGTATGAGTATGTGCATGTGCATGTGTATGTGTGTGTATATGTGTAAATCTATGTGCATATGTGTGTATGTGCATGTGTATGTGTATATGTAGGTATGTGCTTGTGTATATGTGTTTTAATACTTTAATTATATAATTCATTCATATGTGTGTACCTAAGTGTATATGTATGTGTTTGTATATGTATGTGCATGTGTATGTGTGTGTATATGTATGTATGTGCATGTGCATGTGTAAGTGTATATGTGTGTATGAGTATGTGTATGTGCATGTGCATGTGTATGTCTGTGTATATGTATGTGCATGTATATGTGTATATGTAGGTATGTGCATGTGTGTGTGCATGTGTATATATGTTTTAATACTTTAATTATATAATTCATTCATATGTGTGTACCTAAGTGTATATGTATGTGTGTGTATATGTATGTGCATGTGTATGTGTGTGTTTATGTATGTATGTGCATGTGCATGTGTAAGAGTCTATGTGTGCATGTCTAAGTGTATGTGCACATGTATATGTGTGTATATATGCATGTGTATGTACATGTGTATATGTGTATATGTGTGAAAGTGCATCTTCATCATGTATAAGTGTATAAGTGCATATCAATAAGTGTGAGTATGCTACTAATGAAAATAACACAATTCAAATGATAGACAAAGAATAGAAATTGTACTTACAATAGTTAGCCATACTTTTTGCTTGGTTAGCTTCTTGATTAACCTACAATAAACAGAGAAAGAAGAGAGAGGGAGAGAGAGAGAGAGAGAGAGAGAGAGAGAGAACTCAAAGAGAGAATGATGTAGAAAGAGAGAAACAAAGACAAAGGGAGACAATAAAAGAAAGCTTAGGCAAAACAATAATTTTGCATATACTTGCTTCGGCTCGTAAGCGTAGCACAATTGCGAGCATTGGAGAGCTCTTTGATCAGATGCGTGAAAATACCGATCGAAGAGCCTCCAACATTTTAATTTTTTTCTGTCAACAAACCGTCGTGTAAGCGATACTACGTGTCGAAAAATCATTGCATTTGGCATCACAGAAGCGACCTATTTTAGCATCGTTTATGCGACATTAAAAAGCGTCGCTTATGTGATGCTACTTAAAACCGTCATGTTAGCGACGCTCAATGCAAGCGTCGCAGACCCTATTGTGACAAAAGTCGCAAAAAATGTTGTTTGGCTTGTCGTTTAATCGATGGTGGACGCACGACGCTCATTACGATGCATTTTGCAATTTTATAGCGACGAAATTGTGTCACCTTAACCATCGCTATACGGCCGTATTCCTTGTAGTGCATGAACCATGTACAAAAAGAGTTATATATTTCATAAATGAAGCATGTACAAGAGTATGACAAACCACTGTTATATATGACGCTTTTACAAAATGTAGCAAAGCAATGCATTTCCATATCAACAGTCTTGCAAGAAAGAACATTAATGAAATGAGATAAATTCACATGAAATTTACAAAAAACAAGTAAAAATCAAGTTTATAAGTTAATCACCTCATCGCAAATGCTCCCATGAAATGACCGCACCGCATCCCTCCAAGTCCTTCGATAGTGCAATCAATCCATGATAATATCCATAAGCGTCCTCCGTTTGTGTTGGAGGATGGTCCGTTGCCTGCTCCTGCAACAAATATACAAAACATTAGAGGAACATACATGAGAAACTTAACACAAACAAATTCAATAAATCAAATGGTAGTTACAAACGCGTTATGCATCGTGTCATATCCGATGCTGCCCAAATATTAGGATCCAACCATATCTATACATGTGGCTGCGGCATCTTGCTCTTGGCGATATCGGTCAGGAGTCTACTGCTGCTTATCGCGAATCATACCCCACTCCTCAACATCTAACCATGTATGCTTTGGTTATGAAAGCATCACGAGCCTCGGATCATCGATGGGACATAACTTCATGTGTGGTGTGGAGAATCCACTCTCAACTAGCAAGAGGCTATCTATCGACTGATCGAAACTCCTGATAAATCTTCTATGTGATATAAGTCTTCTAATATTTATTCAGTCGATTTCAACATGATAGAGTGTCCAAACTCTATGAAGCAAAGCTATTTATTTATCTTATTCAGTCCATTTCAACATGATAGAGTGTCCAAACTCTATGAAGCAAAGCTATTGTATACGTGCATGCATTGCTTTACCAGCCGCATCCATCATCGGAGCTCCATCTCCGATACTATACACCTTGGAGTCATCATGGTCATGAGCACCCCAAGGTGTACGTGGTGCTCCACATGGTGTACCGCATGGCATACCTACATCTGAGGTACTAGTCCTAGGAGTAGAAGCGGGCGACACAACGTCCATTGCATTGCCTTCCCAATAGTCGCCTCCTCTAGACCTACCTGTACATCGACTCCTAGAACCTCATGCTCCAGAGTGTGACCTCGACCTATGAGATGGGCTAGAACCTGTATCGCATTGAGGTGTTCAACACACATATCTACTACTAGAGCCAATAGGGGATGGCTGAAAAGATGGTCGTGGTGGAGTCATAAAGCTAGGAGACATACCTCTTGCGGGAGTAGCACCATCCGCAAGAGTGACACCTGTATGAGTGACATTGATGGGAGTGACACGGACGGGAGTGACACGGACGGGAGTGAGGCCGGCAAGAGTGAGGTTGGCAGGTGTGAGGCGGCCAGGAGTGAGGCCCGGAGGAGTGCTACCACGAGCGATCCAATACTGTGATGCAGCGGCCATATACGTAGGAGGTACCTGAGAGATGAACTCTAAGAACTGCTCCTCTCTCATGGAATGTGGAGTGACTTGAAGACTGTCTCCCATCATGCTCTATAATAAAAGAACTTCAATAATTAGCATGTGATAATAAAGGTAATATAGAGAAATGATAGTGTACAAAAAACCTAGCAAAAAAAACAAAAATTAGTACGTACAAGTGTTTGATTCAAAAATCCTCTAGTCTAGCATCCTCTTGGAGATGGGATGCATCGAGAATATCTATCTTTATATTGATGACTTCTAAATCTCTTGCTATGCTGGTTTCTTCCTGATCATTGTCTATTGCTTTGTCTTCTCGAACAATGACCTCTTCTTCTTGAATAATTATCTCTTCCTCCTTGACTATCGAATGAATCTTTGAGTCCACTACAGATGGACTTTCTTCTACATCTATGTTCTCATAAGTTTTTCTACTAGATAGTGCGACTTGTAAAACAAATAGCCACTCTAGTTCTTTTGAATGTGGTATAAACACAACATGCTCACAATGTTCGGGAAGTACAAATGTATCCCTTTCATCCGTCCATAATTTTGTGGAGTGGAATTGATGCAAACCGCTTTTATCCTACCTCACTATTGCATTTCTTCTAGAGACGACTACTTTGAACCATTTCACATAAAAAAAAAGTAATCCAACTTCCTAAAAGATAGCTTCAAGATATCTTGAATCACACCACAATAATCTAGCTCCCTTTCTTGAGCATTATTATCTCTTGCACTCACTCAACTTTTTTGCAAAAACTTAATAATCACCCCACTATCAAAAGTAGACCTATTTTTATCGATTCGTGCGACCTAAAAGTGTCATCAATGAGACCATTGTGCATCCTATTTAGTATACTCCCAATCACATCCATTTGCGAGTTCTTCTTCTTCTTTAGAGATATCTTCACTCATTGCCTTTGCTTTTGAAACCGCTGTATCTATCCATCTACTCGTTGGAAAAGATGAAAGAGGTCGAAGAATTTTTGGAAAATGCAAAAATCGAGTGGAACAATTCCTTCAAAATTGAGCTCTCTCCTTTGTGTTGGTCTCCTTGGCAAGCTCATACGTTTCTAACCACTTCTGCATAGGCTCCAAGTTAACTATGCAAAACATCACTGCCTTCTCTCTGAAAGCTACATCTATTTTTCCTTGCAATCCTTTACCTTGTGGTTCATCGCCTACGAGACAAACATCTTCATCATCGCTCCATAAACAAGGCATTTTGGGATCCGACATAGGTAGAAACTTAGTTATCAATACAAAAGACTCTTGTACAAGCCATCCCTCTACCATGCTTCCCTTTGGACGTGCTCTTCGTCAAACAAACCCTTTTAATGTCTTTATAAAGCACTCTAAGAAGAACATCCATCAACTATGGACAGTTCTTCCTATTGCAATTTCATCTATCACATGAACTAGTAAATGAAGTTTAATAGTCAGAATACTTGTGGGAAAGTATTTCTCTACCATACAAATAGCCTTGATTGCATTGAGTTTTGCACTCTCTATGCTATCTTTATTTATGTCTTTAGAAGAGATCCACCGTACTAAAGAAGTAATTTTATAAATGGTTCTTCGTACATCCTTCCAAACACAATCTTTGCGGGATACAAAGAGCACAAACTATAAAAACTTGTGCCTACAATAAGCAATTAAAATGATATTAGTACATAAAGTTATTTTGATACAACAGTGAAAGTTTATTTCAAATCCACTTACCTGAACAATTCAATGACACTACTATCTGACCATCCATAAATGGATTGTGGATTGAGCATCATCAGTGATACACGTAGTACAGATATCTTTGCTCCATTATAAAGTGGTAAACGAGCTAGTCTTTGCATGTTTTCATATTCTTCATCGACTTTTGATCGTGGAAATTCTACTATCTCCATGAAACTCTCGACATCTTCTCCACCATCATGATCTTCGTACATCTCATAAAATGCTTCGAGCATCTCTTCCAGATGTTCATTCTGTGTAATGCTATTAGTACTTGCTTGTACGTCTAAGTTCTTTTTTGTTCTCTTTTGTGCAAGAGAGGTTACGAGTGCAATGTCGTTTGGGTCCATCTGCTCACCTTGGGGACCATGCGAATGGTAGTGTAGGTTTCTAGTCAACTTTTATCAAAGGATCCATAGTCTCTAACATGTGCAGTACAAATCTATCATTTCCGATAAATTTGATACTTGCACTGAGTGCAAGGACATGCCATTATCTCCTCCGGATCCAAACTAGCCATCTTATACAATATGGACATTTTAGAACATTTGTTTTTTTATTAAACCAAAAAATCAAACTTCTAAATACTTAAACTTGAAATACTAAAACCTAAATACTTAAACACCTAAAGAAACCTAAGACCCTAATCCTGAAACCCAAATCTATATAATTATCCGATTTTATATATATATTTATTTATATATTCAGATTTTTTTCTTAATTAATCCTATTTTTATATATTTAATTATATATATTTAATTAAATTATTTAAAACACTAGTTCTTTTTATATTTATTTATCTATATAATTATCCTATATATATAGATATATATATATATATATATATATATATATATATATATATATATATATATATATATATATATATATATATATATATATATATTCATACTTTTCCCTTAATTTTTTTCTATATTTTTTCTTTATATAAATTTAATTGAGTTATATGTATGCGTAAACCCTAAAACCTTAATCTTAAAGATGTAGACCTAAAATATGTATATTTTTGTATGCATGTCTATATACATGTATATATGTATTATATGTGTATGTGTATGTGTGTATATATGTTATGTAGGTGTTAAAAGCCTAAAACCCTTATAAGAAAGGGCTAGACCTAAAACATGTTTATATGTGTATGCATGTATATATATATATATATATATATATATATATATATATATATATATATATATATATATATATATATATATATATATATATATATATATATATATATATATATATATATATATATGTGTGTATATATATGTGTATATAGATAGGTGTATAAGTATATATGTGTATGTGTATGTGTATATATGTTTACTCTAATTGAAATGATTAAAATTGAACCTATTTTTATATATTTAATCTTATATATTAAATTTGTTTACTTAAAACACTTGTTCTTTTTATATTTATTGATCTATGTAATTATCCTATTTTATATATATACTTATTTATATATTCAAACTTTTTTCTTAATTAATCCTTTTTTTTATGTAGATCTTATTATATATTTAACTAAATTATTTAAAACACTAGTTCTTTTAATATTTATTTATCTATATAATTATCCTATATATATATATATATATATATATATTCATTAATATATTCAGATTCTTTCCTTAATTTTCTTCTATATTTTCTCTTTGTATAAATTTAATTGAGTTATATGTATGCCTAAACCCAAAAACCTAATATTAAAGATCTATACCTAAAATATATATGTTTATGTATGCATGTCTATATACATTTATATATGTATTATATGTGTATGTGTCTGTGTGTATATATGTTATGTAGGTGTTAAAACCCTAAAACCCTAATAAGAACAACCTAGACCTAAAACATGTATATATGTGTATGCATGTGTATTTGTATTTATATGTGTATGTGTATATATATGTGTATATAGATAGGTGTATAAGTATATGTGTGTATGTGTATGTGTATATATATATACTCTGATTAAAATGATGAAAATTAAACTTATTTTCATCTATTCAATCTTATATATTAAATTTATTTATTTAAAACACCAGTTCTTATCGTATTTATTTATCTATGTAATTATCCTTTTTTTTATATATGTTTATTTATATATTCAGATTTTTTTCTTAATTAATCCTATTTTTATATTTTAAATTATAAATATTTAATTGAATTATTTAGAACACTAGTTAATTTTTGTATTTATTTATCTATATAATTCTCCTATTATATATATATATATATATATATATATATATATTTATATATTGAGATTTTCTACTTAATTTTTTTCTATATTTTCTATTTATATAAATTTAATTGAGTTATATGTATACCTAAACCCTAAGACCTTAGTCTTAAAGATCTAGACCAAAAATATGTATATTTCTATATGCATGTATATATACATGTATATATGTATTATATGTGTATGTGTATGTGTGTATATATGTTATGTTGGTGTTAAAACCATAAAACCCTAATAAGAAAGACTTAAACTTAAACCTGAAATACCAAAACCTAAAGACTTAAACCTAAAATACTAAAAAAACCTAAATACTTAAACACCTTAAAAATCCGAGACCCCTAATCGTAATTTATATATATGTTTATTTATATCATCATAGTTTTTCTTTTTTTTCTATATTTTTTCCTAATATAATTGTAATTGAATTATATGTATGCCTAAACGCTAAAACCCTAATCTTAAATATCTAGACCTAAAATATGTATATTTATGTATGCATGTGTACATACATGTATATATGTTATATATATGTATGTGTATGTGTGCATATATGCTATGCATGTGTAAAAACCCTAAAACCCTAATCAAAAAGACCTAGACCTAAAACATGTGTGTATGTGTATGCATGTGTATATATATGTGTATGTGTATATATTTGTGTATAAGTATATGTGTATGTATGTGTAAATAGCCTAAAAACCCTAATCATAATTTAATATATTTGATGCAAAAAGAACTTGAAAATCAAAAGTTTATATATTTAATTATATATATTTAATTAAGACACTAGCTTATGTGTGTTTATATGTGCGCATGTGTGTACGTATGTGTGTGTGTGAATGTATGCATGTGTGTATATATGTATGTCTGTCTATGTATGCATGTGTGAGTATATGTGTATGTGTGTGTATGTATGCATGTGTGTGTATGCATTCATGTGTGTGTGTGCATGCATGTGTGTATGTGTGCATGTGAGTGCATGCATGCATGTGTGTATAAGTGTGTGTATGTATGCATGCATGTGTGTATATGTGTGTATGTATGCATGTGTGTACATATGTGTGTGTATGTATGCATGTGTGTATATGTGTGTATGTATGTATGCATGTGTGTATATGTGTATGTGTGTGAATGTATGTATGTGTGTATATGTGTATGTGTGTGAATGTATGCATGCATGTGTGTATATGTGTATGTGTGTGTATGTATGCATGCATGTGTGTATATGTGTGTATGTATGTGTGAATGCATATGTGTCAATGTGTGTGTGTATGTATCTGTGTATGCATGTGTGTATGTATGCATGTGTGTATATGTGTATATGTGTGTATACATGCATGTGTGTATCTGTATGCATGCATGTGTGTATGTATGTGTGTGTGTATATATGTGTGTATATGTATGTGTGTGTTTATGTATGTGTGTATGCACGTGTGTGTATGTGTATGTATGCATGTGTATATATGTGTGTGTATGTATGTGTGTATGCATGTGTGTGTGTATGTATGCATATGTGTATATTTGTATGTGTAATTATGCATGCATGTGTGTATATGTGTGTGTATGTGAGCATGCATGTGTGTATATGTGTGTGTATGTAAGCATGCATGTGTGTACATATATGTGTGTATGTATGCATGTGTAGATGTGTAGATGTGTGTGTGTGTGAATGTGTGTGTGTATGTTTGCTATATCTTCCTATCTCTATCTTCCTCTCTTTCATATCTCTTTAATTCTCACTCTCTCTCTCTCTTTATCTCTCTATCTCTCTATCTCTCTCTCTCTTTCTCTCTCTGTCTCTCTCTTCTCTCTCTTTCTCTCTTTATCTCTCTCTCTTTCATCTCTCTCTCTTTCTCTCTCTATCAATAAGGAATAAAACAATCACTTACAAGTATGTCCCTTGTTTGGATCGTTGTCATCAAAGCGTAATGTATGTTGTCTATTGTCGAATTCCAAAGAATCAATGCCAAGGAACTTCTGCAAAATCAAAGGGAAGAGAAATTATAAGACCTAAAGCATAGAGAAAGAGAAAGGCTAAGAGTACGCACACCACTTACCAAGATGTGAGATCTAAACAGAGAGAGAGAGAGTGTGCATGTGTGTGTAGAGAGAGAGATCTATGTGTGTGTTTGGCAACAGACAATGCAAGTCACAATTCGGTTCACACAAGTTTGACATAAGACAACGAGTACTCAAACACGCACAAAAATGTTCAGTTTCGCTCTCGGCTTCCCTATATGTTTAAAAGACGGCCTCGGTATGGGCATCGGTATGAGCGTCGGTATGGGCCTTCGTATGAGCATCAGTATTCTAGTAAATTACCGATGCTCATACCCACACCCATATCGACGCCCATACCAGCGGTCCTCACACACCCCGACGATCCGTTTTAAACATTCATACCGACGGTCACTTGACCCTCGGTATCTTTAAGTGGACTTTTCCAACGTTTATACCAATGCCAAGAGTGATCGTCAATATAGGCAGCATCGGTATGCCCCTCATATGTTGTAGTGGTATGGCCAACACGTAGGGGCCAAATTGGAAGATTTTGATGAGGACAGGAAACCCCTTGATAGCACTTCGAGGATAGAGTCTAATTCAGTCTCATTCTCTAGGACACAACCAATTCAGTTCGTGCACATATCATAGTTTAGTTCATTTCAATTCCTTTATTTCAAACTTTTCTTGAATAAGCAGATAGAAAGAGTACTTGCACTTGGATGGTGCAAAAACTTGATTGGGGTTCTTTAGAGCAAGGATTCATTAATCTCGGTTCATAAGCATCTTCATCTCTTCCAGTATTGAAGAGAGAAAAGTAGGATATAAATTATCTAGCTATTGTGTGAGTGTTACCTCATGTAGGAACTTCGCCGTGAAGAAGTTTATGGATAGCAGCATAACTCGAATTTCTAAACCTCATTTCTAGTGGGAAGGGTAATGTGAAGTAGAGAACCCGTGGTGTGGCCTGGAGACCGGTGAAAGCACAACCTTGGGTGTTATCAGTTTCATGCCCTGTAATCTGTTAGAATGAGTCACATTTTGTCGTTAATGATTTTGCATACTATGTGCAAAGATAGTGAAGTGTGGACAATGTTTTGCAAGGCTATCATGGCCTGTGTTTGGTGCACATGGAGCCCATTTAACATGAACCTTGGGCTATGAGATGGCTGGTCTAGAGGAGGTACTGGGGTATCCGCTTTTAACAAAAGTAGAGATTAAAGATTAACACATCCAGTACGTCGCCTACTCAAGGGGGGTTCTCTTTAGGGAAGTATACCCTTTAACATTTCTGTGAGGGGGTAGATAACAAGGATTGCACAGAGTGGTACATACTTCAGAAAATATGAACAACAATTGACCAAGGAAGACCATACACTTCTTGATTCGATTCAGATGATTACAAGATTTGTCAAGGAAATGCTCAAAAACTAATGCTCAGAGCTTCGTGGCACTCTATGCAGGTAAACATAGATCAATACAAATGGTGAAGGAATTGCTCAAGAGGATAGAGCTTAACCCCAATACTGACTCACAGAAAAGAAAGAAAATCCAAGGCACTCTCTTACACTATAGTGCTCATAGCCCTCCATTGAGAAGCCTACCCTCTGTATCCACACTACAGAGAAGCTCCTACAATAGTCTTGAAACCACCAAGTGCAAGAGAGAACTTCTGCACGTATACACGCATCAATGTAACTCCAAAAACGTACCCCCAATGAGCACAAATCCATTGTTTTTATAGGCCCCAATAGGCCAAGAGAGCCTTGCCGAATCTTAATGTCCACTGATCACGCGCCGGTGGAATGCCCAAAATTGGAGGGGTAGGCCAATTACTCCTTTGATTTGAATTAGATCCACAAAATAGGTAGTCGCCGTGAATGGTTGGTGGCAAAAAAGCTTTTCCCTGCTTCCACTTTTAACAATTTACTTTTACCTTTTCACACTAAAGAGCTTCCATAATTTAGGAGAGTATCACAAATTTGGACCAGAAAACTGATTTCTAAATGGGTGTGACATTGTGAATTCCCTTGGATTTCTGCAACTCAAGCCTTTTGTGCATTCACTGTATGTTCTCCTTTGTTATTTCACCTCCAAGGGCTCTTACCACCTCAGCTCAGCACAGCACCCAACCTTGCACCAATCTTCTAGAGATAACTGGTTCAATATTCCAAAATGTCTTGCTCTTTTCATGGTCAACACTTCGACAAAACATTCAAAGGACCCCAAATTGCACTTCTCCATGTAAAGATTACGGAGCTCTGCATGTTCTTCAACCAAATTACTAAAGAATTTAAATGACTTGGATTCAACTTCTCTTTCTTCTTCGGGAGATCTCTATAGTTCGGCATTCTTAGAAATCTTTTCAGTCTCCTTGGGTATATGTGTGGGTGCATGTGTGTGTGTGCCGCATGTGTGTATGCGTGAGTGCATGTGCTTGTGTGTGAGTGTGTGGGTGCGTGTGTGTGTGGAAGTGTGTGTGTGGGTGGGTGTGTGTGTGTGAGGGGGTGTGTGTATGTGGGTGGGTGTGTGTGTGTGGGTGGGTGTGGGTGTATATGTAAAGGTGTGTGTGTATATGTGATTATGCATATGTGTGCAGGTAAGAGTGTGCGTGCTCATGTGTGTATGTGTGTGTATATGTATGAGTGTGTGTGCATGTGAATGTGCACATGTGTGCATATATGTGTGGTCGTGCGCATGTGTGCATGTATGTGGTGAGTGTGTAGGTGCATGTGTGTGAGTGCATATGTGCATGTGTGAGTGTGTGAGGGGCAGGCGCAAGTGAGGAGGGCTTGCGGGGCAGTGGGGAAGGTGGCGGGGAGTGGGGGGCCTGCGGGGGGGGGGGATGGCGGGGGTGGTGGTGGGGAGTGGGGGGAATGGCGGGGATGAGCGGGGGGCGGGGGTGAGGGGCCTGCGGGGGGGGGGGGGGGGGATGCGGGGTTGGTGGCGGGGAGTGAGGGGAATGGCGGGGGTGAGCGGGGGGCGGGGGTGAGGGGCCTGCGGGGGGGGGGGGGGATGCGGGGAATTACGGAGTTGCAGCGGGGTGAGGGGGCGGAGGGTGGCGGGGAGCTGCGGGGAGGGTGCGCGGGGGATGCGGGGGTGGTGGCGGGGAGTGGGGGGAATGGCGGGGGTGAGCGGGGGGGCGGGGGTGAGGGGCCTGCGGGGGGGGATGCGGGGAATTGCGGAGTTGCAGCGAGGTGAGGGGGCGGAGGGTGGCGGGGAGCTGCGGGGAGGGTGCGCGGGGGATGGTGGGGTGGGGCAGCGAGATTGGCGGGAGAGAGAGAGAGAGAGAGAGAGAGAGAGAGAGAGAGAGAGAGAGAGAGAGAGAGAGAGAGAGAGAGAGAGAGAGAGAGAGAGAGAGAGAGAGAGAGAGAGAGAGAGAGAGAGAGAGAGAGAGAGAGAGAGAGAGAGAGAGAAAGAAAAAGGAAGAAGGGGGGGTCATACGTAGGGAGAGAGAGAGAGAGAGAAAGAAAAAGGGAGAGAGGGAGAGGGACCGAGAGAGGAGGAAAGAGAGAGAGAGGGGGGAAGAGAGGGGGAGAGAGAGAAAGAGAGAGAAAGAGAGAGAAAGAGAGAGGGAAGAGAGGGAGAGAGGGGGGAAGAGAGAGAGAGAGGGGGGAAGAGTGTGAGAGGAGAAAATAGAGAGAGGAAGAGAGAGAGAAAGACAGCGGGGAGAGAGTGCGAGACCGAGAGAGAGGTAAAGAGAGCGAGGGAGAGAGAGCGAGAGAGAAAGGGAGAAGGGAGGGGGTAGGCCGTGAGAGAGAGAAAAAGAGAGGACGAGAGAGAAAGAAAGGCCGAAAGAGAGAGGAAAAGACAGTAGTAAAACAATTTAACCGAGGTGGCACCGAAAGTGAAAGCAACAATTGCCCAGAACTCAAATTTGACAGTTGTAATGATATAGAGCACTCCCTGAAGCTGCAGCCCAAGGCATCTGAGAGCTTTTCTCCCAATCTGGGCAACCGTTACTTATCTAAAGAGGTATCACAGGCCTACAGGTTACAAACAATTGCCTTTCCATTGCTTGACTTTCTCTTCTATCTTCTTCGGTCCTCGTGCATGCCTAGGGGTACTACAGATCCCCACATCAAGCTTTTGCACCGTCCCTGGTGCAATTTCTCCCTCATTCTACTTATTTCAAAGAGATCTAGTTATGCTGCAATTACTGTAAAGAAACACGGTATGTACAAGGAATGAAGTGCTTCCATTTTGACCTAATTGAGATACTTTTTTACCCTTGAGATGTTGACCAGGGGAATCCTTTTACCTTGCAGATCTTCCAGATGCACAACGCCATGTGGCAATACCTTGATTACCTTATAAGGTCCTATCCACTTGGGTGCCAATTTAGTTTGAATTGGTGGAACCTGATGCACTAAAACCATAGACCCTTCCTGAACTTCATTGGATCTCAGATACCTGTCATGCAATCTCTTGCGCTCTTCTTGTGTCACCAGAAGTTTCTGCATTGCCCCTTCTCTGTACTCTTCTAATGCCACCAATCTCTGAATGGGGGGTTCAATTCCAATGCTTTTGATTCCTATTTCTTTTCTGATGATAAACTAAAATGGTGCCAATGCCTCTTTCCCATAAACTAAGCGAAATGGAGTCTCGCCTGTGGTTCCCCTCTTCGTGGTTCTGAAAGCCCAAATTGCACCAATTAGTGCTAGTGGCCAAGAGCTTTGATGATCAAAAGATAATTTGCGAAGTAGTCCAATCAAAATCTTATTGGAACTCTCTGCTTGGCCATTTGCCCTTGGGTAATAGGCACAAGACTTTTTATGGAAGATTTTGTACTTGTCAAATATAAACTGGAGCAATTGATTTACAAAATGTGTGCCCCTATCACTTGTAATTTCCAGTGGGCAACCAAATCTTGAGAAAATACGTTTATACATAAATTTAGCTACTGTCAGAGCCGTGCAGTCCACAGTAGCTTTAGCCTCTATCCATTTAGTGGCATAACATGTGGCCATCAAAATATACTTTTTACCTCCTGGTTGACCAGTTGGGTAAATTGGCCCAATAAAATCCAGACCCCATCGTTCAAATGGGAGCCATCTTGTAGATATGACCAATGGTTGGAAATTCAATCTGGTTGGCGCGGGAGCACACCTCTGGCAAATGTGGCATTCTTTAGCAAACTTGATTGCATCTTTGAAAATATGAGGCCACCATAAATCCTTGTGGATGATTCTATGAGCCAATTCTTCCCCCTTTAGGTGTCCTTCACTGTGTGCTGCCTCTAGCAAAAGATTTACCTCCTCCGGATAGACACACCTTCTCAAGATATCATCCTGACAGTATTTATATAAATTTCCATTTATAAAAGAATAGGCTTTGGTTTTCAAAAGTAATCTTCTTTTTTCTACAGGTGTCAAGTGTTCTGGAATCTTTCCAGTAGTGAGAACCTGAAGAATTTCATCATACCAACCTGTCCGAATTGCTACTAGAAAAAGATTGCTATCCACTAGTTCATCATTGATACCTATTGCCTTTTTGCTCATTGCAGTCCTGGACACTTGATCTGCCATGTAATGCTCTTTTCCTGGCTTAATATAAATATCAAAATTAAACTCTTGAAATAGGAGTAACCATCTCCAAATCCTTCCAGCTACTCTAGGCTTGTTTATCAAATACTTCAAGGGCTGATGATCAGAGATAACAATGAAATGTACACCAAGGAGATAATTTCTAAACTTCTGAAGAGCAAATACGATAGCCAAACCTTCTCTTTCTGTTGTACTGTAATTCCTTTCAGCTTGGTTGAGTAATCTGCTGGCATAAGAGATAGGTCTATCCACTTTGTGAGATGATGGTTGAGCTAAAACTGCACCAACAGCATGAAGACTAGCATCTGTATGCACATGAAATTCCAATGACCAATTAGGAACACTTAAAAGTGGAGCAGTACATAGCCTCATTTTTAATTCACAAAATGCTTTCTTAGCCTCAACACTCCATGTGAAAGGGATCTTTTTACTAGTAAGCCTTGACAAGGGCTTAGCAATTTCTGAATACATCCTAATGAATCTTCTGTGATACCCCGCATGGCCCAAGAAACTTTGCACTTCCTTTGGGCTTTGCGGGATTGGCATGGAAAGAATAGCAGTAACCTTTGCAGGGTCAACAGTTATACCTTCAGCAGATACTATGTGACCAAGAAGAGTACCCTTAGTGACCAAAAAGTGACATTTATCAGGATTCAATTTCAAACCCGTTTTGAGACATTGCTCAAAAATTTCTTTTAGATTTTCCAAATGATCATGGAAATCTTGAACTGCCGCCCTTCTATCTGTACCTGAGAATACTGAAAAGTCATCCATAAATATGCGGAGAAAGGTTGTTAACCATTTGCCCAATATCAGATACATCGTTCTATTAAATGAAGTTGGCGCATTCTTCAAACCAAAAGCCATACGAGTATAGACATAAGTGCCCCAGGGAGTAACAAAGGCTGTTTTGTCCCTATCATCAGGGTGAGTTACTGTCTGGTTGTAGCCACTAAAACCATCCAAGAAACTATACAAAGTGTGACCAGCTACTTCCTCAAGCACCTGCTCTGTGAAGGGCTGAGGAAATCCATCTTGAATAGTCACTTTATTCAAAGCACGAAAATCAACACATACTCTTATTTTTCCACTATTTTTCTTGGGCATAATAACCATAGAAGAAAGCCACCTGGAATGTTCTACTGGAACAATTATATCCGCTTTTTCTAGTTTTGTAATCTCTGCTTTTACCGCCTCTGCATACTTCGGATTGAGTCGATATGGCCTACTTCTTACAGGCGCGTCTCCCTCAACTAAGGGTATCCGATGTAACCCAAGCTCTTCTGGTATCCCTGTTAGATCTTTGTAGGACCATGCGAAGACACTTTTATAAGTAAAAAGCAAAGAAGTTACCTTCTGTAGCCAGGGAGGATAATGCCACAACCAGGATGCCAAATGGACCATTTGAGGGTTCTCTTCATCCCCTAAATTTACTTCTTGAACCAATGTTTCAGGACTGGTCTTGCTTGAGAAATCATCTCCACTATATGCAGGAGTGGATTTTAATTTATATTCTGCAACATGTTCTTTCATCCGTCCTTGAGGTATATCTGTAAAAGGAAGATCTTCTCTGCTCTTAGGTTCATAATCTTCCCTCTCTAATACTTTTATATTGGTTGCCTCCTCAAAGCTTGTATTTTCCTTCAATTGCTCATTCTCCAACACCTTGTGGTCTTCATTGCCCTTTTCTGTAATTTCCTTATCTGCAACTTCTTCCTCAATTTCATTGATCTCCACTGTGCAACACTCTGCAGTTCCCATCATCCAACTTAACAATGTATCATCTTCTTGGGGTAGAGAGGGCATTACCTGAGTATCCATAGTATATCCAGTGGTTTTTCCTGAATCAAATCCTTCTTCCAAGTGTAGTTGCAGTTGGCTATTGGTGCTTGTTGAAATCCATAGTTTATTTTTCCCCCAATCTTGCAAAGCTTTTGCTTGTCTCAGCCAAGGTCTCCCCAGGAGCAAAGGATAGGAAGTCTCCTGTGGAAGTGCAATAACAACAAAATCCAACACAAAGTGGCAACCCTCTACTATCATCCGTACCTTTTCAATAATGCCAAGAGGCGCAACCCGATGTTGATCTGCTAGTGTAACTGTAAATGCTGCCATTTTGGTGGGATTCAAATTTAGCTTCTTCATTGTAAAATCTAGCATCAAATTGATACCAGAGCCTCCATCGATGATCACACTTGTAAGAGCTTCATCCTTTATACAAACTGATAATCTTGAACTTTGGTAGTCTGCTAAGGGTGCAGGGGGAAAATCAACCATGAATCCATCTATACTAGGTGATTGGACTAAGTGAGCAGAGTGTATAATCTTCAGTAAGTCACTTCTTATTTTTGAATCCATCCTTATAAGTTCATATAGACTAACCTTGTGATGAATACCTTTCAAGATCTGTTCAATGTTTACGTCCGGAGTGTTTTCTTGCAGTCTTGTTGATTCGTCCCTCATAGTAGTAGCCACCTTTTCATAAGCTCCTTCAATTTCTACTTGGTCCTTCCACCCAGACTTCTTTTCCTCCTCTTTATCCTGAAATTCTTGTCGTTCATCTCTATGGGTTGCAGCTGCTTGCCTAGCTCTGGCCATCATGGGCATTGCAGAGCATGAAACGGCATAAGACTGAGTGGTTTTTCCTTCTTCATGTGGAGAGACCGCAATCATGTGGATTGGAGCAGGACGACCTCTTCGGCAATCTTTGGTATAATGATCTTTGGCCTCTAGACAATGTTGACAGGGAGGTGCATCATCTGGAAGAGAACACCTATTTTGCATGTGGCCATACTCACCACAACGATAGCACATCAAAGGTCTATTATATCTAGGCTTTGCAGGCCTATTCTCCTCTCTAATAGATGTATTTGAAGTACTAGCATAATATGAATCCAAATTTTGAGGGTTACCTCTCTGCTGTGTACCCTTGAGGTAGTAGCAATCCCTTGCTTCATGACCATCTTTTCCACAAAATTGACAGCTTACCTTAATAGGGCAATTAGCATTGGAATGTCCATTGTTATTACAGATTGTACACCAAATTTGTCTCCTTATATCCTGAGTGGTCTTCAAGTCTTCTAATTCTCGGGGAAGTTGGGCTACTTCATCATCAGTGCGACGTAGTGGTGGCAAGACCTTCTCTTCTTGTTGATTTTGTTGCATCTTCAATACTTCCAATTCCCTTCTCAGTTGCTCAATAGGATCCAGATCTGCACCATACTTTGGTTGTGTATCCCCTTCAAAATGTTGCCTTGCTTCTTCAATGCGTGATGCAGCTGCAACAAAATCATTGAGGGTAGCATCCAATCTAAGAGACTCACGAAGCTTCTGTTGAGATGACCTGGGCAGAGCCTTCTCAATCCACTTTTTAACCAAGAAATCACCTGGAGCATGTGGTAGTCGTGCAACAAGTGCTTTTGTTCTAGTGTGAAGTTCATGAAAGGATTCACCTGGCCTTAGCTTCACGTTCTCTAGCTGGTCGAGAGCTCTTTCCGAGGAATCACTTGGTCGGAATGTCTGTGAGAATGCCGCCTTCAGAGCCTCCCAAGTAGTGAAATGGTCATCTGCATATTGACTATACCATTTATCTGCAAGACCCTCCAATGTGGATGGAAAAAGTGCCAACATTGCATCCTCTCTATTCTGCAGACCTCGTCCACGACATAAAGAGATAAATCTCCTCACATGATCATCAGCATCCTCATAAGCTTGTCCCTTGAAGGTAGGAAATTTGATGTTTAATCTGGAGAGTAAATGAGAGAGATCCTCCATTTGTACTGGTGTTTCTTCGGACGTATCTGAGGAGAAGTCTAGAGTTCTCCTATACCCCTCTTTCGACAATGGTGTCGCACCTAAATCAATTGATAAACTTAGGGAGGGCAGAGGGGAGGTAGACTCACTAGTCGTGGTTATGGCTAACTTGTTAAGGCTCCTCCGAACACGAAGAGACTCCTTATCTGCCCTTGTATGGGTCATGTACCTACTTGCAAATGTAATAGGGAAAAAATACCTCTCACAGAAGTGCAAAGGTCCCACCGTGCGTGCCAAACTGTAGAGGAGGTACTGGGGTATCCGCTTTTAACAAAAGTAGAGATTAAAGATTAACACATCCAGTACGTCGCCTACTCAAGGGGGGTTCTCTTTAGGGAAGTATACCCTTTAACATTTCTGTGAGCGGGTAGATAACAAGGATTGCACAGAGTGGTACATACTTCAGAAAATATGAACAACAATTGACCAAGGAAGACCATACACTTCTTGATTCGATTCAGATGATTACAAGATTTGTCAAGGAAATGCTCAAAAACTAATGCTCAGAGCTTCGTGGCACTCTATGCAGATAAACACAGATCAATACAAATGGTGAAGGAATTGCTCAAGAGAATAGAGCTTAACCCCAATACTGACTCACAGAAAAGAAAGAAAATCCAAGGCACTCTCTTACACTATAGTGTTCATAGCCCTCCACTGAGAAGCCTACCCTCTGTATCCACACTACAGAGTAGCTCCTACAATAGGCTTGAAACCACCAAGTGCAAGAGAGAACTTCTACACGTATACACACGTCAATGTAACTCCAAAAATGTACCCCCAATGAGCACAAATCCATTGTTTTTATAGGCCCCAATAGGCCAAGAGAGCCTTGCCGAATCTTCACGTCCACTGATCACGCGCCGGTGGAATGCCCAAAATTGGAGGGGTAGGCCAATTACTCCTTTGATTTGAATTAGATCCACAAAATAGGTAGTCGTCGTGAATGGTTGGTGGCAAAAAAGCTTTTCCCTGCTTCCACTTTTAACAATTTACTTTTACCTTTTCACACTAAAGAGCTTCCATAATTTAGGAGAGTATCACGAATTTGGACCAGAAAACTGATTTCTAAATGGGTGTGACATTGTGAATTCCCTTGGATTTCTGCAACTCAAGCCTTTTGTGCATTCACTGTATGTTCTCCTTTGTTATTTCACCTCCAAGGGCTCTTACCACCTCAGCTCAGCACAGCACCCAACCTTGCAGCAATCTTCTAGAGATAACTGGTTCAATATTCCAAAATGTCTTGCTCTTTTCAGGGTCAACACTTCGACAAAACATTCAAAGGACCCCAAATTTCACTTCTCCATGTAAAGATTACGGAGCTCTGCATGTTCTTCAACCAAATTACTAAAGAATTTAAATGACTTGGATTCAGCTTCTCTTTCTTCTTCGGGAGATCTCTGTAGTTCAGCATTCTTAGAAATCTTTTCAGTCTCCTTGGGTATATGTGTGGGTGCATGTGTGTGTGTGCCGCATGTGTGTATGCGTGAGTGCATGTGCTTGTGTGTGAGTGTGTGGGTGCGTGTGTGTGTGGGGGTGTGTGTGGGTGGGTGTGTGTGTGTGAGGGGGTGTGTGTGTGTGGGTGGGTGTGTGTGTGTGGGTGGGTGTGTGTGTGTGGGTGGGTGTGGGTGTATATGTAAAGGTGTGTGTGTATGTGATTGTGCATATGTGTGCAGGTAAGAGTGTGCGTGCTCATGTGTGTATGTGTGTGTATATGTATGAGTGTGTGTGCATGTGAATGTGCACATGTGTGCATATATGTGTGGTCGTGCGCATATGTGCATGTATGTGGTGAGTGTGTACGTGCATGTGTGTGAGTGCATATGGGCATGTGTGAGTGTGTGAGGGGCAGGCGCAAGTGAGGGGGGCTTGCGGGGCAGCGGGGAAGGTGGCGGGGAGTGGGGGGCCTGCGGGGGGGGATGGCGGGGGTGGTGGCGGGGAGTGGGGGGAATGGCGGGGATGAGCGGGGGGCGGGGGTGAGGGGCCTGCGGGGGGGGGGATGCGCGGGTGGTGGCGGGGAGTGGGGGGAATGGCGGGGGTGAGCGGCGGGCGGGGGTGAGGGGCCTGCGGGGGGGGGATGCGGGGAATTGCGGAGTTGCAGCGGGGTGAGAGGGCGGAGGGTGGCGGGGAGCTGCGGGGAGGGTGCGCGGGGGATGCGGGGCTGGTGGCGGGGAGTGGGGGGAATGGCGGGGGTGAGCGGGGGGGCGGGGGTGAGGGGCCTGCGGGGGGGGATGCGGGGAATTGCGGAGTTGCAGCGGGGTGAGGGGGCGGAGGGTGGCGGGGAGCTGCGGGGGAGGGTGCGCGGGGGATGGCGGGGTGGGGCAGCGGGATTGGCGGGGGGGGGGGAGAGAGAGAGAGAGAGAGAGAGAGAGAGAGAGAGAGAGAGAGAGAGAGAGAGAGAGAGAGAGAGAGAGAGAGAGAGAGAGAGAGAGAGAGAGAGAGAGAGAGAGAGAGAGAGAGAGAGAGAGAGAGAGAGAGAGAGAGAGAGAGAGAGAGAGAGAGAGAGAGAGAGAGAGAGAGAAAGAAAGAAAGAAAAAGGAAGAAGGGGGGGGTCATACGTAGGGAGAGAGAGAGAGAGAGAGAGAGAGAGAGAAAGAAAAAGGGAGAGAGGGAGAGGGACCGAGAGAGGAGGAAAGAGAGAGAGAGGGGGAAAGAGAGGGGGAGAGAGAGAAAGAGAGAGAAAGAGAGAGAAAGAGGGGGGGGGAAGAGAGGGAGAGAGGGGGAAGAGAGAGAGAGAGGGGGGAAGAGTGTGAGAGGAGAAAAGAGAGAGAGGAAGAGAGAGAGAAAGACAGCGGGGAGAGAGTGCGAGACCGAGAGAGAGGTAAAGAGAGCGAGGGAGAGAGAGCGAGAGAGAAAGGGAGAAGGGGAGGGGTAGGCCGTGAGAGAGAGAAAAAGAGAGGATGAGAGAGAAAGAAAGGCCGAAAGAGAGAGGAAAAGAGAGTAGTAAAACAATTTAACCGAGGTGGCACCGAAAGTGAAAGCAATAATTGCCCAGAACTCAAATTTGACAGTTGTAATGGAACAGAGCACTCCCTAATTTGGACCCTAAATCCAAATAAGTTGTGCAAGGTGCCCTTGTTCACATAAGGGTGGGCCATACAAGTGTGATGGTGTCTCATGGTCTGTATACAATCGGGTATGTTGATACTATAGCGCTTATGCTAAATGGGAAAATAGTTGAGAGTTGCACACATGAGGAACTTATTGAATAAGATGGGTCTTATTCTAGTCTTCTTCAATTTAATGATAACTCATACTGTCAAAAACATTATGGGGCACCTTCTTTGAGTTCAAGAGCCTTCAATTTCTGCCTTTGTGCATAGTCTGACATTAAAAGCTAGGGATTTCCTAAAGCAACCACTAAGAGGGAAGATTATTGGAAATCACACTTCAAGCGGATTATGGAGCTAAATGCACCAAACTAGCCCTACACTCTTATAGGCATGTTAAAAACTAGAATTCTTCAAGGGTCAGAGTGAGACTTACTGTAGGGAATATTACTACCAAACCTCAATGGTGTTAGAAGCTAGTTTAAGGACCTAATTAAGGTTAGTTGCCACACCAAAAATTATCTCTCCATTTTTGGTAATCGCTTTGAGCCCTATTTAGTAAACATGGGGATTGGCCATGGCACTTTTGAAGTCCTTGGAGTCTATATAAGCAGGCATCTAGCACTTATTGAGGGGATTACTATTGGATCACCATTAGCATGACTATTTGCATTCTGTTGCCACTTGCATCATGTTGTTAAGGTCACTCTGTGGTGATTATACAAACTGTGGGCCGGCTAGTGGAGTTGGCTATAAGCATACAAAGTGATTGAATGGCTTCCATATAGCCTTTTGTTTTAAATATTTCACATTTCATTTCGAGAAAGTTCATCATCCGTGTAGTGTGCTATATGTTGATTAATACCCTTGTTGATCTTGTCTAGTTTTTGGATATATATATATATATATATATATATATATATATATATATATATATATATATATATATATATATATATATATATATATATATATATATATATATATATATATATATATGGGTGTGTGCGTGTGTATGTATGTATGTCGGTATGTATGTATGTATGTGTATATGTGTGGGTGTCTATATATGTGTGCATGCATATGTGTGCATATGTATGTATGCATATGCATGTGTATATGTATATGGATGTGCATACACGTGGGTATGTATATGTGTATATGCATGCATATGCATGAATATGCATCTCTATATGTAATATTTATGTGAGTCTGTGTGTGTGTATGTATATATGTGTGCATGTGTGAAAATGTGTGTGTATAAATGTGTACCTGTATTTATATGTGTCCCTCTTATGTGTGTATGCATGTCAGAGTGTATGTATATGTATGTGTGTGTATGTGTACGCACCTGAGAGTGTATGTACTATATGCATATGTATCTCTATGTATATATGTAGGTATGTATGTGTACATATCTATGTGTATGTATGTATGCATATGTGTATATGTGGTTGTTTATGTATGTATGCATATGCATGTGTGTATAGGTGTGTGTGTGTGTGTCTATGTGTAAATACATATACATGAATATTCATGTATGTGTGTGAATGTATCTCTATCTATCTCTCTTCTCTCTATTTACCTCTCTCTCTTTCTCTCTCTCTTTTATCTCTCTCTTTCTCTTTATCTCTCTCTTTAATCTCTCTCACTATCTCTATTTCTAATAAAGATAAAAAAATCACTTATATCTATGTATGTGTGCATGTACCTCTTTCTTTCTCTCTCTTTCATCTCTCTCTCACTCTCTCTCTATCTTTCATCTCTTTCTTTCAACTCTCTCTCTCATTCTCTCTCTCTTGCATCTCTCTCTCTCTCTCACTTTCTCTCTCTCTCTCTCTCTCTCTCTCTCTCTCTCTCTCTCTCTCTCTTTCTCTATCTTTTTCACCTCTCTATCTATCTCGCTTTCTCTCTCACTATGTCTATTTCTAATAGAGAATAAAAAATCACCTACATCGATGTTAATCTTTGGATTGTTGTCATCTAAGCCTAGTCAACATCATCTCTCGTCAAATTTTTAAAGGTCCAATTGTAAAAATCTCCTAGAAAACCAAAGAAAAGAGAAATTAGAAAATAGAAAATATAGAGAAAGAGAAAGCATGATAGAGTATGGGCATCACTCACCAAGATGCAAGATCCAAAGAGAGAGATATGTGTGTGTGTAGAGAGAGAGAGAGACACAAAGCTGTGTGTGTGTGTGTGGGTGCACAAAACAATCAAAATATAGGTGGAGGAGCACAAGGTAGGTGCGCACATGCAAACTTGACACTAATAATATCCAGATCATAATAGTAGGAAATGTCCACTTTTTGCTCTCGGGTCAGGTTATGTTAAAACACACCATGAGTATAGTCCTTAGTATAGGTACTGTTATAGGTGCTAGTATGAGCATGGATATTTCTAGGAGTCCACCAATGCTTATACGCAAGCTTATACCACTGCCTATATCCATGACTATACCCGCACCAATATTTTTCGATGCGCATACGCATAGAAGCTTTTTAACAGTTATACCGAGAGTCGAATGATTATTGGTATGACTAACATGGTCTTTCAAGGCATTTAAAATGGTCATACCGATGTCGGCGCATGATTGTTAGTATGGCTAGCGTTGTTATGTCCCTCATATGTTGTAGTGTTCTTTGCACAAACAAAGCATCTCACAATGTGAAAGAAGTACCATGAGTAGTAGTGAGATTGATCTCACGAACTCCCATGATAGTATAAGAGGATTTCTTGGTGCATATTACATTATTTTCTGTAGGCGCACGCTCAAGTGAATTGAAGAAACTATACTACAAGGTAATATGTTTATTTACCCACTATCAAAGTAACAAACATGTGAGTCTACTAAACGCATACACTGCTCATTAGAAGATGGGTCATCACTAAAAACAGTAGTAAATGTTGATTCTTTATTCTCCATAAGATTAGAAGACTCTATTTTTGGAGTAGAGGCCTTTGAAACAACCATTCTAGCTTCTTATTTCATTGCCTCTTTTGCAACCAGTTTTAGAAAACTCTTTATGACATGATCATGGGGGTAAAAACTTGAACTCAAAGAATAAAAGAATTTGAGCCATCAAATGGGTAACAAACCTTTTTTTGTTCATTGAGCGATGGGGAGAAAAACTTCTTTGGAGTAGTAATTAAGTAAGAGGGAAATAATGGTTCATATTTTCATTGATGCGAGCGAACAATAAATGCTTTAGAGTGCCAAAAATGCCTTGTTGATTAGATTCTTTCATACAGACTATCTTCTAATGAAGTGTGGACCTTTGATGTTCACTTCTTGAATAGCATGTCCTCTCTTAAGCAATCCGGTTAATCTTCAAGATACTTCTTGCATTTGGCGTGTTCTCTCTTAAGAAATCCACCGCAGTGTCGGTTATAATTTTGACTAGTATAGACGAGACCCCGCTATGTGGCTCCCTTATCAGCCGTTGTTGACGAGTTTAACAACATGGTTATCCATTGTGGTCTCTCATCCGTTTCTAATTTGATCTTTGACTAAAAATCGTTGCAATGTATCCCATAGTTGCTTCCATCATGTACAGAAGTGCAACCTCTCACCAATAGGCTTCATGAAAAAAAAAAAACTCGAACACGGACTTTCTTGATTTTGTAGATCAAATTCTCGGAGTTGGATGATGCATAGAGTTCACTACAAAACTCGAACACGGACTTTCTTGATTTTGTAGATCAAATTCTCGGAGTTGGATGATGCATAGAGTTCACTACAAAACAAGGCAAAATAGACAGGTGCACAATCTTAACTATTTTCTAATTATGGCTCCTACATATCTATCATGCTGAGGTTTAGTCTTTCTGTAACCTGGAAAGAACGATGCACACACTCGAGTCGAGAGTCAGGAATCATCTTCTTTGTTTTGTAAAACAGCTTGCAGTGACAGGAGAAACACCGTGGAATTAACGCCTTGTCGAGTGACTGACCTATCAAAGGTCAACTGTCACGTTCACGACATGTTGACTCTGCAAAAATTGAGTCGCAACAAGTTCGATCACGATTTCTTCTCGTTTGCTCGAATCCGCAGACTAATAGTTCCCTCTATAATTATGGAATTTGCGCGCATGTGCGCTATCTCTCTCTCTCTCACGCTCACACTCTCTCTCTCTCATATGACGCGAGTGCCCACACGCGACCTTCAACGAACTATTTAAATAGCCATCCTGTAGCTACAATTTATTTCTCTTTTCGTTGTTTGCACGAACCGCGCAATCAACATGGGAGAGTCGTTTCCATCGTCACAGGTTAAGCGCGGTTATGGGCGCTTATGCTAAATGGGAAAATAGTTGAGACTAGCACACATGAGGAACTTATTGAATAAGATGGGTCTTATTTTAGTCTTCTTCAATTTAATGATAACTCATACTGTCAAAAACATTATGGGGCACCTTCTTTGAGCTCAAGAGCCTTCAATTTCTGCCTTGGTGCATAGTCTGACATTAAAAGCTAGGGATTTCCTAAAGCAACCAATAAGAGGGAAGCTTATTGGAAATCACACTTCAAGCGGATTATGGAGCTAAATGCACCAAACTAGCCCTACACTCTTATAGGCATGTTAAAAACTAGAATTGTTCAAGGGTTAGAGTGAGACTTAATGTAGGGAATATTACTACCAAACCTCAATGGTGTTAGAAGATAGTTTAAGGACCTAATTAAGGTCAGTTGCCACAACAAAAATCATCTATCTCCATTTTTGGTAACCGCTTTGAGCCCTATTTAGTAAACATGGGGATTGGCCATGGCGCTTTTGAAGTCCTTGGAGTCGATATACGTAGGTATCTAGCACTTATTGAGGGGATTACTATTGGATCACCATTAGCATGACTATTTGCATTCTGTTGCCACTTGCATGCTGTTGTTAAGGTCACTCTGTGGTGATTATCACTAAGTGTGCGCCACCTAGTGGAGTTGGCTATAAGCATACAAAGTGATTGAGTGGCTTGCATTCAGACTTTTGTTTTAAATATTTCACATTTCATTTGGAGAAAGTTCATCATCCGTGTAGTGTGCTATATGTCGATTAATACCCTTGTATTGATCTTGTCTAGTTTTTGGAATGGCACACTAGCCCACTGTATTATTCTTTGTAATCATTTTGTGACCTAAAAAGCTCGGTTTACTCTCGTATGAGCATTCTCATTTCCTTTGTCTGTAATTGTACCATTTCTTCATTGTGGATTAGTGTACCTACACATGAAAATATTACAGGGTATACTTTCCTAAGGCAAAACCTCCCTTGAATAGAAGACATATTGAAAGGTGTCCACCCATAGCTAGGCCTAGATATATGTTCCGAGGCTCTCTAGCAAGCTCTGGCCACTTACTATCTATGTATTTCCAAGCATCAAAATTACCTTGCACTGGCATTACACCATATGTAGAGTTGCTCTTTACATGTTGTTACATTAATTGAGCTATGGATGTACATTTGAACATTCTCTTAATTCTTGGAATGAAAGGAAAGTGGAAAGGAACCTTTGTGGAGATGCTTACACTCGTTCCAAAAGATAATGCAATCATTCGGACAAGTATGAATCTTAGTGTAGTCCATTCTAAGTGACGTTAAAAGCTTTTTTTTTTTGCATCTCCACATGTTAGAGGCATATCCTTAACATCTGGCAGACACTTATCTTTCAAAAGTATCCTAAAACCCTAATCCTAAAGACCTAGACCTAAAACATACATATGTGTGTATGTACGTGTATGTACATGTGTATGTGTATATGTATGATGTGTGTATATGTGTATATATGTGTATGCATGTGTAAAGATCCTAAAAATCATATTCCTAAAGACCTAGATCTAAGACATGTATATGTGTGCATGTGTGTATATATGTGGGTGTATGTGTATATGCATATTTGTATGTATGTAAAACCTTAAAACCCTAATCCTAAAGGCCTAGACCTAAAACATGTATATGTGTGTATGTGTATGTGCATGTTGTTGGGAGAGATGGTTGAATACACTCAAGAGATTGAGTAGGTGCTGCTAAACCTGCTTCACACCAGCCCTCTTTGACTCCAGATATGCTTAGTAGACTCCTTGAGCTTTCAAATGATACCAAAATATACTATATGTACTTTGGAAATGATTTGACTAATGATTAGATCAAAACAGATGAGTTTGCACTTCACTAGACTTGAAAACTTTCTATTTTGATCTTGATACCTGCTCAGTCTTTCACTCAGTATGACCAGCACACTTACAATTGATCAAATTACTTCTGGATATATTAAATTAGCTTAACAAGCTACCATTTGCAAGTGGAATGAGAAGAAATGACAGACTATACTCTGAGAAATAAGTTTAGCAAAATTATATGTACCCCCGACTTTTTAGGAACTCTACAGAAGAATACCAGAGATCACTTCAAGCGAGATTGCTCTGTAATGGCTGAATCAATTGACTTCAAAATTTGTAGGCGTGTATAAGACTTTGAGCTGAATCCAATGTGCTTTGAATCACTTGATTTGAATAAGTAGATCCTGAGATATGACCTGTTGAAGTTGACAGACTTGGAGTAGATGACTCAGAGAAAATAGAGATGATGAATGTGTATACTTCTATTGATTCATGTAGTTGTACAATCTCATTAGCATGACAAGCATAGCTAAATGAGGTATTGTGGTGTAGGCTATGAAGTAGCACTAACACACACAGAGTTACAATGGTGGAATGCCTCGGGAAGTGAGCTGAAGTGAGATCAATGCCCGCGACTTTTTTCTACATCTTTTATAGGAGTTAAGTGATCATTTGAATTTTGAAATTCAAACTAAGGCTCCCTAGAATTTCTCCTCTAAAAGTAGGGAGATATTCTCTCCATTTACACCATCCAATTTCCACGACTAATCAAGTAGGTGTGTGTTCATAAATGCCAAGTCATTAAGACTTTTACAATGGAAGTAAAAAGATAATAAATCATAGGTATAGGTTCCTATGCTCGTTCCTTCAAGTGAAGCCTTGATGAAAGTTGTCCAAGCTAATCTTCCAAAGTTCCAAGCCAAGTGTGAAGGCTTGAAATGCACCAACAACTCCCCCTCAAGCCAAGCACTTTGGCTTAAGTCTTCATCTTTAGTCTTCAATCACATCCTGCAATTCAATCATGGATTTGAATCTACATAGCTTGTTTCCATCCAATGCTTTAGTGAGTAAATCTGCACATTGCATATTAGTAGACACATAAGTCAACTGAATCTCTTTGCTTAGTAACTTCTCTCTCACATAGTGGTAATGAACCTCTATGTGTTTTGTCCTAGCATGATATATTGGATTAGCTGCAAGATGAAGAGAGCTTGTGTTATCTCCAAAGCTGATTGGAGGCCTAGTGTATAGGCCTAGCTCTGTATACAAAAGCTTTAACCAGATAGCTTCTTGAGTGGCATTGGCAAGCCCTCTATACTCTGCTTCAGTAGATGACAAAGCTACTGTAGGTTGTTTCTTGACTGACCAAGAAATAGGTTTATCACCTACAAAATATATGTATCCTGATGTGCTCCTCCTATCATCCTTGCATCCTGCCCAATCTGCATCTGAGTATACTTTAATGTCAATATCTGATGTATAAGGAAAGTACAAACCATGGCTTTGAGTTCCTTTGAGGTACTTCAAGATTTTCTTTGCTGCCTCTAGGTGAGGTACCCTTGGTTTGTGCATGAATTGGCTTAGCACACTAACTCCATATGCTATGTCAATTCTTGTCAATGTAGCATAATTCAAACTACCTACCATGCTTTGATATCCTGTAATGTCTTGTATTTCATCCCCTTCATGAGCACTTACCTTTAGGTTGACCTCCATTGGAGTAGTTGAGACTTTAGCATCCTGCAAGCCAAACCTTTTTACCATATCCTGTACATACTTCTTTTGAGTGATATATATACCTGAATTAGTGTAGACTAACTCAAGACCTAAGAAGTATTTCAATAATCCAAGATCATTGATCTTGAACTCCTTCATCATCTGTCCTTTGATGTGTCTAATCCCACTGACATCATTGCCTGTAATGATGATGTCATCAACATAAACACACAAGTAGATTACCTCTGTACTACTCCTCTTTATGAATAGAGAAGTGTCAACTTTGCTCATCACAAATCCTTGGTCTTGGAGGTAGGTTGTCAACTTGTAATTCCATGCTCTGGGTGCCTGCTTTAATCCATATAGAGCCTTCTTCAATTTACAAACATAATTTACCTTCTTGGGATCCTCATAGCCAGGTGGTTGTGACATGTAGACTTCTTCAGATATCCATCCATTCAAGAAGGCATTCTTGACATCTAATTGGTACATGTTCCAATTCTTGGATGCAGCTACACTCACTAGTACTATGATTGTTGGCATCTTAGCCACAGGAGAAAATGTCTCCTCATAATCAATACCTTGGGTTTGTGCAAAACCCTTGGCTACCAACCTAGCTTTGTACCTGTTGATTGTTCCATCTGAATTTCCCTTTAGCTTGTAGATCCATCTGGATCCTATCACGTTCATAGAGTCCTTCTTGGGTACCAAGTCCCATGTGACACTTTCCTTGAGAGCCTCCATTTCTTCATCCATAGCTCCTTTCCATTCTGGTTTGGTGATTGCCTCTTCATATGTACCTGGCTCTTCATTCAACAAATCCTTTGCAAGATATACAGAATGCTTGGTTACAAGAGAAGTATCATACCCATATCTGATAGGCTTCTTAATTTCTCTCTGAGATCTCCTCATTGCTTGAGTTGAGGATTATGGTATATCCTCTAGCTTCTTTATCTTCATCTTTCCTTTGGACTTCCATGCTTTGAATTCCTCAAGATTAATTGTATCATCATCATCTGAGCTTGATTCTTCTTTCTGGTTTGGTTCCTCCTTGGTGAGCTTTGGGAAATCTTCTTCCATATCATAGGGTAGACTAACCTTCCTGCATTCATTCTCATACCATGAGTCATTCTCATCAAAGATGACATCTCTGCTTACCTTAAAGCCTTTGTTTGTTGGGTTGTAGAATCTGTATTCCTTTTGGTTCAAATCATAACCAATGAAGATACATTTTTCAGCTTTAGGGTCTAGCTTTCCCCTTACCTGTGAGGGAATATGCACATATGCTACACAACGAAAGATTTTGCAATGATCCAGAGAAGGTCTCTTACCATGCCAAGCTTCATATGGTGTCATGCCATCAAGTGATTTGGATGGCAACCTATTTATGAGATAGGTGGCAGTGGATACACCTTCTACCCAAAGATAATTTGGCAACTTCTTTCATTAAGCATAGACCTAGCTGTCTCTACTATGAGTCTATTCCTTCTTTCAGCTACTCCATTTTGTTCAGGTGAGTACCTTGTGGTTATCTCCCTCTTGATGCCTCTTTCCTGCAAGAAATCTTCAAACTCATTTGAGAAGTATTCTCCTCCACCATCTGACCTTAGCCTTTTCAAGCTTCTTCCTGTTTGGTTTTCAACAAGTGCAAGATATCTCTTGAAACAATTAAACACTTCATCTTTATGCTTCATAAAGTATAAGATAGTCCACCTGCTATAGTCATCAATGAAGGACACATAATACCTTGAACCTGAAATGGAAGGATCCTTGCTAGGTCCCCAAACATCTGTGTGTACCAAGTCTAGGTAGTCTTCATGCATGAAACCTTTCTTTGAATAGGGCAACCTGTGAGACTTACCAAACTGACAAGCACCACACTTGTAAATCATGTGTTGCTTGGATACATTAGGTATCCCAAGCACACATTGATCCCTGCACATTTGTTTTAGGGTTCTTTCACCTATGTGACCTAACCTCTTGTGCCATATTTCTAACTCTAAAAGTGTTTGATCCTTGTAATTGTATAAGGAAATGTTCTTAGTGTCTTCTAGCTCAAAAGTAAACAATCTACCTGATTTTTCTCCCTTGGCTATCCTTCTGAATCCATGTCTTGGGTCCTCCACATATGCTCCATGTTGAGTGAACCTGACCTGCAATCCTTTCTCCACAATCTGACCAACACTCATTAGGTTCTTGGTAATGGTTGGTACATAAAGTACCCTGCTCAATAGGTTCTGGTTTCCATCACAAGTTTTCACATTTCCAATCTTTACAACAGAATGTTTAGTATCATCACCTGTCTATACCTGATGTTTGCCCTTGGGTTCTTCCAAATCAGAGAGTAGTGCCACATTACCAGCTACATGGTTAGAACACCCTGAATCAATATAAAATAAATGATCATCATTTGTACCTGCCTTGAAGGTCATATTCATGATCAATAGGGAGTCATCTTGCTCCTCTGTGTAGTTGTTGTAATCCCTTCTATTTCTGAATCCACCTTGGTAGTTACCATTGTGGTTGTGGTTGTAATTGTTGTTGTATTGATTGTTGTATCCATTG
The DNA here is from genome assembly GCA_020310875.1 of Ceratopteris richardii. Taxonomy (NCBI): domain Eukaryota; kingdom Viridiplantae; phylum Streptophyta; class Polypodiopsida; order Polypodiales; family Pteridaceae; genus Ceratopteris; species Ceratopteris richardii. The sequence goes on from CM035422.1 coordinate 83,761,624, forward strand.
TAGCCTTGGTGTTGGTTGAATCTGCCTCTACCTTGAGAGTATCCACCTCTTTGATAGCCTCTTCCTCTCTGATTCTTGTAGTTCTTGTAGCATTCATCTGTGGTATGATTGGACAATCCACAAATGTTGCAAGGTGATGAGTTGTAGGGTCTCCCCCTACCTGACTTACCTCCTCTGCCTCTTCCTCTTGAGGATCTACCTCTCCCTGCATAGTTTGCTTGGGAGGTAGAGCCTTCTTCATCAACCTTCTTACTTTTACCTTTATCTTTAACCTTCTTATCAGTATATAGAGCAGAGGGGTTTTTACCTTTTGATTGATCTCCTGCCTTTGTAAACTTTGCTTCATGTGTGAATAGTTGGCCCATGAGTGTTGTGAGATCTGGGGTATGCATGTCCATGTAGAGATCCATTGCAGTGGTGAAGCTTTCCGACTTATCATCTGCCTTGAGTCCATTTGTTACTTGCCTCACTATTTGCTCCTCTTCAATCTCCTCTCCAATGCTTGCTAATTGGTCTGCCACATCCTTGATTTTGGTAACAAATTCTGAGACTGATTGCTTTGGTTGCTTCCTAAGGGTTGAGAATTCAATCCACAATTGATTCTTTCTGGCCCTTGTGTTAGAAGAAAAGTATGATGACAAGGTTTCCCAAGTCTCTTGGGAAGTCTTACAAATCCTTATGTGAGGTAAAAGCAAATCAGATA
>CM035422.1:83767326-83829826 GCA_020310875.1 Ceratopteris richardii
TGCAGACTATCTTCTAATGAAGTGTGGACCTTTGATGTTCACTTCTTGAATGGAATGTCCTCTCTTACGCAATCCGGTTAATCTTCAATATACTTCTTGCATGTGGCGTGTTCTCTCTTAAGAAATCCACCGCAGTGTGGGTTATAACTTTGACTAGTATAGAAGAGACCCCCCTATGTGGCTCCCTTATCAGCCGTTGTTGACGAGTTTAACAACACGGTTATCCATTGTGGTCTCTCATCCGTTTCTAATTTGATCTTTGACTAAAAGTGGTTGCAATGTATCCCATAGTTGCTTCCATCATGTACAAAAGTGCAACCTCTCACCAATAGGCTTCATGAAAAAAGAAAACTCGAACACGGACTTTCTTGATTTTGTAGATCAAATTCTCTGAGTTGGACGATGCATAGATTTCACTACAAAACAAGGCAAAATAGACAGGTGCACAATCTTAACTATTTTCTAATTATGGCTCCTACATATCTATCATGCTGAAGTTTAGTCTTTCTGTAAGCTGGAAAGAACGATGCACACACTCGAGTCCAGAGTCAGGAATCATCTTCTTTGTTTTGTAAACCAGCTTGCAGTGATAGGAAAAACACCGTGGAATTAACGCCTTGTCGAGTGACTGACCTATCAAAGGTCAAATGTCACGTTCACGACATGTTGACTCTGCAAAAATTGAGTCGCAACAAGTTCGATCACGATTTCTTCTCGTTTGCTCGAATCCGCAGACTAATAGTTCACTGTATAATTATGGAATTTGCGCGCATGTGCGCTCTCTCTCTCTCTCTCTCTCTCTCTCTCTCTCTTTCTCAAATGACTCGAGTCCCCACACGCGACCTTCAACGAACTAGTTAAATAGCCATCCTGTAGCTACAATTTATTACTCTTTTCGTTGTTTGCACGAACCGCGCAATCAACATGGGAGAGTCGTTTCCATCGTCACATGTTAAGCGTGGTGATGGGCGTTTCCCTCTTGCTGATGAACGCAGTCCGCTGCTTTACTGCGAAGATAAACATTGTTTTCTTCAGTGCTCCAATGTTGATCATTCCCCTCCTTCCTATACTGTCTGGCTCGGTCGTCCTGCTTGCGATCGCGATCTAGGTGGCTGGAAGTGAGGGGGTGCCAGATAGCGATGAACTTCATGTCCCACCGAAGTCGCATCCATGACATGCACCACTTCTTGTTGAGATTAACCTGATAGTCAATCATTTCTTTGATGTTCGGGATTTTCCTTAGGCTATTCCCATTGTGCCATTTGAGACCAAGTGAGCTCGATGTGTCGTGTCCCATGAGAAGGCAAACTTTGTGTCGGTCCCAGGCAAGACATCTGCTTTGCAAAGTGCCAGTTTGTTAGCCATGCACCCAATGTCCAGGATACCAAGTCCCCCACTATCTCTATGGCTGGTGCAGATGGGCACCCCCCTCCTATTGTGGTCACCCGTCCAAAAGAAGTTTCTACAAGTACTATCTAGTTTGGACAGATCTTGCTCTTTCGGTCTCCAACAAGAAAGGAAATAAATGGTAGATGATAAGAGGAACGTGTTGATAACCATAGCATGACCAGCACGATTGATTTGCATACCTCTCCAATAGTTAAGCTTGTTTTCGAGTTTGGTTAGCACCCAGTTCCACCGTTGTTCCATAAAGATGCCAAATCCCAAGGGAATCCCAAGAAGCCTAAAAATTTGGCCTTGCGGAATGATTTGATAGCCATGATCAATGAGAAGGTCGGGTTGTGACCCAACGACAGCTCTAAAGGCGGTCTTAGAGTGGTTTATTGTGGATCGAGAGGCTTCACAAAAAGTAGCTAGACACCTCCAGAATGTATCCAGGCTCATACTATCATTGTGAACAAATGTGTTCATATCATCGACAAAAAGTCTCATGGTGATCTGACTGTGGTCATGAGGCAAACGGAGGCCTTTGATATTACCAGCTTCCACCTGATGATCCACCAGCCTGCTAAGCCCTTTCCTGGCAATGGCAAAGAGAAGGAGAGCCAATGGGCACCCTTGTCTGATAGATCTTCTAAGTTTGATCACCTTCGAAAGTTTGCCATTAATGTTAATTTGGGTCGATGCGTTTCCGAGAAGGGTCGCAATCATCTTGCTGAATTTCTGACTACATCCAAGATCTTGGAGCGATTGCAGAATATAGTCCCATTCGAGCCTGTCATATGCTTTATCAAAGTCGATCTTAAGGAAGACCACGTCTTGTTTAGATTCATTTGCAAATTCAAGACCTTCCCAGATATCTATAATGGTTTCCAAAATTGACTTGCCTTTGATGAAACCTTTTTGGTCCTCGCTTAACCATGCGCTCAAGTGGCAAGAGATTCTATTGGCAATGACTTTGGCAATGATCTTGTATCCTGTTTGGAGCATCGTAGTAGGACACAAGTTCTCTATTCTATTCTTTTCCCCTTTTTGTGTATTAAATTAATAATCCCATTGTTGACATAAGAAGGAAGCGTACCAAGCTTGAGCACCTCTTGCTGAACTCGATGAAGAGGGGTGGCAACCACCAACTTGAAGGATTTAAAGAACTCATTAGTGAGCCTGTCGGGTCCCGGGATTTTACCAGAAGGGAGGGCCTCAATGACCTCAATGATTTTTGATTCAGAGATAGGGGCATGTAGCAGGGAGCAAAGGTTGAGTGCAGTCCTGTGGGAGGAAACCCTAGATATGGCTGCCATACAGTGCCTTCTATGCTGGGAGAGGGGGTTTGAGGTCCCTAGGAGTCTCGTGAAGTTCCCTTCAATGATCCCAAAATTATCTTCTTCCATATTGCATACATTGCTATTTAAGTATAGCAATAAGAGGATCGATTCTCTGTTATGTTTCATTTTAAGGATACGGCACATCTCTTTGGTGGGTTTGTCCGCTTTGCCAGCCCACCACTCCTTGAAGAAAATTTGCAAATTTCTCCTTTGTATTTCTTCCTCGTATCTTAGCAGCGCTCTGATTATTTGAAGACCTTTCTGGGCTTGAGATGTTCCTTTGTTCACTTCCTCGTCGAGCCTCCAGAGTCTATGATATAGAGCTTCTCTACGAGCCCGCCGCATAGTCTCAAGCATCTTCCTGGATCTAATCATGATCTATCGTGACTTATCGACCGCACTTCTCCAGCACTTGGCTGGGGACAAGCCGGAGGCGAATGCCTTCTTCCACACATCAGCAAGTTCTTGATGGACGGAGGGGAGAAAGAAGGAGGGCGCACTCGCATGGAACGAAGGAGTCTTACGGATCTTGGTGGGAGGCTGGAAAGTGATAACGATCGAGTAGTGATCAGAGATGGGGAGGTTAGTGCGTTGCGAGAGGGAAGGTGGCCCCATTCATGAGTAAAACTCTAAGAAATAGCATCTATCAAGTTTAGCCTTCCTCAGGTCCTCTCGCGCTTGGAGATTTGACCAAGAAAAGCCATTCGAATCTTTGAATTCGACCAAATCCAAGTGTAGTTTGGTTTTGTCCCATGTTTCTTTCTCGCGACTATCGATGACCCTGCCCTTGCCCATCCATCTGTCCATAGGGTCCTCCACCATGTTGAAGTCACCACAAATAAGCACGTTGTGGGGGAGCGAGTCCAAGGAGGCCCATGTTCAGTCTCTCTAACTCCCCATTAGGGGCATACAAAGAAACTAAAGTAAAACAAAAAGGAGCACCAAAAAAAATAGCAATCCATCGATGGCATTCATCTTCAATGGAGTTCTCAAGCTTTTCAAACCAAAATTGATTAATATCAATTATGTTCCAGCGGAACCCCACTGGTGCGCCGTTGAAATCCAAACATGGGTCGAGGAGACATGTCTAAGCTATTTTTGGAGATCTTCTCCGTCAATTTTAATCTCTTGAATACATATAAATTCTGGGTTTAGGCTAATGTCGTGAAGCCATTGACCAATGATGGTCGCTCTTGAGGGGTTGGTTAGCCCTCTAGCATTTAACGAGATGATGATCATTGTCGTAGTGAACCCTCTTTGCGGGAGGGAGCTTTGTCCTTTCTTTTCTCGGATTCATCTTTCTTTTTCACTGGGATCGGATCCCGAATTAGCAATAGGTTCTTGTGGGGGCTTTTCCAGGGTAACTCCATAGGTTGTTTTCTTTGCGGGATGCCTCTTGTTGGGAAGAACTAGGCACCGTTTTCGACACCGTTTCCGGAATAGTCGATCTGATGATGGAACTTTCACTATCCATGTTATCTTCGTTACTATTAGTAAAGCCGTCTTCTTTGCTTGTAGTGTAACCCTCTTGGGAGGTTTCTTTATTGTCAGGGATCTCTAGGGCTCTGTCGTTGGTGTCCACCTCAAGTTGGTTCCCACATGGGTAGTCAAACTCATTGATCTCCTTTTCCAAATTGCAAGACAAGTTGTTGGAGGGGGTAACTGACATGTTTCCCTCAGAATTTGCCCAAGGGCTTCTTTTCCTTCTTCTTCTGACTTTGATGAACCCGTCTGCATCAGCTTCAGCATTAAGGGGGCCCTTGACTTCCTCTTCCTTCGTCAAGTGAGTCAATGCCCCTTTGCTGTCTTGAGCATTTCAGGGGGCTTCTTGATTTCGCTTGCTTTTTTGTCTCAGAGGGCAATCTTTAATCCTTTGACCTTGTTGGCCACAACGAAAGCATGCATTGGGAAGGTTTTTGTAATTGATGTTGTGCTCCCATACATCCCCTCCGCCCAAGTCCACTTTGATCTTCCATGGAAGCGGCATGCTGAGGTCAGCCTCGACACAGATTTGAGGGTGCCACCGAGCGTTGAACAAGTGTCTTGCACCTTCATAAATGAGACCACCAATGTCCTCGCGTGAGGCCAACGACTTGCCGATAGGAGAAACAATGTCCCACACGAAGTTGTACAAGAAGTATGGTAGGTTAGGGAGCTCAACCCAGAGAGGGTACCGAAGCGATTTTGATTTGTCGGGAGTAAAATCAGGGGACCATCTGAATAGGCACAAGGTTGCCCAGCCGAGTTGCCAAGTTCCGACACTTAGGGCTCGAAACGATATATCTTCATTTTCAAAGACTAGCAACATGTGGCTTGCCGGTAACAACTCACACTTACAAACAATTAGCCCACGGGGGAACCACTTGTTGCGAAGCCACTGTCACACAGTTTCGAGCGGGGGCCTAAGCCCAAACATTTGGCCGATGAGGCAAACTTTCGTGAGCTCCTCCTGAGTTGACAGAATTGCGGATCTACTGAAGGAGACCAAGGGGGGTCCAGCACTCTCGGAGGCCCCAAGGGCGGCACAAGATCCCCCCTCCAACAGAGAGGCCAGGTTACCGGTCTCCCCCGGAGAAGGGACAAGGTTACTTCTCACAAATGAGGAGGTTCCCAAATCCATGACAAAGGCCTGCCGGACTCTCTTTTTAGTATTTCCATTTTCACTATCTTAAAAGCTCCGAGTGTCCCGAAAGATCCAAAGAACCTTTAAGATTTTCTTGCCAAATTTAAAAACACACTCTCTCACGAAACAAGAAGAAAAGCAACGGACCCAAGTTGACCCCCAAGCGTTTATCACTCAAAGATGGAAGTACCAAGAAAGACGAAAGTTTGAACCGTCGCGCAGCAAACCAAATTTTACTTGCTTTTGCCTTTGAGTCAGTATATTATTCGGGTCGCATGCAACTCTAAGAATGCCTCTGCGTCCTCTCACAATTTCTTGCGCACTACTCTTTCTCACTCACTCTCTCTCTCTCTCTCTGCCTGCTAAGCTAACCTTCGTGCATTTCGGAATGAGTCATATGATAAGTTTCAGTTCTGTGGAAGAGAGAGTTGCGCAAGTTCCAGAGGACCTCGAAAGTATTGGCTGTGATGCTATGGAGACCTCGACCTGGGCGATGTACGAGCGACTTGTAGAAAGACTCCAGCAAAAGATAGAAGCGGGAGAATTCGACCGATATGACCTGTTCCTAAGCACAATGAACAAGGTCGTTCAGCAAGTAGAACCGGAAGTGGACAGGCAGTATCTCGTCGAGCTCTCCCACTTTCTCATGTATGATGACGGCGGATTCGACGGCAGTGTGAATGGCGAAATGTACGAGGAGGTTATTGATCATTCTGTGGAACACTTGGAGCTTGAAGAGGGCTACGATGCTTTAGTACAATTAGATTATCTGGATTGGAGTTACAGGAATGCAGAACCCACAAAAAGAATAGAGTTAGCGGAATGCAGAACCTACAAAAAGAGCAAGATTGACCATGGAGCCCTGGACACAGTCTATTTGCAGGAGAACCATTTTGACTAAGCTTACTAAACTTGTACACGATCCCACTCTCATTCAGTAATGCCTCAATGAGCGAGTTAGCAAAATAATTAGCCGATCTAAAACAGTTTCTAACAAAGCTTCAAAACAAAGAAAGACTTCTTGAGATAAGAATTTGGGAACTATTGTTGTGGTTGTTAAATCAATAATCCATCCCTTGGCCCACTACTCGAAGTATTAGTACATGTCAAGATAGAATGTTGGTTAGTGTAAGTCGTTAGATGAGAGATATGGCCTAGAAAATCTAATCTCCACTTTTGGAAAAGGCACCAAAAGCATGAGTGGTTGGGGTGGAAAACAAGAGTATAATGTCCAGAATCCTTTCATAAAGAAGGTCACCATAGCCGAGATTGTAATACCGTATGCATAATAAGATCTTTCAATAAATTCCACCAATGGAATGGGTATGAGGCATGTGTAGCGCTGAGGGAGTCGCATGTGATGGTAGATATTGGAGCCAAGCACCAAAAACATCTTGATAGTACAACTTACCTACAATAACTCTAAGCCAATCACTATGGTGAGCTCATTTATTATAAGCTACCATGGAGAAAACTGAAGAGGAATGCATGTCATGAGTAAAGATAATAAGATTTGATAGTGGGAGTTATCTAGATCCTAATGAGCATAGGATTCTCAATGGTTGTAAAAAGGGCAATGCCTAGAAATGATTCATCAATCCTTCTAGTATCCTCCCTAAAACTTAGTTGAGATATAAATAAAAGAATTGGATGAAATGGAACAAGTCTATGAATAACATCATAAATAATAATTGGATTATTGCAAGAGTATCACCCAATAAGCTTGGCAGCCTACTAGGGTCTAGTACTTAACCAAACAACTTAACATTAACTGATCCATATGAACTGCTATTTTGCGACCCAATAAATAATGCTAGAACTTACTGGTAGATTAGATCACACTTAAACATTCACACTTTGTAAAAGAGTATTTTCACTCTGCAGGGGCAAGATAATGACTTGCATAATACAGGGATTGATATCATTCTTTTGCATGCTATATTAACGTACTAGCAATCAGTCTGTCAAAAGAATAGAAAAGTGCATGAAAAGGTTTCAACGAATGCGAGGCTTGCAATATGGATGAACAATAAAGAGAGTTTCCAATATGGTAAATGTGGATCGGTTGTGATTACTCCAGTTCAAATGAAAGAGATGGGGTACGGTGGCTAATTTGTGTAAAGAAATTGTTGAATTTGCAAGAAACCTCAAAACAACACATCCAAGCGCACCATATGTACATCATATGCATACATAATTCAATGCGCTCACACACATATTTATCATCATGCACATGCGATCAAGAGCACATACATGGATATATGCAAATACATGTGCACCTTGAAATTTGCACACATAACCTTATATATTCGCATAAATAAGTATGCACATTAATTCCTTTGGTTTGCTCTAATGCTCTAGAATGGAAATAAGCATGAATGATGTAAAGGAAACACCGTGAAATGGATACGTAATCAAATAGACATACGTTTAAGCATACAGCTCACCTAGTTTAGTGACTTTGCTTGTGAGCAGACCATCTTAAAATATATCTACGATTGCTTTTACTAGTTCTCAGCTCTTTACACCTCAACAACCTGGAATAATAGCATCATGCGCTCTTCACACTTGAATTACACTTACCTTCTATTTCAATGTTTCATAATATTTTTTTGGTTCTAAGTTTTACTTGAATTCAAGACCACATCCACCCCCTCTGAACCTGTGCATCCTCCAGATGTGCCAACCTACATACATAGCATCAAACCCAAGCGAGTATCAAGTAGTTATGGCAATAAACACAATATAAAGAAAAATTTATTTACATGCGTAAAATATGAAAGTGAGATGAACTTTGTATAAATTAAGAGAAAGGAATAAACACAAGTATTGCACACAATGATATTGAGATATTCTAACACATTCAAGCGAGAAATCATGCAAGCAGATTGAAAACTCACTAGTTCTTTCGCTAACTTAACATGGTCAGATCTAGTAGCCCATCCTCAACATATACATATACAAGCCCTTACTAATCCGATTTGTGAAACATCAATCTAACTTCACCATTAATTTCTCACTGTCTCATTCCCCATTATACCTTAGATTATTTTTCTCTTTGCTTCTTATTTTTTTTTATGTTGTTCATCAATCGAGCTCAGTCTTTTGATTTTATTTATGTTTATCTATTTTTCTTTCATAGTTTTTGGCCTATGCCGAAGTCCGATGGGGCTCATGGATATATCCCCCTGGTGAGGTTTACCCCACTTACCTATCAACCCAACATTGTGCACGATACACAAGGTCAGCCTCATTCAATATCGATGTCGACTCATGACTCTGACTACCCGATGAGAGTGACTCCATCTGCCTATCGACACATGAGTACTTGTTATGCTCAGGAGAATCACACTAAATGCGTCTCTTAATTTAAGGGGCTTTTTAAGTTCTAGTTGTTGGTGCTTGCGAAGCTCGAGATTCAATCATTTGTTTCAAACTTTGGATTGTAAGATCACTGAATTTATTAAATATGGCTTCCATTGTACTAGTGCGCACAATATCCTTTGGCACTAGTGGGTTCACCCTCTAACAGCTTCTTCCACATTATTCTAGTCTTCAGTTAGAATAGTCTTAGTTCCTACATGTTGTAATTATGGGAAAAATTCTTCTCGAGCTTTCATATCTATAGCCTGGAGAAACAAGGATACTTTCTCTTGAGCTATAGCCCTCCTAGCATATTCAGATAAGTCTTCAAAATGCTGGTCACATTCTCTTGTGATGCTAAAATGGATTGGTCCTTAGGTTTATGTATCTATTTTAGAAATGTTGACCTAGTCACTTTATCATCATCATCAAGTGAAACATTCTCCTGAGTATTATCTTATATTGAAACCATCTTGTTTTCCCTTCTACAACTAGTCGGGGTGCATCCACAACTAGTTGGCTACGAAGATGCAATTCGAAAACATGTACAAAATTATCTATAAGCTCTTGGTCACTTAATTGCCTAAGGCTTGTGCCAAGATTTCGCACCTCTAACTCATACTCTTTTATAGAAGCGAGGAACGTTTTTGCCAGTGAAATACCCACTCCTTTTAATAACTCATTCCTGCAATTCCTCGATGGCACTTCATCTTTTTTCATCCTGCTCGAAGCACAAGAGCTGGGTTATAACGTCCATTGTAGTGTCGACCATAACTGTTCAAACACAAAGAGCTCTCTCAAACCACACTACTGGCTAGGATCTTAGTCTCTACACTCTCATCCTTCATGTCGGGTTCACCAAGTATGTCGAGTAGTTCATAGAAAGGGGCGAGAAATAGATGAAGATTCCTGTAGAATACCAAAAGCTTAGGATTTTCGATGGAGTAAATAGGCCAAAGTGTATTTTTTTTAGAAGATTTCCAATAGAGATGAAAATCGCACGAACTACTTGATGATTGCTTCTTCAAACTGCGAGGGAATTATGAATAGCTGCAGCAAAATTCTCTTTAAATTATTCATCAAGTGAGAATGGTCTATTTTTCTTTCATAATTTTTCTTTCATATTATCTTATATTAAAACCATCTTGTTTGCCCTTCTACAACTAGTCAGGGTGCATCCACAACTAGTTGGCTACGATGATGCAATTTGAAAACATGTACAAAATTATCTATAAGCTCTTGGTCACTTAATTGCCTAAGGCTTATGCCAAGATATCGGGCCTCTAACTCATACTCTTTTATAGAAGCGAGGAACATTTTTGCCAGTGAAATACCCACTCCTTTTAATAACTCATTTCTTGAATTCCTCGATGGCACTTCATCTTTTTTCATCCTGCTCGAAGCACAAGAGCTGGGTTATAACGTCCATTGTAGTGTCGACCATTAACGTTCAAACACAAAGAGCTCTCTCAAACCACACTACTAGCTAGGATCGAAGTCTCTACACTCTTGTCCTTCATGTCGGGTTCACCAAGTATGTCAAGTGGTTCATAGAAAGGGGAGAGAAATAGATGAAGATTCGTGTAGAATACCAAAAGCTTAGGAGTTTCGATGGAGGAAATAGGCCAAAGTGGATGTTTTTTAGATGATTTCCTATAGAGATGAAAATCGCACGAACTACTTGATGATTGCTTCTTCAAACTGCGAGGGAATTATGAATAGCTGCAGCAAAATTCTCTTTAAATTATTCATCAAGTGAGAATGGTTGAGTCTTGAATTAACATTAGAGTTGACTCACAGTACTATGAAGCATTTTTGGAATTCTGGTCAAATTGTATTTCAAAACGCTATTGATCAATCTATAATGGATACATTGATACGTTCTCCATTAGAAGAATATTGCTCCATTGCTTCCTAACCTGAGATCTCTTTAGTGGAAAGTCCACGCTTGCGACCCGTTTCACTTTAATCCTTACTAGCGATCTGTTCCGCACGAGCTTGTCAATGCAATCGAGTCATATGAAGTAACAGAATAACTACATAAGTAGGAAAGATGTCCTGATATATGGAAAGCGTAGCACAATACAACTATGGGCACATCGTCTAAGATGGATAGTAGCCCATAGTTTTATGATCTCTTTTTATATATTTATATATTTTTTTATTTATCCACTCCAATCCTTTTGTTAGTCTTGAGATAGTACTAAATCAGAGGAACAGAGCAAACTTTGCAGAGCCCAATCATGTATATTGGGAAAATCTTTTGTCCCCACAACAACAACCTTCACTGTGTTTCTTTGAGATGAAATAAAGGTACAAACCAATAAAGCATTTCTGTATAATTTTCGTGAATAAAGACACCCTAAGAACTCCGAAAACCTTTGTATAGCAAAACCATTTTAGGTATCTCAAGTATCCTTTATTCAACAGTGCAATATTTACATACTTGAATATTAATGAGAAAATTCAACGATATCTGCCAATTAACTCGCAAGACTTTGGCGATCAGTCCTATAGAAATATCAGTTCTTGTTCACTGTACTCTTTTCAAACCGTTGGAGAAAGCATCATTTATCATAAATACAGTTTTATTAAATCCCATGAGTACATAAGGCTAGTGTGTGTTGGTGTTTATGCGGACAATCATAGCTAACTCATACAGTATTAAACTTTCCTTTCACACTATATGTTTATGAAAAAAAAACCGTATATGCATGTACATTTTTCTGAGCCAGATTCCAAACATTACCTCAATCCATAATCCCTACTTATATAGCTAGCACTGTAGGAAGGCATTCACAAAGAGAAGAGTTAAGCATAGAGGGTTGTTACTTGAGATACTTTTTGAAGATGACGCGAGCATGCAGCAAAACTCATTCGAGATCAACTACACCATCAAGGAAGTTGCTCATTTCTCTAGTTTCCATCAGCCTTGATGCTTCTCGCTTGATGAACGTTCAAGCCCATTACTTCTAAAAAATGCTCTACCGAACTCGAATGTGATCACTTATTATAGCCTGAACATCTGGATCCATAGCACTGCTACAACTCTTATTTTCATGAATGCTGCTGCTTCATTCTAACAGTAATGATCGTCATAGATCCTCTTGCAGAAACACCCGTAGCAGACTTATAAGCTTCTAGCTTTGCTTTCATCCACATACGAGTTCATATTCAGATCTTCATACTTGTTTGCTTCGCTCTCCATTGGAAGAAAAAGCCAAACGCAAGCTAGAAAAATGGAGAGCTCCCTCCGATGTTTCAGTTTATATATAATCCTTTCTTCACATGCAAATCCTCAGACATTCAGCCCCTCTGACTCTGAATAAGCATCCTCTATCTGCTTCCTCCTCTCCATCTCTCTGTATTGTTTGGTTTGGAAATATTGGCCCTGTTGGCTTCGGAAGCTCAGAGTATCCAACAAGAGCGTCCCTCCTTCAATATGCTGAAAGTAACTTTTTGTTTCTCCTCCTTGCGTGAGTTGCAGAGAACACTCCTTTATCTGTGCCTCAATGTCTAATCACATGGAACACCCACCCTGATTATTTTTCACTTTCCCTTCTAGGCCTCCTTTTTAAAGCAGCCAAAACTATCGTCTGCACCCTTTCCTCCTAAGCCGAGTCAGTCTATCCCAAGAAAATCTTTCTTCTGTGAGCTCACCACGGCCATCAGCAACAGCCGCGTCCACTTAATATGCCTCCCTTTCACTTGCTTATTCCTTCCGTTCCGGCTCTCAACAGGTGTCCTCCGTATTTTCCACGTGTTCTTTCTTTTTCAGATCCTCTTTCCTCTCAACTTCTATACATCTTCCTTCCAAATTTCTCGAGGAAGTGAAAGCTGGCATTTTTCTCACGCTTTCTACCTTTTACCCCTTTACGTATTATATATATTGCTCATATATTAACACATTTTAACATGACCTTACACACAATTCATACCTCAAATATGAAAGACATACACATTTATACACATACAAACTTGTATGAATATATACACTTTAATTAAAGCATTCAAATAGTAACATAATTAAGCCCTTCAACACATCCAAGCAGACCATATGTACATCATATGCATACATAATTCAATGCACTCACACACACACATGTTTATCATCATGCACATGCGATCGAGAGCACATACATGGATACATGTGCACATTCAAACTTGCACATGTTAGCTTATATATTCACATATATAAGTGAAAACATTAATTCCTTTGGTTTGCTCCAATGCTCCTGAATGGAAATAAGCATGAAGGATGTAAAGTAAACACCGTGAAATGGATATGTAGTCAACTAGACATACGTTCAAGCATAGAGCTCACCTAGTTTAATGACTTTACTTGTCAGCGGACCATCTTAAAATATATGTATAATTGTTTTTAGTAGTTCTCGACTCTTTGCGCCTGAACAACCTAGAATAAAAGCATCATGTGCTCTTCACACTTGAGTTACACTTAACTTCTACTGTCATTGTCTCATAATATTTGCTTGGTTCTAACCTTGACTTGAATTCACGACCACAAGGTAGAAACCATAATACACAGGGAGCCCGAAGACAGACTTCTTAGATGTTATAAATGCTGTCAAACTTAGAGTATGTGGTTTACCAAGCCCCTATATGATTTATAAATGAACATTTACAAAAGTGTGTGGTGGCTATTTGGCCTTTCACATGGACATGAATGGTTATAACAGTCTCCCACGAAACGCCAATATGGCCAAAGTAACTATGGGAGAAAAAATGAGGAATGATAAAGAATACCTGAGTTTAAGTATATAAAGTATACCTCCCACCTGATGGGCATGTTACACAATATACAAGTGACTCTGTAAGATCATGAATCAAGTAACTCCCATCAAGTCAGAACACTATCAAAAGCTATCCTGTAATAGAGCTTTAGTCAAAGCATGTGCAACATTATCTCGAGCTTGAACCTTCTCAAAATTAATGTGCTCAATGGCTAAGCAATCTCTGATGAAGTGATACCTTGCCTCAATCTGCTATGTCTCTACATGATAGACTAGATTCTTAGCCAAAGCAATGGAAATCTGACTATAATTGAGCAAATGAGGTACATGCTAAGGTAGACTCAAAGCAACAATGGTTCCTTACATGCCTCTCTTGCTGCAACATACTCTGCTTCTGTGGTGGAAACAACTATAGATTCTTGAAGACGAGATCTCCAAGAGATATCACCTCTAGCAAATTGAAAAATGTACCCTGATGTAGGCTTATGATTGTCTATAGAACTAGCATAATCAGAAACTCTATAACCATTAATGGATGCCTTTCCTTTACCTAAGCATAAACACTTCTCCTTAGTGCTACTTAGATATCTGAAAATTATCTCGACTGCTTCCAATGTTTCTTGCTAGGATTAGACATATATTTGCTCACAACTCCTACTACAAATGCAATGTCTCGTCTCATAGCTACCATAGCATACATGAGACTACCAACAATAGACTGATAAGGATTTTTGTTCATGAATTCTTTTTCCTCATCTGATTTTGGGCAATCATCCTTGCTTAATTTCACATATGTGGGTAAAGCTCTTCCCAATGCCTTTCCACATTGCAATTGAACCTATGAAGTACTATGTACCCACTTTGAGACAAGTATATGAATCTTCTACTTCTATCACATGTAATGAGCATGCAATGAATATGTTTGGCATCCCCCAAATCCTTTATATCAAATATCCCAGGCAACTTCTTTATGAGAATTGACAAGTCATAAGAGAACTTCCTAGCAATCAACATATCATTGACATAAAGTATCAAGCATATCCAGCTCCCATCTGAGCATCTCCTTGTGTAGAGACAATGATCCTCATTACACCAAGAGTAGTCTTGAGACTTCATAAAAGCATCAAAATTTTGGTACCATTGTCTAGGGGATTGTTTAAGTCCATATAAGCTCTACTTGAGCTTACAAACTAGAATATCTTTGCCAAGAACTACATATCCCTCTCGTTGTTCCATATAAATCTCATTTGTAAGATCTACATGCAAGAAAGCAAGTTTCACATCCATTTGGACTAGCTCTAGGTCCTCCATTGCAAGGAATCCAAGCAACATGTTTGAAGAGATGGATAGCTATGTGCTTGAAGATGAAGAGGTGTTGCAAAATCCTTGATCTACACCAGCCAAATGAACTCTAGGATTATATGGTGGGCCCTTTTAGCTTGCCAATGGATGTATTAGACACCCTATGTACCTTGGAAGATCACTCTCAAAAAGATAGATCAAAACAGATAAGTTGGAGTTAGCTCGGAGGTGAAAACTTGCTATTCTTGGTTCATATACCTGTCTAGTGTTTTACATAATTCTCTGAGCACAGCAGCAATTAGCTTAATTCCTCTTGGGGAAGTCTAGGTAGCTTAAAGAGCTAACTTTCAAGAGTAATCTCATCAAAAATAACAAAGCACACACTGAGAATGAGTTTTAACAAGTAATGACATCATCCCGATTTTCACGGGCTGCTACAGAAATAGACCAGTGAGCAGAAAAATCACCATACTAAAAATGTAGAAATCCAATGATTATGAAAATTTGTATGGTTATATTAAACAGTAAGCTGAATCCACCAAGCTTTAAATCACTTAATTTGGATAAGTAACCACTGCGAAATGGCTCTGACAAGATGAGTAAAAAAGTCGGGTACCTGACAGAGAAGTGAAGATGAACAGACCCTGTTGACTTCAAATGAACATAACTGAAGATTGCAACATCCAAATGACATGAAAATTTGTGAGCATATATAAGACTTACAGAGCTAACTTTACCAAGTTAAATCACTGAAAATGATGCGCCAAGCTGAGAGAAAACATCTCTGCAAGCTGACTGAGAAAACTGAGAGTAATGGGAGTGAGTAGTACACTTCACAAGAACATGGAAAGATGAACTCAAATAATCATGAAAATGAAAGTATTTTGCTTGTACAATACAATGACTTACTGATACATATGTGTGCCTTGTAATCACACCTTGATATGGCATAAAGCTAAGCTCTTGGAGGTCTTCACATAGGTCTCTCTAACCACGACTAAAACTGCCATCTATTTATAGTTGAGTTTGGGAGGCTAACTTCCCTCAATCACTCTCCAATCAATCAATGATTGATTTGATTCTCTACCTACCACAAATCATGAATTCATGGCTCCTCTTTCCATTCTTGATCAAGTGGACTCAACCACTTAAGATTCTCTTACTTTTACATTAAGTAAACTCTTCAAAAGTTACAAGAGGTAGTTCACAAGTGAACTTTACATAGTCTTCTTTTTAAAGCTTCTTCTAAGACTTTGTGAGACTCAAGCCAATACTTAGGTTTATCATAGACTTGCTCCAACAGCGCCCCCTCAAGCCATGTATGCTTGAGGTCTTCAATCTTCCAAGATTACCTGCAAACCAATCATAGCCTTGAATTTGCAAAGCTTTGTACCATCCAATGCTTTGGTTAGAATATCTGCACATTGTTGATGAGTGGACACATATGATATTTGAATCTCTTTGCTTAGAACCTTTTCTCGTACATAGTGATAATGAACTTCAATATTTTTAGTCCTTGCATGAAAAATAGGATTAGCAACCAAATGAATAGAACTCATATTGTCACCAAAAATAGTTGGAGTTCCGAACTCCAATCCAAGATCTTTGAATAATGTCTTCATCCATATAGCTTCTTGTGTAGCGATGGCAAGACCTCTATATTCAGCTTCAGTAGAAGAGAGAGCAACTGTGGATTGCTTCTTGGATGACCATGAAATAAGCTTTGAACCTGCAAAGGTAAGATAACCTGAAGTGCTCCTTCTATCTTCCTTGGAGCCAGCCCAATCTGCATCAGAAAATAGCTTCAAACCTAAATCAGATACATAAGGGTAATAAAGTCCTTCATTTATGGTTCCTTTGAGATAATTGAGAATCCTTTTGGCAGCATCCATATATGGTTTCCTTGGTGTGTGCATAAATTGGATTAGCACACTCACATTGTAACATATATCTACTCTTGTCAATGTGGCATAATTGAGACTACCCACTAGACTTTGATATGATGTGATGTCCTCTATGAGTTCACCTTCATGTGAGCTCAATTTGTGATTGACCTCCATTGGAGTACCTGCAATCTTACAATCTTGCATCTTGAATTTTGCCAACATGTCCTTAATGTACTTTCTTTGAGTGAGAAACAAACCATGATCTTTGTAGACAACTTCCAAACCTAGGAAGTAGGTAAGTGAACCCAAATCACTTATCTTGAACTCTTCTCTCATCTGATCTTTGATCTTCTTCATACCATCTGCATCATTTCCTCTCAATATAATATCATCTACATATACACATAGGTAGATGATCTCAGAATTACTCTTTTTAATAAAGAGTGAAGCATCTGCCTTGCTTGGTTGAAAGCATTTGTCCTGCAAGAATGAAACAAGCCTGAAATTCCAAGCTCTTGGAGCTTGCTTGAGACCATACAATGCTTTGTTAAGTTTACACACATAATCAGGATAAACTTGATTCTCAAAACCAGGTGGTTGTGCCATATATACCTCTTCTGTTATCCAACCATTCAAGAATGCATTCTTTACATCTAGTTGAAGTATCTTCCAATTCTTGGAAGAGGCAATACTAAGCAAAACCCTAATAGTAGGCATCTTTGCCACACGAGAGAAAGTCTCCTCATAATCAATTCCCTGAGTTTGTGCAAAGCCTTTAGCCACAAGCCTTGCTTTATACCTGTTAATTGAACCATCAGAATTCTTCTTGAGTTTATAGACCCATCTTGAGCCTATTACCTTTATGGATGAAGTCTTGGGCACCAAATCCCAAGTGTTGTTTTCCTCAAGTGCTTCAATCTCTTCCTTCATTGCATGCTTCCATTCTATTTTTGCTTTGGCCTCTTCAAATGATGATGGCTTCTCTTGGTTTATGTCCTGTGCTATAGGTGTCAAACCCATACCTTTCTGGTTTTTTCTTTTCCCTCATAGATCTTCTTAGGCCATGATGTGATGATTCTGCTTCATGTCTAAGTTCCTGCAATTTTGCTTTACCTTTAGACTTCCATGCTTTGATCTTTTCCATGTGAGATTCTTCATCATCCTCTGAGGTGTCTTGTTCTTCAATCTTTGATTGTTCTCTACCAAGCTTTGGAAAATCTTCTTCAAGATCATATGGTAAATTGATCTTCCTGCATGAATCTTCATACCATGAATTGTTCTCATCAAAAACTACATCTCTGCTTACCAAGAATCCTTTGTTGGTAGGGTTGTATTACCTGTAGCCCTTTTGATTGTTGTCATATCCAATAAATACACACCTTTCTGCCTTTGGATCCATCTTGCCTCTAACCTGTGAAGGAACATGAGCAAAAGCAATTCATCCAAAAATTTTACAATGATCTAAGCTTGGTCTTCTTCCATTCCAAGCCTCATATGGAGTCATCCCATCAAGGGATTTTGAAGGCAACCTGTTAATCAAGTAAGTGGCTATAGATACAGCCTCAGCCCATAAGTAATTAGGTAAATGCTTTTCATTTAACATAGACCTTGCAGCTTCAACAATCGTCCTATTCCTCCTTTCTGCCACTCCATTTTGCTCAGGAGTGTACCTTGTAGTTACCTCTCTTTTGATTCCTCTTTCTTGAAGAAAAGAATCAAACTCATGGGAGAAATATTCTCCCCCTCCATCTGACCTTAGCCTTTTTAGTGATTTACCTGTTTGATTCTCCACAAGAGCCAAATATCTTTTGAAACATGAAAAAACTTCATCTTTGTGTTTCATAAAGAATAGGATAGTCCATCTGCTGCAATCATCAATAAAGGAAACATAATACCTTGATCCAGATATTGAAGCTTCCTTGCTAGGTCCCCATACATCTGTATGAACCAACTCCAAGAGATCTCCATGCATATAGCCTTTCTTCATGAATGGTAACCTATGAGACTTTCCAAATTGACATGCACTGCACTTATAAATCATATGTTGTTTTGACAAATTAGGAAGTCCAAGTACACTTTGGTCCCTGCAGATTTGCTTTAATGACCTTTCACCAATATGTGCTAACCTTTTGTGCCATACTTCCAATTCTGTGAGTGTCTGACTACCATAATTAAAGAGAGCAATGTTTCTAGTGTCCTGTAATTCAAATGTGAACAATCTACCTGTCTTTTCATCTTTTGCAATTCTTCTGAATCCTTGACTTGGATCTTCAACAAATGCTCCTGCTTTTGTGAACCTGACTTGCAACCCTTTCTCTACTATCTGCCCAACACTTATCAAATTCTTTGTAATGGTAGGGCCATAGAGTACCTTACTGAGTAGGTTGATGTTTCCATCAGGTGCTTTGACATTGCCTATTTTCTCCACAGGATGTTTTGTATCATCTCCTGTTTGTACCTCATGCTTATTCTTTGGATCTTCTAAATCTGATAGGAGTGCCACATTTCCTGCCACATGATTTGAACAACCTGAATCTATGTAGAAAACATGCTCATTAGATTTACCTTGTGGCATAGCCATGTTCATGATCAATAATGAATCCTGTTTGTTTGAGTCTTCTGTGTAGTTATTGTAGTCTCTCCTTCCTTTGTAGCCTCCTTGATAGTTTGAATGATTGTAGTTGTTGTAGTTGCCATGGTAGTTGTTGAACCTTCCTCTTGAGTAGCCATAACTTCCTCTATTGTATCCTCTACCTCTTTGATTCCTGGAGTTCCTAAAGCAATTTTCAGTTGTATGATTAGTTAATCCACAAATAGAACATGAGTTGGAGTCTTGGGATCTCAACCTGCCTTGTCTACCTCCTCTTCCTCTACCTCTGCCATGTCTTCCTCTACCTGCATAGTTAGCTTGATATATACCTGCTTCATCATCCACTTTCTTTGCCTTTCCTTTGTTATCTTTAGACTTGCTTTTATCCGTGTATAAAGCTGAAGATTGATTACCTTTAGAGCTTTCTCCATTTTTGATAAGCTTTGCCTCTTGAGTAAGTAGTTGTCCAATGAGTGTGTTGAGATCAGGTACATGCATGTCCATGTACAAATCCATAGCTGTGGTGAATGCTTCCTACTTGTCATCTACCTTCAAGCCATTGATCACCTGCCTTACAATTTGCTCTTCATCTATTACCTCTCCAATGCTTCCCAACTGATTTGCTATGTCCTTGAGCTTTGTGACAAAATCAGTCACATTTTGTTTGGGAGCCTTCTTGAGAGTTGTGAACTCCAGCCATAGTTGATGCTTCCTAGCTTTGGTACTTGAAGAAAAGAAAGCTTCAAGTGCATCCCACACTTCCTGAGATGTCTTACAACTTCTAATGTGAGGCAACAAAAAATCTGAGATAGAGTTGAGGAGATAAGGCCTTGCAAGTGCATCCTTGGAGCACCAAGTGCTCAATCTTTCTTGCTCTTCTTGTGTTGGTTGACTTTTGAACTGAAACTTGGCATAACTTCATCTCCAGCCACATAACCATATAAACTTCTACCTTGGAGATAGGCTTCCATTCTTAATGACCAAGCTGAGTAGTTACCTCTGTCTAATTTTTCAATTGATGAAGGAAATCCATCTGCCATGTTATCCAACCTTGCTCTGATACCACTATGAAGAGATGGATAGGTATGTGCTTGAAGATGAAGAGGTGTTGCAAAATCCTTGATCTACACCAGCCAAATGAACTCCAGGATTATATGGTGGGCCCTTTTAGCTTGCCAATGGATGTATTAGACACCCTATGTACCTTGGAAGATCACTCTCAAAAAGATAGATCAAAACAGATAAGTTGGAGTTAGCTCAGAGGTGAAAACTTGCTAAATCCAATGAAGCCGATTGGTCCATCTGCTTATCCAATCATGGTGTTCCTCCACTGCCCACCTTTCAGCAGTCACCTAGAGATAACTGGCTCCATATTCCTCTGCATGCTCTTCAAACAATTACTAGGAATTTAAATGACTTAGATTCTGCTTCTTTCTCTTCTTCGGTGAGATCTCTGTGGTTCGGTCTTCTTAGAAATCTGTTGAGCTTCCTCGGGCATATGTGTGGGTGTATGTGTGTGAGGTTGTGTGTGAGTGTGAGTGTGTGGAATTGTGTGTGAGTGAAAGTGCATGGGTGATTTCGTGTGTGCACTAAGCTTGTGTGTGTGCTTTATGTGAGTGATTATGTGTGTGAGGGTGTGTGCGAGGGTGAAAGTGAGGGGCGTGCGAGGGTGAAAGTGAGGGGGAGTGCGAGGGGAAGCGTGTGGAGTGTGAGGGGGAGTGAGGTGGTGGGAGGGGGTGGTGGCTCGCGGGGGTGTGAGGGGGAGTGAGGTGGTGGGAGGGGGTGGTGGCTCGCGGGGGTGTGAGGGGGAGTGCGGTGGTGGTAGGCGGTGGTGGCTCGCGGGGGTGTGAGGGGGAGTGAGGTGGTGGGAGGGGGTGGTGGCTCGCGGGGGTGTGAGGGGGAGTGAGGTGGTGGGAGGGGGTGGTGGCTCGCGGGGTGTGAGGGGGAGTGAGGTGGTGGTAGGGGGTGGTGGCTCGCGGGGGTGTGAGGGGGACTGAGGTGGTGGGAGGGGGTGGTGGCTCGCGGGGGTGTGAGGGGGAGTGCGGTGGTGGGAGGGGGTGGTGGCTCGCGGGGGTGTGAGGGGGAGTGAGGTGGTGGGAGGGGGTGGTGGCTCGCGGGGGTGTGAGGGGGACTGAGGTGGTGGGAGGGGGTGGTGGCTCGCGGGGGTGTGAGGGGGAGTGCGGTGGTGGGAGGGGGTGGTGGCTCGCGGGGGTGTGAGGGGGAGTGCGGTGGTGGGAGGGGGTGGTAGCTCGCGGGGGTGTGAGGGGGAGTGCGGTGGTGGGAGGGGGTGGTGGCTCGCCGGGGTGTGCGGGGGAGTGCGGTGGTGGGAGGGGGTGGTGGCTCGCGGGGGTGTGAGGGGGAGTGCGGTGGTGGGAGGGGGTGGTGGCTCAGGGGGGTGTGAGGGGGAGTGCGGTGGTGGGAGGGGGTGGTGGCTCACGGGGGTGTGCGGGGGAGTGCGGTGGTGGGAGGGGGTGGTGGCTCGCGGGGGTGTGAGGGGGAGTGCGGTGGTGGGAGGGGGTGGTGGCTCGCGGGGGTGTGAGGGGGAGTGCGGTGGTGGGAGGGGGTGGTGGCTCGCGGGGGTGTGAGGGGGAGTGCGGTGGTGGGAGGGGGTGGTGGCTCGCGGGGGTGTGCGGGGGAGTGCGGTGGTGGGAGGGGGTGGTGGCTCGCGGGGGTGTGAGGGGGAGTGCGGTGGTGGGAGGGGGTGGTGGCTCGCGGGAGTGTGAGGGGTTGGGTAGTAGGGAGGGTGGGGGCCAACGGGTTAAAAGGTGGCGGGGGAGGAGAAATAAGGGAGGGGGTCACCATCAACAGCTACCCAGATCCAATTCCAAAGATAAATCATCTCTTCAGAAGCTTTGCATGATGTGAGCCCTGATGGAAAACAACTTGGTTGAAGGCCTCCATCTCCCATGCCAAGAACCTACTCCAAGAAGAAAGGAAGATAGCAAGAGAGAGAGAGAAAAGGAGGGGTACTTCAGACCCCCACATCAAGCTTTTGCACCGTCCCTGGTGCAATTCCTTCCTTATTTTGCTTATTTCGATGAGATCTAGGTAAAGTGCAATTACTGAAAGAAACATGATATGTACAAGGGATAGAATGCTTCCATTTTGATTTAGGTCAGATACTTCTTCACCCTAGAGATGTTAACCAGGGGAATCCTTTTACCCTGCAGATCTTCTAGATGCACAGCGCCATGTGGCAATACTTTGATTACCTTATAAGGTCCTGCCCATTTGGGTGCCAATTTAGTTGAAATTGCTAGGACCTGATGCACTAAAACCATGGACCCTTCTTGAACTTCATTCGATCTCAGATACCTGTCATGCAGTCTTTTGCGCTCTTCTTGTGTTACCTCAAGTTTTTGCATTGCTCCTTCTCTGCACTCCTCTAATGCCACCAACCTCTGAATGGGGGGTTCAATCTCCATGGTTCTGATCCTGATTTCCTTTCTGATGATGAACTCGAAGGGTGCCAATGCTTCCTTTCCATAAACCAACCGAAATGGGGTCTCGCCAATGGTCCCTCTCCTTGTGGTTTTGAAAGCCCAAATGGCTCCAATCAGTGCTTGCGGCCACGAGCTCTGATGATCGAAAGCTAGTTTGCGAAGTAGCCCAATCAAAATCTTGTTGGAGCTCTCGGCTTGCCCATTTGCCCTCGGGTAGTAGGCACAAGATTTTTTATGAAAAATTTTATACCTGTCGAATACAAACTGGAGCAATTGGTTTACAAAATGTGTGCCCCTGTCACTGGTGATTTCCAGTGGGCACCCAAACCTTGAAAAAATTTGTTTATACATGAATTTAGCTACTGTCAGAGCCGTACAGTCCGTAGTGGCTTTGGCCTCTATCCATTTGGTGGCATAACACGTGGCCATCAAGATATACCTTTTACCTCCAGGTTGACCAGTCGGGCTAATTGGTCCTATGAAGTCCAAACCCCATCGTTCAAATGGAAGCCATCCCGTAGATATGACCAACGGTTGGAAATTCAACCTGGTCGGCGTAGGAGCGCACCTCTGGCATATGTGACATTCCTTGGCAAACCTGATCGCGTCCTTGAAGAGGTGAGGCCACCATAAACCTTTGTGGATGAGTTTATGAGCCAATTCTTCCCCCCTTAGGTGCCCTTCACTGTGTGCCGCCTCTAGCAGAAAGTTTACCTCTTCTGGATAGACACATCTTCTCAATATGCCATCCTGACCATATCTATACAGACTTCCATTAATAAGAGAATATGCCTTAGTTTTTAGTAGCAATCTTCTTTTTTCCAGAGGTGTCAAATGTTCTGGGACCTTACCAGAAGCAAGAACATTAAGAATTTCGTCATACCACCCTGTTCGAACTGCCACTAGAAAAAGATGGCTATCCACCAGTTCGTCCTTGATTCCCGTCGCTTCTTCACCCCTTGCCGTCCTGGACATTTGATCTGCCATGTGATGCTCTTTACCTGGCTTAATGTGAATGTCAAAATTGAATTCTTGAAATAAAAGCAACCACCTCCAGATTCTTCCGGCTACTCTCGGTTTGTTGATCAAATATCTCAATGGTTGATGATCAGAAATTACAATGAAATGCACACCTAGCAGATAATGTCTGAACTTTTGGAGAGCAAACACAATGGCCAAACCTTCTCTTTCCGTCGTGCTGTAGTTCCTCTCTGCTTGATTGAGTAATCTGTTGGCATATGAAATTGGTCTATCGATCTTGTGTGCTGACGGCTGAGCTAGGACTGCACCAACCGCATGGAGACTTGCATCTGTGTGCAAGTGAAATTCCAACGACCAATTAGGAACACATAAAAGAGGAGCAGTACACAACCTCATCTTTAGTTCACAGAATGCCTTGCCAGCTTCTGCATCCCATGCGAAAGGGACCTTTTTGCTGGTGAGCCTTGACAAGGGCTTAGCAATCTCTGAATACATTCGAATGAACCTTCTGTGATACCCTGCATGGCCCAAGAAACTCTGCACTTCTTTTGGACTTTGTGGAATGGGCATTGATAGAATAGCTGTCACCTTTGCAGGGTCCACAATTATACCTTCTGCAGATACTATATGGCCCAAAAGAGTGCCCTTAGTAACCAAAAAGTGGCACTTTTCAGGGTTCAGCTTCAGACCTGTTTTCAAACATTGCTCAAAGATTTCCTTTAGATTTTCCAAATGATTATGGAAATCTTGGACGATTGCTCTCCCGTCTGTCCCTGAGAACACTGAAAAATCATCCATAAAAATTCTTAGGAATGCAGTTAACCATTTCCCCAATATCATATACATAGTTCTATTAAAGGAAGCAGGAGCATTTTTCAAGCCAAAAGCCATTCGTGTGTACACATATGTGCCCCATGGAGTAACAAAAGCCGTCTTATCTCTATCTTCAGGATGGATGGCTATCTGATTGTAGCCACTGAACCCATCAAGAAAGCTATACAGGGTGTGTTCAGCCACTTCTTCAAGCACCTGTTCTATGAATGGTTGAGGAAAACCATCTTGAATAGTTACCTTGTTCAAAGCCCGGAAATCGACACATACTCTTATTTTGCCATTTTTCTTAGGTACGATGACCATGGAGGAGAGCCACCGAGAGTGTTCCACTGGTACTATAATGTTTGCCTCTTCTAATTTGTCTATTTCTAGCTTCACTGCCTCTGCATACTTCGGATTAAGCCTGTAAGGCCTACTTCTGGCAGGTGAAGCTCCTTCCATTAAAGGTATACGATGTAACCCTAACTCCTCAGGTATCCGTGTTAGGTCCTTGTAGGACCAAGCAAAAACATTTTTATAGGTATAAAGTAAGGAGGTTACCTTCTGCAGCAGAGAGGGATAATTCCATAACCATGCAGCCAAGTGAACTACTTGGGGATTTCCTTCATTTCCCAGATTAACTTCCTGATTTGACTGTTCAGAGTTGGACCCATTTGACAATTCCTCCCCACTATAGGCAGGAGCGGAACTTAATTGATGATCCACGATCTCTTCTTTGATCCATCCTGCTGGTATATTTGTGAATGGAAGTTCTTGTAGGTCACCCTTAGCTTCCTTAGATGCAGACCCAACTTTTTCACCTTCTGGACCTGCAAGCATAAAATCATCCGATTCCTCGTTTTTACCTGCCTTCCCCTTACATACCATTGTAGTGGCGCCATGTGTCAAACTTTCCTCTTCCTGGCCTCCTTGTGCTATTTCTATCAAACCCTCATCCACTTCACATATCTCTACTGTGCAGCATTCTACACTTCCCATCATCCATTTAAATAAGGTATCATCTTCTGGAGGTAGAGAAGGCATTACCTCAGTATCCATTGTGTATCCAGTAGCTTTGTTGATGTCTGCTCCTTCTTCCATATGTATCTGCAATTGATTATTGGTACCTGTGGAAATCCACAACTTGTTCTTTCCCCAATCCTGCAACGCCTTTGCTTGCCTTAACCAAGGCCTTCCCAAGAGCAAAGGATATGAGGTTTCTTGTGGCAAGGCAATGACAGCAAAGTCCAGAACAAAATGACAGCCCTGCACTATCATGAGTACCTTTTCGACAATGCCGAGCGGCACAACCCGTCTTTGATATGCTAATGTGACCGTAAAGGGTGCCGCCTTTGTGGGATTCAGCTTCAGCTTTCTCATTGTGAAATCAGGCATCAAGTTGATGCCAGAACCTCCATCAATAATGACACCTGAGAGGGCTTCATCTTTGATTAAGACTGATAACCTTGAACTCTGATAATCAGCCAATGGTGCAGGAGGGAAGTCCACCATAAAACCATCTATGCTAGGAGGTGGACACAAACATGCAGAATGTATGATCTTCAACAGACCACTTCTTACTTTAGAGTCCATCTTTATGAGTTGGTACAAGCTAATTTTATGGTGAATACCTTTCAAAATTTCTTCAATATCTACTTCTTGCGTACCTCTAGGAGTAGTTGTTGGGTGTTCCTTGAGCAAAGTAGTTACCCTCTCATAAGCTTCTTCCATATCTTCCTGGTCCTTCCATCCCACCCTCTTCTCTGCATCTCTTTCTTTGAGCCCTGTTTGTCCTTCCTTCTTTGCTAAAGCCGCTTGCCTGGCTCTAGTCATCATTGGTATGGATGAAGATGAAACAGCGTAAGTTTGAGCAGTCGTACCTTCTACTGGTGGGGAGACCGCAATCATGTGAATTGGAGGAGGGCGGCTCCTTGGACAATCTCTGGTGTAGTGATCTTTAGCATCTGGACAGTGCTGACAAGGGGGTGCATCCTCTGGAAGAGAGCACCTATTCTGCATATGGCCATACTCCCCACAGTGGTAACACATTAGGGGCCTATTGAATCTAGGCCGAGTTGGGCGGGTCTCTTCTCTATTAGGTGCATTAGATGTGCTAGCATAATATGAATCTACACCTTGATGGTTACCTCGCTGTTGTGTCCCCTTCAGGTAGTAGCAATCCCTTGCTTCATGACCCTCTTTGCCACAGAATTGGCAACTGACTCTGTTAGGACAATTTACATTAGAGTGTCCATTATTGCTACATATTGTACACCAAACCTATCTTCGTATGTCCTGTGTAGTCCGCAAGTCTTCAAGCTCACGCCGAAGTTGAGCTACTTCATCCATATTGTGGGTTGAGGATGGCGGTATGACCTTCTCTTCTTGGCGACTTTGCTGCATCCTTAAGGCTTCCAACTCCTTCCTGAGTTGCCCGATCGGATCCAAATCAGATGCATAATTTGGTTGAGACTCCACTTCAAAATGTAGTCTAGCCTGCTCAATGCGTGATGCAGTGGCAACAAAGTCTTCAAGTGTTGCATCTAGTCTGAGAGATTCTCTAAGCTTTTGCTGTGATGACTTAGGCAGAGCCTTCTCAATCCATTTTTTGACTAGAAAATCACCTGGAGCATGAGGCAAACGAGAAACAAGAGCTTTTGTCCTAGTGTGCAATTCATGAAAAGATTCACCTGCTCGTAATTTTAGGTTCTCCAGCTGATCTAGAGCTCGTTCTGAGGAGTCGCTTGGTCGAAATGTCTGCGAGAATGCCGTCTTTAGTGCCTCCCAGGTAGTGAAGTGCCCATCTGCATACTGGCTGTACCACTTGTCTGCAAGGCCTTCCAATGTAGATGGAAAAAGCACCAACATTGCATCCTCCCGGTTCTGCAATCCTCTTCCTCGGCATAGCGAGACGAATCTTCTCACGTGGTCATCTGCATCTTCATAAGCCAATCCCTTAAATGTAGGAAACTTGATGTTCAACCTAGAGAGTAAATGGGAAAGATCCTCCATTGGTGCCGGTGCCTCTTCTGAAGTGTCAGAGGAAAAATCTAAGGTTCTCCTGTGCTTCTCTTTTGACAATGGTGTCACCCCCAATTCAATGGATAGATTCAAGGCAGGTGGAGGAGAGGTAGGCTCACTGGTCGTGGGTATTTCTAACTTGTTAAAACGCTTTCGTTCACGATGTGACTCCTTGTCCGCCCGCGTATGGGTCATGTACCTACTCGCAAAATAGGGCGAAATACCTCTCACAGAATGCAAAGGTCCCACCGTGATCGCCAAACTGTAGAGGAGGTACTGGGGTATCCGCTTTTCTCTAAAGTAGAGAATGAAGATTCGACTCGTCCAGTACGTCACCTACTCAAGGGGGGTTCTCTTTCAGGGAAATGTACCCTTGAACATTTCTGTGAGCAGGTATATGACAAGATTACACAGAGTGGAAAGACCCCAGAAAATGTAGATGATCAATGACTAAAAGACCAGACACTCATTGATTCGAAACAGAGGATTACAAGAGTGGGCAGAGCGATGCTCAAAATAATGAGCCACCCTAAAAGCAATTAGCTTCAATACAATAGATCCTTATCATCCGCACAAAGGCAATGTGATGCAATCTAACTCTGAGCCATACAACTGATATGATGGATTTCACAAGAAAATAGAACCCAAACAACACATTGATTTACAGATAAGGAGAAAAAATCCAAGCTACTCTCCTACACAATGGTGCTCATAGTCCTCCCTGGGAAGCCCACACTCTGTATCCACTCACAGAGTGACTCCCACAGTGACTTGAAACCACCAAGTGCCAGAGAGGTCTTCTGCACGCGTCAATGAAACTCAAAAAATATACCCCAAAAGTGTGTGCACAGTGTACTCCCAATGTACGTACAAAAGTATCTCCAAATGAGCATAAATCCCTTGATTTTATAGGCCCCAATAGGCCAAGAGAGCTTTGTCGAATCTTTACGTTCACTGATCACGCGCCGGTGGAATGCCCAAAATTGGAGGGGTAGGTGCAATATTCCCTTGATTTGAACTGGATCCCCAAAGATAGGTAGTCGCCGTGAATGGTTGGCGGCCACTTTTACTCTCTACAATACACTTTTACTTTTACCAACTTACTTTTACCTCTTCATCCAATTCTGGCAATCCAATGAAGCCGATTGGTCCATCTGCTTATCCAATCATGGTGTTCCTCCACTGCCCACCTTTCAGCAATCACCTAGAGATAACTGGCTCCATATTCCTCTGCATGCTCTTCAAACAATTACTAGGAATTTAAATGACTTAGATTCTGCTTCTTTCTCTTCTTCGGTGAGATCTCTGTGGTTCAGTCTTCTTAGAAATCTGTTGAGCTTCCTCGGGCATATGTGTGGGTGTATGTGTGTGAGGTTGTGTGTGAGTGTGAGTGTGTGGAATTGTGTGTGAGTGAAAGTGCATGGGTGATTTCGTGTGTGCACTAAGCTTGTGTGTGTGCTTTATGTGAGTGATTATGTGTGTGAGGGTGTGTGCGAGGGTGAAAGTGAGGGGCGTGCGAGGGTGAAAGTGAGGGGGAGTGCGAGGGGAAGCGTGTGGAGTGTGAGGGGGAGTGAGGTGGTGGGAGGGGGTGGTGGCTCGCGGGGGTGTGAGGGGGAGTGAGGTGGTGGGAGGGGGTGGTGGCTCGCGGGGGTGTGAGGGGGAGTGCGGTGGTGGTAGGGGGTGGTGGCTCGCGGGGGTGTGAGGGGGAGTGAGGTGGTGGGAGGGGGTGGTGGCTCGCGGGGGTGTGAGGGGGAGTGAGGTGGTGGGAGGGGGTGGTGGCTCGCGGGGTGTGAGGGGGAGTGAGGTGGTGGTAGGGGGTGGTGGCTCGCGGGGGTGTGAGGGGGACTGAGGTGGTGGGAGGGGGTGGTGGCTCGCGGGGGTGTGAGGGGGAGTGCGGTGGTGGGAGGGGGTGGTGGCTCGCGGGGGTGTGAGGGGGAGTGAGGTGGTGGGAGGGGGTGGTGGCTCGCGGGGGTGTGAGGGGGACTGAGGTGGTGGGAGGGGGTGGTGGCTCGCGGGGGTGTGAGGGGGAGTGCGGTGGTGGGAGGGGGTGGTGGCTCGCGGGGGTGTGAGGGGGAGTGCGGTGGTGGGAGGGGGTGGTGGCTCGCGGGGGTGTGAGGGGGAGTGCCGTGGTGGGAGGGGGTGGTGGCTCGCGGGGGTGTGCGGGGGAGTGCCGTGGTGGGAGGGGGTGGTGGCTCGCGGGGGTGTGAGGGGGAGTGCGGTGGTGGGAGGGGGTGGTGGCTCGCGGGGGTGTGAGGGGGAGTGCGGTGGTGGGAGGGGGTGGTGGCTCGCGGGGGTGTGCGGGGGAGTGCGGTGGTCGGAGGGGGTGGTGGCTCGCGGGGGTGTGAGGGGGAGTGCGGTGGTGGGAGGGGGTGGTGGCTCGCGGGGGTGTGAGGGGGAGTGCGGTGGTGGGAGGGGGTGGTGGCTCGCGGGGGTGTGAGGGGGAGTGCGGTGGTGGGAGGGGGTGGTGGCTCGCGGGGGTGTGCGGGGGAGTGCGGTGGTGGGAGGGGGTGGTGGCTCGCGGGGGTGTGAGGGGGAGTGCGGTGGTGGGAGGGGGTGGTGGCTCGCGGGAGTGTGAGGGGTTGGGTAGTAGGGAGGGCGGGGGCCAGCGGGTTAAAAGGTGGCGGGGGAGGAGAAATAAGGGAGGGGGTCACCATCAACAACTACCCAGATCCAATTCCAAAGATAAATCATCTCTTCAGAAGCTTTGCATGATGTGAGCCCTGATGGAAAACAACTTGGTTGAAGGCCTCCATCTCCCATGCCAAGAACCTACTCCAAGAAGAAAGGAAGATAGCAAGAGAGAGAGAGAAAAGGAGGGGTACTTCAGTATGTTTTTTTTTTTCATAAACTTTTTTAATGATATTATAACACATATTTTTATTTATTTTTATCTATCTATTTTCAGGACACCTATACCACCCCCTAGATTGCGATAGCAGAGCAGACTTGCCTATGAGGAAATGCATAGGCACCTTAGGACTAGAGTGCAATATAGAGCCAGAGGGGAACATTGTGTACATAGGGAATGGATTGGAGTTCAAGAGAAGAATGTGGGCATTATGCGACTCTTACCTGCACCTTGTCCACTTACCGTGGAAATAAGTATAAATTTTACATATAAATTGAAATAAATATCTTATGTTTTATTTACATTATTTTTTTTATTTTGGTAGTGAGCATGATGAGAGGGATAAAAATTACATACTTAGTTCACTTGAGACAGAGTTTGGGACAAGATGGTCGCTAAAGTGGTGTCTAAATGAGATGCGGACACTCATGGCTCATTGTCGTGATAATGCACGGTATGCACTGCTTTTATGTATATATATGTGGATATGAGTATGTGTGTTTATGTATGTATGTATGTATATGAGAGAGAAAGGGAGAAGAGTGAGACTAGAGGTACAAATACACGCATGCACACACATATACATCATACGTGCACATTTACACACATATACACATACATGGACATTTATACATACACACACATACATGCACATTTTTACACACACATACACATGCATGCAGTTACACACATATAATGAATACACATAGACACATACACATAAATATATATATACATGCATACATATTTACATGTACACATTAACACATAGACATATATACATATATACATGTACATATCACATATACATGCCTACATGCACACATAAACATATATATACATGCATACATATTTACATGTACATATTTACACATAGACACATATACATATATACATGTACACAATTATAAACATTGCATATATTACATGAATACATGAATATTTTACATAAATGCATATGCATATGTACACATGCATACTAACACATATAACATATATCACACACATGCAAGCACATACATATACATGAAATACATATATATGCATACTAACATATGTATACATATAATAGACATGAATACACACACATATGCATACATACATGATAAAAATTTGCTCCTCGAAGATAAAGCTATATATAAACTAATTAGGCATACCCCTGAGCTTCATGTTCTAACTTAAAAGAACATGAATTCATCTCTCTAGTAGGATGCATTGTTATTCAAGTTAATAAAAACATCTATTATCTGATATCCATTCCTTATCAGTAGAATCAGCATGTAGAGAATTACCCTGTTGATCAAAAAGATTAGTATCATTATCACGTATAATGATTCTAATTTCTCTTTCAGATGTTGATGTATCAGTATCTGATGCTGAATCATCTAGAGGACTTTCTTCGATCTCTCTAACAACAAATTGTTCAAACAATGACCTACCTCTAGGTTGCACATGAATGACTTGCCACCAAGGATGAGCATCTGGGTCCATATGCCCAGGACCACCAAGACGTGGAAAAACATACTAGCGAAAGCACAGTGGAATCTCAAAATGAGAAATCCAAACCATGATATGATGCATTATGGTTTAAAGGGAGAGACATATATCTGTGATAGAAAGTAAGAGGATAGATAAAGTATACCAAACAAAAGCTGTGTGACGCATTCATTGTAAGTTGCATGGTCACAATCAAAAATCACAGCAGCAAGCTCCTCCGCCTGAAGGTTCAAGAACGGGAGCGGTGATGAAGGAGAACGGCTAGCCCCAGTGGAAGGAGAATGAAGGCCTTTGTATGTTTCGGTCTTACGTCGAGCTCCCATGACAGAAGCACTCCCCTGGCAATGAGACTTGTAAGAGTAATTTTAAAGTTTTTTGGAAAACGTTAATTACAAATTTATGTAATGAGATCATATGCAACATGTGTATTAATTACAATAATACTTTCATAATAACATTTTTTATGAATGAAGGCATTCAGTGGCTATTGTTCATGCAGAAGGATGTCCCTAAAATAAAACCAAGCCCAAGATTCCAAGTAAGCTTTAGATTCAGCATTCTTCTCTACGTGCACACGAAAGCCATACCAAAAACATGCACACATATGAACATGCAGTAATATGTGGAGGGAGAGAGAGAGAGAGAGAGAGAGAGAGACAAAGACAGAGAAATAAGGGTAGAGAAGGAGATGGTGTCCATATGACCAAGACGTGGAAAAACATACTATCGAAAGCACAGTGGAATCTCAAAATGAGAAATCCAAACCATGATATAATGCATTATGGTTTAAAGGGAGAGACCTATATCTGTGATAATAAGTAAGAGGATAGATAAAGTATACCAAACAGAAGCTGTGTGACGCATTCATTATAAGTCGCATGGTGACAGCCAAAAATCACAGCAGCAAGCTCCTACGCCGGAAGGTTCAAGAACGGGAGCGGTGATGAAAGAGGACGGCTAGCCCGAGAGGAGGGAGAATGAGGGCCTTTGTATATTTCGGTCTTACATCTAGCTTCCATGACAGAAGCACTCCGCTAGAAATGAGACTTGAAAGAGTAATTTTAAAGTTTGTTGAAAAATGTTAATTACAAATTTATATAATGAGATCATATGCTACGTGTGTAATAATTACAATAATACTTTCATAATAACATTTTTTATGAATGAAGGCATTCTCTGGGTAGAATATGACACCAATGGATGAAGATATGAAAGATATTTGTGATTTACCATAGTTTCCATTGATTTTTCTTTTAACAATCACCTTGCAACTACAAAAACTAGGATGTTATGCACACATTGACAATTATGACTAACGATTTAAAATGGGGGGATTGAAACTCCAAAAAATTTTAGATTGATGGAAAAAAGTTAAAGCAACTTGTTCAAATTTTCCTCTTTCATAATTTCACTTTGAATAAATGTATAGTAATCTATTGTGCAGGTCGATGATTCCAAGGGTTAATAAATGAAGAGAGTTCTTGTACCTTTCGCTATTGTGCATGTCCATGATTCCAAGGGTGAATTAATGAAGAGAATTCTTGAATATCAAACATCATATTCATACTAGCTAATGACACCCAATATGTTGTTTTTTTTATTTCAATATTTTTAAAACTTCTCTTTGGAGTTCTCCAAATATCATGGATGACACCTATATCCATGTAAGCGATTACTCATGAATTATGAACCACTCTAGTAAATTGTGGATGATTGAAATCTTGACCAATAATATCACAATAAATATACCGATGCAAAGCTGTATGTACGTAGTGTTATTTTCTCCTTTCTTTAGTTCATGTTGTATTCTCAAGATGTAGATATATAGATGTTGGCAAACTTGAACTTCTGTAACATTTCAAGAACTAGAGTCAACAATTAGGAGAACCAAGAAGAACATTTCACTCAAAGTACTTAGGCTTGACTTCATATTATGCTTAGGATATTGAGCGATAACGAGAAACAATCATTTCAAATCATTCACAAGAAAACAAAGCTTAGCAAATTAAAGAACAAAATATTCTTCATGTATTACAAATAAGATAATATTATGATAAACAATGTTAAGCATCGAGCTCTATAATTCAAACACTACAACATATCAGCGTTATATCAGCCCTTATTCTAGCATAAATGCACATGGGTAATTCAATAGCGATGTGATTGCCCTCTCTTTGAAAACTACATCCATTTTTCTTTGGCTCCCTTTACCATGGGCCTCATCACCTATGATACGAACATCACTACAAGAAATAGGGGAACAGCGGTTGATATTTAAAATATATGTTTGATATATTTAAAATTAAACGTTTCATATACTTACAGTATATAGTCGTTGCACGATGAGGAGACGGTGGTGGAGTTCCATCTGATTGATCAGAATCTACAAATAATGGTATTTGATATCAATAATCTGATTATCTACATACACAAATAATTCACATATACATATTTACACATACACACATATTCACATATACGCATTTACACATACACACATATTCACATATACACAACTACACATTATTATGGGGTAAATGCATGTATTTTGTATGAATGAGTGTATATGCATGCATGTGTGTGTACGTATATATGTGGATATGTATATGTGTGTTTATGTTATATGTATGTATATGTGTTTATGTATACATATATGTATGCGTATATGTTTGCATGTATATGTGTATGTGTGTATGTGTATGTGTATGTGTGTGTATATATGTATATGTATTCTGATTTTTTTTTGTTTGAGATTAAATTAACACGAGATATTGTATGGTGGAAAAAAATAAGAGGCCACGTAACATACCACCTGAGACGTGGCAGTTTTTTCGTAGACAGCTATGTCTTCAGGAGTCATTTCCTCAGCAGAAGGTACAAAAATTAATAGTTTATATTTATAATTTTCATATATTTTAGGAAATTTTTACATTTAATTTATGTATTTTTTTTCTTCAAAAAATAGGCTGCTGCAAAGAAGAGAGTGGAGTCAGGCCACACATTCCCGGGGGACACCTAGGCCAAATGGGCCATAATGGTTTTGTAGCTACATTTGTAAGTATATGTGTTATTGTGAGTATTTTTTTTATTTTAGTTAAAATGCAAGCAACTAATCTTTTTTATTTGTTTCAATGCAGCGGAAGGATTATGGCCGATATCCTACGAAACATGAGATCGAGTATCCTACACATTTTGGATATTGGCGTTTGAGCGAGTATATGCGAGATCATCTTGATGCCTTTGTGAGTATTATTAAATTTTATGTAATTATTTTATTTTTATGAAAGGTTTAATTGTATTATTTATTTATGTTTGTTATATGTAATACAAGAGTATTATGGAGAGACAGATATGGATGAGGTGGAGAGACAGACACAGCAGGGAGGATCTCGATCGTCACAAGGTGATCATGACAATGAGGATGAGGATGATCAGGATGATCATGATACTACTGATGATGATGATGATGATCATGATGATGGTGATTAGGATTCTAGTTGATTGACATTGGATTATATGTTTTTACATTGATATATATATATATATATATATATATATATATATATATATATATATATATATATATATTATCTATATATTTTTCATTTCAGATGTTTTGAATTGTGTGTATGGTATTAAATAATGAAGAGTTTTGTTCTATTGATTGTTATTATCGTTTATATTAAGCATGTGTTTTAATACTTTACTTATATAATTCATTCATATGTGTGCACCTAAGTATATGCACGTGTGTGTATATGTATGTATGTGCATGTGTATGTGTGTGTATATGTATGTATGTGCATGCGTATGTGTAAGTGTATATGTGTGTATGAGTATGTGCATGTGCATGTGTATGTGTGTGTATATGTATGTGCATGTATATGTGTAACTCTATGTGTATATGTGTGTAAGTGCATGTATATGTGTATATGTAGGTATGTGCATGTGTGTGTGCTTTTGTATATGTGTTCTAATACTTTAATTATATAATTCATTCATATGTGTGTACCTAAGTGTATATGTATGTGTCTGTATATGTATGTATGTGCA
Organism: Ceratopteris richardii; assembly: GCA_020310875.1. NCBI lineage: Eukaryota > Viridiplantae > Streptophyta > Polypodiopsida > Polypodiales > Pteridaceae > Ceratopteris > Ceratopteris richardii. The sequence goes on from CM035422.1 coordinate 83,803,224, forward strand.
TGTGTATGTGTGTGTATATGTATGTATGTGAATGTGCATGTGTAAGTGTATATGTGTGTATGAGTATGTGCATGTGCATGTGCATGTGTATGTGTGTGTATATGTGTAACTCTATGTGTATATGTGTGTATGTGCATGTGTATGTGTATATGTAGGTATGTGCTTGTGTATATGTGTTTTAATACTTTAATTATATAATTCATTCATATGTGTGTACCTAAGTGTATATGTATGTGTTTGTATATGTATGTGCATGTGTATGTGTGTGTATATGTATGTATGTGCATGTGCATGTGTAAGTGTATATGTGTGTATGAGTATGTGTATGTGCATGTGCATGTGTATGTCTGTGTATATGTATGTGCATGTATATGTGTATATGTAGGTATGTGCATGTGTGTGTGCATGTGTATATGTGTTTTAATACTTTAATTATATAATTCATTCATATGTGTGTACCTAAGTGTATATGTATGTGCATGTGTGTATATATGCATGTGTATGTACATGTGTATATGTGTATATGTGTGAAAGTGCATCTTCATCATGTATAAGTGTATAAGTTCATATCAATAAGTGTGAGTATGCTACTAATGAAAATAACACAATTCAAATGATAGACAAAGAATAGAAATTGTACTTACAATAGTTAGCCATACTTTTTGCTTGGTTAGCTTCTTGAATAACCTGCAATAAAGAGAGAAATAAGAGAGAGGAGAGAGAGAGAGAGAATTCAAAGAGAGAATGATGTAGAAAGAGAGAAACAAAGACAGAGGGAGACAATAAAACAAAGCTTAGGCAAAACAACAATTTTTCATATACTTGCTTCGGCTCATAAGCGTAGCACAATTGCGAACATTGGAGAGCTCTTCGATCAGATGGGTGAAAATACCGATCGAAGAGCCTCCAATATTTTAAATTTTTTCTATCAACAAACCGTCGTGTAAGCGATGCTACGCGTAGAAAAATCATTGCACTGGGCATCGCAGAAGCGACTTGTTTTAGCATCGCTTATGCGACATTAAAAAGCGTCGCTTATGTGATGCTACTTAAAAGCGTCATGTTAGCGATGCTCAATGCGAGCGTCGAAGACGCTATCGTGATAAAAGTCGCAAAAAATATTGTTTGGCTTGTCGTTTTATCGATGGTCGATGCAGGACGCTCATTACGATGCATTTTGCAATTTTATAGCGACGAAATTGTGTCACCTTAACCATCGCTATACGCCCGTATTCCTTTTAGTGCATGAACCATGTACAAAAAGAGTATGACAAACCACTATTATATATGACGCTTTTACAAAATGTAGCAAAGCAATGCATTTCCATATCAACAGTCTTGCAAGAAAGAACATTAATGAAATGAGATAAATTCACATGAAATTTACAAAAAACAAGTAAAAACCAAGTTTATAAGTTAATCACCTCATCGCAAATGCTCCCATGAAATGACCGCACCGCATCCCTCCAAGTTCTCCGATAGTGCAATCAATCCATGACAATATCCATAAGCCTCCTCCGTTTGTGTTGGAGGATGGTCTGTTGCCTGCTCCTGCAACAAATATACAAAACATTAGAGGAACATACATGAGAAACTTAACACAAACAAATTCAATAAATCAAATGGTAGTTAGAAACGCGCTATGCATCGTGTCATATACAATGTTGCCCAAATATCAGGGTCCAACCGTATCTAAACGTGTGGCTGTGGCATCTTGCTCTTGGCGATATCAGTCAGAAGTCTACTGCTGCTTGTCACGAATCATACCCCACTCCTCAACATCTAACCATATATGCTTTGGTAAGCCTTCTATGAAAGCATCACGAGCCTCGGATCATCGATGGGACATAACTTCACGTGTGGTGTGCAGAATCCACTCTAAACTAGCAAGAGGCTATCCATCGACTGATGGAAACTCTTGATAAATCTTCTATGTGATATAAGTCTTCCAATATTTATCTTATTTAGTCCATTTCAACACTATAGAGTGTCCAAACTCTATGAAGCAAAGCTATTGTATACATGCATGCATTGCTTTGCCAGCCGCATCCATCATCGGAGCTCCATCTCGGATACTATACACCTTGGAGTCATCATGGTCATGAGCACCCCAAGGTGTACGTGGTGTTCCACATGGTGTACCACATGGCATACCTACATCTGAGGTACTCGCCCTAGGAGTAGAAGCGGACGACACAACATCCATCGCATTGCCTTCACAATAGCCGCCTCCTCTAGACCTACCTGTACATCGACTCCTAGAACCTCATGCTCCAGAGTGTGACCTCGACCTATGAGATTGGCTAGAACCTGTATCGCATTGAGGTGTTCAACACACATGTCTACTACTAGAGCCAATAGGGGATGGCTGAAAAGATGGTCGTGGTGGAGTCATAAAGCTAGGAGACATAGCTCCTGCGGGAGTAGCACCATCCGCAAGAGTGACACCTGTATGAGTGACATTGATGGGAGTGACACGGACGGGAGTGAGGCCGGCAAGAGTGAGGTCGGCAGGAGTGAGGCGGCCAGGAGTGAGGCCGGGAGGAGTGCTACCACGAGCATTCCAATACTGTGATGCAGCGGCCATATACGTAGGAGGTACCTGAGAGATGAACTCTAAGAATTGCTCCTCTCTCATGGAATGTGGCGTGACTTGAAGACTGTCTCCCATCATGCTCTATAATAAAAGAACTTAAATAATTAGCATGTGATAATAAAGGTAATATAGAGAAATGATAGTGTACAAAAAACCTAGCAAAAAAAACAAAAATTAGTACGTACAAGTATTTGATTCAAAAATCCTCTAGTCTAGCATCCTCTTGGAGATGGGATGCATGGAGAATATCTATCTTTATATTGATGACTTCTAAATCTCTTGCTATGCTGGTTTCTTCCTTATCATTATCTATTGCTTTGTCTTCTCGAACAATGACCTCTTCTTCTTGAACAATGATCTCTTCCTCCTCGACTATCAAATGAATCTTTGAGTCCACTACAGATGGACTTTCTTCTACATCTATGTTCTCACAAATTTTTCTACTAGATAGGGCGACTTGTAAAACAAATAGCCACTCTAGTTCTTTTGAATGTGGTAAAAAACAACATGCTCACAATGTTCGGGAAGTACAAATGTATCCCTTTCATCCGTCCATAATTTTGTGGAGTGGAATTGAAGCAAACTGCTTTTATCCTAGCTCACTATTGCATTTCTTCTAGAGACGACTACTTTGAACCATCACATAAAAAAAAAGTAATCCAAATTCCTAAAAGATAGCTTCAAGATATCTTGAATCACACCACAATAATCTAGCTCCCTTTCTTGAGCATTATTATCTCTTGCACTCACTCAACTTTTTTTCAAAAACTTAACAATCACCCCACTATCAAAAGTAGACCTATTTTTATCGATTCATGCGACCTGAAAGTGTCATCAATGAGACCATTATGCATCGTATTTAGTATGCTCCCAATCATATCCATTTGCGAGTTCTTCTTCTTCTTTAGAGATATCTTCACTCGCTACCTTTGCTTTTGAAACCGCAGTATTTATCCATCTACTCATTGGAACAGATGGAAGAGGTCGAAGACTTTTTGGAAAATGCAAAAATTGAGTGGAACGATTCCTTCAAAATTGAGCTCTCTCCTTTGTGTTGGTCTCCTTGGCAAGCTCATACTTTTCTAACCACTTCTGCATAGGCTCAGAGTTAACTATGCAAAACATCAATGCCTTCCATCTGAAAGCTACATCCATTTTTCCTTGCAATCCTTTACCTTGTGGTTCATCGCCTACGAGATAAACATCTTCATCATCTCTCCATAAGCAAGGCATTTTGGGATCCGACATACGTAGAAACTTAGTTATCAATACAACAGACTCTTGTACAAGCCATCCCTCTACCATGCTTCCCTTTGGACGTGCTCTTTGTCAAACAAACCCTTTTAATGTCTTTATAAAGCACTCTAAGAAGAACATCCATCAACTATGGAAAGTTCCTCCTATTGCAACTTCATCTACCACATGAACGAGTAAATGAAGTTGAATAGTCAGAATACTTGTGGGAAAGTATTTCTCCACCATACAAATAGCCTTGATTGCATTGAGTTTTGCACTCTCTATGCTATCTTTATTTATTTCTTTAGAAGAGATCCACCGTACTAAAGAAGTAATTTTATAAATGGTTCTTCGTACATCCTTCCAATCACAATCTTTGCGGGCTACAAAGAGCACAAACTGTAAAAATTTGTGCCTACAATAAGCAATTAAAATGATATTAGTAAATAAAGATATTTTGATACAACAGTGAAAGTTTATTTCAAATCCACTTACTTGAACAATTCAATGACACTACTATCTGACCATCCATAAATGGATTGTGGATTGAGCATTATGAGTGACACATGTAGTACAGATATCTTTGCTCCATTATAAAGTGGTAAACGAGCTAGTCTTTGCATGTTTTCATATTCTTCATCGACTTTTGATCGTGGAAATTCTACTATCTCCATGAAACTCTCAACATCTTCTCCACCATCATGATCTTCGTACATCTCATAAAATGCTTCGAGCATCTCTTCCATATGTTCATTCTGTGTAATGCTATTAGTACTTGCTTGTACGTCTAAATTCTTTTTTGTTCTCTTTTGTGCAAGAGAGGTTACCAGTGCAATGTCGTTTGGGTCCATCTGCTCACCTTGGGGATCATGCGAATGGTACTGTAGGTTTCTAGTCAACTTTTATCAAAGGATCCATAGTCTTTAACATGTGCAGTACAAATCTATCGTTTCCGATAAATTTGATACTTGCACTGAGTGCAAGGACATGCCATTATCTCCTCCGCATCCAAACTAGCCATCTGATACAATATGGACATTTTAGAACATTTTTTTTATTAATCCTAAAAATCATACTTCTAAAGACTTAAACTTGAAATACTAAAACCTAAATACTTAAACACCTAAAGAAACCTAAGATCCTAATCCTAAAACCCAAATCTATATAATTATCCGATTTCATATATATATTTATTTATATATTCAGATATTTTTCTCAATTAATCCTATTTTTATATATTTAATTATATATATTTAATTAAATTATTTAAAACACTAGTTCTTTTTATATTTATTTATCTATATAATTATCCTATTATATATATATATATATATATATATATATATATATATATATATATATATATATATATATATATATATATATATATATGTATATATATATATATATATATATATATATATATATATATATATATATATATATATATATATATATATATATATATATATATAATTTATATATTCATATTTTTCCCTTAATTTTTTTCTATATTTTTTCTTTATATAAATTTAATTGAGTTATATATATGCGTAAACCCTAAAACCTTAATCTTAAAGATCTAGACCTAAAATATGTATATTTCTGTATGCATGTCTATATACATGTATATATGTATTATATGTGTATGTGTATGTGTGTATATATGTTATGTAGGTGTTAAAAGCCTAAAACCCTTATAAGAAACGGCTAGACCTAAAACATCTTTATATGTGTATGCATGTATGTATATATATATATATATATATATATATATATATATATATATATATATATATATATATATATATATATATATATATATATATATATATATATATATATATATATATATATATATATATATATATATATATATTATATATATATATATATATATATATATATGTGTATGTATATATATGTGTATATAGATAGGTATATAAGTATATGTGTGTATGTGTATGTGTATATATGTTTACTCTAATTGAAATGATTAAAATTGAACCTATTTTTATATATTTAATCTTATATATTAAATTTATTTACTTAAAAATACTTGTTCTTTTTATATTTATTGATCTATGTAATTATCCTATTTTATATATATATTTATTTATATATTCAAACTTTTTTCTTAATTAATCCTTTTTTTTATATTTAATTATGTATATCTTATTATATATATTTAACTAAATTATTTAAAATGCTAGTTCTTTTTATATTTATTTATCTATATAATTATCCTATTATACTTATATATATATATATATATATATATATATATATTCATTAATATATTCAGATTCTTTCCTTAATTTTCTTCTATATTTTCTCTTTGTATAAATTTAATTGAGTTATATGTATGCCTAAACCCAAAAACCTAATCTTAAAGATCTGGACCTAAAATATGTATGTTTATGTATGCATGTCTATATACATTTATATATGTATTATATGTGTATGTGTCTGTGTGTATATATGTTATGATAGGTGTTAAAACCCTAAAACCCTAATAAGAAAAACCTAGACCTAAAACATGTATATATGTGTATGCATGTGTATTTGTATTTATATGTGTATGTGTATATAGATAGGTGTATAAGTATATGTGTGTATGTGTATGTGTATATATATATAATCTGATTAGAATGATGAAAATTAAACTTATTTTCATCTATTCAGTCTTATATATTAAATTTATTTATTTAAAACACCAGTTCTTATCGTATTTATTTATCTATGTAATTATCCTATTTTTTATATCTATTTATTTATATATTCATATTTTTTTCTTAATTAATCCTATTTTTATATTTTTAATTATATATATTTATTTGAATTATTTAGAACACTAGTTCTTTTTGTATTTATTTATCTATATAACTCTCTTATTATATATATATATATATATATATATTTATATATTTATTTATATATTGAGATTTTTTCCTTAATTTTTTTTGTATATTTTCTATTTATATAAATTTAATTGAGTTATATGTATACCTAAACCTTAAAACCTTAGTCTTAAAGATCGAGACCAAAAATATGTATATTTCTGTATGCATGTATATATACATGTATATATGTATTATATGTGTATGTGTATGTGTGTATATATGTTATGTTGGTGTTAAAACCATAAAACCCTAATAAGAAAGACTTAGACTTAAACGTGAAATACCAAAACCTAAAGACTTAAACCTAAAATACTAAAACCTAAATACTTAAACACCTTAAAAATCCAAAACCCCTAATCGTAATTTATATATATGTGTATTTATATATTCATAGTTTTTCTTTTTTTTTCTATATTTTTTCCTAATATAAATGTAATTGAATTATATATATGCCTAAACCCTAAAACCCTAATCTTAAATATCTAGACCTAAAATATGTATATTTATGTATGCATGTGTACATACATGTATATATGTTATATATATGTATGTGTATGTGTGCATATATGTTATGCATGTGTAAAATCCCTAAAACCCTAATCAAAAAGACCTAGACCTAAAACATGTGTGTATGTGTATGCATGTGTATATATATGTGTATGTGTATATATTTGTGTATACGTATATGTGTATGTATGTGTAAATAGCCTAAAAACCCTAATCATAATTTAATATATTTGATGCAAAAAAAACTTGAAAATCAAAAGTTTATATATTTAATTATATATATTTAATTAAAACACTAGCTTATGTGTGTTTATATGTGTGCATGTGTGTACGTATGTGTGTGTGTGAATGTATCCATGTGTGTATATATGTATGTCTGTCTATGTATGCATGTGTGAGTATATGTGTATGTGTGTGTATGTATGCATGTGTGTGTATGCATTCATGTGTGTGTGTGCATGCATGTGTGTATATGTGTGTGTGCATGTGAGTGCATGCATGCATGTGTGTATAAGTGTGTGTATGTATGCACGCATGTGTGTATATGTGTGTATGTATGCATGTGTGTACATATGTGTGTGTATGTGTGCATGTGTGTATATGTGTGTATGTATGTATGCATGTGTGTATATGTGTATGTGTGTGAATGTATGCATGTGTGTATATGTGTATGTGTGTGAATGTATGCATGCATGTGTGTATATGTGTATGTGTGTGTATGTATGCATGCATGTGTGTATATGTGTGTATGTATGTGTGTATGTATGTGTGTATGCATATGTGTAAATGTGTGTGTGTATGTATGTGTATGCATGTGTGTGTATGTATGCATGTGTGTATATGTGTATATGTGTGTATGCATGCATGTGTGTATATGTGTGTCTCTGTATGCATGCATGTGTGTATGTATGTGTGTGTGTATATATGTGTGTATATGTATGTGTGTGTTTATCTATGTGTGTATGCACGTGTGTGGTATGTGTATGTATGCATGTGTATATATGTGTGTGTATGTATGTGTGTATGCATGTGTGTGTGTATGTATGCATATGTGTATATAAATAAAAATCAGATTTTCTTTTTACACATAAAAAGGGGGAGGGTGTATGTGTGTTTATGCATGCATGTGTGTATATGTGTGTGTATGTGAGCATGCATGTGTGTATATATGTGTGTATGTAAGCATGCATGTGTGTACATGTATGTGTGTATGTATGCATGTGTAGATGTGTAGATGTGTGTGTGTGTGAATGTGTGTGTGTATGTTTGCTATATCTTCCTATCTCTATCTTCCTCTCTTTCATCTCTCTTTATTTCTCACTCTCTCTCTCTCTTTATCTCTCTATCTCTCTATCTCTCTCTCTCTTTCTCTCTCTCTCTCTCTCTCTCTCTCTCTCTCTCTCTCTCTCTTCTCTCTCTTTCTCTCTTTATCTCTCTCTCTTTCATCTCTCTCTCTTTCTCTCTCTATCAATAAGGAATAAAACAATCACTTACAAGTATGTCCCTCGTTTGGATCGTTGTCATCAAAGCGTAATGTATGTCATCTATTGTCGAGTTCCAAAGAATCAATGCCAAGGAACTTCTGCAAAATCAAACAGAAGAGAAATTATAAGACATAAAGCATAGAGAAAGAGAAAGGCTAAGAGTACGCACACCACTTACCAAGATGTGAGATCTAAACAGAGAGAGAGAGAGTGTGTGCATGTGTGTGTAGAGAGAGAGATCTATGTGTGTGTTTGGCACAAGACAATGCAGGTCACAATTCGGTTCGCACAAGTTTGTCATAAGACAAAAAGTACTCAAACACGCACAAAAATGTTCAGTTTTGCTCTCGGCTTCCCTATATGTTTAAAACACGGCCTCGGTATGGGCATCGATATGAGCGTCGGTATGGGCATTCATATGGGCATCAGTATTCTAGTAAATTACCGATGCTCATACCCACACCCATATCGACGCCCATACCAGCGGTCCCGGCACACCCCGACGATCCGTTTTAAACAGTCATACCGACGGTCACTTGACCCTCTGTATCTTTAAGTGGACTTTTCCAACGTTTATACCAACACCGAGAGTGACCGTCAATATAGGCAGCATCGGTATGCCCCTCATATGTTGTAGTGGTATGGCCAACACGTAGGGGCCAAATTGGAAGATTTTGATGAGGACAGGAAACCCCTTGATAGCACTTCGAGGATAGAGTCTAATTCAGTCTCATTCTCCAGGACACAACCAATTCAGTTCGTGCACATATCATAGTTTAGTTCATTTCAATTTCATTATTTCATTCTTTTTTTGAATAAGCAGATACAAAGAGTACTTGCACTTGGATGGTGCAAATACTTGATGTGGGGTTCTTTAGAGAAAGGATTCTTTAATATCGATTCATAAGCATCTTCATCTCTTCCAGTATTGAAGAGAGTAAAATAGGATATAAATTATCTAGCTATTGTGTGAGTGTTACCTCATGTAGGAACTTTGCCGTGAAGAAGTTTATGGATAGCAGCATAACTCGAATTTCTAAACCTCATTTCTAGTGGGAAGGGTAATGTGAAGTAGAGAACCCATGGTGTGTCCTGGAGACCGGTGAAAGCACAGCCTTGGGTGTTATGGGTTTCATGCCCTGTAATCTGTTAGAATGAGTCACATTTTGCGTTAATGATTTTGCATACTATGTGCGAAGATAGTGAAGTGTGGACAATGTTTTGCAAGGCTATCATGGCCTGTGTTTGGTGCACATGGAGCCCATTTAACATGTACCTTGGGCTATGAGATGGCTGGTGTCATAAAAGCACTTGGGTTGGCGATGGAATATATTTGTAAACGGTATGAGCAAAGGTAAGAGCAAAGAACAGGTTTCAAAGAACATGGAATCTTTGAGATATGCACACTGCAGGTTTTTTGCACTCCAAATCATGCAAGGTACGGAGGTAGATACAGTTGGGAAACTTCTAGAATTTATTCAGAGTGCTCTTCATATGGCACTTAATGAAACAAAATCTAGGATGTGTACATTGTTCTCATCAAAGGGATCCAAAGATCATACCCTAATGCTTAAAGATACTATCCTCACCCACCATCCTCACACTTGCTCCTTCTCACACACACATACCCCCTTTCCACCCTTACACCCTCGCACCTGCCCCCTTCTGACTTCCTCTATCTTTCTTTGCCTCCGTCTCTCTCTCTGCCACCCCATGTTACCCCTCCTCCACCTTCGACTTTCTCCTACTCTCTCTCTCTCTCTCTCTCTCCATAGTTCCCCCTACATCATACTTCTCTCTCTCTCTCTCTCTCTCTCTCTCTCTCTCTCTCTCTCTCTCTCTCTCTCTCTCTCTCTCTCTCTCTCACCGCATTCCTCCTCGCCTCCCTGCGCTATTCTGCAAGCGGTAGGCCTGAAACCCCCCAATCTGCGTTCCCCTAACCCCCTCTCTCTCTCTCACCCCGCTTTTCACCCTCTCAAAAGCTACCATGCAACTCCACCTGCATCACTTCACTGCCACGCAGCCTCAACCCCTCCCCGCCTCCCTAGCCCCATCTCGGATATAGTAGTTCGTAGGCCCACAGCTGCGTTGCAACACATCTCTCTCCCTCTCTCTTTGTGTTTCTCTCTTTCGTGCATGAGGTGCAATAAGGTGCATTTTGCAAGATCGGCACCATATTAATTTAGCCCATCATTTACAATTATCTTCACGCTATGGACACCAAAGAATAATATCTTCAAATGTTTGTATTCTTTATTCTTTTCATTGAAAAGTTATGATTTAGAGAAGACCTATTCATTTCGTACAAAGGTATAGTGGCGAAGCCAGAAGTGTCATCCGTCCCTTCTCCTCGGGAAGCTCGAAGTCTGGTTGATTGCGGAATTCTAATGTGAGAGGAATAGAGGTCCTCTTACCATGTAAGGTTTGGGATCACAGTCTTCCTTGCGGTTTGAAAGGAATGTGTTCGATGGCACTCCAGGAAGTTTTGCAGAGTAGAATAGTGGTGATGGCACTAGTTGAACAACAAGCTTTGATTTATCGCACAGAACATTCTTGGAGAAGGGCCCATGGTGGATGGATCTGGTGACCCCTTTTGAGACGAAAATGATTCTTGTACTAGTGGATCTATGGACTATTCACCACTAGGTTGGCCCACTACGGTGAGGGAGAAGTCTTGTCTTGTTAAGCTCTATTCCCTTCCTTGTATTTGGAATGCGAAAGAAATAAGTCATTGGGATGAAGATAAGCAGAAAAATACAAAACTAGCTAATTCAGATGATGTTTCTGAAATGGAAATGATGGAAGAACATTTTGCAAAGCTTCTACATGGTGAAGACTTTTCTCGTTGTGGAAAACGAGTTCCAAGTGCATTGGCCATCTCAAACGCCATCACAAATCTATTAGCATTGATATTTGGACAGCTTTTATCATATAGAACTACTATCAAAAGAGCACAATCATAGCATTGATTAAATTGTTCTATGAACCTCAAACAGCTGAAATCCTTCATGATAAACATAATATTAAGGATCTTCAATTGAAATGGTTTTGTTCACAGGTGGGTGAAAGGGGAGTGCAATGTCTAGGTGGTCAAAAGCAAGAAGTAGCACTTGCCAGAACTGTTCTTAAAAACTAGTTACTTTAATTTTGGATGAGGAAACAAGTGCTTTGGAAACAAGTTCACATAAGGGTGGGCCATACAAGTGTGATGGTGTCTCATGGTCTGTATACAATCGGGTATGTTGATACTATAGCGCTTATGCTAAATGGGAAAATAGTTGAGACTTGCACACATGAGCAACTTATTGAATAAGATGGGTCTTATTCTAGTCTTCTTTAATTTAATGATAACTCATACTGTCAAAAACATTATGGGGCACCTTCTTTGACTTCAAGAGCCTTCAATTTCTGCCTTTGTGCATAGTCTGACATTAAAAGCTAGGGATTTCCTAAAGCAACCACTAAGTGGGAAGATTATTGGAAATCACACTTCAAGCGGATTATGGAGCTAAATGCACCAAAATAGCCCTACACTCTTATAGGCATGTTAAAAACTAGAAATGTTCAAGGGTCAGAGTGAGACTTAATGTAGGGAATATTACTACCAAACCTCAATGGTGTTAGAAGCTAGTTTAAGGACCTAATTAAGGTTCGTTGCCACACCAAAAATTATCTATCTCCATTTTTGGTAATCGCTTTGAGCCCTATTTAGTAAACATGGGGATTGGCCATGGCACTTTTGAAGTCCTTGGAGTCTATATAAGCAGGTGTATAGCACTTATTGAGTGGATTACTATTTGATCACCATTAGCATGACTATTTGCATTCTCTTGCCACTTGCATTCTGTTGTTAAGGTCACTCTGTGGTGATTATACAAACTGTGGGCCGGCTAGTGGAGTTGGTTATAAGCATACAAAGTGCTTGAATGGCTTCCATATAGCCTTTTGTTTTAAATATTTCACATTTCATTTCGAGAAAGTTCATCATCCGTGCAGTGTGCTATATGTTGGTTAATACCCTTGTATTGATCTTGTCTAGTTTTTGGAATGACACACTAGCCCACTCTATTATTCTTTGTAATCATTTTGTGACCTAAGAAGCTCCGTTTACTCTCGTATGAGCATTCTCATTTCGTTTTTCTGTAATTGTACCATTCCTTCATTGTCGATTAGTGTACCTACACATGAAAATATTACAGGGTATACTTTCCTAAGGCAAAACCTCCCTTGAATATAAGACATATTGGAAGGTGCACATGGCTTCCTTGATAGTTTGGCACTTTGCCAAAGATGGATACCCCGTTAACACTTCTGCATGTATAAACCAAATGGATTTAATCCACCCATAGCTAGGCCTAGATATATGTTCCGAGGCTCTCTAGCAAGCTCTGGCCACTTACTATCTATGTATTTCTAAGCATCAAAATTACCTTGCACTTGCATTACACCATATGTAGACTTGGAAAGGAACCTTTGTGGAGATGCTTACACTCGTTCCAAAAGATAATGCAATCATTCACACAAGTATGAATCTTAGTGTAGTCCATTCTAAGTGACTTTAAAAGCTTTCTTTTTTGCATCGCCACATGTTGGAGGCATATCCTTAACATCTGGCAGACACTCATCTTTCAAACGTATCCAAGGGATAAGCAAATACAGCGATATTAGTAAATGAACTTTTCTTGATACAACAATGGAAGTTTATTTTAAATCCAGTTACCTTAACAATTTAGAGATAGTACTATTTGAACATTTATAAATGAATTAAAGATTTAGCATTGCGAGCACTACACCTACTACAGATATTACTACCCAAGTGTAAAATAGTAAACGAGCTAGTCTTTACATGTTTTGGTGCTCTTCCTCAGCTTCTGATTGTGGAAATTCTTCCATGTCCATTGAACGTAGGATATCTTCTCCATCATCTCATAAAATGCCTTGAGCATTTCTTCCATGTGTTCATTGTGTGTAATGGCACCAGTACCTTGTACTACAACCTCGCTCTTCATTATCTTTTGTCCACAAGAGGTAGATGGTGCAATCTCGTTTGGGTCGATTGCTCACAATGGGAACCATGGGAATGGTAGCAAAGGTTTTCTCATCAACATTATCAAAAGACCCATATTCTCTAACATATGCAGTACAAATCCATCATGCCTAAAAAATTTCATTTTTTGCACTAAGTGCAAGGACGTACCATTCTCTCCTCCCAATCTAAAGATACCATCTGATACCATGTGGAGATGTTAGGACATTTAGCATATGATACATTTATATATATTTTTTAATTTTATTTCTAAAAACCTAACTTTTCTTATTTAATGTAAAATCCTATTTTTTATATATTTTATTATATATATTTAATTTAATTTAAACAACCTAATTTCTTATATTCTCAATATAATTCAACAATCCTAGGTCATTTCATATTTATTTATCTTTAATAAAATCTTATTTTTTATATATATTTGATTATATATTCTATTTTTTCTTCCTTATATATGAAAACTAAATATGAAAAGAGATATGAAACTAAATAATTTTTTCTTCCTATATCTTTTCATATTTAGTTAATTTTTTATCCATATTTGATTATATAATCTAATGGTTTCTCTAGGTCTTACATATATTGGATTATATATATTAATATTAAATCTAAAATTTTATTATTTATATTTAATTACATATACTTAATTTAATTCAAAAATCCTAATTTCTTATATATTTTTATATATTTGTTTGTATGTGTATGTGTTTGTATGGAAAAATCCTTAATACCCTATTTTTTTTATCTCTATTTATACATATGTAAAACCCCTAAAACTCCTAAAGAACCATCTTTTATATAGTTATTTATATATATTTATCTTAATTCAAAAATCCTTATTTCTTAAATATTTACTTATACATAATACATTTTATTCAATAAACTATTTGTTTTTCTACTTTTTATTTGATTATATATATTAATATTGAACCTAAAAACTTTATATTTTAAATATTTAGTTATACTTATTTATCTCTATTGAAAAACCCTAATATCTTATATATCATAATCCTTAAGGCCTAGACCTAAAACATGTATATCTATGTGTGCATGTGTTTATATATGTGTATGTGTATATATATTACGTGTGTATATGTGTATATGTGTGCATGTATGTAAAAGCCCAAAACCCTAATCCTAAAATACTAACCCTAAAACATGTATATGTGTGTATGTATATGTAATGTGTGTGTATCTATATATGATGTTTGTGTATGTGTATGTGCATGTATGCATGTGACGATATATATGTGTATGTATATGTGTGAGCATGTGTGTATGTATATGTGTGTGCATGTGTCTCTGTGTTTATGCATATATAAATACATGTAAAAACCTAAAACCCTAATCCTAAGGACATATACCTAAAACGTAAATATGTCTATATGTGTGTATGCTTGTGTATATGTATACTGTGTGTATATGTGTATACATGTGTATGCATGTGTATAAAGCCTAAAAACCCTAATGCTAAAGACCTACACCTAAAACATACATATATGTGTATGCACGTGTATGTACATGTGTATGTGTATATGTATGATGTGTGTATATGTGCATATATGTGTATGCATTTGTAAAGATCCTAAAAGTCCTATTCCTAATGACCTAGATCTAAGAAATGTATATGTATGCATGTGTGTATATATGTGTGTGTATGTGTATATGTGTCTATGCATATTCGTATGTATGTAAAACCTTAAAACCCTAATCCTAAAGACCTAAACCTAAAACATGTATATGTGTGTATATGTGGGTATGTATGTAAAAGCAAAAAACACTAATCATTAAACCCTCACCCAAAAACATGTATATATGTGTATGTGTATGAGCATGTATGCATGTGTCTATATATATATATATATATATATATATATATATATATGTGTGTGTGTATGTGTGTGTGTATGTGTCTATATCTCTTTCTCTCTCTCTCTCTATCTCTCTCTCTCTCTCTCTCTCTCTCTCTCTCTCTCTCTCTCTATATATATATATATATATATATATATATATATATATATATATATATATATATATATATATATATATATATATATATATATATATATATATATATATATATATATATATATATGGGTGTGTGCGTGTGTATGTATGTATGTCAGTATGTATGTATGTATGTGTATATGTGTGGGTGTCTATATATGTGTGCATGCATATGTGTGCATATATATGTATGCATATGCATGTGTATATGTATATGGATGTATATGCATGTGTATATGTATATGGATGTATATGTATGTATGTATATGCATGTGTATATGTATCATTAAACCCTCACCCAAAAACATGTATATATGTGTATGTGTATGAGCATGTATGCATGTGTCTATATATATATATATATATATATATATATATATATATATATATATATATATATATATATATATATATATATATATATATATATATATATATATATATATATATATATATATATATATATATATATATATATATATATATATGTATGTATGTATGTATGTATGTATGTATGTTTGTATATGTATATCTATATATATATATATATATATATATATATATATATATATATATATATATATATATATATATATATATATATATATATATATATATATATATATAGATATAAGGATATATATAAATATGTATATATATATATATATCCTTATATATATATATATATATATATATATATATATATATATATATATATATATATATATATATATATATATATATATATAAGGATATATATATATATATATATATATATATATATATATGTATATATATATATATAAGGATATATATATATATATATATATATATATATATATATATATATATATATATATATATATATATATATATATATATATATATATATATATATATATATATATATATATATGTGTGTGTGTGTGTGTGTGTGTGTGTCTATCTCTCTTTCTCTCTCTCTCTCTCTCTCTCTCTCTCTCTCTCTATATATATATATATATATATATATATATATATATATATATATATATATATATATATATATATATATATATATATATATATATATATATATATATATATATATATATATATATATATGGGTGTGTGTGTGTGTTTGTATGTATGTCGGTATTTATGTATGTATGTGTATATGTGTGGGTGTCTATATATGTGTGCATGCATATGTCAGCATATGTATGTATGCATATGCATGTGTATATGTCTATGGATGTGCATACATGTGGGTATGTATATGTGTATATGCATGCATATGCATGAATATGCATCTCTATATGTAATATTTATGTGAGTGTGTGTGTGTATGTGTGTATGTATATATGTGTGCATGTGTGAAAATGTGTGTGTATAAATGTGTACCTGTATTTATATGTGGTCCCTCTTATGTGTGTATGCATGTCAGAGTGTATGTATATGTATGTGTGTGTATGTGTATGCACCTGAGAGTGTAGGTACTATATGCATATGTATCTCTATGTATATATGTAGGTATGTATGTGTACATATCTATGTGTATGTATGTATGCATATGTGTATATGTGGTTGTTTATGTATGTATGCATATGCATGTGTGTAAAGGTGTGTGTGTGTCTATGTATAAATGCATATACATGAATATTCATATATGTGTGTGAATGTATCTCTATCTATCTTTCTTTCTCTCTATTTACCTCTCTCTCTTTCTCTTTATCTCTCTCTTTAATCTCTCTCTCTATCTCTATTTCTAATAAAGATAAAAAAAATCACGTATATCTATGTATGTGCATGTACCTCTTTCTTTCTCTCTTTTATCTCTCTATCACTCTCTATCTTTCATCTCTTTCTTTCAACCCTCTCTCTCTCTCATTCTCTCTCTCTTGCATCTCTCTCTCTCTCTCTCTCTCTCTCTCTTTCTTTCTCTCTCTCTCTCTCTCTCTCTCTCTCTCTCTCTCTCTTTCTCTATCTTTTTCACCTCTCTATCTATCTCGCTTTCTCTCTCACTATGTCTATTTCTAATAGAGAATAAAAAATCACCTATATTGATGTTAATCTTTGGATTGTTGTCATCTAAGCCTAGTGAGCATCATCTCTCGTCAAAATTTTTAAAGATCCAATGATAAAAATCTCTTAGAAAACCAAAGAAAAGAGAAATTAGAAAATAGAAAATATAGAGAAAGAGAAAGCATGTTAGAGTATGGGCATCACTCACCAAGATGCAAGATCTAAAGAGAGAGATATGTGTGTGTAGAGAGAGAGATAGATAGAAAGATGTGTGTGTGTGTGGGTGCACAAAACAATCAAAATATAGGCGGAGGAGCACAAGGTAGGTGCGCACATGCAGACTTGACACTAGTAATATCCAGGTCATAATAGTAGGAAATGTCCACTTTTTGCTCTCGGGGTCAGGTTATGTTAAAACACACCAGGAGTATAGTCCTTAGTATAGGTACTATTATAGGTGCTGGTATGAGCATGGATATTTCTAGGAGTCCACAAATGCTTATACCCAAGCTTATACCACTACCTATATCCATGACTATACCCGCACCAATATTTTTCGATGCGTATACTCATGGAAGCTTTTTAACAGTTATACCGAGAGTCGAATGATTGTTAGTATGGCTAGCGTTGTTATGTCCCTCATATGTTGTAGTGTTCTTTGCACAAACAAAGCATCTCACAATGTGAAAGAAGTACCATGAGTAGTAGTGAGATTGATCTCACCAACTCCCATGATAGTATAAGAGGATTTCTTGGTGCATATTAAAGTATTTTCTATAGGTCACGCTCAAGTGAATTGAAGAAACTACACTACAAGGTAATATGTTTACTTACCCACTATCAAAGTAACAAACATGTGAGTCTATTAAAGGCATACAATGCTCATTAGAAGATGGGTCATCACTAAAAACAGTACTAAATGTTGATTCTTTATTCTCCATAAGATTAGAAGACTCTATTTTCGGAGTAGAGGCCTTTGAAACAACCATTCTAGCTTCTTATTTCATTGCCTCTTTTGCAGCCAGTTTTAGAAAACTCTTTATGACATGATCATGGGGGTAAAAACTTGAACTCAAAGAATAAAAGAATTTGAACCATCAAATGGGTAACAAACCTTCTTTTTTTCATTGAGCGATGGGGAGAAAAACTTCTTTGGAGTAGTAATTAAGTAAGAGGGAAATAATGGTTCATATTTTCATTGATGCGAGCGAACAATAAATGCTTTAGAGTGCCAAAAATGCCTTCTTGATTAGATTCTTTCATGCAGACTATCTTCTAATGAAGTGTGGACCTTTGATGTTCACTTCTTGAATAGCATGTCCTCTCTTAAGCAATCCGGTTAATCTTCAATATACTTCTTGCATGTGGCGTGTTCTCTCTTAAGAAATCCACCGCAGTGTCGGTTATAATTTTGACTAGTATAGACGAGACCCCCCTATGTGGCTCCCTTATCAGCCGTTGTTGACGAGTTTAACAACATGGTTATCCATTGTGGTCTCTCATCCGTTTCTAATTTGATCTTTGACTAAAAATGGTTGCAATGTATCCCATAGTTGCTTCGATCATGTACAGAAGTGCAACCTCTCACCAATAGGCTTCATGAAAAAAGAAAAAACTCGAACACGGACTTTCTTGATTTTGTAGATCAAATTCTCGGAGTTGGATGATGCATAGAGTTCACTACAAAACTCGAACACGGACTTTCTTGATTTTGAAGATCAAATTCTTTGAGCTGGATGATGCATAGAGTTCACTACAAAACAAGGCAAAATAGACAGGTGCACAATCTTAACTATTTTCTAATTATGGCTCCTACATATCTATCATGCTGAAGTTTAGTCTTTCTGTAACCTGGAAAGAACGATGCACACACTCGAGTCGAGAGTCAGGAATCATCTTCTTTGTTTTGTAAAACAGCTTGCAGTGACAGGAGAAACATCGTGGAATTAACGCCTTGTCGAGGGACTGACCTATCAAAGGTCAAATGTCACGTTCACGACATGTTGACTCTGCAAAAATTGAGTGGCAACAAGTTCGATCACGATTTCTTCTCGTTTGCTCGAATCCACAGACTAATAGTTCACTGTATAATTATGGAATTTGCGCGCATGTGCGCTATCTCTCTCTCTCTCTCTCACTCTCACTCTTTTCTCTCTCATATGACGCGAGTGCCCACACGCGACCTTCAACGAACTATTTAAATAGCCATCCTGTAGCTACAATTTATTACTCTTTTCGTTGTTTGCACGAACCGCGCAATCAACATGGGAGAGTCGTTTCCATCGTCACAGGTTAAGCGCGGTGATGGGCGCTTATGCTAAATGGGAAAATAGTTGAGACTAGCACACATGAGGAACTTATTGAATAAGATGGGTCTTATTCTAGTCTTCTTCAATTTAATGATAACTCATACTGTCAAAAACATTATGGGGCACCTTCTTTGAGTTCAAGAGCCTTCAATTTCTGCCTTGGTGCATAGTCTGACATTAAAAGCTAGGGATTTCCTAAAGCAACCAATAAGAGGGAAGCTTATTGGAAATCACACTTCATGCGGATTATGGAGCTAAATGCACAAAACTAGCCCTACACTCTTATAGGCATGTTAAAAACTCGAACTATTCAAGGGTTAGAGTGAGACTTAATGTAGGGATTATTACTACCAAACCTCAATGGTGTTAGAAGATAGTTTAAGGACCTAATTAAGGTCAGTTTCCACAACAAAAATTATCTATCTCCATTTTTGGTAACCGCTTTGAGCCCTATTTTGTAAACATGGGGATTGGCCATGGCTCTTTTGAAGTCCTTGGAGTCTATATAAGAAGGTATCTAGCACTTATTGAGGGGATTACTATTGGATCACCATTAGCATGACTATTTGCATTCTGTTGCCACTTGCATGCTGTTGTTAAGGTCACTCTGTGGTGATTATACAAAGTGTGCGCCACCTAGTGGAGTTGGCTATAAGCATACAAAGTGATTGAGTGGCTTTCATTCAGCCTTTTGTTTTAAATCTTTCACATTTCATTTGGAGAAAGTTCATGATCCGTGTAGTGTGCTATATGTCGATTAATACCCTTGTATTGATCTTGTCTAGTTTTTGGAATGGCACACTAGCCCACTGTATTATTCTTTGTAATCATTTTGTGACCTAAGAAGCTCGGTTTACTCTCGTATGAGCATTCTCATTTCCTTTGTCTATAATTGTACCATTTCTTCATTGTGGATTAGTGTACCTACACATGAAAATATTACAGGGTATACTTTCCTAAGGCAAAACCTCCCTTGAATAGAAGACATATTGGAAGGTGTCCACCCATAGCTAGGCCTAGATATATGTTTCGAGGCTTTCTAGCAAGCTCTGGCCACTTACTATCTATGTATTTCCAAGCATCAAACTTACCTTGCACTGGCATTACACCATATGTAGAGTTGCTCTTTACATGTTGTTACATTCATTGAGCTATGGATGTACATTTGAACATTCTCTTAATTCTTGGAATGAAAGGAAAGTGGAAAGGAACCTTTGTGGAGATGCTTACACTCGTTCCAAAAGATAATGCAATCATTCGGACAAGTATGTTTCTTAGTGTAGTCCATTCTAAGTGACTTTAAAAGCTTTTTCTTTTTGCATCTCCACATGTTGGAGGCATATCCTTAACATCTGGCAGACACTTATCTTTCAAAAGTATCCAAGGGATAAGCAAATACAATGATATTAGTAAATGAACTTTTGTTTATACAACAATGGAAGTTTATTTTAAATCCACTTACCTTAACAATTTAAAGACACTACTATTTGAACATTCATAAATGAGCTGAAGATTTAGCATTGCGAGCAATACGCCTACTACAGATATCTCTACCCAAGTGTATAATAGTAAATCAGCTAGTCTTTACATGTTGTGGTGCTCTTCCTCCGCTTCTGATTGTGGAAATTCTTCCATGTCCATTGAACGTAGGATATCTTCTCCATCATCTCATAAAATGCCTTGAGCATTTCTTCCATGTGTTCATTGTGTGTAATGCCACCAGTCCTTGTACTACAACCTCCCTCTTCATTATCTTTTGTCCACAAGAGGTAGATGTTGCAATCTCGTTTGGGTTGAGTGCTCACAATGGGAACCATGGGAATGGTAGCAAAGGTTTTCTCATCAACATTATCAAAGGACCCATATTCTCTAACATATGCAGTACAAATCCATCATGCCTAGAAAATGTCATTTTTGCACTAAGTGCAAGGACATACCATTCTCTCCTCCAAATCTAAAGATACCATCTGATACCATGTGGAGATGTTAGGACATTAAGCATATGATACATTAATATATATTTTTTTATTTTATTTCTAAAACCCTAACTTTTCTTATTTAATGTAAAATCCTATTTTTTATATATTTTATTATATATATTTAATTCAATTTAAAAACCCTAATTTCTTATATATTCAATATAATTCAACAATCCTAGGTCATTTCATATTTATTTATCTTTAATAAAATCCTATTTTTTATATATATTTGATTATATATTCTATTTTTTCTTTCTTATATATGGAAACTAAATATGAAAAGAGATGGGATATATATATATATATATATATATATATATATATATATATATATATATATATATATATATATATATATATATATATATATATATATATATATATATATATATATATATATATATATATATATATATATATATATATATATATATGTGTGTGTGTGTGTGTGTATATATGTATATATATATATATATATATATGTACATGTATGTATGTACATATATATATATATATATATATACATACACACACACACACACACACACACACACACACACATATATATATATATATATATATATATATATATATATATATATATATATATATATATATATATATATATATATATATATATATATATTTAAATCCTATATCTTATCATATTTAGTTATTTGCACTAAAATCCTAGTTTTTCTCCAAATTTTATTATATAATCTAATGGTTTCTCTAAGTCTTACAGATATTGGATTATATATATAATGTGAAATCTAAAACTTTATTTTTTTATATTTAATTACATATACTTAATTTAATTCAGAAATCCTAATTTCTTATATATTTCTATATATTTTTTGTATGTGTATGTTTTTGTATGCAAAAATCCTAAATACCCTATTTTTTATATATCTATTTATACATATGTAAAAACCCTAAAACTCCTAAAGACCCACCTTTTAAATAGTTATTTATATATATTTATTTTAATTCAAAAATCCTTATTTCTTAATCATTTACTTATACATAATACGTTTTATTCGATAAACTATTTGTTTTTCTACTTTTTATTTGATTATATATATTAATATTGAACCTAAAAACTTTATATTTTAAATATTTAGATATATTTATTTATCTCTATTAAAAAACCCTAATATCTTATATATCCTAATCCTTAAGGCCTAGACCTAAAACATGTATATGTATGTGTGCATGTGTTTATATATGTGTATGTGTATATATATTACATGTGTATATGTGTATATGTGTGCATGTATGTAAAGCCCAAAACCCTAATCCTAAAATAGTAACCCTAAAACATGTATATGTGTGTATGTATATGTAATGTGTGTGTATGTATATATGATGTTTGTGTATGTGTATGTGCATGTATGCATGTATCGATATATATATATATGTATATATGTGTGCATGTGTGTATGTATATGTGTGTGCATGTGTCTATGTGTTTATGCATATATAAATACATGTAAAAACCTAAAACCCCAATCCTAAGGACATATACCTAAAAAATATATATGTCTATATGTGTGTATGCTTGTGTATATGTATTCTGTGTGTATATGTGTATACATGTGTATGCATGTGTATAAAGCCTAAAACCCTAATCCTAAAGACCTAGACCTAAAACATACATATGTGTGTATGCACGTGTATGTACATGTGTATGTGTATATGTATGATGTGTGTATATGTGTATATATGTGTATGCATGTGTAAAGATCCTAATAATCATATTCCTAAAGACCTAGATCTAAGACATGTATATGTGTGCATGTGTGTATATATGTGTGTGTATGTGTATATGCATATTTGTATGTATGTAAAACCTTAAAACCCTAATCCTAAAGCCCTAGATCTAAAACATGTATATGTGTGTATGTGTATGTGCATGTATGCATGTGTCTATATATATATATATATATACATATATATATATATATATATATATATATATATATATATATATATATATATATATATATATATATATATATATATATATATATATATATATATATATATATATATATATATATATATATATATATATATATAAACATATATATGCGTATGTGTGTGTGTGTATAAATGCCTATACATGAGTATTCATGTGTGTGTGTGAATTTATCTCTATTTATCTCTCTTTCTCTATATTTACCTCTCTCTCTTTCTCTCTCTCTTTTATCTCTCTCTTTCTCTTTATCTCTCTCTCTTTAATCTCTCTCTCTCTCTCTCTATCTCTTTTTCTAATAAAGATTAAGAAAATCACTTATATCTATGTATGTGTGCATGTACCTCTTCCTTTCTGTCTCTTTCATCTCTCTCTCTTACTCTCTCTCTATCTTTCATCTATTTCTTTCAACTCTCTCTCTCTCATTCTCTCTCTTGCATCTCTCTCTCTCTCTCTCTCTCTCTCTCTCTCTCTCTTTCTCTATCTTTTTCACCTCTCTATCTATCTTGCTTTCTCTCTCACTATGTCTATTTCTAATAGAGAATAAAAAATCACCTACATCTATGTTAATCTTTGGATTGTTGTCATCTAAGCCTAGTCAGCATCATGTCTCGTCAAATTTTTAAAGATCCAATGACAAAAATCTCCTAGAAACAAAAGAAAAGAGAAATTAGAAAATAGAAAATATAGAGAAAGAGAAAGTGTGATAGAGTATGGGCATCACTCACCAAGATGCAAGATCTAAAGAGAGAAATATGTATGTAGAGAGAGAGAGGGAGAGAGAGAGAGAAAGATGTGTGTGTGCGTGTGGCTGCACAAAACAATCAAAACATAGGTGGAGGAGCACAAAGTAGGTGTGCACATGCAAACTTGACACTAGTAATATCCAGGTTATAATAGTAGGAAATGTCCACTTTTTGCTCTCGGGTCAAGTTATGTTAAAACACACCATGAGTATAGTCCTTAGTATAGGTAGTGTTATAGGTGCTGGTATGAGCATGGATATTTCTAGGAATCCTCCACTGCTTATACCACTGCCTATATCCATGACTATACCCGCACCAATATTTTTCGATGCCTATACCCATAGAAGCTTTTTAACAGTTATACCAAGAGTCGAATGATTATTGGTATGACTAACATGGTCTTTTAAGGCATTTAAAATGGTCATACCGATGTCCGCACATGATTGTCAGTATGGCTAGCGTTGTTATGCCCCTCATATGTTGTAGTGTTCTTCGCATAAACAAAGCATCTCACAATATGAAAGAAGTACCATGAGTAGTAGTAAGATTGATCTTACCAACTCCCATGATAGTATAAGAGGATTTCTTGGTGGATATTAAAGTATTTTCTCTAGGCGCACGCTCAAGTGAATTGAAGAAACTACACTACCAGGTAATATGTTTACTTACCCACTATCAAAGAAACAAACATGTGAGTCTATTAAAGGCATACACTGCTCATTAGAAGATGGGTCATCACTAAAAACAGTAGTGAATGCCGATTCTTTATTCTCCATAAGATTAGAAGACTCTATTTTCGGAGTAGAGGCCTTTGAAACAACCATTCTAGCTTCTTTTTTCATTGCCACTTTTGCAGCGAGTTTTAGAAAACTCTTTATGACATGATCATGGGGGGGTAAAAACTTGAACTCAAAGAATAAAAGAATTTAAACCATCAAGTGGGTAACAAACCTTTTCTTTTCATTGAGCGATGGGGAGAAAAACTTCTTTGGAGTAGTAATTAAGTAAGAGGGAAATAATGGTTCATATTTTCATTGATGCGAGCGAACAATAAATGCTTTAGAGTGCCAAAATGCCTTGTTGATTAGATTATTTGATGCAGACTATCCTCTAATGAAGTGTGGACCTTTGATGTTCACTTCTTGAATGGAATGTCCTCTCTTACGCAATCCGGTTAATCTTCAATATACTTCTTGCATGTGGCGTGTTCTCCCTTAAGAAATCCACCGCAGTGTGGGTTATAACTTTGACTAGTATAGAAGAGACCCCCCTATGTGGCTCCCTTATCAGCCGTTGTTGACGAGTTTAACAACAATGTATCCCATTGTGGTCTCTCATCCGTTTCTAATTTGATCTTTGACTAAAAATGGTTGCAATGTATCCCATAGTTGCTTCCATCATGTACAAAAAAGCAACCTCTCACCAATAGGCTTCATGAAAAAAAAACCTCGAACACGGACTTTCTTGATTTTGTAGATCAAATTCTCTGAGTTGGACGATGCATAGATTTCACTACAAAACAAGGCAAAATAGACAGGTGCACAATCTTAACTATTTTCTAGTTATGGCTCCTACATATCTATCATGCTGAAGTTTAGTCTTTCTGTAAGCTGGAAAGAACGATGCACGCACTCGAGTCGAGAGTCAGGAATCATCTTCTTTGTTTTGTAAACCAGCTTGCAGTGACAGGAAAAACACCGTGGAATTAACGCCTTGTCGAGTGACTGACCTATCAAAGGTCAAATGTCACGTTCACGACATGTTGACTCTGCAAAAATTGAGTCGCAACAAGTTCGATCACGATTTC
>CM035422.1:83834826-83899826 GCA_020310875.1 Ceratopteris richardii
TGTGGCTCCCTTATCAGCCGTTGTTGACGAGTTTAACAACAATGTATCCCATTGTGGTCTCTCATCCGTTTCTAATTTGATCTTTGACTAAAAATAGTTGCAATGTATCCCATAGTTGCTTCCATCATGTACAAAAAAGCAACCTCTCACCAATAGGCTTCATGAAAAAAAAACCTCGAACACGGACTTTCTTGATTTTGTAGATCAAATTCTCTGAGTTGGACGATGCATAGATTTCACTACAAAACAAGGCAAAATAGACAGGTGCACAATCTTAACTATTTTCTAGTTATGGCTCCTACATATCTATCATGCTGAAGTTTAGTCTTTCTGTAAGCTGGAAAGAACGATGCACGCACTCGAGTCGAGAGTCAGGAATCATCTTCTTTGTTTTGTAAACCAGCTTGCAGTGACAGGAAAAACACCGTGGAATTAACGCCTTGTCGAGTGACTGACCTATCAAAGGTCAAATGTCACGTTCACGACATGTTGACTCTGCAAAAATTGAGTCGCAACAAGTTCGATCACGATTTCTTCTCGTTTGCTCGAATCCGCAGACTAATAGTTCACCGTATAATTATGGAATTTGCGCGCATGTGCGGTCTCTCTGTCTCTCTCTCTCTCTCAAATGACTCGAGTGCCCACACGCGACCTTCAACGAACTAGTTAAATAGCCATCCTGTAGCTACAATTTATTACTCTTTTCGTTGTTTGAACGAACCGCGCAATCAACATGGGAGAGTCGTTTCCATCGTCACAGGTTAAGCGTGGTGATGGGCGTTTCCCTCTTGCTGATGAACGCAGTCCGCTGCTTTACTGCGAAGATAAACATTGTTTTCTTCAGTGCTCCAATGTTGATCATTCCCCTCCTTCGTATACTGACTGGCTCGGTCGCCCTGCTTGCGATCGCGATCTAGGTGGCTGGAAGTGCTCAGCATGTCGCAGCCCTAGATGTTCACCTGGTTTCAGAAGCGTCTCTCTCTCTCTCTCTCTCTTTCTCTCTCTCTCTCCCCCCCAAGACGTGTGCGCGTACACAAACACACACACACATACAAACACGCACACGCACACACCTAAATAACGTACATACTACACACACACGCACGCATATACATTCACAGAGGTGGTTCTCTTTGCTTTCTCAATTGGGATTGCTGTGCTGATGCCCCTAATAGCACTTTCAACGTGCTTCTCTGCTAATATGCACAATCCTTTTGCCAAGGAGGTACAACTTCGGTGACCCCCCACTCTTTGGGGGAGTCACCGAAGTTGAAAGCACATCTTTCCCGCCATATTTTCCATAGGACCTCCCCTCTAATGGCGTTCTAGAGAGTCGCGGAGCAGCAGATCACTTCTCCCAGCAAGGCTTGCTCCCAACTTAGATGTTTCTGAAGTCTAATTTTCTTTCCAACCATCTGCGAGAGTTTGTTGGATTTGGGGTAGGTAAAGAAGATGTGTGAAACATCTTCAATAGCCCGGTAGCAGCGTTTGCACCAGGGAGGAATCCCACAAAATTTGCTAGCCTTAAGGTTGGTCTAGATTTCATGATGAAGAATTTGCCATAAGAGGACAAACTTTTTGATTTCTATGAGGGGGTGCCAGATAGCCATGAACTTCATGTCCCACCAAAGCCGCGTCCATGACAGGCACCACTTCTTGTTGAGATTAACCTGATAGTCAATCATTTCTTTGATGTTCGGGATTTTTGATAGGCTATTCCCATTGTGCCATTTGAGACCAAGTGAGCTCGATGTGTCTTGTCCCATGAGAAGGCAAACTTTGTGTCGGTCCGAGGCGAGACATCTGCTTTGCAAACTGCCAGTTTGTTAGCCATGCACCCAATGTCCAGGATACCAAGTCCCCCACTATCTCTATGGCTGGTGCAGATGGACCATTTGATTTTAGGCACCCACCTTCTATTGTGGTCACCCGTCCAAAAGAAGTTTCTACAAGTACTATCTAGTTTGGACAGATCTTGCTCTTTCGGTCTCCAACAAGAAAGGAAATAAATGGTAGATGATAAGAGGAACGTGTTGATAACCATAGCATGACCAACAAGATTGATTTGCATACCTCTCCAATAGTTAAGCTTGTTTTCGAGTTTGGTTAGCACCCAATTCCACCGTTGTTCCATAAAGATGCCAAATCCCAAGGGAATCCCAAGAAGCCTAAACATTTGGCCCTACGAAATGATTTCATAGCCATGATCAATGAGAAGGTCGGGCTGTGACCCAACGAGAGCTCTAAAGGCGGTCTTAGAGTGTTTGATTGTGGATCGAGAGGCTTCACAAAATGTAGCTAGACACCTCCAAAATGTATCCAGGCTCGTACTATCATTGTGAACAAATGCGTTCATATCATCGACAAAAAGTCTCATGGTGATCTGACTGTGGTCATGAGGCAAACGGAGGCCTTTGATATTACCAGCTTCCACCTGATGATCCACCAGCCTGCTAAGCTCTTTGGTGGCAATGGCAAAGAGAAGGGGAGCCAAGGGGCACCCTTGTCTGATAGATCGTCTAAGTTTTATGACCTTCGAAAGTTTGCCATTAATGTTAATTTGGGTGGATGCGTTTCCGAGAAGGATCACAATCATCTTGTTGAATTTCTGACTACATCCAAGATCTTGGAGCGATTGCAGAATATAGTCCTATTCGAGCCTGTCATATGCTTTATCAAAGTCGATCTTAAGGAAGACCACGTCTTGTTTAGACTCATTTGCAAATTCAAGACCTTCCCAGATATCTATAATGGTTTCCAAAATTGACTTGCCTTTGATGAAACCTTTTTGGTCCTCGCTTAACCACGCGCTCAAGTGGCAAGAGATTCTATTGGCAATGACTTTGGCAATGATCTTGTATCCTGTTTAGAGCATCGTAGTAGGACGCAAGTTCTCTATTCTATTCTTTTCTCCTTTTTGTGTATTAAATTAATAATCCCATTGTTGACACAAGAAGGAAGCGTACCAAACTTGAGCACCTCTTGCTGAACTCGACGAAGAGGGGTGAGCCTGTCGAGTCCCGGGCTTTTACCAGAAGGGAGGGCCTCAATGACCTCAATGATTTTTGATTCAGAGATAGGGGCATGTAGTAGGGAGCAAAGGTTGAGTGGAGTCCTGTGGGAGGAAACCCTAGATATGGCTGCCATACAGTGCCTTCTATGCTGAGAGAGGGGGTTTGAGGTCCCTAGGAGTCTCGTGAAGTTCCCTTCAATGATCCCAAAATTATCTTCTTCCATATTGCATACATTGCCATTTAAGTATAGCAATCAGGGGATCGATTCTCTGTTATGTTTCCTTTTAAGGATTTGGCATATCTCTTTGGTGGGTTTGTCCGCTTTGCCAGCCCACCACTCGTCGAAGAAAATTTGCAAATTTCTCCTTTGTATTTCTTCGTCGTATCTTAGCAGCGCTCTGATTATTTTAAGACCTTTCTGGGCTTGAGATTTTCCTTTGTTCACTTCCTCGTCGAGCCTCCAGAGTCTATGATATAGAGCTTCTCTACGAGCCCGCCGCACAGTCTGGAGCATCTTCTTGGATCTAATCATGATTTCTCGTGACTTATCGACCGCACTTCTCCAGCACTTGGCTGGGGACAAGCCGGAGGCGAATGCCTCCTTCCACACATCAGCAATTTCTTGATGGACAGAGGGGAGAGAGGAGGAGGGCGCACTGGCATGGAGCCAAGGAGCCTTACGGATCTTGGTGGGAGGCTGGAGAGTGATAACGATCGAGTAGTGATCAGAGATGGTGAGCTTAGTGCGTTGCGAGAGGGAAGGTGGCCCCATTCATGAGTAAAACAGTAAGAAATAGCATCTATCAAGTTTAGCTTTCCTCAGGTCCTCTCGCGCTTGGAGATTTGACCAAGAAAAGCCATTCGAATCTTTGAATTCGACCAAATCCAAGTGTAGTTTGGTTTTGTCGCATGTTTCTTTCTCACGACTATCGATGATCCTGCCCTTGCCCATCCATCTATCCATAGGGTCCTCCAACATGTTGAAGTCACCACAAATAAGCACATTGTGGGGGAGCGAGTCCAAGGAGGTCCATGTTCAGTCTCTCTAACTCCCCATTAGGGGCATACAAAGAAACTAAAGTAAAACAAAAAGGACCACCAAAAAAAATAGCAATCGATCGATGGCATTCATCTTCAATGGAGTTCTCAAGCTTTTCAAACCACAATTGATTAATATCGATTACCGTTCCAGTGGAACCCCGCTAGTGCGCCGTTGAAATCCAAACATGGGTCGACGAGACATGTCTAAGCCATTTCTCGAGGTCTTCTCCGTCAATTTTAATCTCTTGAATACATATAAATTCTGGGTTTAGGCTAATGTCGTGAAGCCATTGACCAATGAAGGTCGCTCTTGAGGGGTTGGTTAGCCCTCTAGCATTTAATGAGATGATGATCATTATCGTAGTGAACCCTCTTTGCGGGAGGGAGCTTTGTCCTTTCTTTTCTCGGATTCATCTTTCTTTTTCACTGGGATCGGATCCCGAATTAGCAATAGGTTCTTGTGGGGGCTTTTCCAGGGTAACTCCATAGGTTGTTTTCCTTTGCGGGATGCCTCTTGTTGGGAAGAACTGGGCACCGTTTTCGACACCGTTTCCGGAATAGTCGATCGGATGATGGAACTTTCACTATCCATGTTATCTTCGTTACTAGTAGTAAATCCGTCTTCTTTGCTTGTCGTGTAACCCTCCTGGGAAGTTTCTTTATTGTCAGGGATCTCTAGGGCTTTGTCGTTGGTGTCCACCTCAAGTTGGTTCCCACCTAGGTAGTCAAACTCATTGATCTCCTTTTCCAAATTGCAAGACAAGTTATTGGAGGGGGTAACTGACATGTTTCGCTCAGAAGTTGCCCTAGGGCTTCTTTTCCTTCTTCTTCTGACTTTGATGAACCCGTCTGCATCAGTTTCAGCATTAAGGGGGCCCTTGACTTCCTCTTAATTCGTCAAGTGAGTCAATGCCCCTTTGCTGTCTTGAGCGTTTCAGGGGGCTTCTTGATTTCGCTTGCTTTTTTGTCTTAGAGGGCAATCTTTAATCCTGTGACCTTGTTGGCCACAATGAAAGCATGCATTGGGAAGGTTTTTGTAATTGATGTCTTGCTCCCATACATCCCCTTCGCCCAAGTCCACTTTGATCTTCGATGGAAGCGGCGTGCTCAGGTCAGCCTCGACACAGATTTGAGGGTGCCACCGAGCATTGAACGAGTGTCTTGCACCTTCATAAATGAGACCACCAATGTCCTCGCGTGAGGCCAACGACTTGCCGATAGGAGAAACAATGTCCCACAGGAAGTTGTACAAGAAGTATGGCAGGTTAGGAAGCTCAACCCAGAGAGGATACCGAAGCGATTTTGATTTGTGGGGAGCAAAATCAGGGGACCATCTGAATAGGCACAAGGTTGCCCGACCGAGTTGCCAGATTCCGACACTTAGGGCTCGAAATGACATATCTTCATTTTCAAAGACTAGCAACATGTGGCTTGCCGGTAACAACTCACACTTACAAACAATTAGCCCATGGGGGAACCACTCGTTGCGAAGCCATTGTCGCACGGTTTCGAGCGGGGCCCTAGGCCCAATCATTTGGCCGATGAGGCAAACTTTCCTGAGCTCCTCATAAGTTGACAGAATTGCGGATCTACTGAAGGAGACCAAGGGGGGTCCAGCACTCTCGGAGGCCCCAAGGGTGGCACAAGATCCCCCATCCAACAGAGAGGCCAGGTTACCGGTCTCCCCCGGAGGAGGGGCAAGGTTACTTCTCACAAATGAGGAGGTTGCCAAATCCATGACAAAGGCCTGCCGGACTCTCTTTTTAGTATTTCCGTTTTCACTATCTTAAAAGCTCCGAGTGTCCCGAAAGATCCAAAGAACCTTTAAGATTTTCTTGCCAAATTTAAAAACACACTCTCTCACGAAACAAGAAGAAAAGCAACGGACCCAAGTTGACCCCCAAGCGTTTATCACTTAAAGATGGAAGTACCAAGAAAGACGAAAGTTTGAACCGTCGCGCAGCAAACCAAATTTTACTTGCTTTTGCCTTTGAGTCAGTATATTATTCGGGTCGCATGCAACTCTAAGAATGCCTCTGCGTCCTCTCACAATTTCTTGCGCACTACTCTTTCTCACTCTCTCTCTCTCTCTGCCTACTAAGCTAACCTTCGTGCATTTCGGAATGAGTCATATGATAAGTTTCAGTTCTGTGGAAGAGAGAGTTGCGCAAGTTCCAGAGGACCTCGAAAGTATTGGCTGTGATGCTATGGAGACCTCGACCTGGGCGATGTACGAGCGACTTGTAGAAAGACTCCAGCAAAAGATAGAAGCGGGAGAATTCGACCGATATGACCTGTTCCTAAGCACAATGAACAAGGTCGTTCAGCAAGTAGAACCGGAAGTGGACAGGCAGTATCTCGTCGAGCTCTTCCACTTTCTCATGTATGATGACGGCGGATTCGAAGGCAGTGTGAATGGCGAAATGTACGAGGAGGTTACTGATCATTCTGTGGAACACTTGGAGCTTGAAGAGGGCTACGATGCTTTAGTACAATTAGATTATCTGGATTGGAGTTACCGGAATGCAGAACCCACAAAAAGAATAGAGTTAGCGGAATGCAGAACCTACAAAAAGAGCAAGATTGACCATGGAGCCCTGGACACAGTCTATTTGCAGGAGAACCATTTTGACTAAGCTTACTAAACTTGTACACGACCCCACTCTCATTCAGTAATGCCTCAATGAGCTACTTACCAAAATAATTAGCCGATCTAAAACAGTTTCTAACAAAGCTTCAAAACAAAGAAAGACTTCTTGAGATAAGAATTTGGGAACTATTGTTGTGGTTGTTAAATCAATAATCCATCCCTTGGCCCACTACTCGAAGTATTAGTACATGTCAACATAGAATGTTGGTTAGTGTAAGTCGTTAGATGAGAGATATGGCCTAGAAAATCTAATCTCCACTTTTGGAAAAGGCACCAAAAGCATGAGTGGTTGGGGTGGAAAACAAGAGTATAATGTCCAGAACCCTTGCATAAAGGTCACCATAGCCTAGATTGTAATACCGTATGCATAATAAGATCTTTCAATAAATTCCACCAATGGAATGGGTATGAGGCATGTGTAGCGCTGAGGGAGTCTCATGTGATGGTAGATATTGGAGCCAAGCACCAAAAACATCTTGATAGTACAGCTTACCTACAATAACTCTAAGCCAATCACTATGGTGAGCTCATTTATTATAAGCTACCATGGAGAAAACTCAAGAGGAATGCATGTCATGAGTAAAGATAATAAGATTTGATAGTGGCAGTTATCTAGATCCTAATGAGCATAGGATTCTCAATGGTTGTAAAAAGGGCAATGCCTAGAAATGATTCATCAATCCTTCTAGTATTCTCCCTAAAACTTAGTTGAGATATAAATAAAAGAATTGGATGAAATGGAACAAGTCTATGAATAACATCATAAATAATAATTGGATTATTAAGAATATCACCCAATAAGCTTGGCAGCCTACTAGGATCTAGTACTTAACCAAACAACTTAACATTAACTGATCCATATGAACTGCTATTTTGCGACCCAATAAATAATGCTAGAACTTACTGGTAGATTAGATCACACTTAAACATTCACACTTTGTAAAAGAGTCTTTTCACTCTGCAGGGGCAAGATAATGACTTGCATAATACAGGGATTGATATCATTCTTTTGCTTGCTATATTAACGTACTAGCAATGAGTCTGTCAAAAGAATAGAAAAGTGCATGAAAAGGTTTCAACGAATGCGAGGCTTGCAATATGGATGAACAATGAAGAGAGTTTCCAATATGGTAAATGTGGATCGGTTGTGATTAGTCTAGTTCAAAGAAATTGTTGAATTTGCAAGAAACCTCAAAACAACACATCCAAGCGCACCATATGTACATCATATGCATACATAATTCAATGCCCTCATACACATATTTATCATCATGCACATGCGATCAAGAGCACATACATGGATATATGCAAATACATGTGCACCTTCAAATTAGCATATATAACCTTATATATTCGCATAAATAAGTACGCACATTAATTCCTTTGGTTTGCTCTAATGCTCTAGAATGGAAATAAGCATGGATGATGTAAAGGAAACACCGTGAAATGGATACGTAATCAAATAGACATACGTTTAAGCATACAGCTCACCTAGTTTAGTGACTTTGCTTGTGAGAAGACCATCTTAAAATATATCTATAATTGCTTTTACGAGTTCTTAGCTCTTTACACCTCAACAACCTGGAATAATAGCATCATGCACTCTTCACACTTGAATTACACTTACATAATAGCATCATGCACTCTTCACACTCGAATTACACTTACCTTCTGTTTCAATGGCTCATAATATTTTTTTGGTTCTAAGCTTTACTTGAATTCAAGACCACATCCACCCCCTCTGAACCTGTGCATCCTCCAGATGTGCCAACCTACATACATAGCATCAAACCCAAGCGAGTATCAAGTAGTTATGGCAATAAACACAATATAAAGAAAAATTTATTTACATGCATAAAATATGAAAGTGAGATATTCTAACATATTCAAGCGAGAAATCATGCAAGTGGATTGAAAACTCACTAGTTCTTTCGCTAACTTAACATGGTCAGATCTAGTAGCCCATCCTCAACATATACATATACAAGCCCTTACTAATCCGATTTGTGAAACATCAATCTAACTTCACCATTAATTTCTCAATGTCTCATTCCCCATTATACCTTAGATTATTTTTCTCTTTGCTTCTTATTTTTTTATTTTGTTCATCAATCGAGCTCAGTCTTTTATTTTTATTTCCGTTTATCTATTTTTCTTTCATAATTTTTGGCCTATGCGGAAGTCGGATGGGGCTCATGGATATATCCACCTGGTGAGGTTTACCCCACTTATCTGTCGACCCAACATAGTGCATGATACACAAGGTCAGCCTCATTCAATATTGATGTCGACTCGTGACTCTGACTACTCAATGAGAGTGACTCCATCTGCCTATCGACACACGAGTACTTGTTATGCTCAGGATAATCACACTAAATGCGTCTCTTAATTTCAGGGGCTTTTTAAGTTCTAGTTGCTGGTGCTTGTGAAGCTCGAGATTCAATCATTTGTTTCAAACTTTGGATTGTAAGATCACTGAATTTCTTAAATATGGCTTCCATTGTACTAGTGGGCACAACATCCTTTGGCACTAGTGGGTTCACCTGAGGATTCTGTATAAGTTATTGAACAGTCTGTGTTTGTTCTTCCTGCATATCGTCATGCCAACTTTGCATAAATTTAGACAAAGTTCTTTGCTTCTCAATATCCCCTCTAACAGCTTCTTCCACATTATTCTAGTCTTCAGTCAGAATAGTCTTAGTTCCTACATGTTGTAATTATGGGAAAAATTCTTGTCGAGCTTTCATATCTATAGCCTAAAGAAACAAGGATACTTTCTCTTGAGCTATAGCCCTCCTAGCATATTCAGATAAGTCTTCAAAATGCTGATCAAATTCTCTTTTGATGCTAAAATGGATTGGTCCTTAGGTTTATGTATCCATTTTCAAAATATTGACCTAGTCACTTTATCATCGTCATCAAGTGAAACATTCTCCTGAGTATTATCTTATATTGAAACCATCTTGTTTGCCCTTCTATAACTAGTTGGGGTGCATCCACAACTAGTTGGCTACGCAGATGCAATTCGAAAACATGTACAAAAATATCTATAAGCTCTTGGTCACTTAATTGCCTAAGGCTTGTGCCAAGATATCGTGCCTCTAACTCATACTCTTTTATAGAAGCGAGGAATATTTTTGCCAGTGAAATACCCACTCTTTTTAATAACTCATTCGTGGAATTCCTCGATGGCACTTCATCCTTTTTCATCCTGCTCGAAGCACAAGAGCTGGGTTATAACGTCCATTGTAGTGTCGACTATAAATTTTCAAACACAAAGAGCTCTCTCAAACCACACTACTAGCTAGGATCGAAGTCTCTACACTCTCGTCCTTCATGTCGGGTTCACCAAGTATGTCGAGTAGTTCATAGAAAGGGGAGAGAATTAGATGAAGATTCATGTAGAATACCAAAAGCTTAGGAGTTTCGATGGAGTAAATAGGCCAAAGTGAATTTTTTTTTAGAAGATTTCCTATAGAGATGAAAATCGCACGAACTACTTGATGATTGCTTCTTCAAACTGCGAGGGAATTATGAATAGCTGCAGCAAAATTCTCTTTAAATTATTCATCAAGTGAGAATGGTTGAGTCTTGAGTTAACATTAGAGTTGATTCACAGTACTATGAAGCATTTTTGGAATTCTGGTCAAATTGTATTTCAAAACGCTATTGATCAATCTATAATGGATACATTGATACGTTCTCCATTAGAAGAATATTGCTCCATTGCTTCCTAACCTGAGATATCTTTAGTGGAAAGTCCACCCTTGCGACCCGTTTCACTTTAATCCTTACTAGCGATCTGTTCCGCACGAGCTTGTCAATGCAATCGAGTCATATGAAGTAACAGAATAACTACATAAGTAGGAAAGATGTCCTGATATATGGAAAGCGTAGCACAATACAACTATGGGCACATCGTCTAAGATGGATAGTAGCCCATAGTTTCATGATCTCTTTTTATATATTTATATATTTTTTGATTTATCCACTCCAATCCTTTTGTTAGTCTTGAGATAGTATTAAATCAGAGGAACAGAGCAAACTTTGCAGAGCCCAATCATGTATATTGGGAAAAGCTTTTGTCACCACAACAACATCCTTCACTGTGTTTCTTTGAGATGAAATAAAGGTACAAACCAATAAAGCATTTCTGTATAATTTTCGTGAATAAAGACACCCTAAGAACTCTGAAAACCTTTCTATAGCAAAACCATTTTAGGTATGTCAAGTATCCTTTATTCAACAGTGCAATATTTACATATTTGAATATTAATGAGAAAATTCAACGATATCTGCCAATGAACTCGCAAGACTTTGGCGATCAGTCCTATAGAAATATCAGTTTTTGTTCACTGTACTCTTTTCAAACCGTTGGAGCAAAGCATCATTTATCATAAATACAGTTTTATTAAATCCCATGAGTACATAAGGCTAGTGTGTTCTGGTGTTTATGCGGACAATTATAGCTAACTCA
Organism: Ceratopteris richardii; assembly: GCA_020310875.1. Lineage (NCBI taxonomy): Eukaryota > Viridiplantae > Streptophyta > Polypodiopsida > Polypodiales > Pteridaceae > Ceratopteris > Ceratopteris richardii. The sequence goes on from CM035422.1 coordinate 83,846,009, forward strand.
TACAGTGTTAAACTTTCCTTTCACACTATATGTTTATGAAAAGAAAACCGTATATGCATGTACATTTTTCTGAGCCAGATTCCAAACATTACCTCAATCCATAATCCCTACTTATATAGCTAGCACTGTAGGAAGGCATTCACAAAGAGAAGAGTTAAGCATAGAGGGTTGTTACTTGAGATACTTTTTGAAGATGACGCGAGGATGCAGCAAAACTCATTCGAGATCAACTACACCATCAAGGAAGTTGCTCATTTCTCTAGTTTCCATCAGCCTTGATGCCTCTCGCTTGATGAACGTTCAAGCCCATTACTTCTAAAAAATGCTCTACCGAACTCGAATGTGATCACTTATTATAGCCTGAACATCTGGATCCATAGCAGTGCTACAACTCTTATTTTCATGAATGCTGCTGCTTCATTCTAACAGTAATGATCGTCATAGATCCTCTTGCAGAAACACCCGTAGCAGACTTATAAGCTTCTAGCTTTGCTTTCATCCACATACGAGTTCATATTCAGATCTTCATACTTGTTTGCTTCGCTCTCCATTGGAAGAAAAAGCCAAACGCAAGCTAGAAAAATGGAGAGCTCCCTCCGATGTTTCAGTTTATATATAATCGTTTCTTAACATGCGAATCCTCAGACATTCAGCCCCTCTGACTCTGAATAAGCATCCTCTATCTGCTTCCTCCTCTCCATCTCTCTGTATTGTTTGGTTTGGAAATATTGGCCCTGTTGGCTTCGCAAGCTCAGAGTATCCAAGAAGAGCGTCCCTCCTTCAATATGCTGAAAGTAACTTTTTGTTTCTCCTCCTTGCGTGAGTTGCAGAGAACACTCCTTTATCTGTGCCTCAATGTCTAATCACATGGAACACCCACCCTGATTATTTTTCACTTTCCCCGGCCTCCTTTCTAAAGCAGCCAAAACTATCGTCTGCACCCTTTCCTCCTAAGCCGAGTCAGTCTATCCCAAGAAAATCTTTCTTCTGTTAGCTCACCACGGCCATCAGCAACAGCCGCGTCCACTTAATATTCCTCCCTTTCACTTGCTCATTCCTTCCGTTCCGGCTCTCAACAGGTGTCCTCCTTATTTTCCACGTGTTCTTTCTTTTTCAGATCCTCTTTCCTCTCAACTTCTATACATCTTCCTTCCAAATTCTCGAAGAAGTGAAAGCTCGCATTTTCCTCACGCTTTCTACATTTACCCCTTTACGTATTATATATATTGCTCATATATTAACACATTTTAACATGACCTTACACACAATTCATACCTCAAATATGAAAGACATACACATTTATACACATACAAACTTGTGTGAATATATACACTTTAATTAAAGCATTCAAATAGGAACATAATTAAGCCCTTCAACACATCCAAGCAGACCATATGTACATCATATGCATACATAATTCAATGCACTCATACACACATGTTTATCGTCATGCACATGCGATCGAGAGCACATACATGGATACATGTGCACATTCAAACTTGCACATGTTAGCTTATATATTCACATATATAAGTGAACACATTAATTGCTTTGGTTTGCTCCAATGCTCCTGAATGGAAATAAGCATGAAGGATGTAAAGTAAACACCGTGAAATGGATATGTAATCAAATAGACATACGTTCAAGCATAGAGCTCACCTAGTTTAATGACTTCCCTTGTCAGCGGACCATCTTAAAATATATGTATAATTGTTTTTAGTAGTTCTCGACTCTTTACACCTGAACAACCTAGAATAAAAGCATCATGTGCTCTTCACACTTGAGTTACACTTAACTTCTACTGTCATTGTCTCATAATATTTGTTTGGTTCTAACCTTGACTTGAATTCACGACCACAAGGTAGAAAACATAATACACAGGGAGGACGAAAACAAACTTCTTAGATGTTATAAATGCTGTCAAACTTAGTATGTGGTTGACGAAGCCCCTATATGATTTATTAATGAACATTTACAAAAGTGTGCCGAGGCTATTTGGCCTTTCACATGGACATGAATGGTTATAATAATCTCCCACGAAACGCCAATATGACCAAAGTAACTATGGGAGAAAAAATGAGGAATGATAAAGAATACCTGAGTTTAAGTATATAAAGTATACCTCCCACCTGATGGGCATGTTACACAATATACAAGTGACTCTGTAAGATCATGAATCAAGTAACTCCCATCAAGTCAGAACACTATCAAAAGCTATCCTGTAATAGAGCTTTAGTCAAAGCATGTGCAACATTATCTGGAGCTTGAACCTTCTCAAAATTAATGTGCTCAATGGCTAAGCAATCTCTGATGAAGTGATACCTTGCCTCAATCTTCTATGTCTCTGCATGATAGACTAGATTCTTAGCCAAAGCAATGGGAATCTGACTATAACTGAGCAAATGAGCTACATGCTAAGGTAGACTCAAGCAAGATGAGAAAGCAACAATGGTTCCTAACATGCCTCTCTTGCTGCAACATACTCTGCTTCTATGGTGGAAACAACTATAGATTCTTGAAGACGAGATCTCCAAGAGATATCACCTCTAGCAAATTGCAAAATGTACCCTGATGTAGGCTTACGATTGTCTATAGAACTAGCATAATTAGAAACTCTATAAGCAATAATGGATGCTTTTCCTTCACCTAAGCATATACACTTGTCCTTAGTGCTACTTAGATATCTCAAAATCATCTCGACTCCTTCCAATGTTTCTTGCTAGGATTAGACATATATTTGCTCACAACTCCTACTACAAATGCAATGTCTGGTCTCATAGCTACCATAGCATACATGCGACTACCAACAACATACTGATAAGGATTTTTGTTCATGAATTCTTTTTCCTCATCTGATTTTGGGCAATCATCCTTGCTTAATTTCACATATGTGGGTAAAGCTCTTCCCAATGCCTTTCCACATTGCAATTGAACGTGTGAAGTACAATGTACCCACTTTGAGACAAGTATATGAATCTTCTACTCCTATTACATGTAATGAGCATGCAATGAATATGTTTGGCATCCACCAAATCCTTTATATCAAATGTCCTAGTCAACTTCTTTATGAGAACTGACAAGTCATAAGAGAACTTCCTAGCAATCAACATATCATTGACATAAAGTATCAAGCATATCCAGCTCCCATCAAAGTATCTCCTTGTGTAGAGATAATGATGCTCATTACTCCAAGAGTAGTCTTGAGACTTCATAAAAGCATCAAAATTTTGGTACCATTGTCTAGGGGATTGTTTAAGTGCATATAAGCTCTTCTTGAGCTTACAAACTAGAATATCTTTGCCAAGAACTACATATCCCTCTCGTTGTTCCATATAAATCTCATTTGTAAGATCTACATGCAAGAAAGCAAGTTTCACATCCATTTGGACTAGCTCTAGGTCCTCCATTGCAAGGAATCCAAGCAACATGCACATACTACAACATATGAGGGGCATATTGATGCTTCCTATATTGACGGTCACTCTTGGCTTCCATTGTATTAGTGGGCAAAACATCCTTTGGCACTAGTGGGTTCGCCTGAGGATTCTGTATAAGTTGTTGAACAGTCTGTGTTTGTTCTTCGTGCATATCCTCATGCCAACTTTGCGTAAATTTAGACAAAGTTCTTTTCTTTTCAATATCCCCTTTAACAGTTTCTTCCACATTATCCTAGTCTTCAGTCAAAATAGTCTTAGTTATTACATGTTGTAATTATAGGAAAAATTCTTCTCGAGCTTTCATATCTATAGCCTGGAGAAACAATGATACTTTCTCTTGAGCTATAGCCCTCCTAGCATATTCAGATAAGTCTTCACCATGCTAATCAAATTCTCTTTTAATGCTGAAATGGATTGGTCCTTGGGTTTATGTATCCATTTTAGAAATGTTGACCTAGTCACTTTATCATCATCATCAAGTGAAACATTCTCCTCAGTATTATCTTATATTCAAACCATCTTGTTTTCCCTTCTACAACTAGTCGGGGTGCATCCACAACTAGTAGGCTACGTAGATGCAATTCGAAAATCTGTACAAAATTATCTATAAGCTCTTGGTCACTTAATGGCCTAAGGCTTGTGCCAAGATATTGCGCCTCTAATTCATACTCTTTTATAGAAGCAAGGAACATTTTTGCCAGTGAAATACCCACTCCTTTTAATAACTCATTCGTGGAATTCCTCAATGGCACTTCATCTTTTTTCGTCCTGCTCGAAGCGCAAGAGCTGGGTCATAACCTCCATTGTAGTGTCGATCATAAATGTTCAAACACAAAGAGCTCTCTCAAACCGCACTACTAGCTAGGATCGAAGTCTCTACACTCTCGTCCTTCATGTCGGGTTCACCAAGTATGTCAAGTAGTTCATAGAAAGGGGAGAGAAATAGAGGAATATTCGTGTAGAATACCAAAAGCTTAGGAGTTTCGATGGAGTAAATAGGCCAAAGTGGATTTTTTTTAGAAGATTTCCTATAGAGATGAAAATCGCATGAACTACTTGATGATTGCGAGGGAATTATGAATTGCTTATTAATCAAGTGAGAATGGTTGAGTCCTGAATTAACATTAGAGGTAACTCACAGTACTATGATGCATTTTTGGAATTCTGATCAAATTGTATTTCAAAACGCTATTGATCAATCTATAATGGATACATTGATACGTTCTCCATTAGAAGAATATTGCTCCATTGCTTCCTAACCTGAGATATCTTTAGTGGAAAGTCCACCCTTGCGACCCGTTTCACTTTAATCCTTACTAGCGATCTGTTCCGCACGAGCTTGTCAATGCAATCGAGTCATATGAAGTAACAGAAGAACTACATAAGTAGGAAAGATGTCCTGATATATAGAAAGCATAGCACAATACAACTATGGCCACATCGTCTAAGATGGATAGTAGCCCATAGTTTTATGATCTCTTTTTATATATTTATATATTTTTTGATTTATCCACTCCAATCCTTTTGTTAGTCTTGAGATAGTATTAAATCAGAGGAACAGAGCAAACTTTGCAGAGCCTAATCATGAATATTGGGAAAAGCTTTTGTCACCACAACAACATCCTTCACTGTGTTTCTTTGAGATGAAATAAAGGTACAAACCAATAAAGCATTTCTATATAATTTTCCTGAATAAAGACACCCTAAGAACTCTGAAAACCTTTCTCTAGCAAAACCATTTTAGGTATCTCAAGTATCCTTTATTCAACAGTGCAATATTTACATATTTGAATATTAATGAGAAAATTCAACGATATCTGCCTATTAACTCGCAAGACTTTGGTGATCAGTCCTATAGAAATATCAGTTTTTGTTCACTTTACTCTTTTCGAACCGTTGGAGCAAAGCATTATTTATCATAAATACAGTTTTATTAAATCCCATGAGTACATAAGGCTAGTGTGTGTTGGTGTTTATGCGGAAAATCATAGCTAACTCATACAGTGTTAAACTTTCCTTTCACACTATATGTTTATGAAAGAAACAAACCGTATATGCATGTACATTTTTCTGAGCCAGAATCCAAACATTACCTCAATCCATAATCCCTACTTATATAGCTAGCACTGTAGCAAGGCATTCACAAAGAGAAGAGTAAAGCATAGAGGGTTGTCACTTGAGATACGCTTTGAAGATGACGCGGGGATGCAGCAAAACCCATTAGAGATCAACTACACCATCAAGGAAGTTGCTCATTTCTCTAGTTTCCATCAGCCTTGATGCCTCTCGCTTGATGAACGTTCAAGCCCATTACTTCTAAAAAATGCTTTACCGAACTCGGATGTGATCATTTATTATAGCCTGAACATCTGGATCCATAGCAGTGCTACAACTCTTATTTTCATGAATGCTGCTGCTTCATTCTAACAGTAATGAGCGTCATAGATCCTCTTGCAGAAACACCCGTACCAGACTTATAAGCTTCTAGCTTTGCTTTCATCCACATACGAGTTCATATTCAGATCTTCATACTTGTTTGCTTCGCTCTCCATTGGAAGAGAAAGCCAAACGCAAGCTAGAAAAATGGAGAGCTCCCTCCGATGTTTCAGTTTATATATAATCCTTTCTCCACATGCAAATCCTCAGACATTCAGCCCCTCTGACTGTGAATAAGCATCCTCTATCTGCTTCCTCCTCTCCATCTCTCTGTATTGTTTGGTTTGGAAATATTGCGCTTGTTGGCTTCGGAAGCTCAGAGTATCCAACAAGAGCGTCCCTCCTTCAATATGCTGAAAGTAACTTTTTGTTTCTCCTCCTTGCGTGAGTTGCAGAGAACACTCCTTTATCTGTGCCTCAATGTCTGATCACATGGAACACCCACCCTGATTATTTTTCACTTTCCCTTCTAGGCCTGCTTTGCAAAGCAGCCAAAACTATCGTCTGCACCCTTTCCTCCTAAAGCGAGTCAGTCTATCCCAAGAAAATCTTTCTTCTGTTAGCTCACCACGGCCATCAGCAACAGCCGCGTCCCCTTAATATGCCTCCCTTTCACTTGCTCATTCCTTCCGTTCCGGCTCTCAACAGGTGTCCTGCTTATATTCCACGTGTTCTTTCTTTTTCAGATCCTCTTTCCTCTCAACTTCTATACATCTTCGTTCCAAATTCTCGAAGAAGTGAAAGCTGGCATTTTTTTCTCACGCATTCTACCTTTTACCCCTTTACGTATTATATATATTGCTCATATATTAACACATTTTAACATGACCTTACACACAATTCATACCTCAAATATGTAAGACATACACATGTATACACATAAAAACTTGTATGAATATATACACTTTAATTACAAGCATGCAAATAGGAACATAATTAAGCACTTCAACACATCCAAGCAGACCATATGTACATCATATGCATACATAATTCAATGCACTCACACACACATGTTTATCATCATGCACATGCGATCAAGAGCACATACATGGATATATGCAAATACATGTGCACATTCAAACTTGCACATGTAACCTTATATAATCACATATATAAGTGCACACATTAATTCCTTTGGTTTGCTCCAATGCTCCATAATGGAAATAAGCATGAAGGATGTGAAGGAAACACCGTGAAATGGATATGCAATCAAGCAGACATACGTTCAAGCATAGAGCTCACCTAGTTTAATGACTTTCCTTGTCAGCGAACCATCTTAAAATATATGTATAATTGTTTCTAGTAGTTCTCGGCTCTTTACACCTGACCAACCTGGAATAATAGCATCGTGTGCTCTTCACACTCCAATTACACTTAACTTCTATTGTCATTGTCTCAAAATGTTTATTTGGTTCTAATATTGACTTGAATTTATGACCACAATGTAGAAAACATAATACACAAGGAGCACGAAGAGAGACTTCTTAGATGTTATAAAAGCGGTCAAACTTAGAGTCTATGGTTGACCAAGCCACTATATGACTTATCAATGAACATATACAAAAGTGTGCGGTGGCCATTTAGCCTTCACATGGACATGAATGGTTATAACAATCTCCCACCCAAGGCCAATATGGCCAAAGTAACTATGGGAGAAAAAATGAAGAATGATAAAGAATACGTGAGTTTAAGTATACAAGGTATACCTCCCACCTGATGGGCATGTTACACATTATACAAGTAACTCTATAAGATCATGAATCAAGTAACCTCCATCAAGTCAGAAGAGTGTCAAAAGCTATCCTGTAATAGAGCTTTAGTCAAAGCATTTGTAACATTATCTCAAGTTTGAGCCATCTCAAGAATAATGAGCTCAATGGCTAAGCAATCTCTAAAGAAGTGATACCTTGCCTCAATCTGCTATGTCTCTGCATGATAGACTAGATTCTTTGCCAAAGCAATGGCACTCTTACTATCACTGAGCAAATGATGTACATGCTAAGGTAGACTCAAGCAACATGAGAAAGGAACAATGGTTCCTTACATGCCATCTTGCTGCAACATACTCTACTTCTGTGGTGGAAACAACTATACATTCTCCAAGACGAGATCTCCAAGAGATATCACCTCCAGCAAACTGAAAAATGTACCCAGATCTAGGCTTACATTTGTCTACACAACTAGCATAATCAGAAACTCTGTAACCAATAGTGGATGCTTTTCCTCTACCTAACCATAGACACTTGTCCTTAGTGCTACTTAGATATCTCAAAATCATCTCAATTGCTTCCAATGTTTCTTGCTGGGATTAGGCATATATTCCTACTATAAATGCAATTTCTGGTCTCATAGCTACCATAGCATACATGAGACTACCAACAACAGACTGATAAGGATTTTTGATCATGAACTCTTTTTCCTCATCTAATTTTGGGCAATCATCCTTGCTTAAGTTCATATATGTGGGTAAAGGTGTACCTAATGCCTTTCCACATTGCAGATTGAACCTGTGAAGTACTTTGGATATGTACCCACTTTCAGACAAGTATATAAATCTTCTACTCCTATCACAAGTAATGGGCATGCAAGGAATATGTTTGGCCTCCCCCAAAGCCTTTATATCAAATTTCCCACTCAACTTCTTTTTGAGAATTGACAAGTCATAACAGAACTTCCCAGCAATCAACATATCATTGACATAAAGTATCAAGCATATCAACCTTCGATCTGAGCATCTCCTTGTGTAGAGACAATGATCCTCATTACTTCTAGAGTAGTCTTGAGCCTTCATAAAAGCATAAAAATTTTGGTACCATTGTCTAGGGGATTGTTTAAGTCCATATAAGCTCTTCTTGAGCTTACAAACTAGACTTTCTTTGCCAAGAACTACATATCCCTCTCGTTGTTCCATATAAATTGCATTTGTAAGATCTCCATGCAAGAGAGCAATTTGCACATCCATTTGGACTAGCTCTACGTCCTCCATTGCAACGAATCCAAGCAACACACATATACTATAACATATGAGGGGCATACCGACGCTGCCTACACCAATGGTCACTCTTGGCATCAATATAAACCTTGGAAAGTCCACTTAAAGGTACCGATAGTCAAGTGACCATTGATATGACCGTTTAAAATGGATCGTGGGTGTGTGTCGGGACCGTCAGTATAGGCATCGGTATGGGCATCGGTATGAGCGTCGATAAATTATTGGAAGTTTCCGACGCCCATACCGATGTCTATACCGAGGCCGAGTTTTAAACATATCGGGAACCAAAGAGAAAAACTGAACATTTTTGCACGTGTTTGAGTACCACTTGTCTTCTGTCGAACTTGGGAGCGCGAACCGCATTGCAACCTGCATTGTCTTGTGCACACACATACACATAGAGATCTTTCTCTCTCCACACACACACACTCTCTCTATTTAGATCTCACATCTTGGTAAGTGGTGCGCGTACTCTTAGCCTTTGTCTTTCTCTATGCTTTAGGTATTATAATTTCTCTTCTCTTTGATTTTGCAGAAGTTCTTTGGCATCGATTCTTTGGAATTCGACGATAGACGACATACATTACGCTTTGACGACAATGATCCAAAAGAGGGACATACTTGTAAGTGATTGTTTTTATTCTCTATTGACAGAGAGGATGTGCAATTTGAAGAGAAACACAAGTATCAAATGACCTGAGCGATGGGATGATGGTACTAGGAAGACACATTATAGTGAGGCTATGAAGAAGAAAAAAACAAGAAGGAAGCACCCGCAACATGTACAAGGTCATTGGACGACAAAGCCTCACTTACAAGGTACCCCTACTACTCTAAGGAAGAATACAAATAGAGAGGTAGAAGCATCCAAGAAGATGAAAACTATGACTAGAAAGAGAATCACGAACAGGGACACTATGCCTTTAAAGAGGTTGGATGACATGAGGAGGGAAGTAAAAAGAAGGACTTAAACTACGAAAAATCGGTCGTATCCCGAGGTTTTTACCGAGGGAAATGAATGTGCGTATTTTTTCCCCGACATCGATGTATGTGTTGGTATGCCCGTCGGTATTAAAATACCGGTATGGGTGTCGGTATAAGCATTGGTATGAGCATCGGTATAAGAACCGGAATAAATGTCGATAATACTCATGCCCATACCGATGCCTATGTTAGGTGTACTTTCGCGTACACCGGCGCCTGTTGAGTGTACCGACACTTACTCCAATGACATTATTGGGAGTACCATTGCTTATACCGACAAGCATATCTGCAAATTTTTTTTTGGGCAGAGTGTGTTGTCTTTTGCTACAGCAACATTACCGTGATGTTGCTTAGCAAAAGACAATACACTCTACCAAAAAAAAACCGAGTACATGTGATGTGTACTCTAATGTCAACCGAAATATAATTTCATAAAATAGAATAATATTGGACACAAAAGAGATAATCAGAATGAACCATCACTACAAGAAATAGGGGGGCGTAGCGATGCCCCCAAATTGAAAAAAAATGAGCACCGTCGCTTATGCGATGCTAGAGTCACATAAGTGATGGTGCTATTTTTTGATTTTTTTTTTACGGGCATTCATCACATAAGCGATGCCTGCGTTGTGTATGCGACACTAAACCTGTGCACCGCAAATAGTGTCGCTAATTAGTGACACTATTTGTGACGTTGGCAAACTAGATAGCGTTGCATATGCGACTTCCTATGTTTCAAAGCGTCGCATAAGAGACACTCTAGAATATTAAGAAAAAGCTCGATTTTTCCCGGCACATTTGTGTTGGGATGAACACACGAGTCCAAGAAGAGAACGAGAGAGAGAGAGAGAGAGAGAGAGAGAGAGAGAGAGAGATGCATCTCATTGAATCCAGGCATGCGCACACACACATACTTACACACACATAGATATGCATACACACACATATACACACATAGACACACACAGACACACACATACACATAGAAACACACATACACACACAAATACACACACATATAAAAACATACACACATAATGTTGCATACACACATGCACACATAATGCATACACATACACACACATACGCACATACACACACATACACACACACATACACACACACAAACATACACATACACATACACACATACACACCCATATATGCACACACACACACATAGAGAGACATGCACACACATACACATACATGCATACATGTGCATACATAATGCATATGCATATGCGTACATACATACATACTTACATGCATACACACACATATGCATACATAATGCACATGCATTCATACATATACATAATGCATATGCATACATAATGCACATGCATACATACACATACATAATGCATACACATACATATGCATACATAATGCATACACACACATACACGCACATATGCATACATACATGCATACACATACACACATACACACACATAAACAGATACACACTCATAGACACACACACATACACATAGATGCACACACACATACACACACACATACACACACACATACACACATAGACACATACACACATAATGATGCAATCACACACATACAAATGCATACACACATACACACACACATATACACATGCACATACACACATAGACATGTACACACACTTATATGCATACACACACACATACAGAGATATACGCACATACACATACATGCATACATATGCATACATAATGCATATGCATATGCATACATACATATTTACATGCATACATAATGCACATGCATACATACACATACATAATGCATACACACACATATGCATACATAATGCATACACACACATACACACACATATGCATACTTACATGCATACACATACACACATAGACACATACACACACATAGACACATAGACACACATAAACACATACACACTCATAGATGCGTAGCGACACATACACATAGACACACACACATAAACACACACACATAAACACACACATACACACACACATACACACATACACACATACACACATAATAATGCATACACACACATACACATGCATACACATACATATGCATACATACATGCATACACATACACACACATAGACACATACACACACATAGACACATACAAACTCATAGATACACACACATACACACCCACACATACACACATAGACACATACACACATACACACATAATGATGCATACACACACATTCACATGCATACACACATACATAGACATATACACACACATACACACACATATATGCATACACACACAAAAGAGACATACACACACATACACATACATGTATGCATACATAATGCATATGCATATGCATACATACATACTTACATGCATACATAATGCACATGCGTACATACACATACATAATGCATACACACACATGCATACATAATGCATACATACACATACACATATATGCATACATACATGCATACACATACCCACATAGACACAAACACACACATAGACACATACACACACATAAACACATACACACTCATAGACGCGTAGTAACACATACACATAGACACATACACACTCATAGACGCGTAGCGACACGTACACATAGACACATACACATACACACACACATATAAACACACACAAACATACACACATAGACACATACACACATAATGATGCGTACACACATACACATGCATACACACACATATGCATGCATACATGCATATAGATACACACATAGACACACACACACACATAGACACAAACACACTCATAGACACACTCACATACACATAGACACACACACACATACACACACACATATACACACACACATGCACACATAGACAAATACACACATAGACACATACACACATACACACATAATGATGCATACACACACATACACATGCATACACACATACAAACACATATACACACACATACACACACATATATGCATACACACACATAGAGAGTCATACACATACATACACATACATACACATACATGCATACATATGTATACATAATGCATATGCATATGCATACATACATACTTACATGCATACATACACATACATAATGCATACACACACATATGCATACATAAGGCATACATAATGCATACACACACATACACACACATATGCATACATACATGCATACACATACACACATAGACACATACACACACATAGACACATACACACACATAAACACATACACACTCATAGACGCGCACACATACACAAAGACACACACACATACACACACACACACATATACACACACACATACACACATAATGATGCATACACACACATACACATGCATACACATACATATGCATATATACATACATACACATACACACATAGACACATACACACACATAAACACACACACGCATAGATACACACACATACACATAGACACACACACACATACACACATAGACACATACACATAATGATGCATACACACACATACACATGCATACACACATACATACACATATACACACACATACACACACATATATGCATACACACACACATAGAGAGACATACACACACATACACGTACATGCATACATATGTATACATAATGCATATGCATATGCATACATACATACTTACATGCATACATAATGCACATGCACACATACACATACATATAGCATACACACACATATGCATACGTAATGCATACCCACACATACACACATATGCGTACATACATGCATACACATACACACATAGAGAAATACACACACATAGACACATACACACACATAAACATATACACACTCATAGATGCGTAGCGACACATACACATAGACACATACACATACACACACACATATACACACGCACACAAACATACACACATAGACACATACACACATACACATGCATACACATGCACACATAGACACATACACACACATAGACACATACACACACATAAACACATACACACTCATAGACACACACACATACACATAGACACACACACACATACACACACATATAGACACATACACACATACACACATACACACATACACACATAACGATGTATACACATGCATACACACATATAGACACATATACATACACACATACACAGACATATATGCATACACACACATAGAGAGAGACATACACACACATACACATACATGCATACATATGCATACATAATGCATATGAATATGCATACATACACATACATAATGCATACACACACATATGCATACATAATGCATACACACACATATGCATGCATACACATACACACATAGACACATACACGCATACACACACATAAACACATACACACTCATAGATGCACACACATACGCATAGACACACACTCATACACACACACATATAGACACATACACACATAATGATGCAGACACACACATACAAATGCATAAACAGATATAGACACACATACACGCACATACATACACAAACACATGCATACATACACATACTTAATGCATACACACATACATATGTACACGTATATATATTGATTTCTAACCCATTTTGTTTTATATGTTAGGTATTATGGATCCTAGTACAGAGAGAAAGGCAAAACTCACTCTCATAAAAAGTCTTATGAGAGCAAGAGTTATGTCTGATACTCTAGGGGCCATCATGCGTGATTACTCAGAGATGTCTGATGATGAGTTGGACTATATGATCCAGATGCTTACGCAGCAATCAGAGGAGGGCTCTTCTGCGGCTCCACATGCAGGAAGATAGCTATCTGCTCATAGGTATGTTTTTTTTTCATAAACTTTTTTAATGATATTATAACACATATTTTTATTTATTTTTATCTATCTATTTTTAGGACACCTATACCACCCCCCAGATTGTGATAGAAGAGCAGAGTTGCCTATGAGGACATGCATAGGCACCTTAGGACTAGAGTGCAATATAGAGCCAGAGGGGAACATTGTGTACATAGGGAATGGATTGGAGTTCAAGAGAAGAATGTGGGCATTATGCGACTCTTACTTGCACCTTGTCCACTTACCATGGAAAATAATTATAAATTTTACATATAAATTGAAATAAATATCTTATGTTTTATTTACATTATTTTTTTATTTTGGTAGTGAGCATGATGAGAGGGATAAGAAATACATACTTAGTTCACTTGAGACAGAGTTTGGGACAAGATGGTCGCTAAAGTGGTATCTAAATGAGATGCGGAGACTCATGGCTCATTGTCGAGATAATGCACGATATGCACTGCTTTTATGTATATATATGTGGATATGAGTATGTGTGTTTATGTATGTATGTATGTATATGAGAGAGAGAGAAGAGTGAGACTAGAGGTACAAATACACGCATGCACACACATATACATCATACGTGCACATTTACACACATATACATATACATGGACAATTATACATACACACACATACATGCACATTTTTACACACACATACACATGCATGCAGTTACACACATATAATGAATACACATAGACACATACACATAAATATATATATACATGCATACATATTTACATGTACACATTTACACATAGACATATATACGTATATACATGTACACATCACATATACATGCCTACATGCACACATAAACATATATATACATGCATACATATTTACACATAGACACATATACATATATACATGTACACAATTATAGACACTTGCATATATTACATGAATACATGAATATTTTACATAAATGCATATGCATATGTACACATGCATACTAACACATGTATACATATATCACACACATGCAAACACATACATATACATGAAATACATATATATGCATACTAACATATGTATACATATAATACACATGAATACACACACATGTGCATACATACATGATAAAAATTTGCTTGTCGAAGATAAATCAAATATAAAATAATTAGGCATACCCCTGAGCTTCATGTTCTAACTTAAAAGAACATGAATTCATCTCTCTAGTAGGATGCATTGTTATTCAAGTTAATAACAACATCTATTATCTGATATCCATTCCTTATCAGTAGAATCAGCATGTAGAGAATTATCCTCTTGATAAAAAAGATTAGTATCATTATCACGTATAATGATTCTAATTTCTCTTTCAGATGTTGATGTATCAGTATCTGATGCTGAATCATCTAGAGGACTTTCTTTGATCTCTCTAACAATAAAATGTTCAAACAATGACCTACCTCTAGGTTGCACATGAATGACTTGCCACCAAGGATGAGCATCTGGGTCCATATGACCAGGACGACCAAGACGTGGAAAAACATACTATCGAAAGCACAGTGGAATCTCAAAATGAGAAATCCAAACCATGATATGATGCATTATGGTTTAAAGGGAGAGACATATATCTGTGATAGAAAGTAAGAGGATAGATAAACTATACCAAACAAAAGCTGTGTGACGCATTCATTGTAAGTTGCATGGTCACAATGAAAAATCACAGCAGCAAGCTCCTCCACCCGAAGGTTCAAGAACGGGAGCGGTGATGAAGGAGGACGGCTAGCCCCAGTGGAAGGAGAATGAAGGCCTTTGTATGTTTCGGTCTTATGTCCAGCTCCCATGATAGAAGCACTCCGCTCGCAATGAGACTTGTAAGAGTAATTTTAAAGTTTGTTGGAAAACGTTAATTACAAATTTATGTAATGAGATCATATGCTACATGTGTATTAATTACAATAATACTTTCATAATAAAATTTTTTATGAATGAAGGCATTCTGTGGCTACTGTTCATGCATACGGACGTCCCTAAAATAAAATCGAGCCCAAGATTCCAAGTAAGCTTTAGATTCAGCATTCTTCACTACGTGCAAACGAAATCCATACCAAAAACATGCACACATATGAACATGCAGTAATATGTGGAGGGAGGGAGAGAGAGAGAGAGAGAGAGAGAGAGAGAGAGAGAGAGAGAGAGAGAGAAAGAGAGAGAAATAAGGGCAGAGAAGGAGATGGTGTCCATATGACCAGGACGTGGAAAAACATACTATCGAAAGCACAGTGGAATCCCAAAATGAGAAATCCAAACCATGATATAATGCATTATGGTTTAAAGGGAGAGACCTATATCTATGATAATAAGTAAGAGGATAGATGAAGTATACCAAACAGAGGCTGTGTGACGCATTCATTGTAATTCGCATGGTGACAGCCAAAAATCACAGTCGCAAGCTCCTACTCCGGAAGGTTCAAGAACGGGAGCGGTGATGAAAGAGGACGGCTAGCCCGAGAGGAGGGAGAATGAAGGCCTTTGTATATTTTTATCTTACGTCCAGCTTCCATGACAGAAGCACTCCGCTAGAAATGAGACTTGTAAGAGTAATTTTAAAGTTTGTTAGGAAACGTTAATTACAAACTTATGTAATGAGATCATATGCTACGTGTGTATTAATTACAATAATACTTTCATAATAACATTTTTTATGAATGAAGGCATTCTCTAGGTAGAATATTGACACCAATGGATGAAGATATGAAAGATATTTATGATTTACCATAGTTTCCATTGATTTTTCTTTTAACAATCACCTTGCAACTACAAAAACTAGGCTGTTATGCACACATTGACAATTATGACTAACGATTTAAAATGGGGGGATTGAAACTCCAAAAAATTTTAGATTGATGGAAAAAAGTTAAAGCAACTTGTTCAAATTTTACTCTTTCATAATTTCACTTTGAATACATGTATAGTAATCTAGTTCAAGTCTCAATTAAGAAGTAGACATATGTTTTTGACAACAGAAAAAAATATAAGTTCAGTACCTTTCGCTATTGTGCAGGTCGATGATTCCAAGGGTGAATAAATGAAGAGAGTTCTTGTATCTTTCGCTATTGTGCATGTCCATGATTCCAAGGGTGAATTAATGAAGAGAGTTCTTGAATATCAAACATCATATTCGTACTAGCTAATGACACCCAATATGTTGTTTTTTTTTATTTCAATATTTTTAAAAATTCTCTCTGGAGTTCTCCAAATATCATGCATGAAACCTATATCCATGTAAGCGAATACTCATAGATTATGAACCACTCTAGTAAATTGTGGATGATTGAAATCTTAACCAATAATATCGCAATAAATATACCGATGCAAAGCTGCATGTACGTAGTGTTATTTTCTCCTTTCTTTCGTTCATGTTGTATTATCAATATGTAGATATATAGATGTTGGCAAACTTGAACTTTTGTACCATTTCAAGAACTAGAGTCAACAATTAGGAGAACCAAGAAGAACATTTCACTCAAAGTACTTAGGCTTGACTTCATATTATGCTTAGGATATTGAGTGATAACGAGAAATAATAATTTCAAATCATTCACAAGAAAACAAAGCTTAGCAAATTAAAGAACAAAATATTCTTCATGTATTACAAATAAGATAATAATATGATAAACATAGTTAAGCATCGAGCTCTATAATTCAAACACTACAACATATGAGCATTATATCAGCGCTTATTCTAGCATAAATGCACACGGGTAATTTAATAGCGATGTGATTGCCTTCTCTTTGAAAACTACATCCATTTTTCTTTGGCTCCCTTTACCTTGGGGCTCATCACCTATAATATGAACATCACTACAAGAAATAGGGGGACAACGGTTGATATTTAAAATATATGTTTGATATATTTAAAATTAAACGTTTCATATACTTACAGTATATAGTCGTTGCACGATGAGGAGACGATGGTGGAGTTCCATCTGATTGATCAGAATCTACAAATAATGGTATTTGATATCAATAATCTGATTATCTACATACACAAATAATTCACATATACATATTTACACATACACACATATTCACATATACACATTTACACATCACACATATTCACATATACACAACTACACATTATTATGGGGTAAATGCATGTATTTTGTATGAATGAGTGTATATGCATGCATGTGTGTGTACGTATATATGTGGATATATATATGTGTGTTTATGTTATATGTATGTATATGTGTTTATGTATACATATATGTATGCGTATATGTTTGCATGTATATGTGTATGTGTGTATGTGTATGTGTATGTGTGTGTATATATGTATATGTACTCTGATTTTTTTTTGTTTGAGATTAAATTAACACGAGATATTGTATGGTGGAGAAAAATAAGGGGCCACCTAACATACCACCTGAGACATGGCAGTTTTTTCATAGACAGCTATGTCTTCAAGAGTCATTTCCTCAGCAGAAGGTACACAAATTAATAGTTTATATTTATAATTTTCATATATTTTAGGAAATTTTTACATTTAATTTATGTATTTTTTTCTTCAATAAAGAGGCTGCTGCAAAGAAGAGAGTGGAGTCGGGCAACACATTCCCGGGGGACACCTAGGCCAAATGGGCCATAATGGTTTTGTAGCTACATTTGTAAGTATATGTGTTATTGTGAGTATATTTTTTATTTTAGTTAAAATGCAAGCAACTAATCTTTTTTATTTGTTTCAATGCAGCAGAAGGATTATGGCCGATATCCTACGAAACATGAGATCGAGTATGCTACACATTTTGGATATTGGCGTTTGAGCGAGTATATGCGAGATCATCTTGATGCCCTTGTGAATATTATTAAATTTTATATAATTATTTTATTTTTATGAAAGGTTTAATTGTATTATTTATTTATGTTTGTTATATGTAATACAAGAGTATTATGGAGAGATAGATATGGATGAGGTGGAGAGACAGACACAGGAGGGAGGATCTCGATCGTCACAAGGTGATCATGACGATGAGGATGAGGATGATTAGGATGATCATGATACTGCTGATGATGATGATGATGATCATGATGATGATGATTAGGATTCTAGTTGATTGACATTGGATTATATGTATCTACATTGATATATATATATATATATATTATCTATATATTTTTCATTTCAGTTATGTTTTGAATTGTGTGTATGGTATTAAATAATGAAGAGTTTTGTTCTATTGATTGTTATTATCGTTTATATTAAGTATGTGTTTTAATACTTTACTTATATAATTCATTCATATGTGTGCACCTAAGTATATGCATGTGTGTGTATATGTATGTATGTGCATGTGTATGTGTGTGTATATGTATGTATGTGCATGCGTATGTGTAAGTGTATATGTGTGTATGAGTATGTGCATGTGCATGTGTATGTGTGTGTATATGTATGTGCATGTATATGTGTAACTCTATGTGTATATGTGTGTATGTGCATGAATATGTGTATATGTAGGTATGTGCATGTGTGTGTGCTTTTGTATATGTGTTTTAATACCTTAATTATATAATTCATTCATATGTGTGTACCTAAGTGTATATGTATGTGTCTGTTTATGTATGTATGTGCATGTGTATGTGTGTGTATATGTATGTATGTGAATGTGCATGTGTAAGTGTATATGTGTGTATGGGTATGTGCATGTGCATGTGTATGTGTGTGTATATGTGTAACTCTATGTGTATATGTGTGTATGTGCATGTGTATGTGTATATGTAGGTATGTGCTTGTGTATATGTGTTTTAATACTTTAATTATATAATTCATTCATATGTGTGTACCTAAGTGTATATGTATGTGTTTGTATATGTATGTGCATGTGTATGTGTGTGTATATGTATGTATGTGCATGTGCATGTGTAAGTGTATATGTGTGTATGAGTATGTGTATGTGCATGTGCATGTGTATGTCTGTGTATATGTATGTGCATGTATATGTGTATATGTAGGTATGTGCATGTGTATATGTGTTTTAATAGTTTAATTATATAATTCATTCATATGTGTGTACCTAAGTGTATATGTATGTGTGTGTATATGTATGTGCATGTGTATGTGTGTGTATATGTATGTATGTGCATGTGCATGTGCATGTGTAAGAGTCTATGTGTGCATGTCTAAGTGTATGTGCACATGTATATGTGTGTATATATGCATGTGTATGTACATGTGTATATGTGTATATGTGTGAAAGTGCATCTTCATCATGTATAAGTGTATAAGTGCATATCAATAAGTGTGAGTATGCTACTAATGAAACTAACACAATTCAAATGATAGACAAAGAATAGAAATTGTACTTACAATAGTTAGCCATACTTTTTGCTTGGTTAGCTTCTTGATTAACCTGCAATAAAGAGAGAAAGAAGAGAGAGGGAGAGAGAGAGAGAGAGAATTCAAAGAGAGAATGATGTAGAAAGAGAGAAACAAAGACAGAGGGAGACAATAAAAGAAAGCTTAGGCAAAACAATAAGTTTGCATATACTTGCTTCGGCTCGTAAGCGTACCACAATTGCGAGCATTGGAGAGCTCTTCGATCAGATGCGTGAAAATACCGATCGAAGAGCCTCCAATATTTTAATTTTTTTCTGTCAACAAACCGTCGTGTAAGCGATACTACGTGTCGAAAAATCATTGCACTTGGCATCGCAGAAGCGACCTGTTTTAGCATCAGTTATGCGACATTAAAAAGCGTCGCATATGTGATGCTACTTAAAACCATCATGTTAGCGACGCTCAATGGGAGCGTCGCAGACCCTATCGTGACAAAAGTCGCAAAAAATGTTGTTTGGCTTGTCGTTTAATCGATGGTGGACGCACGACGCTCATTACGATGCATTTTGCAATTTTATACCGACGAAATTGTGTCACCTTAACCATCACTATACGCCCGTATTCCTTGTAGTGCATGAACCATGTACAAAAAGAGTTATATATTTCATAAATGAAGCATGTACAAGAGTATGACAAACCACTGTTATATATGACGCTTTTACAAAATGTAGCAAAGCAATGCATTTCCATATCAACAAACTTGCAAGAAAGAACATTAATGAAATGAGATAAATTCACATGAAATTTACAAAAAACAACTAAAAATCAAGTTTATAAGTCAATCACCTCATCGCAAATGCTCCCATGAATGACCGCACCGCATCCCTCCAAGTCCTTGGATAGTGCAGTCAATCCATGACAATATCCATAAGCCTCCTCTGTTTGTGTTGGAGGATGGTCCGTTGCCTGCTCCTGCAACAAATATACAAAACATTAGAGGAACATACATGAGAAACTTAACACAAAAAAATTCATCAAATCAAATGGTAGTTACAAACGCGTTATGCATCGTGTCATATCCGATGCTGCCCAAATATTAGGGTCCAACCGTATCTAGACGTGTGGCTGCGGCATCTTGCTCTTGGCGATATCGGTCAGGAGTCTACTGCTGCTTATCGTGAATCATACCCCACTCCTCAACATCTAACCATATATGCTTTGGTAAGCCTTCTATGAAAGCATCACGAGCCTCAGATCATCGATGGGACATAACTTCACGTGTGGTGTGCAGAATCCACTCTGAACTAGCAAGAGGCTATCCATCGACTGATCGAAACTCCTGATAAATCTTCTATGTGATATAAGTCTTCCAATATTTATCTTATTCAGTCCATTTCAACATGATAGAGTGTCCAAACTCTATGAAGCAAAGCTATTGTATACGTGCATGCATTGCTTTGCGAGCCGCATCCATCATCGGAGCTCCATCTTCGATACTATAGACCTTGGAGTCCATCTCCACATTCAAAAGAACTAGAGTGGCTATTCGTTTTACAAGTCACCCTATCTAGTAGAAAAACTTTTGAGAACATAGATGTAGAAGAAAGTCCATCTGTAGTGGACTCAAAGATTCATTCGATAGTCGAGGAGGAAGAGATCATTATTCAAGAAGAAGAGGTCATTGTTCGAGAAGACAAATTAATAGACAGTGATCAGGAAGAAACCAGCATAGCAAGAGATTTAGAAGTCATGAATATAAAGATAGATATTCTCGATGCATCCCATCTCCAAGAGGATGCTAGACTAGAGGATTTTTGAATCAAACACTTGTACGTACTAATTTTTGTTTTTTTTGCTAGGTTTTTTGTACACTATCATTTCTCTATATTACCTTTATTATCACATGCTAATTATTTAAGTTCTTTTATTACAAAGCATGATGGGAGACAATCTTCAAGTCACTCCACATTCCATGAGAGAGGAGCAGTTCTTAGAGTTCATCTCTCAGGTACCTCCTACGTATATGGCCGCTGCATCACAGTATTGGATTGCTCGTGGTAGCACTCCTCCCGGCCTCACTCCTGGCCGCCTCACTCCTGCCAACCTCACTCTTACCGGCCTCACTCCCCTCCGTGTCACTCCCATCAATGTCACTCATACAGGTGTCACTCTTGCGGATGGTGCTACTCCCCCAGGAGGTATGTCTCCTAGCTTTATGACTCCACCACGACCATCTTTTCAGCCATCCCCTATTGGCTCTAGTAGTAGACATGTGTGTTGAACATCTCAATGCGATACAGGTTCTAGCCCATCTCATAGGTCGAGGTCACACTCTACGGCATGAGGTTCTAGGAGTTGATGTACAGGTAGGTCTAGAGGAGGCGGCTATTGTGAAGGCAATGCGATGGACGTTGTGTCGCCCGCTTCTACTCCTAGGGCCAGTACCTTAGATGTAGGTATGCCATGCGGTAATGTTCGGGAAGTACAAATGTATCCTTTTCATCCGTCCATAATTTTTTGGAGTGGAATTGAAGCAAACCGCTTTTATCCTACCTCAGTATTGCATTTCTTCTAGAGATGACTACTTTGAACCATTTCACATAAAAAAAAAAGTAATCCAACTTCCTAAAAGATAGCTTCAAGATATCTGGAATCACACCACAATAATCTAGCTCCCTTTCTTGAACATTATTATCTCTTGCACTCAACTCAACTTTTTTGCAAAAACTTAACAATCACCCCACTATCAAAAGTAGACCTATTTTTATCGATTTGTGCGACCTGAAAGTGTCATCAATGAGACCATTGTGCATCATATTTAGTATACTCCCAATCACATCCATTTGCGAGTTCTTCGTCTTCTTTAGAGATATCTTCACTCGTTGCCTTTGCTTTTGAAACCGCTGTATCTATCCATCTACTCGTTGGAAAAGATGGAAGCGATCGAAGACTTTTTGGAAAATGCAAAAATCGAGTGGAACGATTCCTTCAAAATTGAGCTCTCTCCTTTGTGTTGGTCTCCTTGGCAAGCTCATACTTTTCTAACCACTTCCGCATAGCCTCAGAGTTAACTATGCAAAACATCACTGCCTTCTCTCTGAAAGCTACATCCATTTTTCCTTGCAATCCTTTACCTTGTGGTTCATCGCCTACCAGACAAACATCTTCATCATCGCTCCATAAGCAAGGCATTTTGGGATCCGACATACGTAGAAACTTAGTTATCAATACAACAGACTCTTGTACAAGCCATCCCTCTACCATGGTTCCCTTTGGACGGGCTCTTTGTCAAACAAACCCTTTCAATGTCTTTATAAAGCACTCTAAGAAGAACATCCATGAACTATGGACAGTTCCTCCTATTGCAACTTCATCTACCACATGAACTAGTAAATGAAGTTGAATAGTCAGAATACTTGTGGGAAAGTATTTCTCTACCATACAAATAGCCTTGATTGCATTGAGTTTTGCACTCTCTATGGTATCTTTATTTATGTCTTTAGAAGAGATCCACCGTACTAAAGAAGTAATTTTATAAATGGTTCTTCTTACATCCTTCCAAACACAATCTTTGCGGGCTACAAAGACCACAAACTGTAAAACCTTGTGCCTACAATAAGCAATTAAAATGATATTAGTAAATACAGTTATTTTGATACAACAGTGAAAGTTTATTTCAAATCCACTTACCTGAACAATTCAATGACACTACTATCTAAACCCAAATCTATATAATTATCCAATTTTATATATATATTTATTTATATTTTCAAATTTTTTTCTTAATTAATCCTATTTTTATATATTTAATTATATATATTTAATTAAATTATTTAAAACACTAGTTCTTTTTATATTTATTTATCTATATAATTATCCTATTATATATATATATATATATATATATATATATATATATATATATATATATATATATATATATATATATATATATATATATATATATATATATATAGATATATATATATATATATATATATATATATATATATATATATATATATATATATATATATATATATATATATATATATATATATATTTATATATTCATATTTTTCCCTTAATTTTTTTCTATATTTTTTCTTTATATAAATTTAATTAAGTTATATGTATGCGTAAACCCTAAAACCTTAATCTTAAAGATCTAGACCTAAAACATGTTTATATGTGTATGCATGTGTATATATATATATATATATATGTATGTGTATATATATATGTGTATATAGATAGGTGTATAAGTATATATGTGTATGTGTATGTGTATATATATTTACTCTAATTGAAATGATTAAAATTGAATCTATTTTTATATATTTAATCTTATATATTAAATTTATTTACTTAAAACACTAGTTCTTTTTATATTTATTGATCTATGTAATTATCCTATTTTATATATATATTTATGTATATATTCAAACTTTTTCCTTAATTAATCCTTTTTTTTATATTTAATTATGTATATCTTATTATATATATTTAACTAAATTATTTAAAACACTAGTTCTTTTTGTATTTATTTATCTAGATAATTATCCTATTATATATATATATATATATATATATATATATATATATATATATATATATATATATATATATATATATATATATATATATATATATATATATATATATATATATATATATATATATATATATATATATTCATTAATATATTCAGATTTTTTCCTTAATTTTCTTCTATATTCTCTCTTTGTATAAATTTAATTGAGTTATATGTATGCCTAAACCCAAAAACCTAATCTTAAAGATCTAGACCTAAAATATGTATGTTTATGTATGCATGTCTATATACATTTATATATGTATTATATGTGTATGTGTCTGTGTGTATATATGTTATGTAGGTGTTAAAACCCTAAAACCCTAATAAGAAAAACCTAGACCTAAAACATGTATATATGTGTATGCATGTGTATTTGTATTTATATGTGTATGTGTACATATATGTGTATATAGATAGTTGTATTAGTATATATGTGTATGTGTATGTGTATATATATATACTCTAATTAAAATGATGAAAATTAAACTTATTTTCATCTATTTAATCTTATATATTAAATTTATTTATTTAAAACACCAGTTCTTATCATATTTATTTATCTATGTAATTATCCTTTTTTTTATATATATTTATTTATATATTCAGATTTTTTCTTAATTTATCCTATTTTTATATTTTTAATTATATATATTTAATTGAATTATTTAGAACACTAGTTCTTTTTGTATTTATTTATCTATATAATTCTCCTATTATATATATATATATATTTATTTATATATTGAGATTTTTTCCTTAATTTTTTTCTATATTTTCTATTTATATAAATTTAAATGAGTTATATGTATACCTAAACCCTAAAACCTTAGTCTTAAAGATCTAGACCAAAAATATGTATATTTCTGTATGCATGTATATATACATGTATATATGTATTATATGTGTATGTGTATGTGTGTATATATGTTATGTTGGTGTTAAAACCATAAAACCCTAACAAGAAAGACTTAGACTTAAACCTGAAATACCAAAACCTAAAGACTTAAACCTAAAATACTAAAACCTAAATACTTAAACACCTTAAAAATCCGAAACCCCTAATCGTAATTTATATATATGTTTATTTATATATTCATAGTTTTTCTTTTTTTTCTATATTTTTTCCTAATATAAATGTAATTGAATTATATGTATGCCTAAACCCTAAAACCCTAATCTTAAATATCTAGACCTAAAATATGTATATTTATGTATGCATGTGTACATACATGTATATATGTTATATATATGTATGTGTATTTGTGCATATATGTTATGCATGTGTAAAAACCCTAAAACCCTAATCTAAAAGACCTAGACCTAAAACATGTGTGTATGTGTATGCATGTGTATATATATGTGTATGTGTATATATTTGTGTATAAGTATATGTGTATGTATGTGTAAATAGCCTAAAAACCCTAATCATAATTTAATATATTTGATGCAAAAAAAACTTGAAAATCAAAAGTTTATATATTTAATTATATATATTTAATTAAAACACTAGCTTATGTGTGTTTATATGTGTGCATGTGTGTACGTATGTGTGTGTGTGAATGTATGCATGTGTGTATATATGTATGTCTGTCTATGTATGCATGTGTGAGTATATGTGTATGTGTGTGTATGTATGCATGTGTGTGTATGCATTCATGTGTGTGTGTGCATGCATGTGTGTATGTGTGTGTGTGGGCATGTGAGTGCATGCATGCATGTGTGTATAAGTGTGTGTATGCATGCATGCATGTTTGTATATGTGTGTATGTATGCATGTGTGTACATATGTGTGTATATGTATGCATGTGTGTATATGTGTGTATGTATGTATGCATGTGTGTATATGTGTATGTCTGTGAATGTATGCATGTGTGTATATGTGTATATGTGTATGTGTGTGAATGTATGCATGCATGTGTGTATATGTGTATGTGTGTGTATGTATGCATGCATGTGTGTATATGTGTGTATGTATGTGTGTATGCATATGTGTAAATGTGTGTGTGTGTGTATCTGTGTATGCATGTGTGTGTATGTATGCATGTGTGTATATGTGTATATGTGTGTATGCATGCATGTGTGTATATGTGTGTCTCTGTATGCATGCATGTGTGTATGTATGTGTGTATGTATATATGTGTGTATATGTATGTGTGTGTTTATGTATGTGTGTATGCACGTGTGTGTGTATGTGTATGTATGCATGTGTATATATGTGTGTGTATGTTTGTGTGTATGCATGTGTGTGTGTATGTATGCATATGTGTATATTTGTATGTGTAATTATGCATGCATGTGTGTATATGTGTGTGTATGTGAGCATGCATGTGTGTATATGTGTGTGTATGTAAGCATGCATGTGTGTAATGTATGTGTGTATGTCTGCATGTGTAGATGTGTAGATGTGTGTGTGTGTGAATGTGTGTGTGTATGTTTGCTATATCTTCCTATCTCTATCTTGCTCTCTTTCATCTCTCTTTATTTCTCACTCTCTCTCTCTTTATCTCTCTATCTCTCTATCTCTCTCTCTCTCTTTCTCTCTCTCTCTCTCTGTCTCTCTCTCTTCTCTCTCTTTCTCTCTTTATCTCTCTCTCTTTCATCTCTTTCTCTTTCTCTCTCTATCAATAAGGAATAAAACAATCACTTACAAGTATGTCCCTTGTTTGGATCGTTGTCATCAAAGCATAATGTATGTCGTCTATTGTAGAATTCCAAAGAATCAATGCCAAGGAACTTCTGCAAAATCAAAGCGAAGAGAAATTATAAGACCTAAAGCATAGAGAAAGAGAAAGGCTAAGAGTACGCACACACCTTACCAAGATGTGAGATCTAAACATAGAGAGAGAGAGTGTGTGCATGTGTGTGTAGAGAGAGAGATCTATGTGTGTGTTTGGCAAAAGACAATGTAGGTCACAATTCGGTTCGCACAAGTTTGACATAAGACAACGAGTCTCTTCCAGTATTGAAGAGAGTAAAATAGGATATAAATTATCTAGCTATTGTGTGAGTGTTACCTCATGTAGGAACTTCGCCGTGAAGAAGTTTATGGATAGCAGCATAACTCGAATTTCTAAACCTCATTTGTAGTGGGAAGGGTAATGTGAAATAGAGAACCCGTGGTGTGGCCTGGAGACAGGTGAAAGCACAGCCTTGGGTGTTATGGGTTTCATGCCCTGTAATCCCTTAGAATGAGTCACATTCTGTCGTTAATGATTTTGCATACTATGTGCGAAGATAGTGAAGTGTGGACAATGTTTTGCAAGGCTATCATGGCCTATGTTTGGTGCACATGGAGCCCATTTATGTACCTTGGGCTATGAGATGGCTGGTGTCATAAAAGCACTTGGGTTGGCGATGGAATATATTTGTAAACGGTATGAGCAAAGGTAAGAGCAAAGAACAGGTTTCAGAGAACATGGAATCTTTGAGATATGCACACTGCAGGTTTTTTGCACTCCAAATCATGCAAGGTACGGAGGTAGATACAGTTGGGAAACTTCTAGAATTTATTCGGAGTGCTCTTCATATGGCACTTAATGAAGCAAAATCTAGGATGTGTACATTGTCATCATTGAAGAGATCCAAAGATCATACCCTAATGCTTAAAGATACTATCCTCACCCACCATCCTCACACTTGCTCCTTCTCACACACACATACCCCCTTTCCACCCTTACGCCCTTGCACCTGCCCCCTTGGGCTCCCTGACTTCCTCTCATACATACACACTCCCTCACACCTACACCCCTTAACACTAGGCCGTCCTCTATCTCTCTTTTCCTCCGTCTCTCTCTCTGCCACCTCATGTTACCCCTCCTCCACCTTTGACTTTCTCCTACTCTCTCTCTCTCAATAGTTCCCCCCTACATCAACCTTCTCTCTCTCTCTCTCTGTCTCTCTCTCTCTCTCTCTCTCTCTCTCTCTCTCTCTCTCTCTCTCTCTCTCTCTCTCTCTCTCTCTCTCTCTCTCTCTCTCTCTCTCTCTCTCTCTCTCTCGCACCACATTCCTCCCCGCCTCCCTGCGCTATTCTGCAAGCGGTAGGCCTGAAACCCCCCAATCTGCATTCCCCTCCCCCCTCTCTCTCTCTCTCACCCCGCTTTTCCACCCTCTCAAAAGCTACCATCCAACTCCACCTGCATCACTTCGCTACCACGTAGCCTCTACCCCTCCACGCCTCCCTAGCCCCATCTCGGATGTCGTAGTTCGTAGGCCCGCAGCTGCGTTGCAACCTGTCTCTCTCCCTCTCTCTTTGTGTTTCTCTCTTTCGTGCATGAGGTGCAATAAGGTGCATTTTGCAAGCGCGGCACCATATTAATTTAGCCCATCATTTACAATTATCTTCACGCTATGGACAACAAAGAATAATATCTTCAAATGTTTGTATTCTTTATTCTTTTCATTGAAAAGTTATGATTTAGAGAAGACCTATTCATTTCGTACAAAGGTATAGTGGCGAAGGCAGAAGTGTCATCCGTCCCTTCTCCTCGGGAAGCTCGAAGTCTGGTTGATTGCGGAATTCTAATGTGAGAGGAATAGAGGTCCTCTTACCATGTAAAGTTTGGGATCACAGTCTTCCTTGCGGTTTGAAAGGAATGTGTTCGATGGCACTCTAGGAAGTTTTGCAGAGTAGAACAGTGGTGATGGCACTAGTTGAACAACAAGCTTTGATTTATCTGACAGAACATTCTTGGAGAAGGGCCCATGGTGGATGGATCTGGTGACCCCTTTTGACACGAAAATGATTCTTGTACTAGTGGATCTATGGACTATTCACCACTAGGTTGGCCCACTACGGCGAGGGAGAAGTCTTGTCTTGTTAAGCTCTATTCCCTTCCCTGTATTTGGAATGTGAAAGAAATAAGTTATTGGGATGAAGATAAGCAGAAAAATACAAAACTAGCTAATTCAGATGATGTTTCTGAAATGGAAATGATGGAAGAACATTTTGCAAAGCTTCTACATGGTGAAGACTTTTCTAGTTGTGGAAAACGAGTTCCAAGTGCATTGGCCATCTCAAACGCCATCACAAATCTCTTACCATCGATATTCGGACAACGTTTATCATATAGAACTACTATCAAAAGAGCACAATCATACCATTGATTAAACTGTTCTATGAACCTCAAACAACTGAAATCCTTCTTGATAAACATAATATTAAGGATCTTCAATTGAAATGGTTTTGTTCACAGGTGGGTGAAAGGGGAGTGCAATGTTTAGGTGGTCAAAAGCAAGAAGTAGCACTTGCCAGAGCTGTTCTTAAAAACTAGTTACTTTAATTTTGGATGAAGAAAAAAGTGCTTTGGACCCTAAATCCAAATAAGTTGTGCTAGGTACCCTTGTTCACATAAGGGTGAGCCATACAAGTGTGATGGTGTCTCATGGTCTGTATACAATCGGGTATGTTGATACTATAGTGCTTATGCTAAATGGGAAAATAGTTGAGACTTGCACACATGAGGAACTTATTGAATAAGATGGGTCTTATTCTAGTCTTCTTCAATTTAATGAAAACTCATACTGTCAAAAACATTATGGGGCACCTTCTTTGAGTTCAAGAGCCTTCAATTTCTGCCTTTGTGCATAGTCTGACATTAAAAGCTAGGGATTTCCTAAAGCAACCACTAAGAGGGAAGATTATTGGAAATCACACTTCAAGCGGATTATGGAGCTAAATGCACCAAACTAGCCCTACACTCTTATAGGCATGTTAAAAACTAGAATTGTTCAAGGGTCAGAGTGAGACTTAATGTAGGGAATATTACTACCAAACCTCAATGGTGTTAGAAGCTAGTTTAAGGACCTAATTAAGGTTAGTTGCCACACCAAAAATTATCTATCTCCATTTTTGGTAATCGCTTTGAGCCCTATTTAGTAAACATGGGGACTGGCCATGGCACTTTTGAAGTCCTTGGAGTCTATATAAGCACGTATCTAGCACTTATTGAGGGGATTACTATTGGATCACCATTAGCATGACTATTTGCATTCTGTTGCCACTTGCATGCTGTTGTTAAGGTCACTCTGTGGTGATTATACAAAGTGTGGGCCGGCTAGTGGAGTTGGCTATAAGCATACAAAGTGATTGAATGGCTTCCATATAGCCTCTTGTTTTAAATATTTCACATTTCATTTCCAGAAAGTTCATCATCCATGTAGTGTGCTATACGTTGATTAATACCCTTGTTGATCTTGTCTAGTTTTTGGAATGGCACACTAGCCCATTGTATTATTCATTCTAATCATTTTGTGACCTAAGAAGCTCCGTTTACTCTCGTATGAGGATTCTCATTTCCTTTGTCTGTAATTGTACCATTTCTTCATTGTCGATTAGTGTACCTACACATGAAAATATTACAGGGTATACTTTCCTAAGGCAAAACCTCCCTTGAATAGAAGACATATTGGAAGGTGTACATGGCTTCCTTGATAGTTTGGCACTTTGCCAAAGATGGATACCCCGTTAACACTTCTACATGTATAAACCAAATGTATTTAGTCCACCCATAGCTAGGCCTAGATATATGTTCTGAGGCTCTCTAGCAAGCTCTGGCCACGTACTATCTATCTATTTCCAAGCATCAAAATTACCTTGCACTTGCATTACACCATATGTAGACTTGGAAAGGAACCTTTGTGGAGATGCTTACACTCATTCCAAAAGATAATGCAATCATTCAAAAAAGTATGAATCTTAGTGTAGTCCATTCTAAGTGACTTTAAAAGCTTTTTTTTTGCATCTCCACATGTTGGAGGCATATCCTTAACCTCTGGCAGACACTCATCTTTCAAACGTGTCCAAGGGATAAGCAAATACAACGATATTAGTAAATGAACTTTTTTTGATACAACAATGGAAGTTTATTTTAAATCCACTTACCTTAACAATTTAGAGACACTACTATTTGAGCATTTATAAATGAATTGAAGATTTAGCATTGCGAGCAATACACCTACTACAGATATCTCTACCCAAGTGTAAAATAGTAAACGAGCTAGTCTTTACATGTTTTGGTGCTCTTCCTCAGCTTCTGATTGTGGAAATTCTTCCATGTCCATTGAACGTAGGATATCTTCTCCATCATCTCATAAAATGCCTTGAGCATTTCTTCCATGTGTTCATTGTGTGTAATGGCACCAGTACCTTGTACTACAACCTCGCTCTTCATTATCTTTTGTCCACAAGAGGTAGATGTTGCAATCTCGTTTGGGTCGACTGCTCACAATGGGGACCATGGGAATGGTAGCAAAGGTTTTCTCATCAACTTTATCAAAGGACCCATATTCTCTAACATATGTAGTACAAATCCATCATGCCTAAAAAATTCATTTTTTGCACTAAGTGCAAGGACGTACCATTCTCTCCTCCCAATCTAAAGATACCATCTGATACCATGTGGAGATGTTAGGACATTTAGCATATGATACATTTATGTATATTTTTTAATTTTATTTCTAAAACCCTAACTTTTCTTATTTAATGTAAAATCCTATTTTTTATATATTTTATTATATATATTTAATTTAATTTAAAAAACCTAGTTTCTTATATATTCAATATAATTCAACAATACTAGGTCATTTCATATTTATTTATCTTTAATAAAATCTTATTTTATATATATATTTGATTATATATTCTATTTTTTGTTTCTTATATATGAAAAGTCAATATGAAAAGAGATAGGATTTATATATATATATATATATATATATATATATATATATATATATATATATATATATATATATATATATATATATATATATATATATATATATATATATATATATATATATATATATATATATATATATATATATATATATATATATATCTATATATATATGTATATATATATATACTAATTAAAAAATCGTATGTCTTTTCATATTTAGTTATCTGCACTAAAATCCTATTTTTTATCCATATTTGATTATATAATCTAATGGTTTCTCTAGGTCTTACATATATTGGATTATATATATTAATATTAAACCTAAACTTTTATTTTTTTATATTTAATTACATATACTTAATTTAATTCAAAAATCCTAATTTCTTATATATTTTTATATATTTGTTTGTATGTGTATGTGTTTGTATGCAAAAATCCTTAATACCCTATTTTTTATATCTCTATTTATACATATGTAAAAACCCTAAAACTCCTAAAGACCCACCTTTAAAATAGTTATTTATATATATTTATCTTAATTCAAAAATCCTTATTTCTTAAATATTTACTTATACATAATACATTTTATTCAATAAACTATTTGTTTTTCTACTTTTTATTTGATTATATATATTAATATTGAACCTAAAAACTTTATATTTTAAATATTTAGTTATATTTATTTATCTCTATTAAAAAACCCTAATATCTTATATATCCTAATCCTTAAGGCCTAGACCTAAAACATGTATATGTATGTGTGCATGTGTTTATATATGTGTATGTGTATATATATTACGTGTGTATATGTGTATATGTGTGCATGTATGTAAAAGCCCAAAACCCTAATCCTAAAATAATAACCCTAAAACAAGTATATGTGTGTATGTATATGTAATGTGTGTGTATGTATATATGATGTTTGTGTATGTGTATGTGCATGTATGCATGTGTCGATATATATGTGTATGTATATGTGTGTGCATGTGTGTATGTATATGTGTGCGCATGTCTCTATGTGTTTTTGCATATATAAATACATGTAAAAACCTAAAACCCTAATCCTAAGGTATATACCTAAAACATAAATATGTCTATATGTGTGTATGCTTGTGTATACGTATACTGTGTGTATATGTGTATACATGTGTATGCATGTGTATAAAGCCTAAAAACCCTAATCCTAAAGACCTAGACCTAAAACATACATATATGTGTATGCACGTGTATGTACATGTGTATGTGTATATGTATAATGTGTGTATATGTGCATATATGTGTATGCATGTGTAAAGATCCTAAAAATCCTATTCCTAATGACTTAGATCTAAGACATGTATATGTGTGCGTGTGTCTATATATGTGTGTGTATGTGTATATGTGTCTATGCATATTTGTATGTATGTAAAACCTTAAAACCCTAATCCTAAAGACCTAGACCTAAAACATGTATATGTGTGTATATGTGGGTATGTATGTAAAAGCGAAAAACACTAATCATTAAACCCTCACCCAAAAACATGTATATATGTGTATGTGTATGAGCATGTATGCATCTCTCTCTCTCTCTCTCTCTCTCTCTCTCTCTATATATATATATATACATATATATATATATATATATATATATATATATATATATATATATATATATATATATATATATATATATATATATATATATATATATATATATATAAGGATATATATATATATATATATATACATATATATATATATATATATATATATATATATATATATATATATATATATATATATATATATATATATATATATATATATATATATATATATATATGGGTGTGTGCATGTGTATGTATGTATGTCGGTATGTATGTATGTATGTGTATATGTGTGGGTGTCTATATATGTGTGCATGCATATGTGTGCATATGTATGTATGCATATGCATGTGTATATGTATATGGATGTGCATACACGTGGGTATGTATATGTGTATATGCATGCATATGCATGAATATGCATCTCTATATGTAATATTTATGTGAGTGTGTGTGTGTGTATGTATATATGTGTGCATGTGTGAAAATGTGTGTGTATAAATGTGTACCTGTATTTATATGTGTCCCTCTTATGTGTGTATGCATGTCAGAGTGTATGTATATGTATGTGTGTGTATGTGTATGCACCTGAGAGTGTATGTACTATATGCATATGTATCTCTATGTATATATGTAGGTATGTATGTGTACATATCTATGTGTATGTATGTATGCATATGTGTATATGTGGTTGTTTATGTATGTATGTATTGCATGTGTGTATAGGTGTGTGTGTGTCTATGTATAAATGCATATACATGAATATTCATGTATGTGTGTGAATGTATCTCTATCTATCTCTCTTCTCTCTATTTACCTCTCTCTCTTTCTCTCTCTATTTTATCTTTCTCTTTCTCTTTATCTCTCTCTTTAATCTCTCTCTCTATCTCTATTTCTAATAAAGATAAAAAAAATCACTTATATCTATGTATGTGTGCATGTACCTCTTTCTTTCTCTCTCTTTCATCTCTCTCTCACTCTCTCTCTATCTTTCATCTCTTTCTTTCAACTCTCTCTCTCTCATTCTCTCTCTCTTGCATCTCTCTCTCTGTCTCTCTCTCTCTCTCTCTCTCTCTCTTTCTCTCTCTCTCTCTCTCTCTCTCTCTCTCTCTCTCTCTCTCTCTCTCTCTCTCTTTCTCTATCTTTGTCACCCCTCTATCTATCTTGCTTTCTCTCTCACTATGTCTATTTCTAATAGAGAATAAAAAATCACCTACATCGATGTTAATCTTTGGATTGTTGTCATCTAAGCCTAGTCAACATCATCTCTCGTCAATTTTTTAAAGATCCAATGATAAAAATCTCCTAGAAAACCAAAGAAAAGAGAAATTAGAAAATAGAAAATATAGAGAAAGAGAAAGCATGATAGAGTATGGGCATCACTCACCAAGATGCAAGATCTAAAGAGAGAGATATGTGTGTGTGTAGAGAGTGAGAGAGAGGGAGAGAGAGAGAAAGATGTGTGTGTGTGTGGGTGCACAAAACAATCAAAATATAGGTGGAGGAGCGCAAGGTAGGTGCGCACATGCAAACTTGACACTAATAATATCCAGGTCATAATAGTAGGAAATGTCCACTTTTTGCTCTCGCGTCAGGTTATGTTAAAACACACCATGAGTATAGTCCGTAGTAAAGGTACTGTTATAGGTGCTGTTATGAGCATGGATATTTCTAGGAGTCCACCAATGCTTATACCAAAGCTTATACCACTGCCTATATCCATGACTATACCCGCACCAATATTTTTCAATGCGTATACCCATAGAAGCTTTTTAACAGTTATACCAAGAGTCGAATGATTATTGGTATGACAAACATGGTCTTTCAAGGCATTTAAAATGGTCATACCGATGTCGGCGCATGATTGTTAGTATGGATAGCGTTGTTATGTCCCTCATATGTTGTAGTGTTCTTTGCACAAACAAAGCATCTCACAATGTGAAAGAAGTACCATGAGTAGTAGTGAGATTGATCTCACCAACTCCCATGATAGTATAAGAGGATTTCTTGGTGCATATTAAAGTATTTTCTGTAGGCGCACGCTCAAGTGAATTGAAGAAACTACAATACAAGGTAATATGTTTATTTACCCACTATCAAAGTAACAAACATGTGAGTCTATTAAAGGCATACACTGCTCATTAGAAGATGGGTCATCACTAAAAACAGTAGTAAATGTTGATTCTTTATTCTCCATAAGATTAGAAGACTCTATTTTCGGAGTAGAGGCCTTTGAAACAACCATTCTAGCTTCTTATTTCATTGCCTCTTTTGCAACCAGTTTTAGAAAACTCTTTATGACATGATCATGGGGGTAAAAACTTGAACTCAAAGAATAAAAGAATTTGAACCATCAAATGGGTAACAAACCTTTTTTGTTCATTGAGCGATGGGGAGAAAAACTTCTTTGGAGTAGTAATTAAGTAAGAGGGAAATCTTGGTTCATATTTTCATTGATGCGAGCGAACAATAAATGCTTTAGAGTGCCAAAATTGCCTTGTTGATTAGATTCTTTCATGCAGACTATCTTCTAATGAAGTGTGGACCTTTGATGTTCACTTCTTGAATAGCATGTCCTCTCTTAAGCAATCCGGTTAATCTTCAATATACTTCTTGCATGTGGCGTGTTCTCTCTTAAGAAATCCACCGCAGTGTCGGTTATAATTTTGACTAGTATAGACGAGACCCCCCTATGTGGCTCCCTTATCAGCCGTTGTTGACGAGTTTAACAACATGGTTATCCATTGTGGTCTCTCATCCGTTTCTAATTTGATCTTTGACTAAAAATGGTTGCAATGTATCCCATAGTTGCTTCCATCATGTACAGAAGTGCAACCTCTCACGAATAGGCTTCATGAAAAAAAAAAACTCGAACACGGACTTTCTTGATTTTGTAGATCAAATTTTCGGACTTGGATGATGCATAGAGTTCACTACAAAACTCGAACACGGACTTTCTTGATTTTGTAGATCAAATTCTCGGAGTTGGATGATGCATAGAGTTCACTACAAAACAAGGCAAAATAGACAGGTGCACAATCTTAACTATTTTCTAATTATGGCTCCTACATATCTATCATGCTGAAGTTTAGTCTTTCTGTAACCTGGAAAGAACGATGCACACACTCGAGTCGAGAGTCAGGAATCATCTTCTTTGTTTTGTAAAACAGCTTGCAGTGACAGGAGAAACACCGTGGAATTAACGCCTTGTCGAGTGACTGACCTATCAAAGGTCAAATGTCACGTTCACGACATGTTGACTCTGCAAAAATTGAGTCGCAACAAGT
Organism: Ceratopteris richardii; assembly: GCA_020310875.1. NCBI lineage: Eukaryota > Viridiplantae > Streptophyta > Polypodiopsida > Polypodiales > Pteridaceae > Ceratopteris > Ceratopteris richardii. Next base: position 83,884,119 of record CM035422.1, read on the forward strand.
TTGATCACGATTTCTTCTCGTTTGCTCGAATCCACAGACTAATAGTTCACTGTATAATTATGGAATTTGCGCGCATGTGCGCTATCTCTCTCTCTCTCTCTCACTCTCACTCTCTCTCTCTCTCATATGACGCGAGTGCCCACACGCGACCTTCAACGAACTATTTAAATAGCCATCCTGTAGCTACAATTTATTACTCTTTTCGTTGTTTGCACGAACCGCGCAATCAACATGGGAGAGTCGTTTCCATCGTCACAGGTTAAGCGCGGTGATGGGCGCTTATGCTAAATGGGAAAATAGTTGAGACTAGCACACATGAGGAACTTATTGAATAAGATGCGTCTTATTTTAGTCTTCTTCAATTTAATGATAACTCATACTGTCAAAAACATTATGGGGCACGTTCTTTGAGTTCAAGAGCCTTCAATTTCTGCCTTGGTGCATAGTCTGACATTAAAAGCTAGGGATTTCCTAAAGCAACCAATAAGAGGGAAGCTTATTGGAAATCACACTTCAAGCGGATTATGCAGCTAAATGCACCAAACTAGCCCTACACTCTTATAGGCATGTTAAGAACTAGAACTGTTCAAGGGTTAGAGTGAGACTTAATGTAGGGAATATTACTACCAAACCTCAATGGTGTTAGAAGATAGTTTAAGGACCTAATTAAGGTCAGTTGCCACAACAAAAATTATCTATCTCCATTTTTGGTAACCGCTTTGAGCCCTATTTAGTAAACATGGGGATTGGCCATGGCGCTTTTGAAGTCCTTGGAGTCTATATAAGCAGGTATCTAGCGCTTATTGAGGGGATTACTATTGGATCACCATTAGCATGAGTATTTGCATTCTGTTGCCACTTGCATGCTGTTGTTAAGGTCACTCTCTGGTGATTATACAAAGTGTGCGCCACCTAGTGAAGTTGGCTATAAGCATACAAAGTGATTGAGTGGCTTGAATTCAGACTTTTGTTTTAAATATTTCACATTTCATTTGGAGAAAGTTCATCATCCGTGTAGTGTGCTATATGTCGATTAATACCCTTGTATTGATCTTGTCTAGTTTTTGGAATGGCACACTAGCCCACTGTATTATTCTTTGTAATCATTTTGTGACCTAAGAAGCTCGGTTTACTCTCGTATGAGCATTCTCATTTCCTTTGTCTGTAATTGTACCATTTCTTCATTGTGGATTAGTGTACCTACACATGAAAATATTACAGAGTATACTTTCCCAAGGCAAAACGTCCCTTGAATAGAAGACATATTGGAAGGTGTCCACCCATAGCTAGGCCTAGATATATGTTCCGAGGCTCTCTAGCAAGCTCTGGCCACTTACTATCTATGTATTTCCAAGCATCAAAATTACCTTGCACTGGCATTACACCATATGTAGAGTTGCTCTTTACATGCTGTTACATTAATTGAGCTATGGATGTACATTTGAACATTCTCTTAATTCTTGGAATGAAAGGAAAGTGAAAAGGAACCTTTGTGGAGATGCTTACACTCGTTCCAAAAGATAATGCAATAATTTGGACAAGTATGAATCTTAGTGTAGTCCATTCTAAGTGACTTTAAAAGCTTTTTTCTTTTTGCATCTCCACATGTTAGAGGCATATCCTTAACATCTGGTAGACACTTATCTTTCAAAAGTATCCAAGGGATAATCAAATACAATGATATTAGTAAACGAACTTTTTTTGATACAACAATGGAAGTTTATTTTAAATCCACTTACCTTAACAATTTAAAGACACTACTATTTGAACATTCATGAATGAATTGAAGATTTAGTATTGCAAGCAATACACCTACTACAGATATCTCTACCTAAGTGTATAATAGTAAATCAGCTAGTGGTTACATGTTGTGGTGCTCTTCCTCCGCTTCTGATTGTGGAAATTCTTCCATGTCCATTGAACGTAGGATATCTTCTCCATCATCTCATAAAATGCCTTCATCATTTCTTCCATGTATTCATTGTGTGTAATGCTACCAGTACCTTATACTACAACCTCCCTCTTCATTATCTTTTGTCCACAAGAGGTAGTTGTTGCAATCTCGTTTGGGTCGAGTGCTCACAATGGGAACCATGGGAATGGTAGCAAAGGTTTTCTCATCAACATTATCAAAGGACCCATATTCTCTAACATATGCAGTACAAATCCATCATGCCTTAAAAATTTCATTTTTGCACTAAGTGCAAGGACATACCATTCTCTCCTACAAATCTAAAGATACCATCTGATACCATGTGGAGATGTTAGGACATTTGGCATATGATACATTAATATATATTTTTTAATTTTATTTCTAAAACCCTAACTTTTCTTATTTAATGTAAAATCCTATTTTTTATATATTTTATTATATATATTTAATTTAAATTAAAAACCTAATCTCTTATAAATTCAATATAATTCAACAATCCTAGGTCATTTCATATTTATTTATCTTTAATAAAATCCTATTTTTTATATATATTTGATTATATATTCTATTTTTTCTTCCTTATATATGGAAACTAAATATGAAAACAGATGGGATATATATATATATATATATATATATATATATATGTGTGTGTGTGTGTGTGTATGTATATATATATATGTACACACACACACACACATATATATATATATATATATATATATATATATATATATATATATATATATATATATATATATATATATATATATATATATATTATAAAATCCTATATCTTTTCATATTTAGTTATTTGCACTAAAATCCTATTTTTTCTCCAAATTTGATTATATAATCTAATGGTTTCTCTAAGTCTTACATATATTGGATTATATATATAATATGAAATCTAAAACTTTATTTTTTTATATTTAATTACATATACTTAATTTAATTCAGAAATCCTAATTTCTTATATATTTCTATATATTTGTTTGTATGTGTATGTGTTTGTATGCAAAAATCCTAAATACCCTATTTTTTATGTATCTATTTATACATATGTAAAAACCCTAAAACTCCTAAAGACCCACCTTTTAAATAGTTATTTATATATATTTATTTTAATTCAAATATCCTTATCTCTTAAATATTTACTTATACATAATACGTTTTATTCAATAAACTATTTGTTTTTCTACTTTTTATTTGATTATATATATTAATATTGAACATAAAAACTTTATATTTTAAATATTTAGTTATATTTATTTATCTCTATTAAAAAACCCTAATATCTTATATATCCTAATCCTTAAGGCCTAGACCTAAAACATGTATATGTATGTGTGCATGTGTTTATATATGTGTATGTGTATATATATTACATGTGTATATGTGTATATGTGTGCATGTATGTAAAAGCCCAAAACCCTAATCCTAAAATAGTAACCCTAAAACATGTATATGTGTGTATGTATATGTAATGTGTGTGTATGTATATATGATGTTTGTGTATGTGTATGTGCATGTATGCATGTGTCGATATATATATGTATGTATATATGTGTGCATGTGTGTATGTATATGTGTGTGCATGTGTCTATGTGTTTATGCATATATAAATACATGTAAAAACCTAAAACCCCAATCCTAAGGACATATACCTAAAACTTATATATGTCTATATGTGTGTATGCTTGTGTATATGTATTCTGTGTGTATATGTGTATACATGTGTATGCATGTGTATAAAGCCTAAAACCCTAATCCTAAAGACCTAGACCTAAAACATACATATGTGTGTATGCACGTGTATCTACATGTGTATGTGTATATGTATGATGTGTGTATATGTGTATATATGTGTATGCATGTGTAAAGATCCTAAAAATCATATTCCTAAAGACCTAGATCTAAGATATGTATATGTGTGCATGTGTGTATATATGTGTGTGTATGTGTATATGCATATTTGTATGTATGTAAAACCTTAAAACCCTAATCCTAAAGGCCTGGACCTAAAACATGTATATGTGTGTATGTGTATGTGCATGTATGCATGTGTCTATATATATATATATATATATATATATATATATATATATATATATATATATATATATATATATATATATATATATATATATATATATATATATATATATATATATATATATATATATATATATATATATATATATATACATATATATATATATACATATATATATATATATATATATACATATATATATATATATATATATATATATATATATATATATATATATATATATATATATATATATATATATATATATATATATATATATATATATATATATATATATATATATATATATATATATATATATATATATATATATGTATATATATGTGTGTGTGTGTGTGTCTATCTCTCTCTCTCTCTCTCTCTCTCTCTCTCTCTATATATATATATATATATATATATATATATATATATATATATATATATATATATATATATATGGGTGCGTGCATGTGTATGTAGTATGTATGTATGTATAATGTATGTATGTATGCATGTATGTATGTATGTCCGTATGTATGTATGTATGTGTATATGTGTGTGTGCATATGTGTATGCGTTTAAAAAACCTAGATCCTAATCCTAAAGACCTAGACCTACATGTGTGTATATATATATATATATATATATATATATATATATATATATACACACACACACACACACATATATATATATATATATATATATATATATATATATATATATATATATATATATATATATATATATATATATATATATATATATATATATATATATATATATATATATATATATGTATATATGTGTGTGTGTGTGTGTGTGTGTGTATGTGTGTGTGTGTCTATATATGTGTGCATGCATATGTGCTCATATGTATGTATGCATATGCATGTGTATATGTATATGGAAGTGCATACACGTGGGTATGTATATGTGTATATGCATGCATATGCATGAATATGCATCTCTATATGTAATATTTATGTGAGTGTGTGTGTGTGTATGTGTGTATGTATATATGTGTGAAAATGTGTGTGTATATATTTGTGTACCTGTATTTATATGTGTCCCTCTTATGTGTGTACGCATGTCAGAGTGTATGTATATGTATGTGTGTGTATGTGTATGCACGTGAGCGTGTATGTACTATATGCATATCTATCTCTATGTATATATGTAGGTATGTATATGTACATATTTGTGTGTATGTATGCATGCATATGTGTATATGTGGTTGTTTATGTATGTATGCATATGCATGTGTGTATAGGTGTGTGTGTGTCTATGTATAAATGCATATACATGAGTATTCATGTGTGTGTGTGAATTTATCTCTATTTATCTCTCTTTCTCTATATTTACCTCTCTCTCTTTCTCTCTCTCTTTTATCTCTCTCTTTCTCTTTATCTCTCTCTCTCTAATCTCTCTCTCTCTATCTCTTTTTCTAATAAAGATTAAAAAGATCACTTATATCTATGTATGTGTGCATGTACCTCTTTCTTTCTGTCTCTTTCATCTCTCTCTCTTACTCTCACTCTATCTTTCATCTATTTCTTTCAACTCTCTCTCTCTCATTCTCTCTCTTGCATCTCTCTCTCTCTCTCTCTCTCTCTTTCTCTTTTTCCCTCTCTTTCATCTCTCTCTCTCTCTCTCGCTCTCTCTCTCTCTCTTTCTCTATCTTTTTCACCTCTCTATCTATCTTGTTTTCTCTCTCACTATGTCTATTTCTAATAGAGAATAAAAAATCACCTACATCGATGTTAATCTTTGGACTGTTGTCATCTAAGCCTAGTCAGCATCATCTCTCGTCAAAATTTTAAAGATCCAATGACAAAAATCTCCTAGAAAAAAAAGAAAGAGAAAGTAGAAAATAGAAAATATAGAGAAAGAGAAAGCGTGATAGAGTATGGGCATCACTCACCAAGATGCAAGATCTAAAGAGAGAGATATGTATGTGTAGAGAGAGAGAGGGAGAGAGAGAGAAAGATATGTGTGTGCGTGTGGGTGCACAAAACAATCAAAATATAGGTGGAGGAGCACAAAGTAGGTGTGCACATGCAAACTTGACACTAGTAATATCCAGGTCATAATAGTAGGAAATGTCCACTTTTTGTTCTCGGGTCAGGTTATGTTAAAACACACCATGAGTATCGTCCTTAGTATAGGTACTGTTATAGGTGCTGGTATGAGCATGGATATTTCTAGGAATCCTCCAATGCTTATACCCAAGCTTATACCACTGCCTATATCCATGACTATACCCGCACCAATATTTTTCGATGCCTATACCCATAGAAGCTTTTTAATAGTTATACCGAGAGTCGAATGATTATTGGTATGACTAACATGGTCTTTCAAGGCATTTAAAATGGTCATACCGATGTCCGCACATGATTGTCAGTATGGCTAGCGTTGTTATGCCCCTCATATGTTGTAGTGTTCTTCGCATAAACAAAGCATCTCACAATGTGAAAGAAGTACCATGAGTAGTAGTGAGATTGATCTTACCAACTCCCATGATAGTATAAGAGGATTTCTTGGTGCATATTAAAGTATTTTTTGTAGGCACATGCTCAAGTGAATTGAAGAAACTACACTACCAGGTAATTTGTTTACTTACCCACTATCAAAGTAACAAACATGTGAGTCTATTAAAGGCATACACTGCTCATTAGAAGATGGGTCATCACTAAAAACAGTAGTAAATGCTGATTCTTTATTCTCCATAAGATTAGAAGACTCTATTTTCGGAGTAGAGGCCTTTGAAACAACCATTCTAGCTTCTTTTTTCATTGCCACTTTTGCAGTGAGTTTTAGAAAACTCTTTATGACATGATCATGGGGGGGTAAAAACTTGAACTCAAAGAATAAAAGAATTTAAACCATCAAGTGGGTAACAAACCTTTTTTTTTCATTGAGCGATGGGGAGAAAAACTTCTTTGGAGTAGTAATTAAGTAAGAGGGAAATAATGGTTCATATTTTCATTGATGCGAGCGAACAATAAATGCTTTAGAGTGCCAAAAATGCGTTGTTGATTAGATTATTTCATGCAGACTATCTTCTAATGAAGTGTGGACCTTTGATGTTCACTTCTTGAATGGAATGTCCTCTCTTACGCAATCCAGTTAATCTTCAATATACTTCTTGCATGTGGTGTGTTCTCTCTTAAGAAATCCACCGCAGTGTGGGTTATAACTTTGACTAGTATCGAAGAGACCCCCCTATGTGGCTCCCTTATCAGCCGTTGTTGACGAGTTTAACAACATGGTTATCCATTGTGGTCTCTCATCCGTTTCTAATTTGATCTTTGACTAAAAATGGTTGCAATTTATCCCATAGTTGCTTCCATCATGTACAGAAGTGTACAAAAGTGCAACCTCTCACCAATATGCTTCATGAAAAAAAAAACTCGAACACGGACTTTCTTGATTTTGTAGATCAAATTCTCTGAGTTGGACGATGCATAGATTTCACTATAAAACAAGGCAAAATAGACAGGTGCACAATCTTAACTATTTTCTAATTATGGCTCCTACATATCTATCATGCTGAAGTTTAGTCTTTCTGTAAGCTGGAAAGAACGATGCACACACTCGAGTCGAGAGTCAGGAATCATCTTGTTTGTTTTGTAAACCAGCTTGCAGTGACAGGAAAAACACCGTGGAATTAACGCCTTGTCGAGTGACTGACCTATCAAAGGTCAAATGTCACGTTCACGATAAATTGAGTCGCAACAAGTTCGATCACGATTTCTTCTCGTTTGCTCGAATCCGCAGACTAATAGTTCACTGTATAATTATGGAATTTGAGCGCATGTGCGCTCTCTCTCTCTCTCTCTCTCTCTCTCAAATGACTCGAGTGCCCACACGCGACCTTCAACGAACTAGTTAAATAGCCATCCTGTAGCTACAATTTATTACTCTTTTCGTTGTTTGCACGAACCGCGCAATCAACATGGGAGGGTCGTTTCCATCGTCACAGGTTAAGCGTGGTGATGGGCGTTTCCCTCTTGCTGATGAACGCAGTCCGCTGCTTTACTACGTGTATGTACATGTGTATGTGTATATGTATAATGTGTGTATATGTGCATATATGTGTATGCATGTGTAAAGATCCTAAAAATCCTATTCCTAATGACTTAGATCTAAGACATGTATATGTGTGCATGTGTGTATATATGTGTGTGTATGTGTATATGTGTCTATGCATATTTGTATGTATGTAAAACCTTAAAACCCTAATCCTAAAGACCTAGACCTAAAACATGTATATGTGTGTATATGTGGGTATGTATGTAAAAGCGAAAAACACTAATCATTAAACCCTCACCCAAAAACATGTATATATGTGTATGTGTATGAGCATGTATGCATGTCTCTCTCTCTCTGTCTCTCTCTCTCTCTCTCTCTATCTATATATATATATATATATATATATATATATATATATATATATATATATATATATATATATATATATATATATATATATATATATATATATATATATATATATATATATATATATATATATATATATATATATATATATATATAAGGATATATATATATATATATATATATATATATATATATATATATATATATATATATATATATATATATATATATATATATATATATATATAAGGATATATATATATATATATATATATATATATATATATATATATATATATATATATACATATATATATATATATATATATATATATATATATATATATATATATATATATATATATATATATATATATATATGGGTGTGTGCATGTGTATGTATGTATGTCGGTATGTATGTATGTATGTGTATATGTGTGGGTGTCTATATATGTGTGCATGCATATGTGTGCATATGTATGTATGCATATGCATGTGTATATGTATATGGATGTGCATACACGTGGGTATGTATATGTGTATATGCATGAATATGCATCTCTATATGTAATATTTATGTGAGTGTGTGTGTGTGTGTATGTATATATGTGTGCATGTGTGAAAATGTGTGTGTATAAATGTGTACCTGTATTTATATGTGTCCCTCTTATGTGTGTATGCATGTCAGAGTGTATGTATATGTATGTGTGTGTATGTGTATGCACCTGAGAGTGTATGTACTATATGCATATGTATCTCTATGTATATATGTAGGTATGTATGTGTACATATCTATGTGTATGTATGTATGCATATGTGTATATGTGGTTGTTTATGTATGTATGCATATGCATGTGTGTATAGGTGTGTGTGTGTCTATGTATAAATGCATATACATGAATATTCATGTATGTGTGTGAATGTATCTCTATCTATCTCTCTTCTCTCTATTTACCTCTCTCTCTTTCTCTCTCTATTTTATGTTTCTCTTTCTCTTTATCTCTCTCTTTAATCTCTCTCTCTATCTCTATTTCTAATAAAGATAAAAAAAATCACTTATATCTATGTATGTGTGCATGTACCTCTTTCTTTCTCTCTCTCACTCTCTCTCTATCTTTCATCTCTTTCTTTCAACTCTCTCTCTCTCATTCTCTCTCTATTGCATCTCTCTCTCTCTCTCTCTCTCTCTCTCTCTCTCTCTTTCTCTCTCTCTCTCTCTCTCTCTCTCTCTCTCTCTCTCTCTTTCTCTATCTTTGTCACCCCTCTATCTATCTCGCTTTCTCTCTCACTATGTCTATTTCTAATAGAGAATAAAAAATCACCTACATCGATGTTAATCTTTGGATTGTTGTCATCTAAGCCTAGTCAACATCATCTCTCGTCAAATTTTTAAAGATCCAATGATAAAAATCTCCTAGAAAACCAAAGAAAAGAGAAATTAGAAAATAGAAAATATAGAGAAAGAGAAAGCATGATAGAGTATGGGCATCACTCACCAAGATGCAAGATCTAAAGAGAGAGATATGTGTGTGTGTAGAGAGTGAGAGAGAGGGAGAGAGAGAGAAAGATGTGTGTGTGTGTGGGTGCACAAAACAATCAAAATATAGGTGGAGGAGCGCAAGGTAGGTGCGCACATGCAAACTTGACACTAATAATATCCAGGTCATAATAGTAGGAAATGTCCACTTTTTGCTCTCGCGTCAGGTTATGTTAAAACACACCATGAGTATAGTCCGTAGTAAAGGTACTGTTATAGGTGCTGTTATGAGCATGGATATTTCTAGGAGTCCACCAATGCTTATACCAAAGCTTATACCACTGCCTATATCCATGACTATACCCGCACCAATATTTTTCAATGCGTATACCCATAGAAGCTTTTTAACAGTTATACCAAGAGTCGAATGATTATTGGTATGACAAACATGGTCTTTCAAGGCATTTAAAATGGTCATACCGATGTCGGCGCATGATTGTTAGTATGGATAGCGTTGTTATGTCCCTCATATGTTGTAGTGTTCTTTGCACAAACAAAGCATCTCACAATGTGAAAGAAGTACCATGAGTAGTAGTGAGATTGATCTCACCAACTCCCATGATAGTATAAGAGGATTTCTTGGTGCATATTAAAGTATTTTCTGTAGGCGCACGCTCAAGTGAATTGAAGAAACTACACTACAAGGTAATATGTTTATTTACCCACTATCAAAGTAACAAACATGTGAGTCTATTAAAGGCATACACTGCTCATTAGAAGATGGGTCATCACTAAAAACAGTAGTAAATGTTGATTCTTTATTCTCCATAAGATTAGAAGACTCTATTTTCGGAGTAGAGGCCTTTGAAACAACCATTCTAGCTTCTTATTTCATTGCCTCTTTTGCAACCAGTTTTAGAAAACTCTTTATGACATGATCATGGGGGTAAAAACTTGAACTCAAAGAATAAAAGAATTTGAACCATCAAATGGGTAATAACCCTTTTTTTGTTCATTGAGCGATGGGGAGAAAAACTTCTTTGGAGTAGTAATTAAGTAAGAGGGAAATAATGGTTCATATTTTCATTGATGCGAGCGAACAATAAATGCTTTAGAGTGCCAAAATTGCCTTGTTGATTAGATTCTTTCATGCAGACTATCTTCTAATGAAGTGTGGACCTTTGATGTTCACTTGTTGAATAGCATGTCCTCTCTTAAGCAATCCGGTTACTCTTCAATATACTTCTTGCATGTGGCGTGTTCTCTCTTAAGAAATCCACCGGAGTGTCGGTTATAATTTTGACTAGTATAGACGAGACCCCCCTATGTGGCTCCCTTATCAGCCGTTGTTGACGAGTTTAACAACATGGTTATCCATTGTGGTCTCTCATCCGTTTCTAATTTGATCTTTGACTAAAAATGGTTGCAATGTATCCCATAGTTGGTTCCATCATGTACAGAAGTGCAACCTCTCACGAATAGGCTTCATGAAAAAAAAAACTCGAACACGGACTTTCTTGATTTTGTAGATCAAATTTTCGGAGTTGGATGATGCATAGAGTTCACTACAAAACTCGAACACGGACTTTCTTGATTTTGTAGATCAAATTCCCGGAGTTGGATGATGCATAGAGTTCACTACAAAACAAGGCAAAATAGACAGGTGCACAATCTTAACTATTTTCTAATTATGGCTCCTACATATCTATCATGCTGAAGTTTAGTCTTTCTGTAACCTGGAAAGAACGATGCACACACTCGAGTCGAGAGTCAGGAATCATCTTCTTTGTTTTGTAAAACAGCTTGCAGTGACAGGAGAAACACCGTGGAATTAACGCCTTGTCGAGTGACTGACCTATCAAAGGTCAAATGTCACGTTCACGACATGTTGACTCTGCAAAAATTGAGTCGCAACAAGTTTGATCACGATTTCTTCTCGTTTGCTCAAATCCACAGACTAATAGTTCACTGTATAATTATGGAATTTGCGCGCATGTGCGCTATCTCTCTCTCTCTCTCTCACTCTCACTCTCTCTCTCTCTCATATGACGCGAGTGCCCACACGCGACCTTCAACGAACTATTTAAATAGCCATCCTGTAGCTACAATTTATTACTCTTTTCGTTGTTTGCACGAACCGCGCAATCAACATGGGAGAGTCGTTTCCATCGTCACAGGTTAAGCGCGGTGATGGGCGCTTATGCTAAATGGGAAAATAGTTGAGACTAGCACACATGAGGAACTTATTGAATAAGATGCGTCTTATTTTAGTCTTCTTCAATTTAATGATAACTCATACTGTCAAAAACATTATGGGGCACGTTCTTTGAGTTCAAGAGCCTTCAATTTCTGCCTTGGTGCATAGTCTGACATTAAAAGCTAGGGATTTCCTAAAGCAACCAATAAGAGGGAAGCTTATTGGAAATCACACTTCAAGCGGATTATGCAGCTAAATGCACCAAACTAGCCCTACACTCTTATAGGCATGTTAAGAACTAGAACTGTTCAAGGGTTAGAGTGAGACTTAATGTAGGGAATATTACTACCAAACCTCAATGGTGTTAGAAGATAGTTTAAGGACCTAATTAAGGTCAGTTGCCACAACAAAAATTATCTATCTCCATTTTTGGTAACCGCTTTGAGCCCTATTTAGTAAACATGGGGATTGGCCATGGCGCTTTTGAAGTCCTTGGAGTCTATATAAGCAGGTATCTAGCGCTTATTGAGGGGATTACTATTGGATCACCATTAGCATGAGTATTTGCATTCTGTTGCCACTTGCATGCTGTTGTTAAGGTCACTCTCTGGTGATTATACAAAGTGTGCGCCACCTAGTGAAGTTGGCTATAAGCATACAAAGTGATTGAGTGGCTTGAATTCAGACTTTTGTTTTAAATATTTCACATTTCATTTGGAGAAAGTTCATCATCCGTGTAGTGTGCTATATGTCGATTAATACGCTTGTATTGATCTTGTCTAGTTTTTGGAATGGCACACTAGCCCACTGTATTATTCTTTGTAATCATTTTGTGACCTAAGAAGCTCGGTTTACTCTCATTTGAGCATCCTCATTTCCTTTGTCTATAATTGTACCATTTCTTCATTGTGGATTAGTGTACCTACACATGAAAATATTACAGGGCATACTTTCCTAAGGCAAAACCTCCCTTGAATAGAAGACATATTGGAAGGTGTCCACCCATAGCTAGGCATAGATATATGTTCCGAGGCTCTCTAGCAAGCTCTGGCCACTTACTATCTATGTATTTCCAAGCATCAAAATTACCTTGCACTGGCATTACACCATATGTAGAGTTGCTCTTTACATGCTGTTACATTAATTGAGCTATGGATGTACATTTGAACATTCTCTTAATTCTTGGAATGAAAGGAAAGTGAAAAGGAACCTTTGTGGAGATGCTTACACTCGTTCCAAAAGATAATGCAATAATTCGGACAAGTATGAATCTTAGTGTAGTCCATTCTAAGTGACTTTAAAAGCTTTTTTCTTTTTGCATCTCCACATGTTAGAGGCATATCCTTAACATCTGGTAGACACTTATCTTTCAAAAGTATCCAAGGGATAATCAAATACAATGATATTAGTAAACGAACTTTTTTTGATACAACAATGGAAGTTTATTTTAAATCCACTTACCTTAACAATTTAAAGACACTACTATTTGAACATTCATGAATGAATTGAAGATTTAGTATTGCGAGCAATACACCTACTACAGATATCTCTACCTAAGTGTATAATAGTAAATCAGCTAGTCTTTACATGTTGTGGTGCTCTTCCTCCGCTTCTGATTGTGGAAATTCTTCCATGTCCATTGAACGTAGGATATCTTCTCCATCATCTCATAAAATGCCTTCATCATTTCTTCCATGTATTCATTGTGTGTAATGCCACCAGTACCTTATACTACAACCTCCCTCTTCATTATCTTTTGTCCACAAGAGGTAGTTGTTGCAATCTCGTTTGGGTCGAGTGCTCACAATGGGAACCATGGGAATGGTAGCAAAGGTTTTCTCATCAACATTATCAAAGGACCCATATTCTCTAACATATGCAGTACAAATCCATCATGCCTTAAAAATTTCATTTTTGCACTAAGTGCAAGGACATACCATTCTCTCCTACAAATCTAAAGATACCATCTGATACCATGTGGAGATGTTAGGACATTTAGCATATGATACATTAATATATATTTTTTAATTTTATTTCTAAAACCCTAACTTTTCTTATTTAATGTAAAATCCTATTTTTTATATATTTTATTATATATATTTAATTTAAATTAAAAACCTAATCTCTTATAAATTCAATATAATTCAACAATCCTAGGTCATTTCATATTTATTTATCTTTAATAAAATCCTATTTTTTATATATATTTGATTATATATTCTATTTTTTCTTCCTTATATATGGAAACTAAATATGAAAACAGATGGGATATATATATATATATATATATATATATATGTGTGTGTGTGTGTGTGTATGTATATATATATATGTACACACACACACACACACACATATATATATATATATATATATATATATATATATATATATATATATATATATATATATATATATATATATATATATATATATATATATATATATATATATATATAATAAAATCCTATATCTTTTCATATTTAGTTAGTTGCACTAAAATCCTATTTTTTCTCCAAATCTGATTATATAATCTAATGGTTTCTCTAAGTCTTACATATATTGGATTATATATATAATATGAAATCTAAAACCTTATTTTTTTATATTTAATTACATATACTTAATTTAATTCAGAAATCCTAATTTCTTATATATTTCTATATATTTGTTTGTATGTGTATGTGTTTGTATGCAAAAATCCTAAATACCCTATTTTTTATGTATCTATTTATACATATGTAAAAACCCTAAAACTCCTAAAGACCCACCTTTTAAATAGTTATTTATATATATTTATTTTAATTCAAATATCCTTATCTCTTAAATATTTACTTATACATAATACGTTTTATTCAATAAACTATTTGTTTTTCTACTTTTTATTTGATTATATATATTAATATTGAACCTAAAAACTTTATATTTTAAATATTTAGTTATATTTATTTATCTCTATTAAAAAACCCTAATATCTTATATATCCTAATCCTTAAGGCCTAGACCTAAAACATGTATATGTATGTGTGCATGTGTTTATATATGTGTATGTGTATATATATTACATGTGTATATGTGTATATGTGTGCATGTATGTAAAAGCCCAAAACCCTAATCCTAAAATAGTAACCCTAAAACATGTATATGTGTGTATGTATATGTAATGTGTGTGTATGTATATATGATGTTTGTGTATGTGTATGTGCATGTATGCATGTGTCGATATATATATGTATGTATATATGTGTGCATGTGTGTATGTATATGTGTGTGCATGTGTCTATGTGTTTATGCATATATAAATACATGTAAAAACCTAAAACCCCAATCCTAAGGACATATACCTAAATCATATATATGTCTATATGTGTGTATGCTTGTGTATATGTATTCTGTGTGTATATGTCTATACATGTGTATGCATGTGTATAAAGCCTAAAACCCTAATCCTAAAGACCTAGACCTAAAACATACATATGTGTGTATGCACGTGTATGTACATGTGTATGTGTATATGTATGATGTGTGTATATGTGTATATATGTGTATGCATGTGTAAAGATCCTAAAAATCATATTCCTAAAGACCTAGATCTAAGACATGTATATGTGTGCATGTGTGTATATATGTGTGTGTATGTG